>OZ024860.1:33840983-35040983 GCA_964017155.1 Oasisia sp. SBJ-2009
CCCACTCCACCCAACCTCCCCACTTCACCCAACCTCCCCACTTCACCGAACCTCCCCACTCCACCCAACCTCCGCACTCCACCCAACCTTCGCACTCAACCCAACCTCCCCACTCCACCCAACATCCGCACTCCACCCAACCTTCGCACTCAACCCAACCTCCCCACTTCAACCAACCTCCCAACTCCACCCAACCTCCCCACTTCACCCAACCTCCGCACTTCATCCAACCTCCGCACTGCACTCAACCTCCGCACTCCACCCAACTTCCGCACTCCACCCAAACTCCGCACTCCACCCAACCTCCGCACTCCACCCAAACTCCGCACTCCACCAAACTTCCGCACTCCACGCAACCTCCCCACTCCAACCAACCTCCCCACTCCACCCAACCTCCCCACTCCACCCTACCTCCCCACTCCACCCAACCTCCCCACTTCACCCAACCTCCCCATTCCACTTATACCTCCCCACTTTACCCAACCTCCCCACTCCACCCAACCTCCGCACTTCACCCAAACTCGGCACTCCATCCAACCTCCGCACTCCAGCCAACCTCAGCACTCCAACCAACTTCCGCACTCCACCCAACCTCCGCACACCACCCAACCTCCCCACTTCACCCAACCTCCCCACTCCACCCAACCTCCGCACTCCACCCAAACTCCGCACTTCACCAAACTTCCGCACTCCACGCAACCTCCCCACTCCAACCAACCTCCCCACTCCACCCAACCTCCCCACTTCACCCAACCTCCCCATTCCACTATACCTCCCCACTTCACCCAACCTCCCAACTCCACCCAACTTCCGCACTCCACCCAACTTCCGCACTCCACCCAACCTCCGCACTCCACCCAAACTCCGCACTCCACCAAACTTCCGCACTCCACGCAACCTCCCCACTCCAACCAACCTCCCCACTCCACCCAACCTCCCCACTCCACCCAACCTCCCCACTCCACCCAACCTCCCCACTTCACCCAACCTCCCCATTCCACTATACCTCCCCACTTCACCCAACCTCCCCACTCCACCCAACCTCCCCACTTCACCCAAACTCGGCACTCCATCCAACCTCCCCACTCCAGCCAACCTCAGCAGTCCACCCAACCTCCCCACTTCACCCAACTTCCGCACTACACCCAACCTCCGCATTCCACCCAAACTCCGCACTCCACCCAACCTTCGCACTTCACCCAACCTCCCCACTCCACCCAACCTCCCTACTTCACCCAACCTCCGCACTCCATCCAACCTCCGCACTCCACCCAATCTCCGCACTCCACCTAACCTCCCCACTTCACCCAACCTCCGCACTCCAGCCAACCTCCGCACTCCACCCAACCTCCGCACTCCACCCAACCTCCCCACTCCACCCAACCTCCCCACTTCACCCAACCTCCCCACTTCACCCAACCTCCCCACTCCACCCAACCTCCGCACTCCACCCAACTTCCGCACTCCACCCAACTTCCGCACTCCACCCAACTTCCGCACTCCACCCAACCTCCGCACTCCACCCAAACTCCGCACTCTATCCAACCTCCGCACTCCACCCAAACTCCGCACTCCACTAAACTTCCGCACTCCAGGCAACCTCCCCACTCCAACCAAACTCCCCACTCCACCCAACCTCCCCACTCCACCCTACCTCCCCACTCCACCCAACCTCCCCACTTCACCCAACCTCCCCATTCCACTATACCTCCCCACTTCACCCAACCTCCCCACTCCACCCAACCTCCCCAAATCACCAAACCTCCCCACTCCATCCAACCTCCCCACTTCACCCAACCTCCCCACTCCACCCAACCTCCTCACTCCACCCACCTCCCCACTTCACCCTACCTCCCCACTTCTCCCAACCTCCCCACTCCACCCAACCTCCGCACTCCACCCAACCTTCGCACTCAACCCAACCTCCCCACTTCACCCAACCTCCCAACTCCACCCAACCTCCCCACTTCACCCAACCTCCGCACTCCATCCAACCTCCGCACTCCACCCAACCTCCGTACTCCACCCAACCTCCGCACTCCACCCAACCTCCGCACTCCACCCAAACTCCGCACTCCACCAAACGTCCGCACTCCACGCAACCTCCCCACTCCAACCAACCTCCCCACTCCACCCAACCTCCCCACTCCACCCAACCTCCCCACTCCACCCAACCTCCCCACTTCACCAACCTCCCCATTCCACTATACCTCCCCACTTCACCCAACCTCCCCACTTCACCCAAACTCGGCACTCCATCCAACCTCCGCACTCCAGCCAACCTCAGCACTCCAACCAACTTCCGCACTCCACCCAACCTCCGCACTCCACCCAACCTCCCCACTTCACCCAAACTCCCCACTTCACCCAACCTCCGCACTCCACCCAACCTTCGCACTCAACCCAACCTCCCCACTTCACCCAACCTCCCAACTCCACCCAACCTCCCCACTTCACCCAACCTCCGCACTCCATCCAACCTCCGCACTCCACCCAATCTCCGAACTCCACCTAACCTCCCCACTTCACCCAACCTCCGCACTCCATCCAACCTCCGCACTCCACCCAACCTCCGCACTCCACCCAACCTCCGCACTCCATCCAACTTCCGCACTCCACCCAACTTCCGCACTCCACCCAACCTCCGCACTCCACCCAAACTCCTCACTCCACCAAACTTCCGCACTCCACGCAACCTCCCCACTCCAACCAACCTCCCCACTCCACCCAACCTCCCCACTCCACCCTACCTCCCCACTCCACCCAACCTCCCCACTTCACACAACCTCCCCATTCCACTATACCTCCCCACTTCACCCAACCTCCCCACTCCACCCAACCTCCCCACTTCACCCAAACTCGGCACTCCATCCAACCTCCGCACTCCAGCCAACCTCAGCACTCCAACCAACTTCCGCACTCCACCCAACCTCCGCACTCCACCTAACCTCCCCACTTCACCCAACCTCCCCACTTCACCCAACCTCCCCACTTCACCCAACCTCCCCACTTCACCCAACCTCCCCACTGCACCCAACCTCCCCAAATCACCCATCCTCCCCACACCACCCAAACTCCCCACTCCACCCAACCTCCCCACTCCACCGAACGTCCCCACTCCATCCAACCTCCGCACTCCAGCCTACCTCAGCACTCCAACCAACTTCCGCGCTCCACCCAACCTCCGCACTCCACCCAACCTCCCCACTCCACCCAACCTCCCCAAATCACCCAACCTCCCAACTCCACCCAACCTCCCCACTCCACCCAACCTCCCCACTCCACCCAACCTCCCCACTCCAACCAACCTCCGCACTCCACCCAACCTTCGCACTCAACCCAACCTCCCCACTCCACCCAACATCCGCACTCCACCCAACCTTCGCACTCAACCCAACCTCCCCACTTCAACCAACCTCCCAACTCCACCCAACCTCCCCACTTCACCCAACCTCCGCACTTCATCCAACCTCAGCACTTCACCCAACCTCCCCACTTCACCCAACCTCCCCACTCCACCCAACCTCAGCACTTCACCCAACCTCCCCACTTCACCGAACCTCCCCACTCCACCCAACCTCCGCACTCCACCCAACCTTCGCACTCAACCCAACCTCCCCACTCCACCCAACATCCGCACTCCACCCAACCTTCGCACTCAACCCAACCTCCCCACTTCAACCAACCTCCCAACTCCACCCAACCTCCCCACTTCACCCAACTTCCGCACTCCACCCAAACTCCGCACTCCACCCAACCTCCGCACTCCACCCAAACTCCGCACTCCACCAAACTTCCGCACTCCACGCAACCTCCCCACTCCAACCAACCTCCCCACTCCACCCAACCTCCCGACTCCACCCTACCTCCCCACTCCACCCAACCTCCCCACTTCACCCAACCTCCCCATTCCACTTATACCTCCCCACTTTACCCAACCTCCCCACTCCACCCAACCTCCGCACTTCACCCAAACTCGGCACTCCATCCAACCTCCGCACTCCAGCCAACCTCCGCACTCCACCCAACCTTCGCACTCAACCCAACCTCCCCACTTCACCCAACCTCCCAACTCCACCCAATCTCCGCACTCCACCCAACCTCCGCACTCCATCCAACCTCCGCACTCCACCCAATCTCCGCACTCCACCTAACCTCCCCACTTCACCCAACCTCCGCACTCCATCCAACCTCCGCACTCCACCCAACCTCCGCCTCCACCCAACCTCCGCACTCCACACAACTTCCGCACTCCACCCAACTTCCGCACTCCACCCAACCTCCGCACTCCACCCAAACTCCGCACTCCACCAAACTTCCGCACTCCACGCAACCTCCCCACTCCAACCAACCTCCCCACTCCACCCAACCTCCCCACTCCACCCAACCTCACTTCAACCAACCTCCCAACTCCACCCAACTTCCGCACTCCACCCAACTTCCGCACTCCACCCAACCTCCGCACTCCACCCAAACTCCGCACTCCACCAAACTTCCGCACTCCACGCAACCTCCCCACTCCAACCAACCTCACCACTCCACCCAACCTCCCCACTCCACCCAACCTCCCCACTCCAACCAACCTCCCCACTTCACCCAACCTCCCCATTCCACTATACCTCCCCACTTCACCCAACCTCCCCACTCCACCCAACCTCCCCACTTCACCCAAACTCGGCACTCCATCCAACCTCCCCACTCCAGCCAACCTCAGCAGTCCACCCAACCTCCCCACTTCACCCAACTTCCGCACTACACCCAACCTCCGCATTCCACCCAAACTCCGCACTCCACCCAACCTCCGCACTTCACCCAATCTCCGCACTCCACCTAACCTCCCCACTCCACCCAACCTCCCCACTCCACCCAACCTCCCCACTTCACCCAACCTCCCCACTTCACCCAACCTCCCCACTCCACCCAACCTCCGCACTCCACCCAACTTCCGCACTCCACCCAACTTCCGCACTCCACCCAACTTCCGCACTCCACCCAACCTCCGCACTCCACCCAAACTCCGCACTCCACCCAACCTCCGCACTCCACCCAAACTCCGCACTCCACTAAACTTCCGCACTCCAGGCAACCTCCCCACTCCAACCAAACTCCCCACTCCACCCAACCTCCCCACTCCACCCTACCTCCCCACTCCACCCAACCTCCCCACTTCACCCAACCTCCCCATTCCACTATACCTCCCCACTTCACCCAACCTCCCCACTCCACCCAACCGCCCCACTTCACCCAAACTCGGCACTCCATCCAACCTCCGCACTCCAGCCAACCTCAGCACTCAAACCAACTTCCGCACTCCACCAAACTTCCGCACTCCACCCAACCTCCCCACTCCACCCAACCTCCCCAAATCACCCAACCTCCCCACTCCATCCAACCTCCCCACTCCACCCAACCTCCCCACTCCACCCAACCTCCCTACTCCACCCAACCTCCCCACTTCTCCCAACCTCCCCACTTCACCCAACCTCCCCACTCCACCCAACCTCCTCACTCCACCCAACCTCCCCACTTCACCCTACCTCCCCATTTCACCCAACCTCCCCACTCCACCCAACCTCCCCAAATCACCAAACCTCCCCACTCCATCTAACCTCCCCACTCCACCCAACCTCCCCACTCCACCTAACCTCCCCACTTCACCCAACCTCCCCACTTCACCCAACCTCCCTACTTCACCCAACCTCCCCACATCACCCAACCTCCTCACTTCACCCAACCTCCCCACTCCACCCAACCTCCCCAAATCACCCATCCTCCCCACTCCACCCAACCTCCCCACTCCACCCAACCTCCCCACTCCACCGAACCTCAGCACTCCAACCAACTTCCGCACTCCACCCAACCTCCGCACTCCACCCAACCTCCCCACTTCACCCAAACTCCCCACTCCACCCAACCTCCGCACTCCACCCAACCTTCGCACTCAACCCAACCTCCCCACTTCACCCAACCTCCCAACTCCACCCAACCTCCCCACTTCACCCAACCTCCGCACTCCATCCAACCTCCGCACTCCACCCAATCTCCGCACTCCACCTAACCTCCCCACTTCACCCAACCTCCCCACTTCACCCAACCTCCCTACTTCACCCAACCTCCCCACTTCACCCAACCTCCCCACTTCACCCAACCTCCCCACTCCACCCAACCTCCCCAAATCACCCATCCTCCCCACTCCACCCAACCTCCCCACTCCACCCAATCTCCGCACTCCACCCAAACTCCGCACTCCACCAAACTTCCGCACTCCACGCAACCTCCCCACTCCAACCAACCTCCCCACTCCACCCAACCTCCCCACTCCACGCAATCTCCCCACTCCACCCAACCTCCCCACTTCACCAACCTCCCCATTCCACTATACCTCCCCACTTCACCCAACCTCCCCACTCCACCCAACCTCCCCACTTCACCCAAACTCGGCACTCCATCCAACCTCCGCACTCCAGCCAACCTCAGCACTCCAACCAACTTCCGCACTCCACCCAACCTCCGCACTCCACCCAACCTCCCCACTTCACCCAAACTCCCCACTCCACCCAACCTCCGCACTCCACCCAACCTTCGCACTCAACCCAACCTCCCCACTTCACCCAACCTCCCAACTCCACCCAACCTCCCCACTTCACCCAACCTCCGCACTCCATCCAACCTCCGCACTCCACCCAATCTCCGCACTCCACCTAACCTCCCCACTTCACCGAACCTCCGCACTCCATCCAACCTCCGCACTCCACCCAACCTCCGCACTCCACCCAATCTCCGCACTCCACCTAACCTCCCCACTTCACCGAACCTCCGCACTCCGTCCAACCTCCGCACTCCACCCAACTTCCGCACTCCACCCAACTTCCGCACTCCACCCAACCTCCGCACTCCACCCAAACTCCGCACTCCACCAAACTTCCGCACTCCACGCAACCTCCCCACTCCAACCAACCTCCCCACTCCACCCAACCTCCCCACTCCACCCTACCTCCCCACTCCACCCAACCTCCCCACTTCACCCAACCTCCCCATTCCACTATACCTCCCCACTTCACCCAACCTCCCCACTCCACCCAACCTCCCCAAATCACCAAACCTCCCCACTCCATCCAACCTCCCCACTTCACCCAACCTCCCCACTCCACCCAACCTCCTCACTCCACCCACCTCCCCACTTCACCCTACCTCCCCACTTCTCCCAACCTCCCCACTCCACCCAACCTCCGCACTCCACCCAACCTTCGCACTCAACCCAACCTCCCCACTTCACCCAACCTCCCAACTCCACCCAACCTCCCCACTTCACCCAACCTCCGCACTCCATCCAACCTCCGCACTCCACCCAACCTCCGTACTCCACCCAACCTCCGCACTCCACCCAACCTCCGCACTCCACCCAAACTCCGCACTCCACCAAACGTCCGCACTCCACGCAACCTCCCCACTCCAACCAACCTCCCCACTCCACCCAACCTCCCCACTCCACCCAACCTCCCCACTCCACCCAACCTCCCCACTTCACCAACCTCCCCATTCCACTATACCTCCCCACTTCACCCAACCTCCCCACTTCACCCAAACTCGGCACTCCATCCAACCTCCGCACTCCAGCCAACCTCAGCACTCCAACCAACTTCCGCACTCCACCCAACCTCCGCACTCCACCCAACCTCCCCACTTCACCCAAACTCCCCACTTCACCCAACCTCCGCACTCCACCCAACCTTCGCACTCAACCCAACCTCCCCACTTCACCCAACCTCCCAACTCCACCCAACCTCCCCACTTCACCCAACCTCCGCACTCCATCCAACCTCCGCACTCCACCCAATCTCCGAACTCCACCTAACCTCCCCACTTCACCCAACCTCCGCACTCCATCCAACCTCCGCACTCCACCCAACCTCCGCACTCCACCCAACCTCCGCACTCCATCCAACTTCCGCACTCCACCCAACTTCCGCACTCCACCCAACCTCCGCACTCCACCCAAACTCCTCACTCCACCAAACTTCCGCACTCCACGCAACCTCCCCACTCCAACCAACCTCCCCACTCCACCCAACCTCCCCACTCCACCCTACCTCCCCACTCCACCCAACCTCCCCACTTCACACAACCTCCCCATTCCACTATACCTCCCCACTTCACCCAACCTCCCCACTCCACCCAACCTCCCCACTTCACCCAAACTCGGCACTCCATCCAAACTCCGCACTCCAGCCAACCTCAGCACTCCAACCAACTTCCGCACTCCACCCAACCTCCGCACTCCACCTAACCTCCCCACTTCACCCAACCTCCCCACTTCACCCAACCTCCCCACTTCACCCAACCTCCCCACTTCACCCAACCTCCCCACTGCACCCAACCTCCCCAAATCACCCATCCTCCCCACACCACCCAAACTCCCCACTCCACCCAACCTCCCCACTCCACCGAACGTCCCCACTCCATCCAACCTCCGCACTCCACCCAATCTCCGCACTCCACCTAACCTCCCCACTTCACCCAACCTCCCCACTTCACCCAACCTCCCTACTTCACCCAACCTCCCCACTTCACCCAACCTCCCCACTTCACCCAACCTCCCCACTCCACCCAACCTCCCCAAATCACCCATCCTCCCCACTCCACCCAACCTCCCCACTCCACCCAATCTCCGCACTCCACCCAAACTCCGCACTCCACCAAACTTCCGCACTCCACGCAACCTCCCCACTCCAACCAACCTCCCCACTCCACCCAACCTCCCCACTCCACGCAATCTCCCCACTCCACCCAACCTCCCCACTTCACCAACCTCCCCATTCCACTATACCTCCCCACTTCACCCAACCTCCCCACTCCACCCATCCTCCCCACTCCACCCAACCTCCCCACTCCACCCAACCTCCCCACTCCACCGAACCTCAGCACTCCAACCAACTTCCGCACTCCACCCAACCTCCGCACTCCACCCAACCTCCCCACTTCACCCAAACTCCCCACTCCACCCAACCTCCGCACTCCACCCAACCTTCGCACTCAACCCAACCTCCCCACTTCACCCAACCTCCCAACTCCACCCAACCTCCCCACTTCACCCAACCTCCGCACTCCATCCAACCTCCGCACTCCACCCAATCTCCGCACTCCACCTAACCTCCCCACTTCACCCAACCTCCCCACTTCACCCAACCTCCCTACTTCACCCAACCTCCCCACTTCACCCAACCTCCCCACTTCACCCAACCTCCCCACTCCACCCAACCTCCCCAAATCACCCATCCTCCCCACTCCACCCAACCTCCCCACTCCACCCAATCTCCGCACTCCACCCAAACTCCGCACTCCACCAAACTTCCGCACTCCACGCAACCTCCCCACTCCAACCAACCTCCCCACTCCACCCAACCTCCCCACTCCACGCAATCTCCCCACTCCACCCAACCTCCCCACTTCACCAACCTCCCCATTCCACTATACCTCCCCACTTCACCCAACCTCCCCACTCCACCCAACCTCCCCACTTCACCCAAACTCGGCACTCCATCCAACCTCCGCACTCCAGCCAACCTCAGCACTCCAACCAACTTCCGCACTCCACCCAACCTCCGCACTCCACCCAACCTCCCCACTTCACCCAAACTCCCCACTCCACCCAACCTCCGCACTCCACCCAACCTTCGCACTCAACCCAACCTCCCCACTTCACCCAACCTCCCAACTCCACCCAACCTCCCCACTTCACCCAACCTCCGCACTCCATCCAACCTCCGCACTCCACCCAATCTCCGCACTCCACCTAACCTCCCCACTTCACCGAACCTCCGCACTCCATCCAACCTCCGCACTCCACCCAACCTCCGCACTCCACCCAATCTCCGCACTCCACCTAACCTCCCCACTTCACCGAACCTCCGCACTCCATCCAACCTCCGCACTCCACCCAACTTCCGCACTCCACCCAACTTCCGCACTCCACCCAACCTCCGCACTCCACCCAAACTCCGCACTCCACCAAACTTCCGCACTCCACGCAACCTCCCCACTCCAACCAACCTCCCCACTCCACCCAACCTCCCCACTCCACCCTACCTCCCCACTCCACCCAACCTCCCCACTTCACCCAACCTCCCCATTCCACTATACCTCCCCACTTCACCCAACCTCCCCACTCCACCCAACCTCCCCAAATCACCAAACCTCCCCACTCCATCCAACCTCCCCACTTCACCCAACCTCCCCACTCCACCCAACCTCCTCACTCCACCCACCTCCCCACTTCACCCTACCTCCCCACTTCTCCCAACCTCCCCACTCCACCCAACCTCCGCACTCCACCCAACCTTCGCACTCAACCCAACCTCCCCACTTCACCCAACCTCCCAACTCCACCCAACCTCCCCACTTCACCCAACCTCCGCACTCCATCCAACCTCCGCACTCCACCCAACCTCCGTACTCCACCCAACCTCCGCACTCCACCCAACCTCCGCACTCCACCCAAACTCCGCACTCCACCAAACGTCCGCACTCCACGCAACCTCCCCACTCCAACCAACCTCCCCACTCCACCCAACCTCCCCACTCCACCCAACCTCCCCACTCCACCCAACCTCCCCACTTCACCAACCTCCCCATTCCACTATACCTCCCCACTTCACCCAACCTCCCCACTTCACCCAAACTCGGCACTCCATCCAACCTCCGCACTCCAGCCAACCTCAGCACTCCAACCAACTTCCGCACTCCACCCAACCTCCGCACTCCACCCAACCTCCCCACTTCACCCAAACTCCCCACTTCACCCAACCTCCGCACTCCACCCAACCTTCGCACTCAACCCAACCTCCCCACTTCACCCAACCTCCCAACTCCACCCAACCTCCCCACTTCACCCAACCTCCGCACTCCATCCAACCTCCGCACTCCACCCAATCTCCGAACTCCACCTAACCTCCCCACTTCACCCAACCTCCGCACTCCATCCAACCTCCGCACTCCACCCAACCTCCGCACTCCACCCAACCTCCGCACTCCATCCAACTTCCGCACTCCACCCAACTTCCGCACTCCACCCAACCTCCGCACTCCACCCAAACTCCTCACTCCACCAAACTTCCGCACTCCACGCAACCTCCCCACTCCAACCAACCTCCCCACTCCACCCAACCTCCCCACTCCACCCTACCTCCCCACTCCACCCAACCTCCCCACTTCACACAACCTCCCCATTCCACTATACCTCCCCACTTCACCCAACCTCCCCACTCCACCCAACCTCCCCACTTCACCCAAACTCGGCACTCCATCCAAACTCCGCACTCCAGCCAACCTCAGCACTCCAACCAACTTCCGCACTCCACCCAACCTCCGCACTCCACCTAACCTCCCCACTTCACCCAACCTCCCCACTTCACCCAACCTCCCCACTTCACCCAACCTCCCCACTTCACCCAACCTCCCCACTGCACCCAACCTCCCCAAATCACCCATCCTCCCCACACCACCCAAACTCCCCACTCCACCCAACCTCCCCACTCCACCGAACGTCCCCACTCCATCCAACCTCCGCACTCCAGCCTACCTCAGCACTCCAACCAACTTCCGCGCTCCACCCAACCTCCGCACTCCACCCAACCTCCCCACTCCACCCAACCTCCCCAAATCACCCAACCTCCCAACTCCACCCAACCTCCCCACTCCACCCAACCTCCCCACTCCACCCAACCTCCCCACTCCAACCAACCTCCGCACTCCACCCAACCTTCGCACTCAACCCAACCTCCCCACTCCACCCAACATCCGCACTCCACCCAACCTTCGCACTCAACCCAACCTCCCCACTTCAACCAACCTCCCAACTCCACCCAACCTCCCCACTTCACCCAACCTCCGCACTTCATCCAACCTCAGCACTTCACCCAACCTCCCCACTTCACCGAACCTCCCCACTCCACCCAACCTCCGCACTCCACCCAACCTTCGCACTCAACCCAACCTCCCCATCCACCCAACATCCGCACTCCACCCAACCTTCGCACTCAACCCAACCTCCCCACTTCAACCAACCTCCCAACTCCACCCAACCTCCCCACTTCACCCAACTTCCGCACTCCACCCAAACTCCGCACTCCACCCAACCTCCGCACTCCACCCAAACTCCGCACTCCACCAAACTTCCGCACTCCACGCAACCTCCCCACTCCAACCAACCTCCCCACTCCACCCAACCTCCCGACTCCACCCTACCTCCCCACTCCACCCAACCTCCCCACTTCACCCAACCTCCCCATTCCACTTATACCTCCCCACTTTACCCAACCTCCCCACTCCACCCAACCTTCGCACTCAACCCAACCTCCCCACTTCAACCAACCTCCCAACTCCACCCAACCTCCCCACTTCACCCAACTTCCGCACTCCACCCAAACTCCGCACTTCACCCAAACTCGGCACTCCATCCAACCTCCGCACTCCAGCCAACCTCCGCACTCCACCCAACCTTCGCACTCAACCCAACCTCCCCACTTCACCCAACCTCCCAACTCCACCCAATCTCCGCACTCCACCCAACCTCCGCACTCCATCCAACCTCCGCACTCCACCCAATCTCCGCACTCCACCTAACCTCCCCACTTCACCCAACCTCCGCACTCCATCCAACCTCCGCACTCCACCCAACCTCCGCCTCCACCCAACCTCCGCACTCCACACAACTTCCGCACTCCACCCAACTTCCGCACTCCACCCAACCTCCGCACTCCACCCAAACTCCGCACTCCACCAAACTTCCGCACTCCACGCAACCTCCCCACTCCAACCAACCTCCCCACTCCACCCAACCTCCCCACTCCACCCAACCTCCCCACTCCACCCAACCTCACTTCAACCAACCTCCCAACTCCACCCAACTTCCGCACTCCACCCAACTTCCGCACTCCACCCAACCTCCGCACTCCACCCAAACTCCGCACTCCACCAAACTTCCGCACTCCACGCAACCTCCCCACTCCAACCAACCTCACCACTCCACCCAACCGCCCCACTCCACCCAACCTCCCCACTCCACCCAACCTCCCCACTTCACCCAACCTCCCCATTCCACTATACCTCCCCACTTCACCCAACCTCCCCACTCCACCCAACCTCCCCACTTCACCCAAACTCGGCACTCCATCCAACCTCCCCACTCCAGCCAACCTCAGCAGTCCACCCAACCTCCCCACTTCACCAAACTTCCGCACTACACCCAACCTCCGCATTCCACCCAAACTCCGCACTCCACCCAACCTCCGCACTTCACCCAACCTCCCCACTCCACCCAACCTCCCTACTTCACCCAACCTCCGCACTCCATCCAACCTCCGCACTCCACCCAATCTCCGCACTCCACCTAACCTCCCCACTCCACCCAACCTCCCCACTCCACCCAACCTCCCCACTTCACCCAACCTCCCCACTTCACCCAACCTCCCCACTCCACCCAACCTCCGCACTCCACCCAACTTCCGCACTCCACCCAACTTCCGCACTCCACCCAACTTCCGCACTCCACCCAACCTCCGCACTCCACCCAAACTCCGCACTCCACCCAACCTCCGCACTCCACCCAAACTACGCACTCCACTAAACTTCCGCACTCCAGGCAACCTCCCCACTCCAACCAAACTCCCCACTCCACCCAACCTCCCCACTCCACCCTACCTCCCCACTCCACCCAACCTCCCCACTTCACCCAACCTCCCCATTCCACTATACCTCCCCACTTCACCCAACCTCCCCACTCCACCCAACCGCCCCACTTCACCCAAACTCGGCACTCCATCCAACCTCCGCACTCCAGCCAACCTCAGCACTCAAACCAACTTCCGCACTCCACCAAACTTCCGCACTCCACCCAACCTCCCCACTCCACCCAACCTCCCCAAATCACCCAACCTCCCCACTCCATCCAACCTCCCCACTCCACCCAACCTCCCCACTCCACCCAACCTCCCTACTCCACCCAACCTCCCCACTTCTCCCAACCTCCCCACTTCACCCAACCTCCCCACTCCACCCAACCTCCTCACTCCACCCAACCTCCCCACTTCACCCTACCTCCCCATTTCACCCAACCTCCCCACTCCACCCAACCTCCCCAAATCACCAAACCTCCCCACTCCATCTAACCTCCCCACTCCACCCAACCTCCCCACTCCACCTAACCTCCCCACTTCACCCAACCTCCCCACTTCACCCAACCTCCCTACTTCACCCAACCTCCCCACTTCACCCAACCTCCTCACTTCACCCAACCTCCCCACTCCACCCAACCTCCCCAAATCACCCATCCTCCCCACTCCACCCAACCTCCCCACTCCACCCAACCTCCCCACTCCACCGAACCTCAGCACTCCAACCAACTTCCGCACTCCACCCAACCTCCGCACTCCACCCAACCTCCCCACTTCACCCAAACTCCCCACTCCACCCAACCTCCGCACTCCACCCAACCTTCGCACTCAACCCAACCTCCCCACTTCACCCAACCTCCCAACTCCACCCAACCTCCCCACTTCACCCAACCTCCGCACTCCATCCAACCTCCGCACTCCACCCAATCTCCGCACTCCACCTAACCTCCCCACTTCACCCAACCTCCCCACTTCACCCAACCTCCCTACTTCACCCAACCTCCCCACTTCACCCAACCTCCCCACTTCACCCAACCTCCCCACTCCACCCAACCTCCCCAAATCACCCATCCTCCCCACTCCACCCAACCTCCCCACTCCACCCAATCTCCGCACTCCACCCAAACTCCGCACTCCACCAAACTTCCGCACTCCACGCAACCTCCCCACTCCAACCAACCTCCCCACTCCACCCAACCTCCCCACTCCACGCAATCTCCCCACTCCACCCAACCTCCCCACTTCACCAACCTCCCCGTTCCACTATACCTCCCCACTTCACCCAACCTCCCCACTCCACCCAACCTCCCCACTTCACCCAAACTCGGCACTCCATCCAACCTCCGCACTCCAGCCAACCTCAGCACTCCAACCAACTTCCGCACTCCACCCAACCTCCGCACTCCACCCAACCTCCCCACTTCACCCAAACTCCCCACTCCACCCAACCTCCGCACTCCACCCAACCTTCGCACTCAACCCAACCTCCCCACTTCACCCAACCTCCCAACTCCACCCAACCTCCCCACTTCACCCAACCTCCGCACTCCATCCAACCTCCGCACTCCACCCAATCTCCGCACTCCACCTAACCTCCCCACTTCACCGAACCTCCGCACTCCATCCAACCTCCGCACTCCACCCAACCTCCTCACTCCACCCAACCTCCCCACTTCACCCTACCTCCCCATTTCACCCAACCTCCCCACTCCACCCAACCTCCCCAAATCACCAAACCTCCCCACTCCATCTAACCTCCCCACTCCACCCAACCTCCCCACTCCACCTAACCTCCCCACTTCACCCAACCTCCCCACTTCACCCAACCTCCCTACTTCACCCAACCTCCCCACTTCACCCAACCTCCTCACTTCACCCAACCTCCGCACTCCACCCAACCTCCCCACTTCACCCAAACTCCCCACTCCACCCAACCTCCGCACTCCACCCAACCTTCGCACTCAACCCAACCTCCCCACTTCACCCAACCTCCCAACTCCACCCAACCTCCCCACTTCACCCAACCTCCGCACTCCATCCAACCTCCGCACTCCACCCAATCTCCGCACTCCACCTAACCTCCCCACTTCACCGAACCTCCGCACTCCATCCAACCTCCGCACTCCACCCAACCTCCTCACTCCACCCAACCTCCCCACTTCACCCTACCTCCCCATTTCACCCAACCTCCCCACTCCACCCAACCTCCCCAAATCACCAAACCTCCCCACTCCATCTAACCTCCCAACTCCACCCAACCTCCCCACTCCACCTAACCTCCCCACTTCACCCAACCTCCCCACTTCACCCAACCTCCCTACTTCACCCAACCTCCCCACTTCACCCAACCTCCTCACTTCACCCAACCTCCCCACTCCACCCAACCTCCCCACTCCACCCAACCTCCCCACTCCACCGAACCTCAGCACTCCAACCAACTTCCGCACTCCACCCAACCTCCGCACTCCACCCAACCTCCCCACTTCACCCAAACTCCCCACTCCACCCAACCTCCGCACTCCACCCAACCTTCGCACTCAACCCAACCTCCCCACTTCACCCAACCTCCCAACTCCACCCAACCTCCCCACTTCACCCAACCTCCGCACTCCATCCAACCTCCGCACTCCACCCAATCTCCGCACTCCACCTAACCTCCCCACTTCACCCAACCTCCCCACTTCACCCAACCTCCCTACTTCACCCAACCTCCCCACTTCACCCAACCTCCCCACTTCACCCAACCTCCCCACTCCACCCAACCTCCCCAAATCACCCATCCTCCCCACTCCACCCAACCTCCCCACTCCACCCAATCTCCGCACTCCACCCAAACTCCGCACTCCACCAAACTTCCGCACTCCACGCAACCTCCCCACTCCAACCAACCTCCCCACTCCACCCAACCTCCCCACTCCACGCAATCTCCCCACTCCACCCAACCTCCCCACTTCACCAACCTCCCCGTTCCACTATACCTCCCCACTTCACCCAACCTCCCCACTCCACCCAACCTCCCCACTTCACCCAAACTCGGCACTCCATCCAACCTCCGCACTCCAGCCAACCTCAGCACTCCAACCAACTTCCGCACTCCACCCAACCTCCGCACTCCACCCAACCTCCCCACTTCACCCAAACTCCCCACTCCACCCAACCTCCGCACTCCACCCAACCTTCGCACTCAACCCAACCTCCCCACTTCACCCAACCTCCCCACTTCACCCAATCTCCCCACTTCACCCAACCTCCCCACTGCACCCAACCTCCCCAAATCACCCATCCTCCCCACACCACCCAAACTCCCCACTCCACCCAACCTCCCCACTCCACCGAACGTCCCCACTCCATCCAACCTCCGCACTCCAGCCTACCTCAGCACTCCAACCAACTTCCGCGCTCCACCCAACCTCCGCACTCCACCCAACCTCCCCACTCCACCCAACCTCCCCAAATCACCCAACCTCCCAACTCCACCCAACCTCCCCACTCCACCCAACCTCCCCACTCCACCCAACCTCCCCACTCCAACCAACCTCCGCACTCCACCCAACCTTCGCACTCAACCCAACCTCCCCACTCCACCCAACATCCGCACTCCACCCAACCTTCGCACTCAACCCAACCTCCCCACTTCAACCAACCTCCCAACTCCACCCAACCTCCCCACTTCACCCAACCTCCGCACTTCATCCAACCTCAGCACTTCACCCAACCTCCCCACTTCACCCAACCTCCCCACTCCACCCAACCTCAGCACTTCACCCAACCTCCCCACTTCACCGAACCTCCCCACTCCACCCAACCTCCGCACTCCACCCAACCTTCGCACTCAACCCAACCTCCCCACTCCACCCAACCTCCGCACTCCACCCAACCTTCGCACTCAACCCAACCTCCCCACTCCACCCAACCTCCGCACTCCAGCCAACCTCAGCACTCAAACCAACTTCCGCACTCCACCAAACTTCCGCACTCCACCCAACCTCCCCACTCCACCCAACCTCCCCAAATCACCCAACCTCCCCACTCCATCCAACCTCCCCACTCCACCCAACCTCCCCACTCCACCCAACCTCCCTACTCCACCCAACCTCCCCACTTCTCCCAACCTCCCCACTTCACCCAACCTCCCCACTCCACCCAACCTCCTCACTCCACCCAACCTCCCCACTTCACCCTACCTCCCCATTTCACCCAACCTCCCCACTCCACCCAACCTCCCCAAATCACCAAACCTCCCCACTCCATCTAACCTCCCCACTCCACCCAACCTCCCCACTCCACCTAACCTCCCCACTTCACCCAACCTCCCCACTTCACCCAACCTCCCTACTTCACCCAACCTCCCCACATCACCCAACCTCCTCACTTCACCCAACCTCCCCACTCCACCCAACCTCCCCAAATCACCCATCCTCCCCACTCCACCCAACCTCCCCACTCCACCCAACCTCCCCACTCCACCGAACCTCAGCACTCCAACCAACTTCCGCACTCCACCCAACCTCCGCACTCCACCCAACCTCCCCACTTCACCCAAACTCCCCACTCCACCCAACCTCCGCACTCCACCCAACCTTCGCACTCAACCCAACCTCCCCACTTCACCCAACCTCCCAACTCCACCCAACCTCCCCACTTCACCCAACCTCCGCACTCCATCCAACCTCCGCACTCCACCCAATCTCCGCACTCCACCTAACCTCCCCACTTCACCCAACCTCCCCACTTCACCCAACCTCCCTACTTCACCCAACCTCCCCACTTCACCCAACCTCCCCACTTCACCCAACCTCCCCACTCCACCCAACCTCCCCAAATCACCCATCCTCCCCACTCCACCCAACCTCCCCACTCCACCCAATCTCCGCACTCCACCCAAACTCCGCACTCCACCAAACTTCCGCACTCCACGCAACCTCCCCACTCCAACCAACCTCCCCACTCCACCCAACCTCCCCACTCCACGCAATCTCCCCACTCCACCCAACCTCCCCACTTCACCAACCTCCCCATTCCACTATACCTCCCCACTTCACCCAACCTCCCCACTCCACCCAACCTCCCCACTTCACCCAAACTCGGCACTCCATCCAACCTCCGCACTCCAGCCAACCTCAGCACTCCAACCAACTTCCGCACTCCACCCAACCTCCCCACTCCACCCAACCTCCCCACTTCACCCAAACTCCCCACTCCACCCAACCTCCGCACTCCACCCAACCTTCGCACTCAACCCAACCTCCCCACTTCACCCAACCTCCCAACTCCACCCAACCTCCCCACTTCACCCAACCTCCGCACTCCATCCAACCTCCGCACTCCACCCAATCTCCGCACTCCACCTAACCTCCCCACTTCACCGAACCTCCGCACTCCATCCAACCTCCGCACTCCACCCAACCTCCGCACTCCACCCAATCTCCGCACTCCACCTAACCTCCCCACTTCACCGAACCTCCGCACTCCATCCAACCTCCGTACTCCACCCAACTTCCGCACTCCACCCAACTTCCGCACTCCACCCAACCTCCGCACTCCACCCAAACTCCGCACTCCACCAAACTTCCGCACTCCACGCAACCTCCCCACTCCAACCAACCTCCCCACTCCACCCAACCTCCCCACTCCACCCTACCTCCCCACTCCACCCAACCTCCCCACTTCACCCAACCTCCCCATTCCACTATACCTCCCCACTTCACCCAACCTCCCCACTCCACCCAACCTCCCCAAATCACCAAACCTCCCCACTCCATCCAACCTCCCCACTTCACCCAACCTCCCCACTCCACCCAACCTCCTCACTCCACCCACCTCCCCACTTCACCCTACCTCCCCACTTCTCCCAACCTCCCCACTCCACCCAACCTCCGCACTCCACCCAACCTTCGCACTCAACCCAACCTCCCCACTTCACCCAACCTCCCAACTCCACCCAACCTCCCCACTTCACCCAACCTCCGCACTCCATCCAACCTCCGCACTCCACCCAACCTCCGTACTCCACCCAACCTCCGCACTCCACCCAACCTCCGCACTCCACCCAAACTCCGCACTCCACCAAACGTCCGCACTCCACGCAACCTCCCCACTCCAACCAACCTCCCCACTCCACCCAACCTCCCCACTCCACCCAACCTCCCCACTCCACCCAACCTCCCCACTTCACCAACCTCCCCATTCCACTATACCTCCCCACTTCACCCAACCTCCCCACTTCACCCAAACTCGGCACTCCATCCAACCTCCGCACTCCAGCCAACCTCAGCACTCCAACCAACTTCCGCACTCCACCCAACCTCCGCACTCCACCCAACCTCCCCACTTCACCCAAACTCCCCACTTCACCCAACCTCCGCACTCCACCCAACCTTCGCACTCAACCCAACCTCCCCACTTCACCCAACCTCCCAACTCCACCCAACCTCCCCACTTCACCCAACCTCCGCACTCCATCCAACCTCCGCACTCCACCCAATCTCCGAACTCCACCTAACCTCCCCACTTCACCCAACCTCCGCACTCCATCCAACCTCCGCACTCCACCCAACCTCCGCACTCCACCCAACCTCCGCACTCCATCCAACTTCCGCACTCCACCCAACTTCCGCACTCCACCCAACCTCCGCACTCCACCCAAACTCCTCACTCCACCAAACTTCCGCACTCCACGCAACCTCCCCACTCCAACCAACCTCCCCACTCCACCCAACCTCCCCACTCCACCCTACCTCCCCACTCCACCCAACCTCCCCACTTCACACAACCTCCCCATTCCACTATACCTCCCCACTTCACCCAACCTCCCCACTCCACCCAACCTCCCCACTTCACCCAAACTCGGCACTCCATCCAAACTCCGCACTCCAGCCAACCTCAGCACTCCAACCAACTTCCGCACTCCACCCAACCTCCGCACTCCACCTAACCTCCCCACTTCACCCAACCTCCCCACTTCACCCAACCTCCCCACTTCACCCAACCTCCCCACTTCACCCAACCTCCCCACTGCACCCAACCTCCCCAAATCACCCATCCTCCCCACACCACCCAAACTCCCCACTCCACCCAACCTCCCCACTCCACCGAACGTCCCCACTCCATCCAACCTCCGCACTCCAGCCTACCTCAGCACTCCAACCAACTTCCGCGCTCCACCCAACCTCCGCACTCCACCCAACCTCCCCACTCCACCCAACCTCCCCAAATCACCCAACCTCCCAACTCCACCCAACCTCCCCACTCCACCCAACCTCCCCACTCCACCCAACCTCCCCACTCCAACCAACCTCCGCACTCCACCCAACCTTCGCACTCAACCCAACCTCCCCACTCCACCCAACATCCGCACTCCACCCAACCTTCGCACTCAACCCAACCTCCCCACTTCAACCAACCTCCCAACTCCACCCAACCTCCCCACTTCACCCAACCTCCGCACTTCATCCAACCTCAGCACTTCACCCAACCTCCCCACTTCACCGAACCTCCCCACTCCACCCAACCTCCGCACTCCACCCAACCTTCGCACTCAACCCAACCTCCCCATCCACCCAACATCCGCACTCCACCCAACCTTCGCACTCAACCCAACCTCCCCACTTCAACCAACCTCCCAACTCCACCCAACCTCCCCACTTCACCCAACTTCCGCACTCCACCCAAACTCCGCACTCCACCCAACCTCCGCACTCCACCCAAACTCCGCACTCCACCAAACTTCCGCACTCCACGCAACCTCCCCACTCCAACCAACCTCCCCACTCCACCCAACCTCCCGACTCCACCCTACCTCCCCACTCCACCCAACCTCCCCACTTCACCCAACCTCCCCATTCCACTTATACCTCCCCACTTTACCCAACCTCCCCACTCCACCCAACCTCCGCACTTCACCCAAACTCGGCACTCCATCCAACCTCCGCACTCCAGCCAACCTCCGCACTCCACCCAACCTTCGCACTCAACCCAACCTCCCCACTTCACCCAACCTCCCAACTCCACCCAATCTCCGCACTCCACCCAACCTCCGCACTCCATCCAACCTCCGCACTCCACCCAATCTCCGCACTCCACCTAACCTCCCCACTTCACCCAACCTCCGCACTCCATCCAACCTCCGCACTCCACCCAACCTCCGCCTCCACCCAACCTCCGCACTCCACACAACTTCCGCACTCCACCCAACTTCCGCACTCCACCCAACCTCCGCACTCCACCCAAACTCCGCACTCCACCAAACTTCCGCACTCCACGCAACCTCCCCACTCCAACCAACCTCCCCACTCCACCCAACCTCCCCACTCCACCCAACCTCCCCACTCCACCCAACCTCACTTCAACCAACCTCCCAACTCCACCCAACTTCCGCACTCCACCCAACTTCCGCACTCCACCCAACCTCCGCACTCCACCCAAACTCCGCACTCCACCAAACTTCCGCACTCCACGCAACCTCCCCACTCCAACCAACCTCACCACTCCACCCAACCTCCCCACTCCACCCAACCTCCCCACTCCACCCAACCTCCCCACTTCACCCAACCTCCCCATTCCACTATACCTCCCCACTTCACCCAACCTCCCCACTCCACCCAACCTCCCCACTTCACCCAAACTCGGCACTCCATCCAACCTCCCCACTCCAGCCAACCTCAGCAGTCCACCCAACCTCCCCACTTCACCCAACTTCCGCACTACACCCAACCTCCGCATTCCACCCAAACTCCGCACTCCACCCAACCTCCGCACTTCACCCAACCTCCCCACTCCACCCAACCTCCCTACTTCACCCAACCTCCGCACTCCATCCAACCTCCGCACTCCACCCAATCTCCGCACTCCACCTAACCTCCCCACTCCACCCAACCTCCCCACTCCACCCAACCTCCCCACTTCACCCAACCTCCCCACTTCACCCAACCTCCCCACTCCACCCAACCTCCGCACTCCACCCAACTTCCGCACTCCACCCAACTTCCGCACTCCACCCAACTTCCGCACTCCACCCAACCTCCGCACTCCACCCAAACTCCGCACTCCACCCAACCTCCGCACTCCACCCAAACTACGCACTCCACTAAACTTCCGCACTCCAGGCAACCTCCCCACTCCAACCAAACTCCCCACTCCACCCAACCTCCCCACTCCACCCTACCTCCCCACTCCACCCAACCTCCCCACTTCACCCAACCTCCCCATTCCACTATACCTCCCCACTTCACCCAACCTCCCCACTCCACCCAACCGCCCCACTTCACCCAAACTCGGCACTCCATCCAACCTCCGCACTCCAGCCAACCTCAGCACTCAAACCAACTTCCGCACTCCACCAAACTTCCGCACTCCACCCAACCTCCCCACTCCACCCAACCTCCCCAAATCACCCAACCTCCCCACTCCATCCAACCTCCCCACTCCACCCAACCTCCCCACTCCACCCAACCTCCCTACTCCACCCAACCTCCCCACTTCTCCCAACCTCCCCACTTCACCCAACCTCCCCACTCCACCCAACCTCCTCACTCCACCCAACCTCCCCACTTCACCCTACCTCCCCATTTCACCCAACCTCCCCACTCCACCCAACCTCCCCAAATCACCAAACCTCCCCACTCCATCTAACCTCCCCACTCCACCCAACCTCCCCACTCCACCTAACCTCCCCACTTCACCCAACCTCCCCACTTCACCCAACCTCCCTACTTCACCCAACCTCCCCACTTCACCCAACCTCCTCACTTCACCCAACCTCCCCACTCCACCCAACCTCCCCAAATCACCCATCCTCCCCACTCCACCCAACCTCCCCACTCCACCCAACCTCCCCACTCCACCGAACCTCAGCACTCCAACCAACTTCCGCACTCCACCCAACCTCCGCACTCCACCCAACCTCCCCACTTCACCCAAACTCCCCACTCCACCCAACCTCCGCACTCCACCCAACCTTCGCACTCAACCCAACCTCCCCACTTCACCCAACCTCCCAACTCCACCCAACCTCCCCACTTCACCCAACCTCCGCACTCCATCCAACCTCCGCACTCCACCCAATCTCCGCACTCCACCTAACCTCCCCACTTCACCCAACCTCCCCACTTCACCCAACCTCCCTACTTCACCCAACCTCCCCACTTCACCCAACCTCCCCACTTCACCCAACCTCCCCACTCCACCCAACCTCCCCAAATCACCCATCCTCCCCACTCCACCCAACCTCCCCACTCCACCCAATCTCCGCACTCCACCCAAACTCCGCACTCCACCAAACTTCCGCACTCCACGCAACCTCCCCACTCCAACCAACCTCCCCACTCCACCCAACCTCCCCACTCCACGCAATCTCCCCACTCCACCCAACCTCCCCACTTCACCAACCTCCCCGTTCCACTATACCTCCCCACTTCACCCAACCTCCCCACTCCACCCAACCTCCCCACTTCACCCAAACTCGGCACTCCATCCAACCTCCGCACTCCAGCCAACCTCAGCACTCCAACCAACTTCCGCACTCCACCCAACCTCCGCACTCCACCCAACCTCCCCACTTCACCCAAACTCCCCACTCCACCCAACCTCCGCACTCCACCCAACCTTCGCACTCAACCCAACCTCCCCACTTCACCCAACCTCCCAACTCCACCCAACCTCCCCACTTCACCCAACCTCCGCACTCCATCCAACCTCCGCACTCCACCCAATCTCCGCACTCCACCTAACCTCCCCACTTCACCGAACCTCCGCACTCCATCCAACCTCCGCACTCCACCCAACCTCCGCACTCCACCCAATCTCCGCACTCCACCTAACCTCCCCACTTCACCGAACCTCCGCACTCCATCCAACCTCCGCACTCCACCCAACTTCCGCACTCCACCCAACTTCCGCACTCCACCCAACCTCCGCACTCCACCCAAACTCCGCACTCCACCAAACTTCCGCACTCCACGCAACCTCCCCACTCCAACCAACCTCCCCACTCCACCCAACCTCCCCACTCCACCCTACCTCCCCACTCCACCCAACCTCCCCACTTCACCCAACCTCCCCATTCCACTTATACCTCCCCACTTTACCCAACCTCCCCACTCCACCCAATCTCCGCACTTCACCCAAACTCGGCACTCCATCCAACCTCCGCACTCCAGCCAACCTCCGCACTCCACCCAACCTTCGCACTCAACCCAACCTCCCCACTTCACCCAACCTCCCAACTCCACCCAATCTCCGCACTCCACCCAACCTCCGCACTCCATCCAACCTCCGCACTCCACCCAATCTCCGCACTCCACCTAACCTCCCCACTTCACCCAACCTCCGCACTCCATCCAACCTCCGCACTCCACCCAACCTCCGCCTCCACCCAACCTCCGCACTCCACACAACTTCCGCACTCCACCCAACTTCCGCACTCCACCCAACCTCCGCACTCCACCCAAACTCCGCACTCCACCAAACTTCCGCACTCCACGCAACCTCCCCACTCCAACCAACCTCCCCACTCCACCCAACCTCCCCACTCCACCCAACCTCCCCACTCCACCCAACCTCACTTCAACCAACCTCCCAACTCCACCCAACTTCCGCACTCCACCCAACTTCCGCACTCCACCCAACCTCCGCACTCCACCCAAACTCCGCACTCCACCAAACTTCCGCACTCCACGCAACCTCCCCACTCCAACCAACCTCCCCACTCCACCCATCCTCCCCACTCCACCCAACCTCCCCACTCCACCCAACCTCCCCACTTCACCCAACCTCCCCATTCCACTATACCTCCCCACTTCACCCAACCTCCCCACTCCACCCAACCTCCCCACTTCACCCAAACTCGGCACTCCATCCAACCTCCCCACTCCAGCCAACCTCAGCAGTCCACCCAACCTCCCCACTTCACCCAACTTCCGCACTACACCCAACCTCCGCATTCCACCCAAACTCCGCACTCCACCCAACCTCCGCACTTCACCCAACCTCCCCACTCCACACAACCTCCCTACTTCACCCAACCTCCGCACTCCATCCAACCTCCGCACTCCACCCAATCTCCGCACTCCACCTAACCTCCCCACTCCACCCAACCTCCCCACTCCACCCAACCTCCCCACTTCACCCAACCTCCCCACTTCACCCAACCTCCCCACTCCACCCAACCTCCGCACTCCACCCAACTTCCGCACTCCACCCAACTTCCGCACTCCACCCAACTTCCGCACTCCACCCAACCTCCGCACTCCACCCAAACTCCGCACTCCACCCAACCTCCGCACTCCACCCAAACTCCGCACTCCACTAAACTTCCGCACTCCAGGCAACCTCCCCACTCCAACCAAACTCCCCACTCCACCCAACCTCCCCACTCCACCCTACCTCCCCACTCCACCCAACCTCCCCACTTCACCCAACCTCCCCATTCCACTATACCTCCCCACTTCACCCAACCTCCCCACTCCACCCAACCGCCCCACTTCACCCAAACTCGGCACTCCATCCAACCTCCGCACTCCAGCCAACCTCAGCACTCAAACCAACTTCCGCACTCCACCAAACTTCCGCACTCCACCCAACCTCCCCACTCCACCCAACCTCCCCAAATCACCCAACCTCCCCACTCCATCCAACCTCCCCACTCCACCCAACCTCCCCACTCCACCCAACCTCCCTACTCCACCCAACCTCCCCACTTCTCCCAACCTCCCCACTTCACCCAACCTCCCCACTCCACCCAACCTCCTCACTCCACCCAACCTCCCCACTTCACCCTACCTCCCCACTTCACCCAACCTCCCCACTCCACCCAACCTCCCCAAATCACCAAACCTCCCCACTCCATCTAACCTCCCCACTCCACCCAACCTCCCCACTCCACCTAACCTCCCCACTTCACCCAACCTCCCCACTTCACCCAACCTCCCTACTTCACCCAACCTCCCCACTTCACCCAACCTCCTCACTTCACCCAACCTCCCCACTCCACCCAACCTCCCCAAATCACCCATCCTCCCCACTCCACCCAACCTCCCCACTCCACTCAACCTCCCCACTCCACCGAACCTCAGCACTCCAACCAACTTCCGCACTCCACCCAACCTCCGCACTCCACCCAACCTCCCCACTTCACCCAAACTCCCCACTCCACCCAACCTCCGCACTCCACCCAACCTTCGCACTCAACCCAACCTCCCCACTTCACCCAACCTCCCAACTCCACCCAACCTCCCCACTTCACCCAACCTCCGCACTCCATCCAACCTCCGCACTCCACCCAATCTCCGCACTCCACCTAACCTCCCCACTTCACCCAACCTCCCCACTTCACCCAACCTCCCTACTTCACCCAACCTCCCCACTTCACCCAACCTCCCCACTTCACCCAACCTCCCCACTCCACCCAACCTCCCCAAATCACCCATCCTCCCCACTCCACCCAACCTCCCCACTCCACCCAATCTCCGCACTCCACCCAAACTCCGCACTCCACCAAACTTCCGCACTCCACGCAACCTCCCCACTCCAACCAACCTCCCCACTCCACCCAACCTCCCCACTCCACGAAATCTCCCCACTCCACCCAACCTCCCCACTTCACCAACCTCCCCATTCCACTATACCTCCCCACTTCACCCAACCTCCCCACTCCACCCAACCTCCCCACTTCACCCAAACTCGGCACTCCATCCAACCTCCGCACTCCAGCCAACCTCAGCACTCCAACCAACTTCCGCACTCCACCCAACCTCCGCACTCCACCCAACCTCCCCACTTCACCCAAACTCCCCACTCCACCCAACCTCCGCACTCCACCCAACCTTCGCACTCAACCCAACCTCCCCACTTCACCCAACCTCCCAACTCCACCCAACCTCCCCACTGCACCCAACCTCCGCACTCCATCCAACCTCCGCACTCCACCCAATCTCCGCACTCCACCTAACCTCCCCACTTCACCGAACCTCCGCACTCCATCCAACCTCCGCACTCCACCCAACCTCCGCACTCCACCCAATCTCCGCACTCCACCTAACCTCCCCACTTCACCGAACCTCCGCACTCCATCCAACCTCCGCACTCCACCCAACTTCCGCACTCCACCCAACTTCCGCACTCCACCCAACCTCCGCACTCCACCCAAACTCCTCACTCCACCAAACTTCCGCACTCCACACAACCTCCCCACTCCAACCAACCTCCCCACTCCACCCAACCTCCCCACTCCACCCTACCTCCCCACTCCACCCAACCTCCCCACTTCACACAACCTCCCCATTCCACTATACCTCCCCACTTCACCCAACCTCCCCACTCCATCCAACCTCCCCACTTCACCCAAACTCGGCACTCCATCCAACCTCCGCACTCCAGCCAACCTCAGCACTCCAACCAACTTCCGCACTCCACCCAACCTCCGCACTCCACCCAACCTCCACACTTCACCCAACCTCCCCATTTCACCCAACCTCCCCACTTCACCCAACCTCCCCACTTCACCCAACCTCCCCACTCCACCCAACCTCCCCAAATCACCCATCCTCCCCACTCCACCCAACCTCCCCACTCCACCCAACCTCCCCACTCCACCGAACCTCCCCACTCCATCCAACCTCCGCACTCCAGCCAACCTCAGCACTCCAACCAACTTCCGCGCTCCACCCAACCTCCGCACTCCACCCAACCTCCCCACTCCACCCAACCTCCCCAAATCACCCAACCTCCCAACTCCACCCAACCTCCCCACTCCACCCAACCTCCCCACTCCACCCAACCTCCCCACTCCACCCAACCTCCCCACTTCACCCAACCTCCCCACCTCACCGAACCTCCCCACTCCACCCAACCTCCGCACTCCACCCAACCTTCGCACTCAACCCAACCTCCCCACTCCTCCCAACCTCCCCACTCCACCCATCCTTCCCACTTCACCCTTCCTCGCCACTTCACTCAACCTCCCCACTCCACCCAACATCCGCACTCCACCCAACCTTCGCACTCAACCCAACCTCCCCACTTCAACCAACCTCCCAACTCCACCCAACCTCCCCACTTCACCCAACCTCCGCACTCCATCCAACCTCCGCACTGCACCCAACCTCCGCACTCCACCCAACTTCCGCACTCCACCCAAACTCCGCACTCCACCCAACCTCCGCACTCCACCCAAACTCCGCACTCCACCAAACTTCCGCACTCCACGCAACCTCCTCACTCCAACCAACCTCCCCACTCCACCCAACCTCCCCACTCCACCCTACCTCCCCACTCCACCCAACCTCCCCACTTCACCCAACCTCCCCACTCCAACCAACTTCCGCACTCCACCCAACCTCCGCACTCCACCCAACCTCCCCACTCCACCCAACCTCCCCACTTCACACAACCTCCCCATTCCACTATACCTCCCCATTTCACCCAACCTCCCCACTTCACCCAACCTCCCCACTTCACCCAACCTCCCCACTCCACCCAACCTCCCCAAATCACCCATCCTCCCCACTCCACCCAACCTCCCCACTCCACCCAACCTCCCCACTCCACCGAACTTCCCCACTCCATCCAACCTCCGCACTCCAGCCAACCTCAGCACTCCAACCAACTTCCGCGCTCCACCCAACCTCCGCACTCCACCCAACCTCCCCACTCCACCCAACCTCCCCAAATCACCAAACCTCCCAACTCCACCCAACCTCCCCACTCCACCCAACCTCCCCACTCCACCCAACCTCCCCACTCCACCCAACCTCCCCACTCCACCCAACCTCCCCACTCCACCCAACCTCCCCACATCACCCAACCTCCCCACCTCACCGAACCTCCCCACTCCACCCAACCTCCGCACTCCACCCAACCTTCGCACTCAACCCAACCTCCCCACTCCTCCCAACCTCCCCACTCCACCCATCCTTCCCACTTCACCCAACCTCCGCACTCCATCCAACCTCCGCACTGCACCCAACCTCCGCACTCCACCCAACTTCCGCACTCCACCCAACCTTCGCACTCAACCCAACCTCCCCACTTCAACCAACCTCCCAACTCCACCCAACCTCCCCACTTCACCCAACCTCCGCACTCCATCCAACCTCCGCACTGCACCCAACCTCCGCACTCCACCCAACTTCCGCACTCCACCCAAACTCCGCACTCCACCCAACCTCCGCACTCCACCCAAACTCCGCACTCCACCAAACTTCCGCACTCCACGCAACCTCCTCACTCCAACCAACCTCCCCTCTCCACCCAACCTCCCCACTCCACCCTACCTCCCCACTCCACCCAACCTCCCCACTTCACCCAACCTCCCCATTCCACTTACACCTCCCCACTTCACCCAACCTCCCCACTCCACCCAACCTCCGCACTTCACCGAAACTCGGCACTCCATCCAACCTCCGCACACCACCCAACCTCCCCACTTCACCCAACCTCCCCACTCCACCCAACCTCCGCACTCCACCCAACCTTCGCACTCAACCCAACCTCCCCACTTCACCCAACCTCCCAACTCCACCCAACCTCCCCACTTCACCCAACCTCCGCACTCCATCCAACCTCCGCACTCCACCCAATCTCCGCACTCCAACCAACTTCCGCGCTCCACCCAACCTCCGCACTCCACCCAACCTCCCCACTCCACCCAACCTCCCCAAATCACCCAACCTCCCAACTCCACCCAACCTCCCCACTCCACCCAACCTCCCCACTCCACCCAACCTCCCCACTCCACCCAACCTCCCCACTCCACCCAACCTCCCCACTCCACCCAACCTCCCCACATCACCCAACCTCTCCACCTCACCGAACCTCCCCACTCCACCCAACCTCCGCACTCCACCCAACCTTCGCACTCAACCCAACCTCCCCACTCCTCCCAACCTCCCCACTCCACCCATCCTTCCCACTTCACCCAACCTCCGCACTCCATCCAACCTCCGCACTGCACCCAACCTCCGCACTCCACCCAACTTCCGCACTCCACCCAACCTTCGCACTCAACCCAACCTCCCCACTTCAACCAACCTCCCAACTCCACCCAACCTCCCCACTTCACCCAACCTCCGCACTCCATCCAACCTCCGCACTGCACCCAACCTCCGCACTCCACCCAACTTCCGCACTCCACCCAAACTCCGCACTCCACCCAACCTCCGCACTCCACCCAAACTCCGCACTCCACCAAACTTCCGCACTCCACGCAACCTCCTCACTCCAACCAACCTCCCCACTCCACCCAACCTCCCCACTCCACCCTACCTCCCCACTCCACCCAACCTCCCCACTTCACCCAACCTCCCCATTCCACTTATACCTCCCCACTTCACCCAACCTCCCCACTCCACCCAACCTCCGCACTTCACCGAAACTCGGCACTCCATCCAACCTCCGCACACCACCCAACCTCCCCACTTCACCCAACCTCCCCACTCCACCCAACCTCCGCACTCCACCCAACCTTCGCACTCAACCCAACCTCCCCACTTCACCCAACCTCCCAACTCCACCCAACCTCCCCACTTCACCCAACCTCCGCACTCCATCCAACCTCCGCACTCCACCCAATCTCCGCACTCCACCTAACCTCCCCACTTCACCCAACCTCCGCACTCCATCCAACCTCCGCACTCCACCCAAACTCCGCCTCCACCCAACCTCCGCACTCCACACAACTTCCGCACTCCACCCAACTTCCGCACTCCACCCAAACTCCGCACTCCACCCAAACTCCGCACTCCACCAAACTTCCGCACTCCACGCAACCTCCCCACTCCAACCAACCTCCCCACTCCACCCAACCTCCCCACTCCACCCAACCTCACCACTCCACCCAACCTCACTTCAACCAACCTCCCAACTCCACCCAACTTCCGCACTCCACCCAACTTCCGCACTCGACCCAACCTCCGCACTCCACCCAAACTCCGCACTCCACCAAACTTCCGCACTCCACGCAACCTCCCCACTCCACCCAACCTCCCCACTCCACCCAACCTCCGCACTCCATCCAACCTCCGCACTCCACCCAATCTCCGCACTCCACCTAACCTCCCCACTTCACCGAACCTCCGCACTCCACCCAACCTCCCCACTCCACCCTACCTCCCCACTCCACCCAACCTCCCCACTTCACCCAACCTCCCCATTCCACTATACCTCCCCACTTCACCCAACCTCCCCACTCCACCCAACCTCCCCACTTCACCCAAACTCGGCACTCAATCCAACCTCCGCACTCCAGCCAACCTCAGCACTCCAACCAACTTCCGCACTCCACCAAACTTCCGCACTCCACCCAACCTCCCCACTCCACCCAACCTCCCCAAATCACCCAACCTCCCCACTCCATCCAACCTCCCCACTCCACCCAACCTCCCCACTCCACCCAACCTCCCCACTCCACCCAACCTCCCCACTTCTCCCAACCTCCCCACTTCACCCAACCTCCCCACTCCACCCAACCTCCTCACTCCACTCAACCTCCCCACTTCACCCTACCTCCCCACTTCACCCAACCTCACCACTCCACCCAACCTCCCCAAATCACCAAACCTCCCCACTCCATCTAACCTCTCCACTCCACCCAACCTCCCCACTCCACCCAACCTCCCCACTCCACCCAACCTCCCCACTTCTCCCAAACTCCCCACTTCACCCAACCTCCCCACTCCACCCAACCTCCTCACTCCACCCAACCTCCCCACTTCACCCTATCTCCTCACTTCTCCCAACCTCCCCACTACACCCAACCTCCGCACTACACCCAACCTCCGCACTCAACCCAACCTCCCCACTTCACCCAACCTCCCAACTCCACCCAACCTCCCAACTCCACCCAACCTCCCCACTTCACCCAACCTCCGCACTCCATCCAACCTCCGCACTCCACCCAACCTCCGCACTCCACCCAACCTCCGCACTCCACCCAACCTCCGCACTCCACCCAAACTCCGCACTCCACCAAACTTCCGCACTCCGCGCAACCTCCCCACTCCACCCAACCTCCCCACTCCATCCAACCTCCCCACTCCACCCAACCTCCCCACTTCACCCAACCTCCCCACTTCACCCAACCTCCCCACTCCTCCCAACCTCCGCACTCCACCCAACTTCCGCACTCCACCCAACTTCCGCACTCCACCCAACCTCCCCACTCCAACCAACCTCCCCACTCCACCCAACCTCCCCACTCCACCCAACCTCCCCACTCCACCCAACCTCCCCACGTCACCCAACCTCCCCATTCCACCAACCTCCCCATTCCACTATACCTCCCCACTTCACCCAACCTCCCCACTCCACCCAACCTCCCCACTTCACCCAAACTCGGCACTCCATCCAACCTCCGCACTCCAGCCAACCTCAGCTCTCCAACCAACTTCCGCACTCCACCCAACCTCCGCACTCCACCCAACCTCCCCACTTCACCCAAACTCCCCACTCCACCCAACCTCCGCACTCCACCCAACCTTTGCACTCAACCCAACCTCCCCACTTCACCCAACCTCCCAACTCCACCCAACCTCCCCACTTCACCCAACCTCCGCACTCCATCCAACCTCCGCACTCCACCCAATCTCCGCACTCCACCTAACCTCCCCACTTCACCGAACCTCCGCACTCCATGCAACCTCCGCACTCCACCCAACCTCCGCACTCCACCCAATCTCCGCACTCCACCTAACCTCCCCACTTCACCGAACGTCCGCACTCCATCCAACCTCCGCACTCCACCCAACTTCCGCACTCCACCCAACTTCCGCACTCCACCCAACCTCCGCACTCCACCCAAACTCCTCACTCCACCAAACTTCCGCACTCCACACAACCTCCCCACTCCAACCAACCTCCCCACTCCACCCAACCTCCCCACTCCACCCTACCTCCCCACTCCACCCAACCTCCCCACTTCACACAACCTCCCCATTCCACTATACCTCCCCACTTCACCCAACCTCCCCACTCCACCCAACCTCCGCACTTCACCCAAACTCGGCACTCCATCCAACCTCCGCACTCCAGCCAACCTCAGCACTCCAACCAACTTCCGCACTCCACCCAACCTCCGCACTCCACCCAACCTCCCCACTCCACCCAACCTCCCCACTTCACACAACCTCCCCATTCCACTATACCTCCCCATTTCACCCAACCTCCCCACTTCACCCAACCTCCCCACTTCACCCAACCTCCCCACTCCACCCAACCTCCCCAAATCACCCATCCTCCCCACTCCACCCAACCTCCCCACTCCACCCAACCTCCCCACTCCACCGAACCTCCCCACTCCATCCAACCTCCGCACTCCAGCCAACCTCAGCACTCCAACCAACTTCCGCGCTCCACCCAACCTCCGCACTCCACCCAACCTCCCCACTCCACCCAACCTCCCCAAATCACCCAACCTCCCAACTCCACCCAACCTCCCCACTCCACCCAACCTCCCCACTCCACCCAACCTCCCCACTCCACCCAACCTCCCCACTTCACCCAACCTCCCCACCTCACCGAACCTCCCCACTCCACCCAACCTCCGCACTCCACCCAACCTTCGCACTCAACCCAACCTCCCCACTCCTCCCAACCTCCCCACTCCACCCATCCTTCCCACTTCACCCTTCCTCGCCACTTCACTCAACCTCCCCACTCCACCCAACATCCGCACTCCACCCAACCTTCGCACTCAACCCAACCTCCCCACTTCAACCAACCTCCCAACTCCACCCAACCTCCCCACTTCACCCAACCTCCGCACTCCATCCAACCTCCGCACTGCACCCAACCTCCGCACTCCACCCAACTTCCGCACTCCACCCAAACTCCGCACTCCACCCAACCTCCGCACTCCACCCAAACTCCGCACTCCACCAAACTTCCGCACTCCACGCAACCTCCTCACTCCAACCAACCTCCCCACTCCACCCAACCTCCCCACTCCACCCTACCTCCCCACTCCACCCAACCTCCCCACTTCACCCAACCTCCCCATTCCACTTATACCTCCCCACCCAACCTCCCAACCTCCGCACTTCACCGAAACTCGGCACTCCATCCAACCTCCGCACACCACCCAACCTCCCCACTTCACCCAACCTCCCCACTCCACCCAACCTCCGCACTCCACCCAACATTCGCACTTAACCCAACCTCCCCACTTCACCCAACCTCCCAACTCCACCCAACCTCCCCACTTCACCCAACCTCCGCACTCCATCCAACCTCCGCACACCACCCAATCTCCGCACTCCACCTAACCTCCCCACTTCACCCAACCTCCGCACTCCATTCAACCTCCGCACTCCACCCAAACTCCGCCTCCACCCAACCTCCGCACTCCACACAACTTCCGCACTCCACCCAACTTCCGCACTCCACCCAACCTCCGCACTCCACCCAAACTCCGCACTCCACCAAACTTCCGCACTCCACGCAACCTCCCCACTCCAACCAACCTCCCCATTCCACCCAACCTCCCCACTCCACCCAACCTCACCACTCCACCCAACCTCACTTCAACCAACCTCCCAACTCCACCCAACTTCCGCACTCCACCCAACTTCCGCACTCGACCCAAACTCCGCACTCCACCAAACTTCCGCACTCCACGCAACCTCCCCACTCCACCCAACCTCCCCACTCCACCCAACCTCCGCACTCCATCCAACCTCCGCACTCCACCCAATCTCCGCACTCCACCTAACCTCCCCACTTCACCGAACCTCCGCACTCCACCCAACCTCCCCACTCCACCCTACCTCCCCACTCCACCCAACCTCCCCACTTCACCCAACCTCCCCATTCCACTATACCTCCCCACTTCACCCAACCTCCCCACTCCACCCAACCTCCCCACTTCACCCAAACTCGGCACTCCATCCAACCTCCGCACTCCAGCCAACCTCAGCACTTCAACCAACTTCCGCACTCCACCAAACTTCCGCACTCCACCCAACCTCCCCACTCCACCCAACCTCCCCAAATTACCCAACCTCCCCACTCCATCCAACCTCCCCACTCCACCCAACCTCCCCACTCCACCCAACCTCACCACTCCACCCAACCTCCCCACTTCTCCCAACCTCCCCACTTCACCCAACCTCCCCACTCCACCCAACCTCCTCACTCCACCCAACCTCCCCACTTCACCCTACCTCCCCACTTCACCCAACCTCCCCACTCCACCCAACCTCCCCAAATCACCAAACCTCCCCACTCCATCTAACCTCTCCACTCCACCCAACCTCCCCACTCCACCCAACCTCCCCATTCCACTCAACCTCCCCACTTCTCCCAACCTCCCCACTTCACCCAACCTCCCCACTCCACCCAACCTCCTCACTCCACCCAACCTCCCCACTTCACCCTACCTCCTCACTTCTCCCAACCTCCCCACTACACCCAACCTCCGCACTCCACCCAACCTTCGCACTCAACCCAACCTCCCCACTTCACCCAACCTCCCAACTCCACCCAACCTCCCCACTTCACCCAACCTCCGCACTCCATCCAACCTCCGCACTCCACCCAACCTCCGCACTCCACCCAACCTCCGCACTCCACCCAACCTCCGCACTCCACCCAAACTCCGCACTCCACGCAACCTCCCCACTCCACCCAACCTCCCCACTCCATCCAACCTCCCCACTCCACCCAACCTCCCCACTTCACCCAACCTCCCCACTTCACCCAACCTCCCCACTCCTCCCAACCTCCGCACTCCACCCAACTTCCGCACTCCACCCAACTTCCGCACTACACCCAACCTCCCCACTCCTACCAACCTCCCCACTCCACCCAACCTCCCCACTCCACCCAACCTCCCCACTTCACCCAACCTCCCCATTCCACTATACCTCCCCACTTCACCCAACCTCCCCACTCAACCCAACCTCCCCACTCCATCCAACCTCCGCACTCCACCTAACCTCCCCACTTCACCCAACCTCCCCACTTCACCCAACCTCCCTACTTCACCCAACCTCCCCACTTCACCCAACCTCCCCACTTCACCCAACCTCCCCACTCCACCCAAACTCCCCAAATCACCCATCCTCCCCACTCCACCCAACCTCCCCACTCCACCCAACCTCCCCATTCCACCGAACCTCAGCATTCCAACCAACTTCCGCACTCCACCCAACCTCCGCACTCCACCCAACCTCCCCACTTCACCCAAACTCCCCACTCCACCCAACCTCCGCACTCCACCCAACCTTCGCACTCAACCCAACCTCCCCACTTCACCCAACCTCCCAACTCCACCCAACCTCCCCACTTCACCCAACCTCCGCACTCCATCCAACCTCCGCACTCCACCCAATCTCCGCTCTCCACCTAACCTCCCCACTTCACCCAACCTCCCCACTTCACCCAACCTCCCTACTTCACCCAACCTCCCCACTTCACCCAACCTCCCCACTTCACCCAACCTCCCCACTCCACCCAACCTCCCCAAATCACCCATCCTCCCCACTCCACCCAACCTCCCCACTCCACCCAACCTCCCCACTCCACCGAACCTCCCCACTCCACCCAATCTCCGCACTCCACCCAAACTCCGCACTCCACCAAACTTCCGCACTCCACGCAACCTCCCCACTCCAACCAACCTCCCCACTTCACCCAACCTCCCCACTTCACCCAACCTCCCTACTTCACCCAACCTCCCCACTTCACCCAACCTCCCCACTTCACCCAACCTCCCCACTCCACCCAACCTCCCCAAATCACCCATCCTCCCCACTCCACCCAACCTCCCCACTCCACCCAACCTCCCCACTCCACCGAACCTCCCCACTACACCCAATCTCCGCACTCCATCCAAACTCCGCACTCCACCAAACTTCCGCACTCCACGCAACCTCCCCACTCCAACCAACCTCCCCACTCCACCCAACCTCCCCACTCCACCCAACCTCCCCACTCCACCCAACCTCCCCACTTCACCAACCTCCCCATTCCACTATACCTCCCCACTTCACCCAACCTCCCCACTCCACCCAACCTCCCCACTACACCCAACCTCCGCACTCCACCCAACCTTCGCACTCCACCCAACCTCCCCACTCCACCGAACCTCCCCACTCCACCCAATCTCCGCACTCCACCCAAATTCCGCACTCCACCAAACTTCCGCACTCCACGCAACCTCCCCACTCCAACCAACCTCCCCACTCCACCCAACCTCCCCACTCCACCCAACCTCCCCACTCCACCCAACCTCCCCACTTCACCAACCTCCCCATTCCACTATACCTCCCCACTTCACCCAACCTCCCCACTCCACCCAACCTCCCCACTTCACCCAAACTCGGCACTCCATCCAACCTCCGCACTCCAGCCAACCTCAGCACTCCAACCAACTTCCGCACTCCACCCAACCTCCGCACTCCACCCAACCTCCCCACTTCACCCAACCTCCGCACTCCATCCAACCTCCGCACTCCACCCAACCTCCGCACTCCACCCAACCTCCGCACTCCACCCAACCTCCGCACTCCACCCAAACTCCGCACTCCACCAAACTTCCGCACTCCGCGCAACCTCGCCACTCCACCCAACCTCCCCACTCCATCCAACCTCCCCACTCCACCCAACCTCCCCACTTCACCCAACCTCCCCACTTCACCCAACCTCCCCACTCCTCCCAACCTCCGCACTCCACCCAACTTCCGCACTCCACCCAACTTCCGCACTCCACCCAACCTCCCCACTCCAACCAACCTCCCCACTCCACCCAACCTCCCCACTCCACCCAACCTCCCCACTCCACCCAACCTCCCCACGTCACCCAACCTCCCCATTCCACCAACCTCCCCATTCCACTATACCTCCCCACTTCACCCAACCTCCCCACTCCACCCAACCTCCCCACTTCACCCAAACTCGGCACTCCATCCAAACTCCGCACTCCAGCCAACCTCAGCACTCCAACCAACTTCCGCACTCCACCCAACCTCCGCACTCCACCCAACCTCCCCACTTCACCCAAACTCCCCACTCCACCCAACCTCCGCACTCCACCCAACCTTTGCAGTCAACCCAACCTCCCCACTTCACCCAACCTCCCAACTCCACCCAACCTCCCCACTTCACCCAACCTCCGCACTCCATCCAACCTCCGCACTCCACCCAATCTCCGCACTCCACCTAACCTCCCCACTTCACCGAACCTCCGCACTCCATCCAACCTCCGCACTCCACCCAACCTCCGCACTCCACCCAATCTCCGCACTCCACCTAACCTCCCCACTTCACCGAACGTCCGCACTCCATCCAACCTCCGCACTCCACCCAACTTCCGCACTCCACCCAACTTCCGCACTCCACCCAACCTCCGCACTCCACCCAAACTCCTCACTCCACCAAACTTCCGCACTCCACACAACCTCCCCACTCCAACCAACCTCCCCACTCCACCCAACCTCCCCACTCCACCCTACCTCCCCACTCCACCCAACCTCCCCACTTCACACAACCTCCCCATTCCACTATACCTCCCCACTTCACCCAACCTCCCCACTCCACCCAACCTCCCCACTTCACCCAAACTCGGCACTCCATCCAACCTCCGCACTCCAGCCAACCTCAGCACTCCAACCAACTTCCGCACTCCACCCAACCTCCGCACTCCACCCAACCTCCCCACTCCACCCAACCTCCCCACTTCACACAACCTCCCCATTCCACTATACCTCCCCATTTCACCCAACCTCCCCACTTCACCCAACCTCCCCACTTCACCCAACCTCCCCACTCCACCCAACCTCCCCAAATCACCCATCCTCCCCACTCCACCCAACCTCCCCACTCCACCCAACCTCCCCACTCCACCGAACCTCCCCACTCCATCCAACCTCCGCACTCCAGCCAACCTCAGCACTCCAACCAACTTCCGCGCTCCACCCAACCTCCGCACTCCACCCAACCTCCCCACTCCACCCAACCTCCCCAAATCACCCAACCTCCCAACTCCACCCAACCTCCCCACTCCACCCAACCTCCCCACTCCACCCAACCTCCCCACTCCACCCAACCTCCCCACTTCACCCAACCTCCCCACCTCACCGAACCTCCCCACTCCACCCAACCTCCGCACTCCACCCAACCTTCGCACTCAACCCAACCTCCCCACTCCTCCCAACCTCCCCACTCCACCCATCCTTCCCACTTCACCCTTCCTCGCCACTTCACTCAACCTCCCCACTCCACCCAACATCCGCACTCCACCCAACCTTCGCACTCAACCCAACCTCCCCACTTCAACCAACCTCCCAACTCCACCCAACCTCCCCACTTCACCCAACCTCCGCACTCCATCCAACCTCCGCACTGCACCCAACCTCCGCACTCCACCCAACTTCCGCACTCCACCCAAACTCCGCACTCCACCCAACCTCCGCACTCCACCCAAACTCCGCACTCCACCAAACTTCCGCACTCCACGCAACCTCCTCACTCCAACCAACCTCCCCACTCCACCCAACCTCCCCACTCCACCCTACCTCCCCACTCCACCCAACCTCCCCACTTCACCCAACCTCCCCATTCCACTTATACCTCCCCACCCAACCTCCCAACCTCCGCACTTCACCGAAACTCGGCACTCCATCCAACCTCCGCACACCACCCAACCTCCCCACTTCACCCAACCTCCCCACTCCACCCAACCTCCGCACTCCACCCAACATTCGCACTTAACCCAACCTCCCCACTTCACCCAACCTCCCAACTCCACCCAACCTCCCCACTTCACCCAACCTCCGCACTCCATCCAACCTCCGCACTCCACCCAATCTCCGCACTCCACCTAACCTCCCCACTTCACCCAACCTCCGCACTCCATTCAACCTCCGCACTCCACCCAAACTCCGCCTCCACCCAACCTCCGCACTCCACACAACTTCCGCACTCCACCCAACTTCCGCACTCCACCCAACCTCCGCACTCCACCCAAACTCCGCACTCCACCAAACTTCCGCACTCCACGCAACCTCCCCACTCCAACCAACCTCCCCATTCCACCCAACCTCCCCACTCCACCCAACCTCACCACTCCACCCAACCTCACTTCAACCAACCTCCCAACTCCACCCAACTTCCGCACTCCACCCAACTTCCGCACTCGACCCAACCTCCGCACTCCACCCAAACTCCGCACTCCACCAAACTTCCGCACTCCACGCAACCTCCCCACTCCACCCAACCTCCCCACTCCACCCAACCTCCGCACTCCATCCAACCTCCGCACTCCACCCAATCTCCGCACTCCACCTAACCTCCCCACTTCACCGAACCTCCGCACTCCACCCAACCTCCCCACTCCACCCCACCTCCCCACTCCACCCAACCTCCCCACTTCACCCAACCTCCCCATTCCACTATACCTCCCCACTTCACCCAACCTCCCCACTCCACCCAACCTCCCCACTTCACCCAAACTCGGCACTCCATCCAACCTCCGCACTCCAGCCAACCTCAGCACTTCAACCAACTTCCGCACTCCACCAAACTTCCGCACTCCACCCAACCTCCCCACTCCACCCAACCTCCCCAAATCACCCAACCTCCCCACTCCATCCAACCTCCCCACTCCACCCAACCTCCCCACTCCACCCAACCTCACCACTCCACCCAACCTCCCCACTTCTCCCAACCTCCCCACTTCACCCAACCTCCCCACTCCACCCAACCTCCTCACTCCACCCAACCTCCCCACTTCACCCTACCTCCCCACTTCACCCAACCTCCCCACTCCACCCAACCTCCCCAAATCACCAAACCTCCCCACTCCATCTAACCTCTCCACTCCACCCAACCTCCCCACTCCACCCAACCTCCCCACTCCACCCAACCTCCCCACTTCTCCCAACCTCCCCACTTCACCCAACCTCCCCACTCCACCCAACCTCCTCACTCCACCCAACCTCCCCACTTCACCCTACCTCCTCACTTCTCCCAACCTCCCCACTACACCCAACCTCCGCACTCCACCCAACCTTCGCACTCAACCCAACCTCCCCACTTCACCCAACCTCCCAACTCCACCCAACCTCCCCACTTCACCCAACCTCCGCACTCCATCCAACCTCCGCACTCCACCCAACCTCCGCACTCCACCCAACCTCCGCACTCCACCCAACCTCCGCACTCCACCCAAACTCCGCACTCCACGCAACCTCCCTACTCCACCCAACCTCCCCACTCCATCCAACCTCCCCACTCCACCCAACCTCCCCACTTCACCCAACCTCCCCACTTCACCCAACCTCCCACTCCTCCCAACCTCCGCACTCCACCCAACTTCCGCACTCCACCCAACTTCCGCACTACACCCAACCTCCCCACTCCTACCAACCTCCCCACTCCACCCAACCTCCCCACTCCACCCAACCTCCCCACTTCACCCAACCTCCCCATTCCACTATACCTCCCCACTTCACCCAACCTCCCCACTCAACCCAACCTCCCCACTCCATCCAACCTCCGCACTCCACCTAACCTCCCCACTTCACCCAACCTCCCCACTTCACCCAACCTCCCTACTTCACCCAACCTCCCCACTTCACCCAACCTCCCCACTTCACCCAACCTCCCCACTCCACCCAAACTCCCCAAATCACCCATCCTCCCCACTCCACCCAACCTCCCCACTCCACCCAACCTCCCCACTCCACCGAACCTCAGCATTCCAACCAACTTCCGCACTCCACCCAACCTCCGCACTCCACCCAACCTCCCCACTTCACCCAAACTCCCCACTCCACCCAACCTCCGCACTCCACCCAACCTCCCCACTCCACCGAACCTCAGCATTCCAACCAACTTCCGCACTCCACCCAACCTCCGCACTCAACCCAACCTCCCCACTTCACCCAACCTCCCAACTCCACCCAACCTCCCCACTTCACCCAACCTACGCACTCCATCCAACCTCGGCACTCCATCCAACCTCCGCACTCCAGCCAACCTCAGCACTCCAACCAACTTCCGCACTCCACCCAACCTCCGCACTCCACCCAACCTCCCCACTCCACCCAACCTCCCCACTTCACACAACCTCCCCATTCCACTATACCTCCCCATTTCACCCAACCTCCCCACTTCACCCAACCTCCCCACTTCACCCAACCTCCCCACTCCACCCAACCTCCCCAAATCACCCATCCTCCCCACTCCACCCAACCTCCCCACTCCACCCAACCTCCCCACTCCACCGAACCTCCCCACTCCATCCAACCTCCGCACTCCAGCCAACCTCAGCACTCCAACCAACTTCCGCGCTCCACCCAACCTCCGCACTCCACCCAACCTCCCCACTCCACCCAACCTCCCCAAATCACCCAACCTCCCAACTCCACCCAACCTCCCCACTCCACCCAACCTCCCCACTCCACCCAACCTCCCCACTCCACCCAACCTCCCCACTTCACCCAACCTCCCCACCTCACCGAACCTCCCCACTCCACCCAACCTCCGCACTCCACCCAACCTTCGCACTCAACCCAACCTCCCCACTCCTCCCAACCTCCCCACTCCACCCATCCTTCCCACTTCACCCTTCCTCGCCACTTCACTCAACCTCCCCACTCCACCCAACATCCGCACTCCACCCAACCTTCGCACTCAACCCAACCTCCCCACTTCAACCAACCTCCCAACTCCACCCAACCTCCCCACTTCACCCAACCTCCGCACTCCATCCAACCTCCGCACTGCACCCAACCTCCGCACTCCACCCAACTTCCGCACTCCACCCAAACTCCGCACTCCACCCAACCTCCGCACTCCACCCAAACTCCGCACTCCACCAAACTTCCGCACTCCACGCAACCTCCTCACTCCAACCAACCTCCCCACTCCACCCAACCTCCCCACTCCACCCTACCTCCCCACTCCACCCAACCTCCCCACTTCACCCAACCTCCCCATTCCACTTATACCTCCCCACCCAACCTCCCAACCTCCCCACTTCACCCAACCTCCGCACTCCATCCAACCTCCGCACTGCACCCAACCTCCGCACTCCACCCAACTTCCGCACTCCACCCAAACTCCGCACTCCACCCAACCTCCGCACTCCACCCAAACTCCGCACTCCACCAAACTTCCGCACTCCACGCAACCTCCTCACTCCAACCAACCTCCCCACTCCACCCAACCTCCCCACTCCACCCTACCTCCCCACTCCACCCAACCTCCCCACTTCACCCAACCTCCCCATTCCACTTATACCTCCCCACCCAACCTCCCAACCTCCGCACTTCACCGAAACTCGGCACTCCATCCAACCTCCGCACACCACCCAACCTCCCCACTTCACCCAACCTCCCCACTCCACCCAACCTCCGCACTCCACCCAACATTCGCACTTAACCCAACCTCCCCACTTCACCCAACCTCCCAACTCCACCCAACCTCCCCACTTCACCCAACCTCCGCACTCCATCCAACCTCCGCACTCCACCCAATCTCCGCACTCCACCTAACCTCCCCACTTCACCCAACCTCCGCACTCCATTCAACCTCCGCACTCCACCCAAACTCCGCCTCCACCCAACCTCCGCACTCCACACAACTTCCGCACTCCACCCAACTTCCGCACTCCACCCAACCTCCGCACTCCACCCAAACTCCGCACTCCACCAAACTTCCGCACTCCACGCAACCTCCCCACTCCAACCAACCTCCCCATTCCACCCAACCTCCCCACTCCACCCAACCTCACCACTCCACCCAACCTCACTTCAACCAACCTCCCAACTCCACCCAACTTCCGCACTCCACCCAACTTCCGCACTCGACCCAACCTCCGCACTCCACCCAAACTCCGCACTCCACCAAACTTCCGCACTCCACGCAACCTCCCCACTCCACCCAACCTCCCCACTCCACCCAACCTCCGCACTCCATCCAACCTCCGCACTCCACCCAATCTCCGCACTCCACCTAACCTCCCCACTTCACCGAACCTCCGCACTCCACCCAACCTCCCCACTCCACCCCACCTCCCCACTCCACCCAACCTCCCCACTTCACCCAACCTCCCCATTCCACTATACCTCCCCACTTCACCCAACCTCCCCACTCCACCCAACCTCCCCACTTCACCCAAACTCGGCACTCCATCCAACCTCCGCACTCCAGCCAACCTCAGCACTTCAACCAACTTCCGCACTCCACCAAACTTCCGCACTCCACCCAACCTCCCCACTCCACCCAACCTCCCCAAATCACCCAACCTCCCCACTCCATCCAACCTCCCCACTCCACCCAACCTCCCCACTCCACCCAACCTCACCACTCCACCCAACCTCCCCACTTCTCCCAACCTCCCCACTTCACCCAACCTCCCCACTCCACCCAACCTCCTCACTCCACCCAACCTCCCCACTTCACCCTACCTCCCCACTTCACCCAACCTCCCCACTCCACCCAACCTCCCCAAATCACCAAACCTCCCCACTCCATCTAACCTCTCCACTCCACCCAACCTCCCCACTCCACCCAACCTCCCCACTCCACCCAACCTCCCCACTTCTCCCAACCTCCCCACTTCACCCAACCTCCCCACTCCACCCAACCTCCTCACTCCACCCAACCTCCCCACTTCACCCTACCTCCTCACTTCTCCCAACCTCCCCACTACACCCAACCTCCGCACTCCACCCAACCTTCGCACTCAACCCAACCTCCCCACTTCACCCAACCTCCGCACTCCATCCAACCTCCGCACTCCACCCAACCTCCGCACTCCACCCAACCTCCGCACTCCACCCAACCTCCGCACTCCACCCAAACTCCGCACTCCACGCAACCTCCCTACTCCACCCAACCTCCCCACTCCATCCAACCTCCCCACTCCACCCAACCTCCCCACTTCACCCAACCTCCCCACTTCACCCAACCTCCCACTCCTCCCAACCTCCGCACTCCACCCAACTTCCGCACTCCACCCAACTTCCGCACTACACCCAACCTCCCCACTCCTACCAACCTCCCCACTCCACCCAACCTCCCCACTCCACCCAACCTCCCCACTTCACCCAACCTCCCCATTCCACTATACCTCCCCACTTCACCCAACCTCCCCACTCAACCCAACCTCCCCACTCCATCCAACCTCCGCACTCCACCTAACCTCCCCACTTCACCCAACCTCCCCACTTCACCCAACCTCCCTACTTCACCCAACCTCCCCACTTCACCCAACCTCCCCACTTCACCCAACCTCCCCACTCCACCCAAACTCCCCAAATCACCCATCCTCCCCACTCCACCCAACCTCCCCACTCCACCCAACCTCCCCACTCCACCGAACCTCAGCATTCCAACCAACTTCCGCACTCCACCCAACCTCCGCACTCCACCCAACCTCCCCACTTCACCCAAACTCCCCACTCCACCCAACCTCCGCACTCCACCCAACCTCCCCACTCCACCGAACCTCAGCATTCCAACCAACTTCCGCACTCCACCCAACCTCCGCACTCAACCCAACCTCCCCACTTCACCCAACCTCCCAACTCCACCCAACCTCCCCACTTCACCCAACCTACGCACTCCATCCAACCTCCGCACTCCACCCAATCTCCGCTCTCCACCTAACCTCCCCACTTCACCCAACCTCCCCACTTCACCCAACCTCCCTACTTCACCCAACCTCCCCACTTCACCCAACCTCACCACTTCACCCAACCTCCCCACTCCACCCAACCTCCCCAAATCACCCATCCTCCCCACTCCACCCAACCTCCCCACTCCACCCAACCTCCCCACTCCACCGAACCTCCCCACTCCACCCAATCTCCGCACTCCACCCAAACTCCGCACTCCACCAAACTTCCGCACTCCACGCAACCTCCCCACTCCATCCAACCTCCCCACTCCACCCAACCTCCCCACTCCACCCAACCTCCCCACTCCACCCAACCTCCCCACTTCACCAACCTCCCCATTCCACTATACCTCCCCACTTCACCCAACCTCCCCACTCCACCCAACCTCCCCACTACACCCAACCTCCGCACTCCACCCAACCTTCGCACTCCACCCAACCTCCCCACTCCACCGAACCTCCCCACTCCACCCAATCTCCGCACTCCACCCAAATTCCGCACTCCACCAAACTTCCGCACTCCACGCAACCTCCCCACTCCAACCAACCTCCCCACTCCACCCAACCTCCCCACTCCACCCAACCTCCCCACTCCACCCAACCTCCCCACTTCACCAACCTCCCCATTCCACTATACCTCCCCACTTCACCCAACCTCCCCACTCCACCCAACCTCCCCACTTCACCCAAACTCGGCACTCCATCCAACCTCCGCACTCCAGCCAACCTCAGCACTCCAACCAACTTCCGCACTCCACCCAACCTCCGCACTCCACCCAACCTCCCCACTTCACCCAAACTCCCCACTCCACCCAACCTCCGCACTCCACCCAACCTTTGCACTCAACCCAACCTCCCCACTTCACCCAACCTCCCAACTCCACCCAACCTCCCCACTTCACCCAACCTCCGCACTCCATCCAACCTCCGCACTCCACCCAATCTCCGCACTCCACCTAACCTCCCCACTTCACCGAACCTCCGCACTCCATCCAACCTCCGCACTCCACCCAACCTCCGCACTCCACCCAATCTCCGCACTCCACCTAACCTCCCCATTTCACCGAACCTCCGCACTCCATCCAACCTCCGCACTCCACCCAACTTCCGCACTCCACCCAACTTCCGCACTCCACCCAACCTCCGCACTCCACCCAACCTCCCCACTTCACCCAAACTCCCCACTCCACCCAACCTCCGCACTCCACCCAACCTTCGCACTCAACCCAACCTCCCCACTTCACCCAACCTCCCAACTCCAACCAACCTCCCCACTTCACCCAACCTCCGCACTCCATCCAACCTCCGCACTCCACCCAATCTCCGCTCTCCACCTAACCTCCCCACTTCACCCAACCTCCCCACTTCACCCAACCTCCCTACTTCACCCAACCTCCCCACTTCACCCAACCTCCCCACTTCACCCAACCTCCCCACTCCACCCAACCTCCCCAAATCACCCATCCTCCCCACTCCACCCAACCTCCCCACTCCACCCAACCTCCCCACTCCACCGAACCTCCCCACTCCACCCAATCTCCGCACTCCACCCAAACTCCGCACTCCACCAAACTTCCGCACTCCACGCAACCTCCCTACTCCAACCAACCTCCCCACTCCACCCAACCTCCCCACTCCACCCAACCTCCCCACTCCACCCAACCTCCCCACTTCACCAACCTCCCCTTTCCACTATACCTCCCCACTTCACCCAACCTCCCCACTCCACCCAACCTCCCCACTACACCCAACCTCCGCACTCCACCCAACCTTCGCACTCCACCCAACCTCCCCACTCCACCGAACCTCCCCACTCCACCCAATCTCCGCACTCCACCCAAATTCCGCACTCCACCAAACTTCCGCACTCCACGCAACCTCCCCACTCCAACCAACCTCCCCACTCCACCCAACCTCCCCACTCCACCCAACCTCCCCACTCCACCCAACCTCCCCACTTCACCAACCTCCCCATTCCACTATACCTCCCCACTTCACCCAACCTCCCCACTCCACCCAACCTCCCCACTTCACCCAAACTCGGCACTCCATCCAACCTCCGCACTCCAGCCAACCTCAGCACTCCAACCAACTTCCGCACTCCACCCAACCTCCGCACTCCACCCAACCTCCCCACTTCACCCAAACTCCCCACTCCACCCAACCTCCGCACTCCACCCAACCTTTGCCCTCAACCCAACCTCCCCACTTCACCCAACCTCCCAACTCCACCCAACCTCCCCACTTCAACCAACCTCCGCACTCCATCCAACCTCCGCACTCCACCCAACCTCCGCACTCCACCCAATCTCCGCACTCCACCTAACCTCCCCACTTCACCGAACCTCCGCACTCCATCCAACCTCCGCACTCCACCCAACTTCCGCACTCCACCCAACTTCCGCACTCCACCCAACCTCCGCACTCCACCCAAACTCCTCACTCCACCAAACTTCCGCACTCCACACAACCTCCCCACTCCAACCAACCTCCCCACTCCACCCAACCTCCCCACTCCACCCTACCTCCCCACTCCACCCAACCTCCCCACTTCACACAACCTCCCCATTCCACTATACCTCCCCACTTCACCCAACCTCCCCACTCCACCCAACCTCCCCACTTCACCCAAACTCGGCACTCCATCCAACCTCCGCACTCCAGCCAACCTCAGCACTCCAACCAACTTCCGCACTCCACCCAACCTCCGCACTCCACCCAACCTCCCCACTTCACCCAACCTCCCCATTTCACCCAACCTCCCCACTTCACCCAACCTCTCCACTTCACCCAACCTCCCCACTCCACCCAACCTCCCCAAATCACCCATCCTCCCCACTCCACCCAACCTCCCCACTCCACCCAACCTCCCCACTCCACCCAACCTCCCCACTCCATCCAACCTCCGCACTCCAGCCAACCTCAGCACTCCAACCAACTTCCGCACTCCACCCAACCTCCGCACTCCACCCAACCTCCCCACTTCACCCAAACTCCCCACTCCACCCAACCTCCGCACTCCACCCAACCTTTGCACTCAACCCAACCTCCCCACTTCACCCAACCTCCCAACTCCACCCAACCTCCCCACTTCAACCAACCTCCGCACTCCATCCAACCTCCGCACTCCACCCAACCTCCGCACTCCACCCAATCTCCGCACTCCACCTAACCTCCCCACTTCACCGAACCTCCGCACTCCATCCAACCTCCGCACTCCACCCAACTTCCGCACTCCACCCAACTTCCGCACTCCACCCAACCTCCGCACTCCACCCAAACTCCTCACTCCACCAAACTTCCGCACTCCACACAACCTCCCCACTCCAACCAACCTCCCCACTCCACCCAACCTCCCCACTCCACCCTACCTCCCCACTCCACCCAACCTCCCCACTTCACACAACCTCCCCATTCCACTATACCTCCCCACTTCACCCAACCTCCCCACTCCACCCAACCTCCCCACTTCACCCAAACTCGGCACTCCATCCAACCTCCGCACTCCAGCCAACCTCAGCACTCCAACCAACTTCCGCACTCCACCCAACCTCCGCACTCCACCCAACCTCCCCACTTCACCCAACCTCCCCATTTCACCCAACCTCCCCACTTCACCCAACCTCTCCACTTCACCCAACCTCCCCACTCCACCCAACCTCCCCAAATCACCCATCCTCCCCACTCCACCCAACCTCCCCACTCCACCCAACCTCCCCACTCCACCGAACCTCCCCACTCCATCCAACCTCCGCACTCCAGCCAACCTCAGCACTCCAACCAACTTCCGCGCTCCATCCAACCTCCGCACTCCACCCAACCTCCCCACTCCACCCAACCTCCCCAAATCACCCAACCTCCCAACTCCACCCAACCTCCCCACTCCACCCAACCTCCCCACTCCACCCATCCTTCCCACTTCACCCTTCCTCGCCACTTCACTCAACCTCCCCACTCCACCCAACATCCGCACTCCACCCAACCTTCGCACTCAACCCAACCTCCCCACTTCAACCAACCTCCGCACTCCACCCAACCTTCGCACTCCACGCAACCTCCTCACTCCAACCAACCTCCCCACTCCACCCAACCTCCCCACTCCACCCTACCTCCCCACTCCACCCAACCTCCCCACTTCACCCAACCTCCCCATTCCACTTATACCTCCCCACTTCACCCAACCTCCCCACTCCACCCAACCTCCGCACTTCACCCAAACTCGGCACTCCATCCAACCTCCGCACACCACCCAACCTCCCCACTTCACCCAACCTCCCCACTCCACCCAACCTCCGCACTCCACCCAACCTTCGCACTCAACCCAACCTCCCCACTTCACCCAACCTCCCAACTCCACCCAACCTCCCCACTTCACCCAACCTCCGCACTCCATCCAACCTCCGCACTCCACCCAATCTCCGCACTCCACCTAACCTCCCCACTTCACCCAACCTCCGCACTCCATCCAACCTCCGCACTCCACCCAAACTCCGCCTCCACCCAACCTCCGCACTCCACACAACTTCCGCACTCCACCCAACTTCCGCACTCTACCCAACCTCCGCCCTCCACCCAAACTCCGCACTCCACCAAACTTCCGCACTCCACGCAACCTCCCCACTCCAACCAACCTCCCCACTCCACCCAACCTCCCCACTCCACCCAACCTCACCACTCCACCCAACCTCACTTCAACCAACCTCCCAACTCCACCCAACTTCCGCACTCCACCCAACTTCCGCACTCGACCCAACCTCCGCACTCCACCCAAACTCCGCACTCCACCAAACTTCCGCACTCCACGCAACCTCCCCACTCCACCCAACCTCCCCACTCCACCCAACCTCCGCACTCCATCCAACCTCCGCACTCCACCCAATCTCCGCACTCCACCTAACCTCCCCACTTCACCGAACCTCCGCACTCCACCAACCTCCCCACTCCACCCTACCTCCCCACTCCACCCAACCTCCCCACTTCACCCAACCTCCCCATTCCACTATACCTCCCCACTTCACCCAACCTCCCCACTCCACCCAACCTCCCCACTTCACCCAAACTCGGCACTCCATCCAACCTCCGCACTCCAGCCAACCTCAGCACTCCAACCAACTTCCGCACTCCACCAAACTTCCGCACTCCACCCAACCTCCCCACTCCACCCAACCTCCCCACTCCACCCAACCTCCCCACTCCACCCAACCTCCCCACTTCACCCAACCTCCCCACCTCACCGAACCTCCCCACTCCACCCAACCTCCGCACTCCACCCAACCTTCGCACTCAACCCAACCTCCCCACTCTTCCCAACCTCCCCACTCCACCCATCCTTCCCACTTCACCCTTCCTCGCCACTTCACTCAACCTCCCCACTCCACCCAACATCCGCACTCCACCCAACCTTCGCACTCAACCCAACCTCCCCACTTCAACCAACCTCCCAACTCCACCCAACCTCCCCACTTCACCCAACCTCCGCACTCCATCCAACCTCCGCACTGCACCCAACCTCCGCACTCCACCCAACTTCCGCACTCCACCCAAACTCCGCACTCCACCCAACCTCCGCACTCCACCCAAACTCCGCACTCCACCAAACTTCCGCACTCCACGCAACCTCCTCACTCCAACCAACCTCCTCACTCCACCCAACCTCCCCACTCCACCCTACCTCCCCACTCCACCCAACCTCCCCACTTCACCCAACCTCCCCATTCCACTTATACCTCCCCACTTCACCCAACCTCCCCACTCCACCCAACCTCCGCACTTCACCCAAACTCGGCACTCAATCCAACCTCCGCACACCACCCAACCTCCCCACTTCACCCAACCTCCCCACTCCACCCAACCTCCGCACTCCACCCAACCTTCGCACTCAACCCAACCTCCCCACTTCACCCAACCTCCCAACTCCACCCAACCTCCCCACTTCACCCAACCTCCGCACTCCATCCAACCTCCGCACTCCACCCAATCTCCGCACTCCACCTAACCTCCCCACTTCACCCAACCTCCGCACTCCATCCAACCTCCGCACTCCACCCAAACTCCGCCTCCACCCAACCTCCGCACTCCACACAACTTCCGCACTCCACCCAACTTCCGCACTCGACCCAACCTCCGCACTCCACCCAAACTCCGCACTCCACCAAACTTCCGCACTCCACGCAACCTCCCCACCCCACCCAACCTCCCCACTCCACCCAACCTCCGCACTCCATCCAACCTCCGCACTCCACCCAATCTCCGCACTCCACCTAACCTCCCCACTTCACCGAACCTCCGCACTCCACCAACCTCCCCACTCCACCCTACCTCCCCACTCCACCCAACCTCCCCACTTCACCCAACCTCCCCATTCCACTATACCTCCCCACTTCACCCAACCTCCGCACTCCATCCAACCTCCGCACTCCACCCAAACTCCGCCTCCACCCAACCTCCGCACTCCACACAACTTCCGCACTCCACCCAACTTCCGCACTCTACCCAACCTCCGCCCTCCACCCAAACTCCGCACTCCACCAAACTTCCGCACTCCACGCAACCTCCCCACTCCAACCAACCTCCCCACTCCACCCAACCTCCCCACTCCACCCAACCTCACCACTCCACCCAACCTCACTTCAACCAACCTCCCAACTCCACCCAACTTCCGCACTCCACCCAACTTCCGCACTCGACCCAACCTCCGCACTCCACCCAAACTCCGCACTCCACCAAACTTCCGCACTCCACGCAACCTCCCCACTCCACCCAACCTCCCCACTCCACCCAACCTCCGCACTCCATCCAACCTCCGCACTCCACCCAATCTCCGCACTCCACCTAACCTCCCCACTTCACCGAACCTCCGCACTCCACCAACCTCCCCACTCCACCCTACCTCCCCACTCCACCCAACCTCCCCACTTCACCCAACCTCCCCATTCCACTATACCTCCCCACTTCACCCAACCTCCCCACTCCACCCAACCTCCCCACTTCACCCAAACTCGGCACTCCATCCAACCTCCGCACTCCAGCCAACCTCAGCACTCCAACCAACTTCCGCACTCCACCAAACTTCCGCACTCCACCCAACCTCCCCACTCCACCCAACCTCCCCACTCCACCCAACCTCCCCACTCCACCCAACCTCCCCACTTCACCCAACCTCCCCACCTCACCGAACCTCCCCACTCCACCCAACCTCCGCACTCCACCCAACCTTCGCACTCAACCCAACCTCCCCACTCTTCCCAACCTCCCCACTCCACCCATACTTCCCACTTCACCCTTCCTCGCCACTTCACTCAACCTCCCCACTCCACCCAACATCCGCACTCCACCCAACCTTCGCACTCAACCCAACCTCCCCACTTCAACCAACCTCCCAACTCCACCCAACCTCCCCACTTCACCCAACCTCCGCACTCCATCCAACCTCCGCACTGCACCCAACCTCCGCACTCCACCCAACTTCCGCACTCCACCCAAACTCCGCACTCCACCCAACCTCCGCACTCCACCCAAACTCCGCACTCCACCAAACTTCCGCACTCCACCAAACTTCCGCACTCCACACAACCTCCCCACTCCAACCAACCTCCCCACTCCACCCAACCTCCCCACTTCACACAACCTCCCCATTCCACTATACCTCCCCACTTCACCCAACCTCCCCACTCCACCCAACCTCCCCACTTCACCCAAACTCGGCACTCCATCCAACCTCCGCACTCCACCCAACCTCAGCACTCCAACCAACTTCCCCATTTCACCCAACCTCCCCACTTCACCCAACCTCTCCACTTCACCCAACCTCCCCACTCCACCCAACCTCCCCAAATCACCCATCCTCCCCACTCCACCCAACCTCCCCACTCCACCCAACCTCCCCACTCCACCGAACCTCCCCACTCCATCCAACCTCCGCACTCCAGCCAACCTCAGCACTCCAACCAACTTCCGCGCTCCATCCAACCTCCGCACTCCACCCAACCTCCCCACTCCACCCAACCTCCCCAAATCACCCAACCTCCCAACTCCACCCAACCTCCCCACTCCACCCAACCTCCCCACTCCACCCAACCTCCCCACTCCACCCAACCTCCCCACTCCACCCATCCTTCCCACTTCACCCTTCCTCGCCACTTCACTCAACCTCCCCACTCCACCCAACATCCGCACTCCACCCAACCTTCGCACTCAACCCAACCTCCCCACTTCAACCAACCTCCGCACTCCACCCAACCTTCGCACTCAACCCAACCTCCCCACTCTTCCCAACCTCCCCACTCCACCCATCCTTCCGACTTCACCCTTCCTCGCCACTTCACTCAACCTCCCCACTCCACCCAACATCCGCACTCCACCCAACCTTCGCACTCAACCCAACCTCCCCACTTCAACCAACCTCCCAACTCCACCCAACCTCCCCACTTCACCCAACCTCCGCACTCCATCCAACCTCCGCACTGCACCCAACCTCCGCACTCCACCCAACTTCCGCACTCCACCCAAACTCCGCACTCCACCCAACCTCCGCACTCCACCCAAACTCCGCACTCCACCAAACTTCCGCACTCCACGCAACCTCCTCACTCCAACCAACCTCCCCACTCCACCCAACCTCCCCACTCCACCCAACCTCCCCACTCCACCCAACCTCACCACTCCACCCAACCTCACTTCAACCAACCTCCCAACTCCACCCAACTTCCGCACTCCACCCAACTTCCGCACTCGACCCAACCTCCGCACTCCACCCAAACTCCGCACTCCACCAAACTTCCGCACTCCACGCAACCTCCCCACTCCACCCAACCTCCCCACTCCACCCAACCTCCGCACTCCATCCAACCTCCGCACTCCACCCAATCTCCGCACTCCACCTAACCTCCCCACTTCACCGAACCTCCGCACTCCACCAACCTCCCCACTCCACCCTACCTCCCCACTCCACCCAACCTCCCCACTTCACCCAACCTCCCCATTCCACTATACCTCCCCACTTCACCCAACCTCCCCACTCCACCCAACCTCCCCACTTCACCCAAACTCGGCACTCCATCCAACCTCCGCACTCCAGCCAACCTCAGCACTCCAACCAACTTCCGCACTCCACCAAACTTCCGCACTCCACCCAACCTCCCCACTCCACCCAACCTCCCCACTCCACCCAACCTCCCCACTCCACCCAACCTCCCCACTTCACCCAACCTCCCCACCTCACCGAACCTCCCCACTCCACCCAACCTCCGCACTCCACCCAACCTTCGCACTCAACCCAACCTCCCCACTCTTCCCAACCTCCCCACTCCACCCATCCTTCCCACTTCACCCTTCCTCGCCACTTCACTCAACCTCCCCACTCCACCCAACATCCGCACTCCACCCAACCTTCGCACTCAACCCAACCTCCCCACTTCAACCAACCTCCCAACTCCACCCAACCTCCCCACTTCACCCAACCTCCGCACTCCATCCAACCTCCGCACTGCACCCAACCTCCGCACTCCACCCAACTTCCGCACTCCACCCAAACTCCGCACTCCACCCAACCTCCGCACTCCACCCAAACTCCGCACTCCACCAAACTTCCGCACTCCACGCAACCTCCTCACTCCAACCAACCTCCTCACTCCATCCAACCTCCCCACTCCACCCTACCTCCCCACTCCACCCAACCTCCCCACTTCACCCAACCTCCCCATTCCACTTATACCTCCCCACTTCACCCAACCTCCCCACTCCACCCAACCTCCGCACTTCACCCAAACTCGGCACTCCATCCAACCTCCGCACACCACCCAACCTCCCCACTTCACCCAACCTCCCCACTCCACCCAACCTCCGCACTCCACCCAACCTTCGCACTCAACCCAACCTCCCCACTTCACCCAACCTCCCAACTCCACCCAACCTCCCCACTTCACCCAACCTCCGCACTCCATCCAACCTCCGCACTCCACCCAATCTCCGCACTCCACCTAACCTCCCCACTTCACCCAACCTCCGCACTCCATCCAACCTCCGCACTCCACCCAAACTCCGCCTCCACCCAACCTCCGCACTCCACACAACTTCCGCACTCCACCCAACTTCCGCACTCGACCCAACCTCCGCACTCCACCCAAACTCCGCACTCCACCAAACTTCCGCACTCCACGCAACCTCCCCACCCCACCCAACCTCCCCACTCCACCCAACCTCCGCACTCCATCCAACCTCCGCACTCCACCCAATCTCCGCACTCCACCTAACCTCCCCACTTCACCGAACCTCCGCACTCCACCAACCTCCCCACTCCACCCTACCTCCCCACTCCACCCAACCTCCCCACTTCACCCAACCTCCCCATTCCACTATACCTCCCCACTTCACCCAACCTCCGCACTCCATCCAACCTCCGCACTCCACCCAAACTCCGCCTCCACCCAACCTCCGCACTCCACACAACTTCCGCACTCCACCCAACTTCCGCACTCTACCCAACCTCCGCCCTCCACCCAAACTCCGCACTCCACCAAACTTCCGCACTCCACGCAACCTCCCCACTCCAACCAACCTCCCCACTCCACCCAACCTCCCCACTCCACCCAACCTCACCACTCCACCCAACCTCACTTCAACCAACCTCCCAACTCCACCCAACTTCCGCACTCCACCCAACTTCCGCACTCGACCCAACCTCCGCACTCCACCCAAACTCCGCACTCCACCAAACTTCCGCACTCCACGCAACCTCCCCACTCCACCCAACCTCCCCACTCCACCCAACCTCCGCACTCCATCCAACCTCCGCACTCCACCCAATCTCCGCACTCCACCTAACCTCCCCACTTCACCGAACCTCCGCACTCCACCAACCTCCCCACTCCACCCTACCTCCCCACTCCACCCAACCTCCCCACTTCACCCAACCTCCCCATTCCACTATACCTCCCCACTTCACCCAACCTCCCCACTCCACCCAACCTCCCCACTTCACCCAAACTCGGCACTCCATCCAACCTCCGCACTCCAGCCAACCTCAGCACTCCAACCAACTTCCGCACTCCACCAAACTTCCGCACTCCACCCAACCTCCCCACTCCACCCAACCTCCCCACTCCACCCAACCTCCCCACTCCACCCAACCTCCCCACTTCACCCAACCTCCCCACCTCACCGAACCTCCCCACTCCACCCAACCTCCGCACTCCACCCAACCTTCGCACTCAACCCAACCTCCCCACTCTTCCCAACCTCCCCACTCCACCCATACTTCCCACTTCACCCTTCCTCGCCACTTCACTCAACCTCCCCACTCCACCCAACATCCGCACTCCACCCAACCTTCGCACTCAACCCAACCTCCCCACTTCAACCAACCTCCCAACTCCACCCAACCTCCCCACTTCACCCAACCTCCGCACTCCATCCAAACTCCGCACTCCACCAAACTTCCGCACTCCACGCAACCTCCCCACTCCACCCAACCTCCCCACTCCATCCAACCTCCGCACTCCACCCAATCTCCGCACTCCACCTAACCTCCCCACTTCACCGAACCTCCGCACTCCACCAACCTCCCCACTCCACCCTACCTCCCCACTCCACCCAACCTCCCCACTTCACCCAACCTCCCCATTCCACTATACCTCCCCACTTCACCCAACCTCCCCACTCCACCCAACCTCCCCACTTCACCCAAACTCGGCACTCCATCCAACCTCCGCACTCCAGCCAACCTCAGCACTCCAACCAACTTCCGCACTCCACCAAACTTCCGCACTCCACCCAACCTCCCCACTCCACCCAACCTCCCCACTCCACCCAACCTCCCCACTCCACCCAACCTCCCCACTTCACCCAACCTCCCCACCTCACCGAACCTCCCCACTCCACCCAACCTCCGCACTCCACCCAACCTTCGCACTCAACCCAACCTCCCCACTCTTCCCAACCTCCCCACTCCACCCATACTTCCCACTTCACCCTTCCTCGCCACTTCACTCAACCTCCCCACTCCACCCAACATCCGCACTCCACCCAACCTTCGCACTCAACCCAACCTCCCCACTTCAACCAACCTCCCAACTCCACCCAACCTCCCCACTTCACCCAACCTCCGCACTCCATCCAACCTCCGCACTGCACCCAACCTCCGCACTCCACCCAACTTCCGCACTCCACCCAAACTCCGCACTCCACCCAACCTCCGCACTCCACCCAAACTCCGCACTCCACCAAACTTCCGCACTCCACGCAACCTCCTCACTCCAACCAACCTCCTCACTCCATCCAACCTCCCCACTCCACCCTACCTCCCCACTCCACCCAACCTCCCCACTTCACCCAACCTCCCCATTCCACTTATACCTCCCCACTTCACCCAACCTCCCCACTCCACCCAACCTCCGCACTTCACCCAAACTCGGCACTCCATCCAACCTCCGCACACCACCCAACCTCCCCACTTCACCCAACCTCCCCACTCCACCCAACCTCCGCACTCCACCCAACCTTCGCACTCAACCCAACCTCCCCACTTCACCCAACCTCCCAACTCCACCCAACCTCCCCACTTCACCCAACCTCCGCACTCCATCCAACCTCCGCACTCCACCCAATCTCCGCACTCCACCTAACCTCCCCACTTCACCCAACCTCCGCACTCCATCCAACCTCCGCACTCCACCCAAACTCCGCCTCCACCCAACCTCCGCACTCCACACAACTTCCGCACTCCACCCAACTTCCGCACTCGACCCAACCTCCGCACTCCACCCAAACTCCGCACTCCACCAAACTTCCGCACTCCACGCAACCTCCCCACCCCACCCAACCTCCCCACTCCACCCAACCTCCGCACTCCATCCAACCTCCGCACTCCACCCAATCTCCGCACTCCACCTAACCTCCCCACTTCACCGAACCTCCGCACTCCACCAACCTCCCCACTCCACCCTACCTCCCCACTCCACCCAACCTCCCCACTTCACCCAACCTCCCCATTCCACTATACCTCCCCACTTCACCCAACCTCCGCACTCCATCCAACCTCCGCACTCCACCCAAACTCCGCCTCCACCCAACCTCCGCACTCCACACAACTTCCGCACTCCACCCAACTTCCGCACTCTACCCAACCTCCGCCCTCCACCCAAACTCCGCACTCCACCAAACTTCCGCACTCCACGCAACCTCCCCACTCCAACCAACCTCCCCACTCCACCCAACCTCCCCACTCCACCCAACCTCACCACTCCACCCAACCTCACTTCAACCAACCTCCCAACTCCACCCAACTTCCGCACTCCACCCAACTTCCGCACTCGACCCAACCTCCGCACTCCACCCAAACTCCGCACTCCACCAAACTTCCGCACTCCACGCAACCTCCCCACTCCACCCAACCTCCCCACTCCACCCAACCTCCGCACTCCATCCAACCTCCGCACTCCACCCAATCTCCGCACTCCACCTAACCTCCCCACTTCACCGAACCTCCGCACTCCACCAACCTCCCCACTCCACCCTACCTCCCCACTCCACCCAACCTCCCCACTTCACCCAACCTCCCCATTCCACTATACCTCCCCACTTCACCCAACCTCCCCACTCCACCCAACCTCCCCACTTCACCCAAACTCGGCACTCCATCCAACCTCCGCACTCCAGCCAACCTCAGCACTCCAACCAACTTCCGCACTCCACCAAACTTCCGCACTCCACCCAACCTCCCCACTCCACCCAACCTCCCCACTCCACCCAACCTCCCCACTCCACCCAACCTCCCCACTTCACCCAACCTCCCCACCTCACCGAACCTCCCCACTCCACCCAACCTCCGCACTCCACCCAACCTTCGCACTCAACCCAACCTCCCCACTCTTCCCAACCTCCCCACTCCACCCATACTTCCCACTTCACCCTTCCTCGCCACTTCACTCAACCTCCCCACTCCACCCAACATCCGCACTCCACCCAACCTTCGCACTCAACCCAACCTCCCCACTTCAACCAACCTCCCAACTCCACCCAACCTCCCCACTTCACCCAACCTCCGCACTCCATCCAAACTCCGCACTCCACCAAACTTCCGCACTCCACGCAACCTCCCCACTCCACCCAACCTCCCCACTCCATCCAACCTCCGCACTCCACCCAATCTCCGCACTCCACCTAACCTCCCCACTTCACCGAACCTCCGCACTCCACCAACCTCCCCACTCCACCCTACCTCCCCACTCCACCCAACCTCCCCACTTCACCCAACCTCCCCATTCCACTATACCTCCCCACTTCACCCAACCTCCCCACTCCACCCAACCTCCCCACTTCACCCAAACTCGGCACTCCATCCAACCTCCGCACTCCAGCCAACCTCAGCACTCCAACCAACTTCCGCACTCCACCAAACTTCCGCACTCCACCCAACCTCCCCACTCCACCCAACCTCCCCACTCCACCCAACCTCCCCACTCCACCCAACCTCCCCACTTCACCCAACCTCCCCACCTCACCGAACCTCCCCACTCCACCCAACCTCCGCACTCCACCCAACCTTCGCACTCAACCCAACCTCCCCACTCTTCCCAACCTCCCCACTCCACCCATACTTCCCACTTCACCCTTCCTCGCCACTTCACTCAACCTCCCCACTCCACCCAACATCCGCACTCCACCCAACCTTCGCACTCAACCCAACCTCCCCACTTCAACCAACCTCCCAACTCCACCCAACCTCCCCACTTCACCCAACCTCCGCACTCCATCCAACCTCCGCACTGCACCCAACCTCCGCACTCCACCCAACTTCCGCACTCCACCCAAACTCCGCACTCCACCCAACCTCCGCACTCCACCCAAACTCCGCACTCCACCAAACTTCCGCACTCCACGCAACCTCCTCACTCCAACCAACCTCCTCACTCCACCCAACCTCCCCACTCCACCCTACCTCCCCACTCCACCCAACCTCCCCACTTCACCCAACCTCCCCATTCCACTTATACCTCCCCACTTCACCCAACCTCCCCACTCCACCCAACCTCCGCACTTCACCCAAACTCGGCACTCCATCCAACCTCCGCACACCACCCAACCTCCCCACTTCACCCAACCTCCCCACTCCACCCAACCTCCGCACTCCACCCAACCTTCGCACTCAACCCAACCTCCCCACTTCACCCAACCTCCCAACTCCACCCAACCTCCCCACTTCACCCAACCTCCGCACTCCATCCAACCTCCGCACTCCACCCAATCTCCGCACTCCACCTAACCTCCCCACTTCACCCAACCTCCGCACTCCATCCAACCTCCGCACTCCAACCAAACTCCGCCTCCACCCAACCTCCGCACTCCACACAACTTCCGCACTCCACCCAACTTCCGCACTCGACCCAACCTCCGCACTCCACCCAAACTCCGCACTCCACCAAACTTCCGCACTCCACGCAACCTCCCCACCCCACCCAACCTCCCCACTCCACCCAACCTCCGCACTCCATCCAACCTCCGCACTCCACCCAATCTCCGCACTCCACCTAACCTCCCCACTTCACCGAACCTCCGCACTCCACCAACCTCCCCACTCCACCCTACCTCCCCACTCCACCCAACCTCCCCACTTCACCCAACCTCCCCATTCCACTATACCTCCCCACTTCACCCAACCTCCGCACTCCATCCAACCTCCGCACTCCACCCAAACTCCGCCTCCACCCAACCTCCGCACTCCACACAACTTCCGCACTCCACCCAACTTCCGCACTCTACCCAACCTCCGCCCTCCACCCAAACTCCGCACTCCACCAAACTTCCGCACTCCACGCAACCTCCCCACTCCAACCAACCTCCCCACTCCACCCAACCTCCCCACTCCACCCAACCTCACCACTCCACCCAACCTCACTTCAACCAACCTCCCAACTCCACCCAACTTCCGCACTCCACCCAACTTCCGCACTCGACCCAACCTCCGCACTCCACCCAAACTCCGCACTCCACCAAACTTCCGCACTCCACGCAACCTCCCCACTCCACCCAACCTCCCCACTCCACCCAACCTCCGCACTCCATCCAACCTCCGCACTCCACCCAATCTCCGCACTCCACCTAACCTCCCCACTTCACCGAACCTCCGCACTCCACCAACCTCCCCACTCCACCCTACCTCCCCACTCCACCCAACCTCCCCACTTCACCCAACCTCCCCATTCCACTATACCTCCCCACTTCACCCAACCTCCCCACTCCACCCAACCTCCCCACTTCACCCAAACTCGGCACTCCATCCAACCTCCGCACTCCAGCCAACCTCAGCACTCCAACCAACTTCCGCACTCCACCAAACTTCCGCACTCCACCCAACCTCCCCACTCCACCCAACCTCCCCACTCCACCCAACCTCCCCACTCCACCCAACCTCCCCACTTCACCCAACCTCCCCACCTCACCGAACCTCCCCACTCCACCCAACCTCCGCACTCCACCCAACCTTCGCACTCAACCCAACCTCCCCACTCTTCCCAACCTCCCCACTCCACCCATACTTCCCACTTCACCCTTCCTCGCCACTTCACTCAACCTCCCCACTCCACCCAACATCCGCACTCCACCCAACCTTCGCACTCAACCCAACCTCCCCACTTCAACCAACCTCCCAACTCCACCCAACCTCCCCACTTCACCCAACCTCCGCACTCCATCCAACCTCCGCACTGCACCCAACCTCCGCACTCCACCCAACTTCCGCACTCCACCCAAACTCCGCACTCCACCCAACCTCCGCACTCCACCCAAACTCCGCACTCCACCAAACTTCCGCACTCCACGCAACCTCCTCACTCCAACCAACCTCCTCACTCCACCCAACCTCCCCACTCCACCCTACCTCCCCACTCCACCCAACCTCCCCACTTCACCCAACCTCCCCATTCCACTTATACCTCCCCACTTCACCCAACCTCCCCACTCCACCCAACCTCCGCACTTCACCCAAACTCGGCACTCCATCCAACCTCCGCACACCACCCAACCTCCCCACTTCACCCAACCTCCCCACTCCACCCAACCTCCGCACTCCACCCAACCTTCGCACTCAACCCAACCTCCCCACTTCACCCAACCTCCCAACTCCACCCAACCTCCCCACTTCACCCAACCTCCGCACTCCATCCAACCTCCGCACTCCACCCAATCTCCGCACTCCACCTAACCTCCCCACTTCACCCAACCTCCGCACTCCATCCAACCTCCGCACTCCACCCAAACTCCGCCTCCACCCAACCTCCGCACTCCACACAACTTCCGCACTCCACCCAACTTCCGCACTCGACCCAACCTCCGCACTCCACCCAAACTCCGCACTCCACCAAACTTCCGCACTCCACGCAACCTCCCCACTCCACCCAACCTCCCCACTCCACCCAACCTCCGCACTCCATCCAACCTCCGCACTCCACCCAATCTCCGCACTCCACCTAACCTCCCCACTTCACCGAACCTCCGCACTCCACCAACCTCCCCACTCCACCCTACCTCCCCACTCCACCCAACCTCCCCACTTCACCCAACCTCCCCATTCCACTATACCTCCCCACTTCACCCAACCTCCCCACTCCACCCAACCTCCCCACTTCACCCAAACTCGGCACTCCATCCAACCTCCGCACTCCAGCCAACCTCAGCACTCCAACCAACTTCCGCACTCCACCAAACTTCCGCACTCCACCCAACCTCCCCACTCCACCCAACCTCCCCACTCCACCCAACCTCCCCACTCCACCCAACCTCCCCACTTCACCCAACCTCCCCACCTCACCGAACCTCCCCACTCCACCCAACCTCCGCACTCCACCCAACCTTCGCACTCAACCCAACCTCCCCACTCTTCCCAACCTCCCCACTCCACCCATCCTTCCCACTTCACCCTTCCTCGCCACTTCACTCAACCTCCCCACTCCACCCAACATCCGCACTCCACCCAACCTTCGCACTCAACCCAACCTCCCCACTTCAACCAACCTCCCAACTCCACCCAACCTCCCCACTTCACCCAACCTCCGCACTCCATCCAACCTCCGCACTGCACCCAACCTCCGCACTCCACCCAACTTCCGCACTCCACCCAAACTCCGCACTCCACCCAACCTCCGCACTCCACCCAAACTCCGCACTCCACCAAACTTCCGCACTCCACGCAACCTCCTCACTCCAACCAACCTCCTCACTCCACCCAACCTCCCCACTCCACCCTACCTCCCCACTCCACCCAACCTCCCCACTTCACCCAACCTCCCCATTCCACTTATACCTCCCCACTTCACCCAACCTCCCCACTCCACCCAACCTCCGCACTTCACCCAAACTCGGCACTCCATCCAACCTCCGCACACCACCCAACCTCCCCACTTCACCCAACCTCCCCACTCCACCCAACCTCCGCACTCCACCCAACCTTCGCACTCAACCCAACCTCCCCACTTCACCCAACCTCCCAACTCCACCCAACCTCCCCACTTCACCCAACCTCCGCACTCCATCCAACCTCCGCACTCCACCCAATCTCCGCACTCCACCTAACCTCCCCACTTCACCCAACCTCCGCACTCCATCCAACCTCCGCACTCCACCCAAACTCCGCCTCCACCCAACCTCCGCACTCCACACAACTTCCGCACTCCACCCAACTTCCGCACTCCACCCAACCTCCGCACTCCACCCTAACTCCGCACTCCACCAAACTTCCGCACTCCACGCAACCTCCCCACTCCAACCAACCTCCCCACTCCACCCAACCTCCCCACTCCACCCAACCTCACCACTCCACCCAACCTCACTTCAACCAACCTCCCAACTCCACCCAACTTCCGCACTCCACCCAACTTCCGCACTCGACCCAACCTCCGCACTCCACCCAAACTCCGCACTCCACCAAACTTCCGCACTCCACGCAACCTCCCCACTCCACCCAACCTCCGGCACTCCATCCAACCTCCGCACACCACCCAACCTCCCCACTTCACCCAACCTCCCCACTCCACCCAACCTCCGCACTCCACCCAACCTTCGCACTCAACCCAACCTCCCCACTTCACCCAACCTCCCAACTCCACCCAACCTCCCCACTTCACCCAACCTCCGCACTCCATCCAACCTCCGCACTCCACCCAATCTCCGCACTCCACCTAACCTCCCCACTTCACCCAACCTCCGCACTCCATCCAACCTCCGCACTCCACCCAAACTCCGCCTCCACCCAACCTCCGCACTCCACACAACTTCCGCACTCCACCCAACTTCCGCACTCGACCCAACCTCCGCACTCCACCCAAACTCCGCACTCCACCAAACTTCCGCACTCCACGCAACCTCCCCACTCCACCCAACCTCCCCACTCCACCCAACCTCCGCACTCCATCCAACCTCCGCACTCCACCCAATCTCCGCACTCCACCTAACCTCCCCACTTCACCGAACCTCCGCACTCCACCAACCTCCCCACTCCACCCTACCTCCCCACTCCACCCAACCTCCCCACTTCACCCAACCTCCCCATTCCACTATACCTCCCCACTTCACCCAACCTCCCCACTCCACCCAACCTCCCCACTTCACCCAAACTCGGCACTCCATCCAACCTCCGCACTCCAGCCAACCTCAGCACTCCAACCAACTTCCGCACTCCACCAAACTTCCGCACTCCACCCAACCTCCCCACTCCACCAAACCTCCCCACTCCACCCAACCTCCCCACTCCACCCAACCTCCCCACTTCACCCAACCTCCCCACCTCACCGAACCTCCCCACTCCACCCAACCTCCGCACTCCACCCAACCTTCGCACTCAACCCAACCTCCCCACTCTTCCCAACCTCCCCACTCCACCCATCCTTCCCACTTCACCCTTCCTCGCCACTTCACTCAACCTCCCCACTCCACCCAACATCCGCACTCCACCCAACCTTCGCACTCAACCCAACCTCCCCACTTCAACCAACCTCCCAACTCCACCCAACCTCCCCACTTCACCCAACCTCCGCACTCCATCCAACCTCCGCACTGCACCCAACCTCCGCACTCCACCCAACTTCCGCACTCCACCCAAACTCCGCACTCCACCCAACCTCCGCACTCCACCCAAACTCCGCACTCCACCAAACTTCCGCACTCCACGCAACCTCCTCACTCCAACCAACCTCCTCACTCCACCCAACCTCCCCACTCCACCCTACCTCCCCACTCCACCCAACCTCCCCACTTCACCCAACCTCCCCATTCCACTTATACCTCCCCACTTCACCCAACCTCCCCACTCCACCCAACCTCCGCACTTCACCCAAACTCGGCACTCCATCCAACCTCCGCACACCACCCAACCTCCCCACTTCACCCAACCTCCCCACTCCACCCAACCTCCGCACTCCACCCAACCTTCGCACTCAACCCAACCTCCCCACTTCACCCAACCTCCCAACTCCACCCAACCTCCCCACTTCACCCAACCTCCGCACTCCATCCAACCTCCGCACTCCACCCAATCTCCGCACTCCACCTAACCTCCCCACTTCACCCAACCTCCGCACTCCATCCAACCTCCGCACTCCACCCAAACTCCGCCTCCACCCAACCTCCGCACTCCACACAACTTCCGCACTCCACCCAACTTCCGCACTCCACCCAACCTCCGCACTCCACCCTAACTCCGCACTCCACCAAACTTCCGCACTCCACGCAACCTCCCCACTCCAACCAACCTCCCCACTCCACCCAACCTCCCCACTCCACCCAACCTCACCACTCCACCCAACCTCACTTCAACCAACCTCCCAACTCCACCCAACTTCCGCACTCCACCCAACTTCCGCACTCGACCCAACCTCCGCACTCCACCCAAACTCCGCACTCCACCAAACTTCCGCACTCCACGCAACCTCCCCACTCCACCCAACCTCCCCACTCCACCCAACCTCCGCACTCCATCCAACCTCCGCACTCCACCCAATCTCCGCACTCCACCTAACCTCCCCACTTCACCGAACCTCCGCACTCCACCCAACCTCCCCACTCCACCCTACCTCCCCACTCCACCCAACCTCCCCACTTCACCCAACCTCCCCATTCCACTATACCTCCCCACTTCACCCAACCTCCCCACTCCACCCAACCTCCCCACTTCACCCAAACTCGGCACTCCATCCAACCTCCGCACTCCAGCCAACCTCAGCACTCCAACCAACTTCCGCACTCCACCAAACTTCCGCACTCCACCCAACCTCCCCACTCCACCCAACCTCCCCACTCCATCCAACCTCCCCACTCCACCCAACCTCCCCACTCCACCCAACCTCCCCACTCCACCCAACCTCCCCACTTCTCCCAACCTCCCCACTTCACCCAACCTCCCCACTCCACCCAACCTCCTCACTCCACTCAACCTCCCCACTCCACCCAACCTCCGCACTCCACCCAACCTTCGCACTCCACCCAACCTCCCCACTCCACCGAACCTCCCCACTCCACCCAATCTCCGCACTCCACCCAAATTCCGCACTCCACCAAACTTCCGCACTCCACGCAACCTCCCCACTCCAACCAACCTCCCCACTCCACCCAACCTCCCCACTCCACCCAACCTCCCCACTCCACCCAACCTCCCCACTTCACCAACCTCCCCATTCCACTATACCTCCCCACTTCACCCAACCTCCCCACTCCACCCAACCTCCCCACTTCACCCAAACTCGGCACTCCATCCAACCTCCGCACTCCAGCCAACCTCAGCACTCCAACCAACTTCCGCACTCCACCCAACCTCCGCACTCCACCCAACCTCCCCACTTCACCCAAACTCCCCACTCCACCCAACCTCCGCACTCCATCCAACCTCCGCACTCCACCCAATCTCCGCACTCCACCTAACCTCCCCACTTCACCGAACCTCCGCACTCCATCCAACCTCCGCACTCCACCCAACCTCCGCACTCCACTCAATCTCCGCACTCCACCTAACCTCCCCACTTCACCGAACCTCCGCACTCCATCCAACCTCCGCACTCCACCCAACTTCCGCACTCCACCCAACTTCCGCACTCCACCCAACCTCCGCACTCCACCCAAACTCCCCACTTCACCCAAACTCCCCACTCCACCCAACCTCCGCACTCCACCCAACCTTCGCACTCAACCCAACCTCCCCACTTCACCCAACCTCCCAACTCCACCCAACCTCCCCACTTCACCCAACCTTCGCACTCCATCCAACCTCCGCACTCCACCCAATCTCCGCTCTCCACCTAACCTCCCCACTTCACCCAACCTCCCCACTTCACCCAACCTCCCTACTTCACCCAACCTCCCCACTTCACCCAACCTCCCCACTTCACCCAACCTCCCCACTCCACCCAACCTCCCCAAATCACCCATCCTCCCCACTCCACCCAACCTCCCCACTCCACCCAACCTCCCCACTCCACCGAACCTCCCCACTCCACCCAATCTCCGCACTCCACCCAAACTCCGCACTCCACCAAACTTCCGCACTCCACGCAACCTCCCCACTCCAACCAACCTCCCCACTCCACCCAACCTCCCCACTCCACCCAACCTCCCCACTCCACCCAACCTCCCCACTTCACCAACCTCCCCATTCCACTATACCTCCCCACTTCACCCAACCTCCCCACTCCACCCAACCTCCCCACTACACCCAACCTCCGCACTCCACCCAACCTTCGCACTCCACCCAACCTCCCCACTCCACCGAACCTCCCCACTCCACCCAATCTCCGCACTCCACCCAAATTCCGCACTCCACCAAACTTCCGCACTCCACGCAACCTCCCCACTCCAACCAACCTCCCCACTCCACCCAACCTCCCCACTCCACCCAACCTCCCCACTCCACCCATCCTCCCCACTTCACCAACCTCCCCATTCCACTATACCTCCCCACTTCACCCAACCTCCCCACTCCACCCAACCTCCCCACTTCACCCAAACTCGGCACTCCATCCAACCTCCGCACTCCAGCCAACCTCAGCACTCCAACCAACTTCCGCACTCCACCCAACCTCCGCACTCCACCCAACCTCCCCACTTCACCCAAACTCCCCACTCCACCCAACCTCCGCACTCCACCCAACCTTTGCACTCAACCCAACCTCCCCACTTCACCCAACCTCCCAACTCCACCCAACCTCCCCACTTCACCCAACCTCCGCACTCCATCCAACCTCCGCACTCCACCCAATCTCCGCACTCCACCTAACCTCCCCACTTCACCGAACCTCCGCACTCCATCCAACCTCCGCACTCCACCCAGCCTCCGCACTCCACCCAATCTCCGCACTCCACCTAACCTCCCCACTTCACCGAACCTCCGCACTCCATCCAACCTCCGCACTCCACCCAACTTCCGCACTCCACCCAACTTCCGCACTCCACCCAACCTCCGCACTCCACCCAAACTCCTCACTCCACCAAACTTCCGCACTCCACACAACCTCCCCACTCCAACCAACCTCCCCACTCCACCCAACCTCCCCACTCCACCCTACCTCCCCACTCCACCCAACCTCCCCACTTCACACAACCTCCCCATTCCACTATACCTCCCCACTTCACCCAACCTCCCCACTCCACCCAACCTCCCCACTTCACCCAAACTCGGCACTCCATCCAACCTCCGCACTCCAGCCAACCTCAGCACTCCAACCAACTTCCGCACTCCACCCAACCTCCGCACTCCACCCAACCTCCCCACTTCACCCAACCTCCCCATTTCACCCAACCTCCCCACTTCACCCAACCTCCCCACTTCACCCAACCTCCCCACTCCACCCAACATCCGCACTCCACCCAACCTTCGCACTCAACCCAACCTCACTTCAACCAACCTCCCAACTCCACCCAACTTCCGCACTCCACCCAACTTCCGCACTCGACCCAACCTCCGCACTCCACCCAAACTCCGCACTCCACCAAACTTCCGCACTCCACGCAACCTCCCCACTCCACCCAACCTCCCCACTCCACCCAACCTCCGCACTCCATCCAACCTCCGCACTCCACCCAATCTCCGCACTCCACCTAACCTCCCCACTTCACCGAACCTCCGCACTCCACCAACCTCCCCACTCCACCCTACCTCCCCACTCCACCCAACCTCCCCACTTCACCCAACCTCCCCATTCCACTATACCTCCCCACTTCACCCAACCTCCCCACTCCACCCAACCTCCCCACTTCACCCAAACTCGGCACTCCATCCAACCTCCGCACTCCAGCCAACCTCAGCACTCCAACCAACTTCCGCACTCCACCAAACTTCCGCACTCCACCCAACCTCCCCACTCCACCCAACCTCCCCACTCCACCCAACCTCCCCACTCCACCCAACCTCCCCACTTCACCCAACCTCCCCACCTCACCGAACCTCCCCACTCCACCCAACCTCCGCACTCCACCCAACCTTCGCACTCAACCCAACCTCCCCACTCTTCCCAACCTCCCCACTCCACCCATCCTTCCCACTTCACCCTTCCTCGCCACTTCACTCAACCTCCCCACTCCACCCAACATCCGCACTCCACCAAACTTCCGCACTCCACCCAACCTCCCCACTCCACCCAACCTCCCCACTCCACCCAACCTCCCCACTCCACCCAACCTCCCCACTTCACCCAACCTCCCCACCTCACCGAACCTCCCCACTCCACCCAACCTCCGCACTCCACCCAACCTTCGCACTCAACCCAACCTCCCCACTCTTCCCAACCTCCCCACTCCACCCATCCTTCCCACTTCACCCTTCCTCGCCACTTCACTCAACCTCCCCACTCCACCCAACCTCCGCACTCCATCCAACCTCCGCACTGCACCCAACCTCCGCACTCCACCCAACTTCCGCACTCCACCCAAACTCCGCACTCCACCCAAACTCCGCACTCCACCAAACTTCCGCACTCCACGCAACCTCCTCACTCCAACCAACCTCCCCACTCCACCCAACCTCCCCACTCCACCCTACCTCCACACTCCACTCAACCTCCCCACTTCACCCAACCTCCCCATTCCACTTATACCTCCCCACTTCACCCAACCTCCCCACTCCACCCAACCTCCGCACTTCACCCAAACTCGGCACTCCATCCAACCTCCGCACACCACCCAACCTCCCCACTTCACCCAACCTCCCCACTCAACCCAACCTCCCCACTTCACCCAACCTCCCAACTCCACCCAACCTCCCCACTTCACCCAACCTCCGCACTCCATCCAACCTCCGCACTCCACCCAATCTCCGCACTCCACCTAACCTCCCCACTTCACCCAACCTCCGCACTCCATCCAACCTCCGCACTCCACCCAAACTCCGCCTCCACCCAACCTCCGCACTCCACACAACTTCCGCACTCCACCCAACTTCCGCACTCCACCCAACCTCCGCACTCCACCCTAACTCCGCACTCCACCAAACTTCCGCACTCCACGCAACCTCCCCACTCCAACCAACCTCCCCACTCCACCCAACCTCCCCACTCCACCCAACCTCACCACTCCACCCAACCTCACTTCAACCAACCTCCCAACTCCACCCAACTTCCGCACTCCACCCAACTTCCGCACTCGACCCAACCTCCGCACTCCACCCAAACTCCGCACTCCACCAAACTTCCGCACTCCACGCAACCTCCCCACTCCACCCAACCTCCCCACTCCACCCAACCTCCGCACTCCATCCAACCTCCGCACTCCACCCAATCTCCGCACTCCACCTAACCTCCCCACTTCACCGAACCTCCGCACTCCACCCAACCTCCCCACTCCACCCTACCTCCCCACTCCACCCAACCTCCCCACTTCACCCAACCTCCCAACTCCACCCAACCTCCCCACTTCACCCAACCTCCGCACTCCATCCAACCTCCGCACTCCACCCAATCTCCGCACTCCACCTAACCTCCCCACTTCACCCAACCTCCGCACTCCATCCAACCTCCGCACTCCACCCAAACTCCGCCTCCACCCAACCTCCGCACTCCACACAACTTCCGCACTCCACCCAACTTCCGCACTCCACCCAACCTCCGCACTCCACCCTAACTCCGCACTCCACCAAACTTCCGCACTCCACGCAACCTCCCCACTCCAACCAACCTCCCCACTCCACCCAACCTCCCCACTCCACCCAACCTCACCACTCCACCCAACCTCACTTCAACCAACCTCCCAACTCCACCCAACTTCCGCACTCCACCCAACTTCCGCACTCGACCCAACCTCCGCACTCCACCCAAACTCCGCACTCCACCAAACTTCCCCACTCCACGCAACCTCCCCACTCCACCCAACCTCCCCACTCCACCCAACCTCCGCACTCCATCCAACCTCCGCACTCCACCCAATCTCCGCACTCCACCTAACCTCCCCACTTCACCGAACCTCCGCACTCCACCCAACCTCCCCACTCCACCCTACCTCCCCACTCCACCCAACCTCCCCACTTCACCCAACCTCCCCATTCCACTATACCTCCCCACTTCACCCAACCTCCCCACTCCACCCAACCTCCCCACTTCACCCAAACTCGGCACTCCATCCAACCTCCGCACTCCAGCCAACCTCAGCACTCCAACCAACTTCCGCACTCCACCAAACTTCCGCACTCCACCCAACCTCCCCACTCCACCCAACCTCCCCACTCCATCCAACCTCCCCACTCCACCCAACCTCCCCACTCCACCCAACCTCCCCACTCCACCCAACCTCCCCACTTCTCCCAACCTCCCCACTTCACCCAACCTCCCCACTCCACCCAACCTCCCCACTTCACCCAACCTCCCCATTTCACCCAACCTCCCCACTTCACCCAACCTCTCCACTTCACCCAACCTCCCCACTCCACCCAACCTCCCCAAATCACCCATCCTCCCCACTCCACCCAACCTCCCCACTCCACCCAACCTCCCCACTCCACCGAACCTCCCCACTCCATCCAACCTCCGCACTCCAGCCAACCTCAGCACTCCAACCAACTTCCGCGCTCCATCCAACCTCCGCACTCCACCCAACCTCCCCACTCCACCCAACCTCCCCAAATCACCCAACCTCCCAACTCCACCCAACCTCCCCACTCCACCCAACCTCCCCACTCCACCCAACCTCCCCACTCCACCCAACCTCCCCACTCCACCCATCCTTCCCACTTCACCCTTCCTCGCCACTTCACTCAACCTCCCCACTCCACCCAACATCCGCACTCCACCCAACCTTCGCACTCAACCCAACCTCCCCACTTCAACCAACCTCCGCACTCCACCCAACCTTCGCACTCAACCCAACCTCCCCACTCTTCCCAACCTCCCCACTCCACCCATCCTTCCCACTTCACCCTTCCTCGCCACTTCACTCAACCTCCCCACTCCACCCAACATCCGCACTCCACCCAACCTTCGCACTCAACCCAACCTCCCCACTTCAACCAACCTCCCAACTCCACCCAACCTCCCCACTTCACCCAACCTCCGCACTCCATCCAACCTCCGCACTGCACCCAACCTCCGCACTCCACCCAACTTCCGCACTCCACCCAAACTCCGCACTCCACCCAACCTCCGCACTCCACCCAAACTCCGCACTCCACCAAACTTCCGCACTCCACGCAACCTCCTCACTCCAACCAACCTCCCCACTCCACCCAACCTCCCCACTCCACCCTACCTCCCCACTCCACCCAACCTCCCCACTTCACCCAACCTCCCCATTCCACTTATACCTCCCCACTTCACCCAACCTCCCCACTCCACCCAACCTCCGCACTTCACCCAAACTCGGCACTCCATCCAACCTCCGCACACCACCCAACCTCCCCACTTCACCCAACCTCCCCACTCCACCCAACCTCCGCACTCCACCCAACCTTCGCACTCAACCCAACCTCCCCACTTCACCCAACCTCCCAACTCCACCCAACCTCCCCACTTCACCCAACCTCCGCACTCCATCCAACCTTCGCACTCCACCCAATCTCCGCACTCCACCTAACCTCCCCACTTCACCCAACCTCCGCACTCCATCCAACCTCCGCACTCCACCCAAACTCCGCCTCCACCCAACCTCCGCACTCCACACAACTTCCGCACTCCACCCAACTTCCGCACTCTACCCAACCTCCGCCCTCCACCCAAACTCCGCACTCCACCAAACTTCCGCACTCCACGCAACCTCCCCACTCCAACCAACCTCCCCACTCCACCCAACCTCCCCACTCCACCCAACCTCACCACTCCACCCAACCTCACTTCAACCAACCTCCCAACTCCACCCAACTTCCGCACTCCACCCAACTTCCGCACTCGACCCAACCTCCGCACTCCACCCAAACTCCGCACTCCACCAAACTTCCGCACTCCACGCAACCTCCCCACTCCACCCAACCTCCCCACTCCACCCAACCTCCGCACTCCATCCAACCTCCGCACTCCACCCAATCTCCGCACTCCACCTAACCTCCCCACTTCACCGAACCTCCGCACTCCACCAACCTCCCCACTCCACCCTACCTCCCCACTCCACCCAACCTCCCCACTTCACCCAACCTCCCCATTCCACTATACCTCCCCACTTCACCCAACCTCCCTACTCCACCCAACCTCCCCACTTCACCCAAACTCGGCACTCCATCCAACCTCCGCACTCCAGCCAACCTCAGCACTCCAACCAACTTCCGCACTCCACCAAACTTCCGCACTCCACCCAACCTCCCCACTCCACCCAACCTCCCCACTCCACCCAACCTCCCCACTCCACCCAACCTCCCCACTTCACCCAACCTCCCCACCTCACCGAACCTCCCCACTCCACCCAACCTCCGCACTCCACCCAACCTTCGTACTCAACCCAACCTCCCCACTCTTCCCAACCTCCCCACTCCACCCATCCTTCCCACTTCACCCTTCCTCGCCACTTCACTCAACCTCCCCACTCCACCCAACATCCGCACTCCACCCAACCTTCGCACTCAACCCAACCTCCCCACTTCAACCAACCTCCCAACTCCACCCAACCTCCCCACTTCACCCAACCTCCGCACTCCATCCAACCTCCGCACTGCACCCAACCTCCGCACTCCACCCAACTTCCGCACTCCACCCAAACTCCGCACTCCACCCAACCTCCGCACTCCACCCAAACTCCGCACTCCACCAAACTTCCGCACTCCACGCAACCTCCTCACTTCAACCAACCTCCTCACTCCACCCAACCTCCCCACTCCACCCTACCTCCCCACTCCACCCAACCTCCCCACTTCACCCAACCTCCCCATTCCACTTATACCTCCCCACTTCACCCAACCTCCCCACTCCACCCAACCTCCGCACTTCACCCAAACTCGGCACTCCATCCAACCTCCGCACACCACCCAACCTCCCCACTTCACCCAACCTCCCCACTCCACCCAACCTCCGCACTCCACCCAACCTTCGCACTCAACCCAACCTCCCCACTTCACCCAACCTCCCAACTCCACCCAACCTCCCCACTTCACCCAACCTCCGCACTCCATCCAACCTCCGCACTCCACCCAATCTCCGCACTCCACCTAACCTCCCCACTTCACCCAACCTCCGCACTCCATCCAACCTCCGCACTCCACCCAAACTCCGCCTCCACCCAACCTCCGCACTCCACACAACTTCCGCACTCCACCCAACTTCCGCACTCCACCCAACCTCCGCACTCCACCCTAACTCCGCACTCCACCAAACTTCCGCACTCCACGCAACCTCCCCACTCCAACCAACCTCCCCACTCCACCCAACCTCCCCACTCCACCCAACCTCACCACTCCACCCAACCTCACTTCAACCAACCTCCCAACTCCACCCAACTTCCGCACTCCACCCAACTTCCGCACTCGACCCAACCTCCGCACTCCACCCAAACTCCGCACTCCACCAAACTTCCGCACTCCACGCAACCTCCCCACTCCACCCAACCTCCCCACTCCACCCAACCTCCGCACTCCATCCAACCTCCGCACTCCACCCAATCTCCGCACTCCACCTAACCTCCCCACTTCACCGAACCTCCGCACTCCACCCAACCTCCCCACTCCACCCTACCTCCCCACTCCACCCAACCTCCCCACTTCACCCAACCTCCCCATTCCACTATACCTCCCCACTTCACCCAACCTCCCCACTCCACCCAACCTCCCCACTTCACCCAAACTCGGCACTCCATCCAACCTCCGCACTCCAGCCAACCTCAGCACTCCAACCAACTTCCACACTCCACCAAACTTCCGCACTCCACGCAACCTCCCCACTCCACCCAACCTCCCCACTTCACCGAACCTCCGCACTCCACCCAACCTCCCCACTCCACCCTACCTCCCCACTCCACCCAACCTCCCCACTTCACCCAACCTCCCCATTCCACTATACCTCCCCACTTCACCCAACCTCCCCACTCCACCCAACCTCCCCACTTCACCCAAACTCGGCACTCCATCCAACCTCCGCACTCCAGCCAACCTCAGCACTCCAACCAACTTCCACACTCCACCAAACTTCCGCACTCCACCCAACCTCCCCACTCCACCCAACCTCCCCACTCCATCCAACCTCCCCACTCCACCCAACCTCCCCACTCCACCCAACCTCCCCACTCCACCCAACCTCCCCACTTCTCCCAACCTCCCCACTTCACCCAACCTCCCCACTCCACCCAACCTCCTCACTCCACTCAACCTCCCCACTCCACCCAACCTCCGCACTCCACCCAACCTTCGCACTCCACCCAACCTCCCCACTCCACCGAACCTCCCCACTCCACCCAATCTCCGCACTCCACCCAAATTCCGCACTCCACCAAACTTCCGCACTCCACGCAACCTCCCCACTCCAACCAACCTCCCCACTCCACCCAACCTCCCCACTCCACCCAACCTCCCCACTCCACCCAACCTCCCCACTTCACCAACCTCCCCATTCCACTATACCTCCCCACTTCACCCAACCTCCCCACTCCACCCAACCTCCCCACTTCACCCAAACTCGGCACTCCATCCAACCTCCGCACTCCAGCCAACCTCAGCACTCCAACCAACTTCCGCACTCCACCCAACCTCCGCACTCCACCCAACCTCCCCACTTCACCCAAACTCCCCACTCCACCCAACCTCCGCACTCCACCCAACCTTTGCACTCAACCCAACCTCCCCACTTCACCCAACCTCCCAACTCCACCCAACCTCCCCACTTCACCCAACCTCCGCACTCCATCCAACCTCCGCACTCCACCCAATCTCCGCACTCCACCTAACCTCCCCACTTCACCGAACCTCCGCACTCCATCCAACCTCCGCACTCCACCCAACCTCCGCACTCCACCCAATCTCCGCACTCCACCTAACCTCCCCACTTCACCGAACCTCCGCACTCCATCCAACCTCCGCACTCCACCCAACTTCCGCACTCCACCCAACTTCCGCACTCCACCCAACCTCCGCACTCCACCCAAACTCCCCACTTCACCCAAACTCCCCACTCCACCCAACCTCCGCACTCCACCCAACCTTCGCACTCAACCCAACCTCCCCACTCTTCCCAACCTCCCCACTCCACCCATCCTTCCCACTTCACCCTTCCTCGCCACTTCACTCAACCTCCCCACTCCACCCAACATCCGCACTCCACCCAACCTTCGCACTCAACCCAACCTCCCCACTTCAACCAACCTCCCAACTCCACCCAACCTCCCCACTTCACCCAACCTCCGCACTCCATCCAACCTCCGCACTGCACCCAACCTCCGCACTCCACCCAACTTCCGCACTCCACCCAAACTCCGCACTCCACCCAACCTCCGCACTCCACCCAAACTCCGCACTCCACCAAACTTCCGCACTCCACGCAACCTCCTCACTCCAACCAACCTCCCCACTCCACCCAACCTCCCCACTCCACCCTACCTCCCCACTCCACCCAACCTCCCCACTTCACCCAACCTCCCCATTCCACTTATACCTCCCCACTTCACCCAACCTCCCCACTCCACCCAACCTCCGCACTTCACCCAAACTCGGCACTCCATCCAACCTCCGCACACCACCCAACCTCCCCACTTCACCCAACCTCCCCACTCCACCCAACCTCCGCACTCCACCCAACCTTCGCACTCAACCCAACCTCCCCACTTCACCCAACCTCCCAACTCCACCCAACCTCCCCACTTCACCCAACCTCCGCACTCCATCCAACCTCCGCACTCCACCCAATCTCCGCACTCCACCTAACCTCCCCACTTCACCCAACCTCCGCACTCCATCCAACCTCCGCACTCCACCCAAACTCCGCCTCCACCCAACCTCCGCACTCCACACAACTTCCGCACTCCACCCAACTTCCGCACTCTACCCAACCTCCGCCCTCCACCCAAACTCCGCACTCCACCAAACTTCCGCACTCCACGCAACCTCCCCACTCCAACCAACCTCCCCACTCCACCCAACCTCCCCACTCCACCCAACCTCACCACTCCACCCAACCTCACTTCAACCAACCTCCCAACTCCACCCAACTTCCGCACTCCACCCAACTTCCGCACTCGACCCAACCTCCGCACTCCACCCAAACTCCGCACTCCACCAAACTTCCGCACTCCACGCAACCTCCCCACTCCACCCAACCTCCCCACTCCACCCAACCTCCGCACTCCATCCAACCTCCGCACTCCACCCAATCTCCGCACTCCACCTAACCTCCCCACTTCACCGAACCTCCGCACTCCACCAACCTCCCCACTCCACCCTACCTCCCCACTCCACCCAACCTCCCCACTTCACCCAACCTCCCCATTCCACTATACCTCCCCACTTCACCCAACCTCCCTACTCCACCCAACCTCCCCACTTCACCCAAACTCGGCACTCCATCCAACCTCCGCACTCCAGCCAACCTCAGCACTCCAACCAACTTCCGCACTCCACCAAACTTCCGCACTCCACCCAACCTCCCCACTCCACCCAACCTCCCCACTCCACCCAACCTCCCCACTCCACCCAACCTCCCCACTTCACCCAACCTCCCCACCTCACCGAACCTCCCCACTCCACCCAACCTCCGCACTCCACCCAACCTTCGTACTCAACCCAACCTCCCCACTCTTCCCAACCTCCCCACTCCACCCATCCTTCCCACTTCACCCTTCCTCGCCACTTCACTCAACCTCCCCACTCCACCCAACATCCGCACTCCACCCAACCTTCGCACTCAACCCAACCTCCCCACTTCAACCAACCTCCCAACTCCACCCAACCTCCCCACTTCACCCAACCTCCGCACTCCATCCAACCTCCGCACTGCACCCAACCTCCGCACTCCACCCAACTTCCGCACTCCACCCAAACTCCGCACTCCACCCAACCTCCGCACTCCACCCAAACTCCGCACTCCACCAAACTTCCGCACTCCACGTAACCTCCTCACTTCAACCAACCTCCTCACTCCACCCAACCTCCCCACTCCACCCTACCTCCCCACTCCACCCAACCTCCCCACTTCACCCAACCTCCCCATTCCACTTATACCTCCCCACTTCACCCAACCTCCCCACTCCACCCAACCTCCGCACTTCACCCAAACTCGGCACTCCATCCAACCTCCGCACACCACCCAACCTCCCCACTTCACCCAACCTCCCCACTCCACCCAACCTCCGCACTCCACCCAACCTTCGCACTCAACCCAACCTCCCCACTTCACCCAACCTCCCAACTCCACCCAACCTCCCCACTTCACCCAACCTCCGCACTCCATCCAACCTCCGCACTCCACCCAATCTCCGCACTCCACCTAACCTCCCCACTTCACCCAACCTCCGCACTCCATCCAACCTCCGCACTCCACCCAAACTCCGCCTCCACCCAACCTCCGCACTCCACACAACTTCCGCACTCCACCCAACTTCCGCACTCCACCCAACCTCCGCACTCCACCCTAACTCCGCACTCCACCAAACTTCCGCACTCCACGCAACCTCCCCACTCCAACCAACCTCCCCACTCCACCCAACCTCACCACTCCACCCAACCTCACTTCAACCAACCTCCCAACTCCACCCAACTTCCGCACTCCACCCAACTTCCGCACTCGACCCAACCTCCGCACTCCACCCAAACTCCGCACTCCACCAAACTTCCGCACTCCACGCAACCTCCCCACTCCACCCAACCTCCCCACTCCACCCAACCTCCGCACTCCATCCAACCTCCGCACTCCACCCAATCTCCGCACTCCACCTAACCTCCCCACTTCACCGAACCTCCGCACTCCACCCAACCTCCCCACTCCACCCTACCTCCCCACTCCACCCAACCTCCCCACTTCACCCAACCTCCCCATTCCACTATACCTCCCCACTTCACCCAACCTCCCCACTCCACCCAACCTCCCCACTTCACCCAAACTCGGCACTCCATCCAACCTCCGCACTCCAGCCAACCTCAGCACTCCAACCAACTTCCACACTCCACCAAACTTCCGCACTCCACCCAACCTCCCCACTCCACCCAACCTCCCCACTCCATCCAACCTCCCCACTCCACCCAACCTCCCCACTCCACCCAACCTCCCCACTCCACCCAACCTCCCCACTTCTCCCAACCTCCCCACTTCACCCAACCTCCCCACTCCACCCAACCTCCTCACTCCACTCAACCTCCCCACTCCACCCAACCTCCGCACTCCACCCAACCTTCGCACTCCACCCAACCTCCCCACTCCACCGAACCTCCCCACTCCACCCAATCTCCGCACTCCACCCAAATTCCGCACTCCACCAAACTTCCGCACTCCACGCAACCTCCCCACTCCAACCAACCTCCCCACTCCACCCAACCTCCCCACTCCACCCAACCTCCCCACTCCACCCAACCTCCCCACTTCACCAACCTCCCCATTCCACTATACCTCCCCACTTCACCCAACCTCCCCACTCCACCCAACCTCCCCACTTCACCCAAACTCGGCACTCCATCCAACCTCCGCACTCCAGCCAACCTCAGCACTCCAACCAACTTCCGCACTCCACCCAACCTCCGCACTCCACCCAACCTCCCCACTTCACCCAAACTCCCCACTCCACCCAACCTCCGCACTCCACCCAACCTTTGCACTCAACCCAACCTCCCCACTTCACCCAACCTCCCAACTCCACCCAACCTCCCCACTTCACCCAACCTCCGCACTCCATCCAACCTCCGCACTCCACCCAATCTCCGCACTCCACCTAACCTCCCCACTTCACCGAACCTCCGCACTCCATCCAACCTCCGCACTCCACCCAACCTCCGCACTCCACCCAATCTCCGCACTCCACCTAACCTCCCCACTTCACCGAACCTCCGCACTCCATCCAACCTCCGCACTCCACCCAACTTCCGCACTCCACCCAACTTCCGCACTCCACCCAACCTCCGCACTCCACCCAAACTCCCCACTTCACCCAAACTCCCCACTCCACCCAACCTCCGCACTCCACCCAACCTTCGCACTCAACCCAACCTCCCCACTTCACCCAACCTCCCAACTCCACCCAACCTCCCCACTTCACCCAACCTTCGCACTCCATCCAACCTCCGCACTCCACCCAATCTCCGCTCTCCACCTAACCTCCCCACTTCACCCAACCTCCCCACTTCACCCAACCTCCCTACTTCACCCAAACTCCCCACTTCACCCAACCTCCCCACTTCACCCAACCTCCCCACTCCACCCAACCTCCCCAAATCACCCATCCTCCCCACTCCACCCAACCTCCCCACTCCACCCAACCTCCCCACTCCACCGAACCTCCCCACTCCACCCAATCTCCGCACTCCACCCAAACTCCGCACTCCACCAAACTTCCGCACTCCACGCAACCTCCCCACTCCAACCAACCTCCCCACTCCACCCAACCTCCCCACTCCACCCAACCTCCCCACTCCACCCAACCTCCCCACTTCACCAACCTCCCCATTCCACTATACCTCCCCACTTCACCCAACCTCCCCACTCCACCCAACCTCCCCACTACACCCAACCTCTGCACTCCACCCAACCTTCGCACTCCACCCAACCTCCCCACTCCACCGAACCTCCCCACTCCACCCAATCTCCGCACTCCACCCAAATTCCGCACTCCACCTAACCTCCCCACTTCACCGAACCTCCCCACTTCACCAACCTCCCCATTCCACTATACCTCCCCACTTCACCCAACCTCCCCACTCCACCCAACCTCCCCACTTCACCCAAACTCGGCACTCCATCCAACCTCCGCACTCCAGCCAACCTCAGCACTCCAACCAACTTCCGCACTCCACCCAACCTCCGCACTCCACCCAACCTCCCCACTTCACCCAAACTCCCCACTCCACCCAACCTCCGCACTCCACCCAACCTTTGCACTCAACCCAACCTCCCCACTTCACCCAACCTCCCAACTCCACCCAACCAGCCCACTTCACCCAACCTCCGCACTCCATCCAACCTCCGCACTCCACCCAATCTCCGCACTCCACCTAACCTCCCCACTTCACCGAACCTCCGCACTCCATCCAACCTCCGCACTCCACCCAACCTCCGCACTCCACCCAATCTCCGCACTCCACCTAACCTCCCCACTTCACCGAACCTCCGCACTCCATCCAACCTCCGCACTCCACCCAACTTCCGCACTCCACCCAACTTCCGCACTCCACCCAACCTCCGCACTCCACCCAAACTCCTCACTCCACCAAACTTCCGCACTCCACACAACCTCCCCACTCCAACCAACCTCCCCACTCCACCCAACCTCCCCACTCCACCCTACCTCCCCACTCCACCCAACCTCCCCACTTCACACAACCTCCCCATTCCACTATACCTCCCCACTTCACCCAACCTCCCCACTCCACCCAACCTCCCCACTTCACCCAAACTCGGCACTCCATCCAACCTCCGCACTCCAGCCAACCTCAGCACTCCAACCAACTTCCGCACTCCACCCAACCTCCGCACTCCACCCAACCTCCCCACTTCACCCAACCTCCCCATTTCACCCAACCTCCCCACTTCACCCAACCTCCCCACTTCACCCAACCTCCCCACTCCACCCAACATCCGCACTCCACCCAACCTTCGCACTCAACCCAACCTCACTTCAACCAACCTCCCAACTCCACCCAACTTCCGCACTCCACCCAACTTCCGCACTCGACCCAACCTCCGCACTCCACCCAAACTCCGCACTCCACCAAACTTCCGCACTCCACGCAACCTCCCCACTCCACCCAACCTCCCCACTCCACCCAACCTCCGCACTCCATCCAACCTCCGCACTCCACCCAATCTCCGCACTCCACCTAACCTCCCCACTTCACCGAACCTCCGCACTCCACCAACCTCCCCACTCCACCCTACCTCCCCACTCCACCCAACCTCCCCACTTCACCCAACCTCCCCATTCCACTATACCTCCCCACTTCACCCAACCTCCCCACTCCACCCAACCTCCCCACTTCACCCAAACTCGGCACTCCATCCAACCTCCGCACTCCAGCCAACCTCAGCACTCCAACCAACTTCCGCACTCCACCAAACTTCCGCACTCCACCCAACCTCCCCACTCCACCCAACCTCCCCACTCCACCCAACCTCCCCACTCCACCCAACCTCCCCACTTCACCCAACCTCCCCACCTCACCGAACCTCCCCACTCCACCCAACCTCCGCACTCCACCCAACCTTCGCACTCAACCCAACCTCCCCACTCTTCCCAACCTCCCCACTCCACCCATCCTTCCCACTTCACCCTTCCTCGCCACTTCACTCAACCTCCCCACTCCACCCAACATCCGCACTCCACCCAACCTTCGCACTCAACCCAACCTCCCCACTTCAACCAACCTCCCAACTCCACCCAACCTCCCCACTTCACCCAACCTCCGCACTCCATCCAACCTCCGCACTGCACCCAACCTCCGCACTCCACCCAACTTCCGCACTCCACCCAAACTCCGCACTCCACCCAACCTCCGCACTCCACCCAAACTCCGCACTCCACCAAACTTCCGCACTCCACGCAACCTCCTCACTCCAACCAACCTCCCCACTCCACCCAACCTCCCCACTCCACCCTACCTCCCCACTCCACCCAACCTCCCCACTTCACCCAACCTCCCCATTCCACTTATACCTCCCCACTTCACCCAACCTCCCCACTCCACCCAACCTCCGCACTTCACCCAAACTCGGCACTCCATCCAACCTCCGCACACCACCCAACCTCCCCACTTCACCCAACCTCCCCACTCCACCCAACCTCCGCACTCCACCCAACCTTCGCACTCAACCCAACCTCCCCACTTCACCCAACCTCCCAACTCCACCCAACCTCCCCACTTCACCCAACCTCCGCACTCCATCCAACCTCCGCACTCCACCCAATCTCCGCACTCCACCTAACCTCCCCACTTCACCCAACCTCCGCACTCCATCCAACCTCCGCACTCCACCCAAACTCCGCCTCCACCCAACCTCCGCACTCCACACAACTTCCGCACTCCACCCAACTTCCGCACTCCACCCAACCTCCGCACTCCACCCTAACTCCGCACTCCACCAAACTTCCGCACTCCACGCAACCTCCCCACTCCAACCAACCTCCCCACTCCACCCAACCTCCCCACTCCACCCAACCTCACCACTCCACCCAACCTCACTTCAACCAACCTCCCAACTCCACCCAACTTCCGCACTCCACCCAACTTCCGCACTCGACCCAACCTCCGCACTCCACCCAAACTCCGCACTCCACCAAACTTCCGCACTCCACGCAACCTCCCCACTCCACCCAACCTCCCCACTCCACCCAACCTCCGCACTCCATCCAACCTCCGCACTCCACCCAATCTCCGCACTCCACCTAACCTCCCCACTTCACCGAACCTCCGCACTCCACCCAACCTCCCCACTCCACCCTACCTCCCCACTCCACCCAACCTCCCCACTTCACCCAACCTCCCAACTCCACCCAACCTCCCCACTTCACCCAACCTCCGCACTCCATCCAACCTCCGCACTCCACCCAATCTCCGCACTCCACCTAACCTCCCCACTTCACCCAACCTCCGCACTCCATCCAACCTCCGCACTCCACCCAAACTCCGCCTCCACCCAACCTCCGCACTCCACACAACTTCCGCACTCCACCCAACTTCCGCACTCCACCCAACCTCCGCACTCCACCCTAACTCCGCACTCCACCAAACTTCCGCACTCCACGCAACCTCCCCACTCCAACCAACCTCCCCACTCCACCCAACCTCCCCACTCCACCCAACCTCACCACTCCACCCAACCTCACTTCAACCAACCTCCCAACTCCACCCAACTTCCGCACTCCACCCAACTTCCGCACTCGACCCAACCTCCGCACTCCACCCAAACTCCGCACTCCACCAAACATCCGCACTCCACGCAACCTCCCCACTCCACCCAACCTCCCCACTCCACCCAACCTCCGCACTCCATCCAACCTCCGCACTCCACCCAATCTCCGCACTCCACCTAACCTCCCCACTTCACCGAACCTCCGCACTCCACCCAACCTCCCCACTCCACCCTACCTCCCCACTCCACCCAACCTCCCCACTTCACCCAACCTCCCCATTCCACTATACCTCCCCACTTCACCCAACCTCCCCACTCCACCCAACCTCCCCACTTCACCCAAACTCGGCACTCCATCCTACCTCCGCACTCCAGCCAACCTCAGCACTCCAACCAACTTCCGCACTCCACCAAACTTCCGCACTCCACCTAACCTCCCCACTCCACCCAACCTCCCCACTCCATCCAACCTCCCCACTCCACCCAACCTCCCCACTCCACCCAACCTCCCCACTCCACCCAACCTCCCCACTTCTCCCAACCTCCCCACTTCACCCAACCTCCCCACTCCACCCAACCTCCTCACTCCACTCAACCTCCCCACTCCACCCAACCTCCGCACTCCACCCAACCTTCGCACTCCACCCAACCTCCCCACTCCACCGAACCTCCCCACTCCACCCAATCTCCGCACTCCACCCAAATTCCGCACTCCACCAAACTTCCGCACTCCACGCAACCTCCCCACTCCAACCAACCTCCCCACTCCACCCAACCTCCCCACTCCACCCAACCTCCCCACTCCACCCAACCTCCCCACTTCACCAACCTCCCCATTCCACTATACCTCCCCACTTCACCCAACCTCCCCACTCCACCCAACCTCCCCACTTCACCCAAACTCGGCACTCCATCCAACCTCCGCACACCACCCAACCTCCCCACTTCACCCAACCTCCCCACTCCACCCAACCTCCGCACTCCACCCAACCTTCGCACTCAACCCAACCTCCCCACTTCACCCAACCTCCCAACTCCACCCAACCTCCCCACTTCACCCAACCTCCGCACTCCATCCAACCTCCGCACTCCACCCAATCTCCGCACTCCACCTAACCTCCCCACTTCACCCAACCTCCGCACTCCACCCAACCTCCGCACTCCACCCAAACTCCGCCTCCACCCAACCTCCGCACTCCACACAACTTCCGCACTCCACCCAACTTCCGCACTCCACCCAACCTCCGCACTCCACCCTAACTCCGCACTCCACCAAACTTCCGCACTCCACGCAACCTCCCCACTCCAACCAACCTCCCCACTCCACCCAACCTCCCCACTCCACCCAACCTCACCACTCCACCCAACCTCACTTCAACCAACCTCCCAACTCCACCCAACTTCCGCACTCCACCCAACTTCCGCACTCGACCCAACCTCCGCACTCCACCCAAACTCCGCACTCCACCAAACTTCCGCACTCCACGCAACCTCCCCACTCCACCCAACCTCCCCACTCCACCCAACCTCCGCACTCCATCCAACCTCCGCACTCCACCCAATCTCCGCACTCCACCTAACCTCCCCACTTCACCGAACCTCCGCACTCCACCCAACCTCCCCACTCCACCCTACCTCCCCACTCCACCCAACCTCCCCACTTCACCCAACCTCCCAACTCCACCCAACCTCCCCACTTCACCCAACCTCCGCACTCCATCCAACCTCCGCACTCCACCCAATCTCCGCACTCCACCTAACCTCCCCACTTCACCCAACCTCCGCACTCCATCCAACCTCCGCACTCCACCCAAACTCCGCCTCCATCCAACCTCCGCACTCCACACAACTTCCGCACTCCACCCAACTTCCGCACTCCACCCAACCTCCGCACTCCACCCTAACTCCGCACTCCACCAAACTTCCGCACTCCACGCAACCTCCCCACTCCAACCAACCTCCCCACTCCACCCAACCTCCCCACTCCACCCAACCTCACCACTCCACCCAACCTCACTTCAACCAACCTCCCAACTCCACCCAACTTCCGCACTCCACCCAACTTCCGCACTCGACCCAACCTCCGCACTCCACCCAAACTCCGCACTCCACCAAACTTCCCCACTCCACGCAACCTCCCCACTCCACCCAACCTCCCCACTCCACCCAACCTCCGCACTCCATCCAACCTCCGCACTCCACCCAATCTCCGCACTCCACCTAACCTCCCCACTTCACCGAACCTCCGCACTCCACCCAACCTCCCCACTCCACCCTACCTCCCCACTCCACCCAACCTCCCCACTTCACCCAACCTCCCCATTCCACTATACCTCCCCACTTCACCCAACCTCCCCACTCCACCCAACCTCCCCACTTCACCCAAACTCGGCACTCCATCCAACCTCCGCACTCCAGCCAACCTCAGCACTCCAACCAACTTCCGCACTCCACCAAACTTCCGCACTCCACCCAACCTCCCCACTCCACCCAACCTCCCCACTCCATCCAACCTCCCCACTCCACCCAACCTCCCCACTCCACCCAACCTCCCCACTCCACCCAACCTCCCCACTTCTCCCAACCTCCCCACTTCACCCAACCTCCCCACTCCACCCAACCTCCCCACTTCACCCAACCTCCCCATTTCACCCAACCTCCCCACTTCACCCAACCTCTCCACTTCACCCAACCTCCCCACTCCACCCAACCTCCCCAAATCACCCATCCTCCCCACTCCACCCAACCTCCCCACTCCACCCAACCTCCCCACTCCACCGAACCTCCCCACTCCATCCAACCTCCGCACTCCAGCCAACCTCAGCACTCCAACCAACTTCCGCGCTCCATCCAACCTCCGCACTCCACCCACCCTCCCCACTCCACCCAACCTCCCCAAATCACCCAACCTCCCAACTCCACCCAACCTCCCCACTCCACCCAACCTCCCCACTCCACCCAACCTCCCCACTCCACCCAACCTCCCCACTCCACCCATCCTTCCCACTTCACCCTTCCTCGCCACTTCACTCAACCTCCCCACTCCACCCAACATCCGCACTCCACCCAACCTTCGCACTCAACCCAACCTCCCCACTTCAACCAACCTCCCAACTCCACCCAACCTCCCCACTTCACCCAACCTCCGCACTCCATCCAACCTCCGCACTGCACCCAACCTCCGCACTCCACCCAACTTCCGCACTCCACCCAAACTCCGCACTCCACCCAACCTCCGCACTCCACCCAAACTCCGCACTCCACCAAACTTCCGCACTCCACGCAACCTCCTCACTCCAACCAACCTCCCCACTCCACCCAACCTCCCCACTCCACCCTACCTCCCCACTCCACCCAACCTCCCCACTTCACCCAACCTCCCCATTCCACTTATACCTCCCCACTTCACCCAACCTCCCCACTCCACCCAACCTCCGCACTTCACCCAAACTCGGCACTCCATCCAACCTCCGCACACCACCCAACCTCCCCACTTCACCCAACCTCCCCACTCCACCCAACCTCCGCACTCCACCCAACCTTCGCACTCAACCCAACCTCCCCACTTCACCCAACCTCCCAACTCCACCCAACCTCCCCACTTCACCCAACCTCCGCACTCCATCCAACCTCCGCACTCCACCCAATCTCCGCACTCCACCTAACCTCCCCACTTCACCCAACCTCCGCACTCCATCCAACCTCCGCACTCCACCCAAACTCCGCCTCCACCCAACCTCCGCACTCCACACAACTTCCGCACTCCACCCAACTTCCGCACTCTACCCAACCTCCGCCCTCCACCCAAACTCCGCACTCCACCAAACTTCCGCACTCCACGCAACCTCCCCACTCCAACCAACCTCCCCACTCCACCCAACCTCCCCACTCCACCCAACCTCACCACTCCACCCAACCTCACTTCAACCAACCTCCCCACTCCACCCAACCTCCCCACTCCACCCAACCTCCGCACTCCATCCAACCTCCGCACTCCACCCAATCTCCGCACTCCACCTAACCTCCCCACTTCACCGAACCTCCGCACTCCACCCAACCTCCCCACTCCACCCTACCTCCCCACTCCACCCAACCTCCCCACTTCACCCAACCTCCCCATTCCACTATACCTCCCCACTTCACCCAACCTCCCCACTCCACCCAACCTCCCCACTTCACCCAAACTCGGCACTCCATCCTACCTCCGCACTCCAGCCAACCTCAGCACTCCAACCAACTTCCGCACTCCACCAAACTTCCGCACTCCACCCAACCTCCCCACTCCACCCAACCTCCCCACTCCATCCAACCTCCCCACTCCACCCAACCTCCCCACTCCACCCAACCTCCCCACTCCACCCAACCTCCCCACTTCTCCCAACCTCCCCACTTCACCCAACCTCCCCACTCCACCCAACCTCCTCACTCCACTCAACCTCCCCACTCCACCCAACCTCCGCACTCCACCCAACTTCCGCACTCCACCCAACCTCCGCACTCCACCCTAACTCCGCACTCCACCAAACTTCCGCACTCCACGCAACCTCCCCACTCCAACCAACCTCCCCACTCCACCCAACCTCCCCACTCCACCCAACCTCACCACTCCACCCAACCTCACTTCAACCAACCTCCCAACTCCACCCAACTTCCGCACTCCACCCAACTTCCGCACTCGACCCAACCTCCGCACTCCACCCAAACTCCGCACTCCACCAAACTTCCGCACTCCACGCAACCTCCCCACTCCACCCAACCTCCCCACTCCACCCAACCTCCGCACTCCATCCAACCTCCGCACTCCACCCAATCTCCGCACTCCACCTAACCTCCCCACTTCACCGAACCTCCGCACTCCACCCAACCTCCCCACTCCACCCTACCTCCCCACTCCACCCAACCTCCCCACTTCACCCAACCTCCCCATTCCACTATACCTCCCCACTTCACCCAACCTCCCCACTCCACCCAACCTCCCCACTTCACCCAAACTCGGCACTCCATCCTACCTCCGCACTCCAGCCAACCTCAGCACTCCAACCAACTTCCGCACTCCACCAAACTTCCGCACTCCACCCAACCTCCCCACTCCACCCAACCTCCCCACTCCATCCAACCTCCCCACTCCACCCAACCTCCCCACTCCACCCAACCTCCCCACTCCACCCAACCTCCCCACTTCTCCCAACCTCCCCACTTCACCCAACCTCCCCACTCCACCCAACCTCCTCACTCCACTCAACCTCCCCACTCCACCCAACCTCCGCACTCCACCCAACCTTCGCACTCCACCCAACCTCCCCACTCCACCGAACCTCCCCACTCCACCCAATCTCCGCACTCCACCCAAATTCCGCACTCCACCAAACTTCCGCACTCCACGCAACCTCCCCACTCCAACCAACCTCCCCACTCCACCCAACCTCCCCACTCCACCCAACCTCCCCACTCCACCCAACCTCCCCACTTCACCAACCTCCCCATTCCACTATACCTCCCCACTTCACCCAACCTCCCCACTCCACCCAACCTCCCCACTTCACCCAAACTCGGCACTCCATCCAACCTCCGCACACCACCCAACCTCCCCACTTCACCCAACCTCCCCACTCCACCCAACCTCCGCACTCCACCCAACCTTCGCACTCAACCCAACCTCCCCACTTCACCCAACCTCCCAACTCCACCCAACCTCCCCACTTCACCCAACCTCCGCACTCCATCCAACCTCCGCACTCCACCCAATCTCCGCACTCCACCTAACCTCCCCACTTCACCCAACCTCCGCACTCCACCCAACCTCCGCACTCCACCCAAACTCCGCCTCCACCCAACCTCCGCACTCCACACAACTTCCGCACTCCACCCAACTTCCGCACTCCACCCAACCTCCGCACTCCACCCTAACTCCGCACTCCACCAAACTTCCGCACTCCACGCAACCTCCCCACTCCAACCAACCTCCCCACTCCACCCAACCTCCCCACTCCACCCAACCTCACCACTCCACCCAACCTCACTTCAACCAACCTCCCAACTCCACCCAACTTCCGCACTCCACCCAACTTCCGCACTCGACCCAACCTCCGCACTCCACCCAAACTCCGCACTCCACCAAACTTCCGCACTCCACGCAACCTCCCCACTCCACCCAACCTCCCCACTCCACCCAACCTCCGCACTCCATCCAACCTCCGCACTCCACCCAATCTCCGCACTCCACCTAACCTCCCCACTTCACCGAACCTCCGCACTCCACCCAACCTCCCCACTCCACCCTACCTCCCCACTCCACCCAACCTCCCCACTTCACCCAACCTCCCAACTCCACCCAACCTCCCCACTTCACCCAACCTCCGCACTCCATCCAACCTCCGCACTCCACCCAATCTCCGCACTCCACCTAACCTCCCCACTTCACCCAACCTCCGCACTCCATCCAACCTCCGCACTCCACCCAAACTCCGCCTCCATCCAACCTCCGCACTCCACACAACTTCCGCACTCCACCCAACTTCCGCACTCCACCCAACCTCCGCACTCCACCCTAACTCCGCACTCCACCAAACTTCCGCACTCCACGCAACCTCCCCACTCCAACCAACCTCCCCACTCCACCCAACCTCCCCACTCCACCCAACCTCACCACTCCACCCAACCTCACTTCAACCAACCTCCCAACTCCACCCAACTTCCGCACTCCACCCAACTTCCGCACTCGACCCAACCTCCGCACTCCACCCAAACTCCGCACTCCACCAAACTTCCCCACTCCACGCAACCTCCCCACTCCACCCAACCTCCCCACTCCACCCAACCTCCGCACTCCATCCAACCTCCGCACTCCACCCAATCTCCGCACTCCACCTAACCTCCCCACTTCACCGAACCTCCGCACTCCACCCAACCTCCCCACTCCACCCTACCTCCCCACTCCACCCAACCTCCCCACTTCACCCAACCTCCCCATTCCACTATACCTCCCCACTTCACCCAACCTCCCCACTCCACCCAACCTCCCCACTTCACCCAAACTCGGCACTCCATCCAACCTCCGCACTCCAGCCAACCTCAGCACTCCAACCAACTTCCGCACTCCACCAAACTTCCGCACTCCACCCAACCTCCCCACTCCACCCAACCTCCCCACTCCATCCAACCTCCCCACTCCACCCAACCTCCCCACTCCACCCAACCTCCCCACTCCACCCAACCTCCCCACTTCTCCCAACCTCCCCACTTCACCCAACCTCCCCACTCCACCCAACCTCCCCACTTCACCCAACCTCCCCATTTCACCCAACCTCCCCACTTCACCCAACCTCTCCACTTCACCCAACCTCCCCACTCCACCCAACCTCCCCAAATCACCCATCCTCCCCACTCCACCCAACCTCCCCACTCCACCCAACCTCCCCACTCCACCGAACCTCCCCACTCCATCCAACCTCCGCACTCCAGCCAACCTCAGCACTCCAACCAACTTCCGCGCTCCATCCAACCTCCGCACTCCACCCACCCTCCCCACTCCACCCAACCTCCCCAAATCACCCAACCTCCCAACTCCACCCAACCTCCCCACTCCACCCAACCTCCCAACTCCACCCAACCTCCCCACTCCACCCAACCTCCCCACTCCACCCATCCTTCCCACTTCACCCTTCCTCGCCACTTCACTCAACCTCCCCACTCCACCCAACATCCGCACTCCACCCAACCTTCGCACTCAACCCAACCTCCCCACTTCAACCAACCTCCCAACTCCACCCAACCTCCCCACTTCACCCAACCTCCGCACTCCATCCAACCTCCGCACTGCACCCAACCTCCGCACTCCACCCAACTTCCGCACTCCACCCAAACTCCGCACTCCACCCAACCTCCGCACTCCACCCAAACTCCGCACTCCACCAAACTTCCGCACTCCACGCAACCTCCTCACTCCAACCAACCTCCCCACTCCACCCAACCTCCCCACTCCACCCTACCTCCCCACTCCACCCAACCTCCCCACTTCACCCAACCTCCCCATTCCACTTATACCTCCCCACTTCACCCAACCTCCCCACTCCACCCAACCTCCGCACTTCACCCAAACTCGGCACTCCATCCAACCTCCGCACACCACCCAACCTCCCCACTTCACCCAACCTCCCCACTCCACCCAACCTCCGCACTCCACCCAACCTTCGCACTCAACCCAACCTCCCCACTTCACCCAACCTCCCAACTCCACCCAACCTCCCCACTTCACCCAACCTCCGCACTCCATCCAACCTCCGCACTCCACCCAATCTCCGCACTCCACCTAACCTCCCCACTTCACCCAACCTCCGCACTCCATCCAACCTCCGCACTCCACCCAAACTCCGCCTCCACCCAACCTCCGCACTCCACACAACTTCCGCACTCCACCCAACTTCCGCACTCTACCCAACCTCCGCCCTCCACCCAAACTCCGCACTCCACCAAACTTCCGCACTCCACGCAACCTCCCCACTCCAACCAACCTCCCCACTCCACCCAACCTCCCCACTCCACCCAACCTCACCACTCCACCCAACCTCACTTCAACCAACCTCCCCACTCCACCCAACCTCCCCACTCCACCCAACCTCCGCACTCCATCCAACCTCCGCACTCCACCCAATCTCCGCACTCCACCTAACCTCCCCACTTCACCGAACCTCCGCACTCCACCCAACCTCCCCACTCCACCCTACCTCCCCACTCCACCCAACCTCCCCACTTCACCCAACCTCCCCATTCCACTATACCTCCCCACTTCACCCAACCTCCCCACTCCACCCAACCTCCCCACTTCACCCAAACTCGGCACTCCATCCTACCTCCGCACTCCAGCCAACCTCAGCACTCCAACCAACTTCCGCACTCCACCAAACTTCCGCACTCCACCCAACCTCCCCACTCCACCCAACCTCCCCACTCCATCCAACCTCCCCACTCCACCCAACCTCCCCACTCCACCCAACCTCCCCACTCCACCCAACCTCCCCACTTCTCCCAACCTCCCCACTTCACCCAACCTCCCCACTCCACCCAACCTCCTCACTCCACTCAACCTCCCCACTCCACCCAACCTCCGCACTCCACCCAACCTTCGCACTCCACCCAACCTCCCCACTCCACCGAACCTCCCCACTCCACCCAATCTCCGCACTCCACCCAAATTCCGCACTCCACCAAACTTCCGCACTCCACGCAACCTCCCCACTCCAACCAACCTCCCCACTCCACCCAACCTCCCCACTCCACCCAACCTCCCCACTCCACCCAACCTCCCCACTTCACCAACCTCCCCATTCCACTATACCTCCCCACTTCACCCAACCTCCCGACTCCACCCAACCTCCCCACTTCACCCAAACTCGGCACTCCATCCAACCTCCGCACTCCAGCCAACCTCAGCACTCCAACCAACTTCCGCACTCCACCCAACCTCCGCACTCCACCCAACCTCCCCACTTCACCCAAACTCCCCACTCCACCCAACCTCCGCACTCCACCCAACCTTTGCACTCAACCCAACCTCCCCACTTCACCCAACCTCCCAACTCCACCCAACCTCCCCACTACACCCAACCTCCGCACTCCATCCAACCTCCGCACTCCACCCAATCTCCGCACTCCACCTAACCTCCCCACTTCACCGAACCTCCGCACTCCATCCAACCTCCGCACTCCACCCAACCTCCGAACTCCACCCAATCTCCGCACTCCACCTAACCTCCCCACTTCACCGAACCTCCGCACTCCATCCAACCTCCGCACTCCACCCAACTTCCGCACTCCACCAAACTTCCGCACTCCACCCAACCTCCGCACTCCACCCAAACTCCCCACTTCACCCAAACTCCCCACTCCACCCAACCTCCGCACTCCACCCAACCTTCGCACTCAACCCAACCTCCCCACTTCACCCAACCTCCCAACTCCACCCAACCTCCCCACTTCACCCAACCTTCGCACTCCATCCAACCTCCGCACTCCACCCAATCTCCGCTCTCCACCTAACCTCCCCACTTCACCCAACCTCCCCACTTCACCCAACCTCCCTACTTCACCCAACCTCCCCACTTCACCCAACCTCCCCACTTCACCCAACCTCCCCACTCCACCCAACCTCCCCAAATCACCCATCCTCCCCACTCCACCCAACCTCCCCACTCCACCCAACCTCCCCACTCCACCGAACCTCCCCACTCCACCCAATCTCCGCACTCCACCCAAACTCCGCACTCCACCAAACTTCCGCACTCCACGCAACCTCCCCACTCCAACCAACCTCCCCACTCCACCCAACCTCCCCACTCCACCCAACCTCCCCACTCCACCCAACCTCCCCACTTCACCAACCTCCCCATTCCACTATACCTCCCCACTTCACCCAACCTCCCCACTCCACCCAACCTCCCCACTACACCCAACCTCCGCACTCCACCCAACCTTCGCACTCCACCCAACCTCCCCACTCCACCGAACCTCCCCACTCCACCCAATCTCCGCACTCCACCCAAATTCCGCACTCCACCAAACTTCCGCACTCCACGCAACCTCCCCACTCCAACCAACCTCCCCACTCCACCCAACCTCCCCACTCCACCCAACCTCCCCACTCCACCCATCCTCCCCACTTCACCAACCTCCCCATTCCACTATACCTCCCCACTTCACCCAACCTCCCCACTCCACCCAACCTCCCCACTCCACCCAACCTCCGCACTCCATCCAACCTCCGCACTCCACCCAATCTCCGCACTCCACCTAACCTCCCCACTTCACCGAACCTCCGCACTCCACCAACCTCCCCACTCCACCCTACCTCCCCACTCCACCCAACCTCCCCACTTCACCCAACCTCCCCATTCCACTATACCTCCCCACTTCACCCAACCTCCCCACTCCACCCAACCTCCCCACTTCACCCAAACTCGGCACTCCATCCAACCTCCGCACTCCAGCCAACCTCAGCACTCCAACCAACTTCCGCACTCCACCAAACTTCCGCACTCCACCCAACCTCCCCACTCCACCCAACCTCCCCACTCCACCCAACCTCCCCACTCCACCCAACCTCCCCACTTCACCCAACCTCCCCACCTCACCGAACCTCCCCACTCCACCCAACCTCCGCACTCCACCCAACCTTCGCACTCAACCCAACCTCCCCACTCTTCCCAACCTCCCCACTCCACCCATCCTTCCCACTTCACCCTTCCTCGCCACTTCACTCAACCTCCCCACTCCACCCAACATCCGCACTCCACCCAACCTTCGCACTCAACCCAACCTCCCCACTTCAACCAACCTCCCAACTCCACCCAACCTCCCCACTTCACCCAACCTCCGCACTCCATCCAACCTCCGCACTGCACCCAACCTCCGCACTCCACCCAACTTCCGCACTCCACCCAAACTCCGCACTCCACCCAACCTCCGCACTCCACCCAAACTCCGCACTCCACCAAACTTCCGCACTCCACGCAACCTCCTCACTCCAACCAACCTCCCCACTCCACCCAACCTCCCCACTCCACCCTACCTCCCCACTCCACCCAACCTCCCCACTTCACCCAACCTCCCCATTCCACTTATACCTCCCCACTTCACCCAACCTCCCCACTCCACCCAACCTCCGCACTTCACCCAAACTCGGCACTCCATCCAACCTCCGCACACCACCCAACCTCCCCACTTCACCCAACCTCCCCACTCCACCCAACCTCCGCACTCCACCCAACCTTCGCACTCAACCCAACCTCCCCACTTCACCCAACCTCCCAACTCCACCCAACCTCCCCACTTCACCCAACCTCCGCACTCCATCCAACCTCCGCACTCCACCCAATCTCCGCACTCCACCTAACCTCCCCACTTCACCCAACCTCCGCACTCCACCCAACCTCCGCACTCCACCCAAACTCCGCCTCCACCCAACCTCCGCACTCCACACAACTTCCGCACTCCACCCAACTTCCGCACTCCACCCAACCTCCGCACTCCACCCTAACTCCGCACTCCACCAAACTTCCGCACTCCACGCAACCTCCCCACTCCAACCAACCTCCCCACTCCACCCAACCTCCCCACTCCACCCAACCTCACCACTCCACCCAACCTCACTTCAACCAACCTCCCAACTCCACCCAACTTCCGCACTCCACCCAACTTCCGCACTCGACCCAACCTCCGCACTCCACCCAAACTCCGCACTCCACCAAACTTCCGCACTCCACGCAACCTCCCCACTCCACCCAACCTCCCCACTCCACCCAACCTCCGCACTCCATCCAACCTCCGCACTCCACCCAATCTCCGCACTCCACCTAACCTCCCCACTTCACCGAACCTCCGCACTCCACCCAACCTCCCCACTCCACCCTACCTCCCCACTCCACCCAACCTCCCCACTTCACCCAACCTCCCAACTCCACCCAACCTCCCCACTTCACCCAACCTCCGCACTCCATCCAACCTCCGCACTCCACCCAATCTCCGCACTCCACCTAACCTCCCCACTTCACCCAACCTCCGCACTCCATCCAACCTCCGCACTCCACCCAAACTCCGCCTCCATCCAACCTCCGCACTCCACACAACTTCCGCACTCCACCCAACTTCCGCACTCCACCCAACCTCCGCACTCCACCCTAACTCCGCACTCCACCAAACTTCCGCACTCCACGCAACCTCCCCACTCCAACCAACCTCCCCACTCCACCCAACCTCCCCACTCCACCCAACCTCACCACTCCACCCAACCTCACTTCAACCAACCTCCCAACTCCACCCAACTTCCGCACTCCACCCAACTTCCGCACTCGACCCAACCTCCGCACTCCACCCAAACTCCGCACTCCACCAAACTTCCCCACTCCACGCAACCTCCCCACTCCACCCAACCTCCCCACTCCACCCAACCTCCGCACTCCATCCAACCTCCGCACTCCACCCAATCTCCGCACTCCACCTAACCTCCCCACTTCACCGAACCTCCGCACTCCACCCAACCTCCCCACTCCACCCTACCTCCCCACTCCACCCAACCTCCCCACTTCACCCAACCTCCCCATTCCACTATACCTCCCCACTTCACCCAACCTCCCCACTCCACCCAACCTCCCCACTTCACCCAAACTCGGCACTCCATCCAACCTCCGCACTCCAGCCAACCTCAGCACTCCAACCAACTTCCGCACTCCACCAAACTTCCGCACTCCACCCAACCTCCCCACTCCACCCAACCTCCCCACTCCATCCAACCTCCCCACTCCACCCAACCTCCCCACTCCACCCAACCTCCCCACTCCACCCAACCTCCCCACTTCTCCCAACCTCCCCACTTCACCCAACCTCCCCACTCCACCCAACCTCCCCACTTCACCCAACCTCCCCATTTCACCCAACCTCCCCACTTCACCCAACCTCTCCACTTCACCCAACCTCCCCACTCCACCCAACCTCCCCAAATCACCCATCCTCCCCACTCCACCCAACCTCCCCACTCCACCCAACCTCCCCACTCCACCGAACCTCCCCACTCCATCCAACCTCCGCACTCCAGCCAACCTCAGCACTCCAACCAACTTCCGCGCTCCATCCAACCTCCGCACTCCACCCAACCTCCCCACTCCACCCAACCTCCCCAAATCACCCAACCTCCCAACTCCACCCAACCTCCCCACTCCACCCAACCTCCCCACTCCACCCAACCTCCCCACTCCACCCAACCTCCCCACTCCACCCATCCTTCCCACTTCACCCTTCCTCGCCACTTCACTCAACCTCCCCACTCCACCCAACATCCGCACTCCACCCAACCTTCGCACTCAACCCAACCTCCCCACTTCAACCAACCTCCGCACTCCACCCAACCTTCGCACTCAACCCAACCTCCCCACTCTTCCCAACCTCCCCACTCCACCCATCCTTCCCACTTCACCCTTCCTCGCCACTTCACTCAACCTCCCCACTCCACCCAACATCCGCACTCCACCCAACCTTCGCACTCAACCCAACCTCCCCACTTCAACCAACCTCCCAACTCCACCCAACCTCCCCACTTCACCCAACCTCCGCACTCCATCCAACCTCCGCACTGCACCCAACCTCCGCACTCCACCCAACTTCCGCACTCCACCCAAACTCCGCACTCCACCCAACCTCCGCACTCCACCCAAACTCCGCACTCCACCAAACTTCCGCACTCCACGCAACCTCCTCACTCCAACCAACCTCCCCACTCCACCCAACCTCCCCACTCCACCCTACCTCCCCACTCCACCCAACCTCCCCACTTCACCCAACCTCCCCATTCCACTTATACCTCCCCACTTCACCCAACCTCCCCACTCCACCCAACCTCCGCACTTCACCCAAACTCGGCACTCCATCCAACCTCCGCACACCACCCAACCTCCCCACTTCACCCAACCTCCCCACTCCACCCAACCTCCGCACTCCACCCAACCTTCGCACTCAACCCAACCTCCCCACTTCACCCAACCTCCCAACTCCACCCAACCTCCCCACTTCACCCAACCTCCGCACTCCATCCAACCTCCGCACTCCACCCAATCTCCGCACTCCACCTAACCTCCCCACTTCACCCAACCTCCGCACTCCATCCAACCTCCGCACTCCACCCAAACTCCGCCTCCACCCAACCTCCGCACTCCACACAACTTCCGCACTCCACCCAACTTCCGCACTCAACCCAACCTCCCCACTTCACCCAACCTCCCAACTCCACCCAACCTCCCCACTTCACCCAACCTCCGCACTCCATCCAACCTCCGCACTCCACCCAATCTCCGCACTCCACCTAACCTCCCCACTTCACCCAACCTCCGCACTCCATCCAACCTCCGCACTCCACCCAAACTCCGCCTCCACCCAACCTCCGCACTCCATCCAACCTCCGCACTCCACCCAATCTCCGCACTCCACCTAACCTCCCCACTTCACCGAACCTCCGCACTCCACCAACCTCCCCACTCCACCCTACCTCCCCACTCCACCCAACCTCCCCACTTCACCCAACCTCCCCATTCCACTATACCTCCCCACTTCACCCAACCTCCCCACTCCACCCAACCTCCCCACTTCACCCAAACTCGGCACTCCATCCAACCTCCGCACTCCAGCCAACCTCAGCACTCCAACCAACTTCCGCACTCCACCAAACTTCCGCACTCCACCCAACCTCCCCACTCCACCCAACCTCCCCACTCCACCCAACCTCCCCACTCCACCCAACCTCCCCACTTCACCCAACCTCCCCACCTCACCGAACCTCCCCACTCCACCCAACCTCCGCACTCCACCCAACCTTCGCACTCAACCCAACCTCCCCACTCTTCCCAACCTCCCCACTCCACCCATCCTTCCCACTTCACCCTTCCTCGCCACTTCACTCAACCTCCCCACTCCACCCAACCTCCGCACTTCACCCAAACTCGGCACTCCATCCAACCTCCGCACACCACCCAACCTCCCCACTTCACCCAACCTCCCCACTCCACCCAACCTCCGCACTCCACCCAACCTTCGCACTCAACCCAACCTCCCCACTTCACCCAACCTCCCAACTCCACCCAACCTCCCCACTTCACCCAACCTCCGCACTCCATCCAACCTCCGCACTCCACCCAATCTCCGCACTCCACCTAACCTCCCCACTTCACCCAACCTCCGCACTCCATCCAACCTCCGCACTCCACCCAAACTCCGCCTCCACCCAACCTCCGCACTCCACACAACTTCCGCACTCCACCCAACTTCCGCACTCTACCCAACCTCCGCCCTCCACCCAAACTCCGCACTCCACCAAACTTCCGCACTCCACGCAACCTCCCCACTCCAACCAACCTCCCCACTCCACCCAACCTCCCCACTCCACCCAACCTCACCACTCCACCCAACCTCACTTCAACCAACCTCCCAACTCCACCCAACTTCCGCACTCCACCCAACTTCCGCACTCGACCCAACCTCCGCACTCCACCCAAACTCCGCACTCCACCAAACTTCCGCACTCCACGCAACCTCCCCACTCCACCCAACCTCCCCACTCCACCCAACCTCCGCACTCCACCCAATCTCCGCACTCCACCTAACCTCCCCACTTCACCGAACCTCCGCACTCCACCAACCTCCCCACTCCACCCTACCTCCCCACTCCACCCAACCTCCCCACTTCACCCAACCTCCCCATTCCACTATACCTCCCCACTTCACCCAACCTCCCCACTCCACCCAACCTCCCCACTTCACCCAAACTCGGCACTCCATCCAACCTCCGCACTCCAGCCAACCTCAGCACTCCAACCAACTTCCGCACTCCACCAAACTTCCGCACTCCACCCAACCTCCCCACTCCACCCAACCTCCCCACTCCACCCAACCTCCCCACTCCACCCAACCTCCCCACTTCACCCAACCTCCCCACCTCACCGAACCTCCCCACTCCACCCAACCTCCGCACTCCACCCAACCTTCGCACTCAACCCAACCTCCCCACTCTTCCCAACCTCCCCACTCCACCCATCCTTCCCACTTCACCCTTCCTCGCCACTTCACTCAACCTCCCCACTCCACCCAACATCCGCACTCCACCCAACCTTCGCACTCAACCCAACCTCCCCACTTCAACCAACCTCCCAACTCCACCCAACCTCCCCACTTCACCCAACCTCCGCACTCCATCCAACCTCCGCACTGCACCCAACCTCCGCACTCCACCCAACTTCCGCACTCCACCCAAACTCCGCACTCCACCCAACCTCCGCACTCCACCCAAACTCCGCACTCCACCAAACTTCCGCACTCCACGCAACCTCCTCACTCCAACCAACCTCCTCACTCCACCCAACCTCCCCACTCCACCCTACCTCCCCACTCCACCCAACCTCCCCACTTCACCCAACCTCCCCATTCCACTTATACCTCCCCACTTCACCCAACCTCCCCACTCCACCCAACCTCCGCACTTCACCCAAACTCGGCACTCCATCCAACCTCCGCACACCACCCAACCTCCCCACTTCACCCAACCTCCCCACTCCACCCAACCTCCGCACTCCACCCAACCTTCGCACTCAACCCAACCTCCCCACTTCACCCAACCTCCCAACTCCACCCAACCTCCCCACTTCACCCAACCTCCGCACTCCATCCAACCTCCGCACTCCACCCAATCTCCGCACTCCACCTAACCTCCCCACTTCACCCAACCTCCTCACTCCATCCAACCTCCGCACTCCACCCAAACTCCGCCTCCACCCAACCTCCGCACTCCACACAACTTCCGCACTCCACCCAACTTCCGCACTCGACCCAACCTCCGCACTCCACCCAAACTCCGCACTCCACCAAACTTCCGCACTCCACGCAACCTCCCCACTCCACCCAACCTCCCCACTCCACCCAACCTCCGCACTCCATCCAACCTCCGCACTCCACCCAATCTCCGCACTCCACCTAACCTCCCCACTTCACCGAACCTCCGCACTCCACCAACCTCCCCACTCCACCCTACCTCCCCACTCCACCCAACCTCCCCACTTCACCCAACCTCCCCATTCCACTATACCTCCCCACTTCACCCAACCTCCCCACTCCACCCAACCTCCCCACTTCACCCAAACTCGGCACTCCATCCAACCTCCGCACTCCAGCCAACCTCAGCACTCCAACCAACTTCCGCACTCCACCAAACTTCCGCACTCCACCCAACCTCCCCACTCCACCCAACCTCCCCACTCCACCCAACCTCCCCACTCCACCCAACCTCCCCACTTCACCCAACCTCCCCACCTCACCGAACCTCCCCACTCCACCCAACCTCCGCACTCCACCCAACCTTCGCACTCAACCCAACCTCCCCACTCTTCCCAACCTCCCCACTCCACCCATCCTTCCCACTTCACCCTTCCTCGCCACTTCACTCAACCTCCCCACTCCACCCAACATCCGCACTCCACCCAACCTTCGCACTCAACCCAACCTCCCCACTTCAACCAACCTCCCAACTCCACCCAACCTCCCCACTTCACCCAACCTCCGCACTCCATCCAACCTCCGCACTGCACCCAACCTCCGCACTCCACCCAACTTCCGCACTCCACCCAAACTCCGCACTCCACCCAACCTCCGCACTCCACCCAAACTCCGCACTCCACCAAACTTCCGCACTCCACGCAACCTCCTCACTCCAACCAACCTCCTCACTCCACCCAACCTCCCCACTCCACCCTACCTCCCCACTCCACCCAACCTCCCCACTTCACCCAACCTCCCCATTCCACTTATACCTCCCCACTTCACCCAACCTCCCCACTCCACCCAACCTCCGCACTTCACCCAAACTCGGCACTCCATCCAACCTCCGCACACCACCCAACCTCCCCACTTCACCCAACCTCCCCACTCCACCCAACCTCCGCACTCCACCCAACCTTCGCACTGAACCCAACCTCCCCACTTCACCCAACCTCCCAACTCCACCCAACCTCCCCACTTCACCCAACCTCCGCACTCCATCCAACCTCCGCACTCCACCCAATCTCCGCACTCCACCTAACCTCCCCACTTCACCCAACCTCCGCACTCCATCCAACCTCCGCACTCCACCCAAACTCCGCCTCCACCCAACCTCCGCACTCCACACAACTTCCGCACTCCACCCAACTTCCGCACTCCACCCAACCTCCGCACTCCACCCTAACTCCGCACTCCACCAAACTTCCGCACTCCACGCAACCTCCCCACCCCAACCAACCTCCCCACTCCACCCAACCTCCCCACTCCACCCAACCTCACCACTCCACCCAACCTCACTTCAACCAACCTCCCAACTCCACCCAACTTCCGCACTCCACCCAACTTCCGCACTCGACCCAACCTCCGCACTCCACCCAAACTCCGCACTCCACCAAACTTCCGCACTCCACGCAACCTCCCCACTCCACCCAACCTCCCCACTCCACCCAACCTCCGCACTCCATCCAACCTCCGCACTCCACCCAATCTCCGCACTCCACCTAACCTCCCCACTTCACCGAACCTCCGCACTCCACCCAACCTCCCCACTCCACCCAACCTCCCCACTTCACCCAACCTCCCCATTCCACTATACCTCCCCACTTCACCCAACCTCCCCACTCCACCCAACCTCCCCACTTCACCCAAACTCGGCACTCCATCCAACCTCCGCACTCCAGCCAACCTCAGCACTCCAACCAACTTCCACACTCCACCAAACTTCCGCACTCCACCCAACCTCCCCACTCCACCCAACCTCCCCACTCCATCCAACCTCCCCACTCCACCCAACCTCCCCACTCCACCCAACCTCCCCACTCCACCCAACCTCCCCACTTCTCCCAACCTCCCCACTTCACCCAACCTCCCCACTCCACCCAACCTCCTCACTCCACTCAACCTCCCCACTCCACCCAACCTCCGCACTCCACCCAACCTTCGCACTCCACCCAACCTCCCCACTCCACCGAACCTCCCCACTCCACCCAATCTCCGCACTCCACCCAAATTCCGCACTCCACCAAACTTCCGCACTCCACGCAACCTCCCCACTCCAACCAACCTCCCCACTCCACCCAACCTCCCCACTCCACCCAACCTCCCCACTCCACCCAACCTCCCCACTTCACCAACCTCCCCATTCCACTATACCTCCCCACTTCACCCAACCTCCCCACTCCACCCAACCTCCCCACTTCACCCAAACTCGGCACTCCATCCAACCTCCGCACTCCAGCCAACCTCAGCACTCCAACCAACTTCCGCACTCCACCCAACCTCCGCACTCCACCCAACCTCCCCACTTCACCCAAACTCCCCACTCCTCCCAACCTCCGCACTCCACCCAACCTTTGCACTCAACCCAACCTCCCCACTTCACCCAACCTCCCAACTCCACCCAACCTCCCCACTTCACCCAACCTCCGCACTCCATCCAACCTCCGCTCTCCACCCAATCTCCGCACTCCACCTAACCTCCCCACTTCACCGAACCTCCGCACTCCATCCAACCTCCGCACTCCACCCAACCTCCGCACTCCACCCAATCTCCGCACTCCACCTAACCTCCCCACTTCACCGAACCTCCGCACTCCATCCAACCTCCGCACTCCACCCAACTTCCGCACTCCACCCAACTTCCGCACTCCACCCAACCTCCGCACTCCACCCAAACTCCCCACTTCACCCAAACTCCCCACTCCACCCAACCTCCGCACTCCACCCAACCTTCGCACTCAACCCAACCTCCCCACTTCACCCAACCTCCCAACTCCACCCAACCTCCCCACTTCACCCAACCTTCGCACTCCATCCAACCTCCGCACTCCACCCAATCTCCGCTCTCCACCTAACCTCCCCACTTCACCCAACCTCCCCACTTCACCCAACCTCCCTACTTCACCCAAACTCCCCACTTCACCCAACCTCCCCACTTCACCCAACCTCCCCACTCCACCCAACCTCCCCAAATCACCCATCCTCCCCACTCCACCCAACCTCCCCACTCCACCCAACCTCCCCACTCCACCGAACCTCCCCACTCCACCCAATCTCCGCACTCCACCCAAACTCCGCACTCCACCAAACTTCCGCACTCCACGCAACCTCCCCACTCCAACCAACCTCCCCACTCCACCCAACCTCCCCACTCCACCCAACCTCCCCACTCCACCCAACCTCCCCACTTCACCAACCTCCCCATTCCACTATACCTCCCCACTTCACCCAACCTCCCCACTCCACCCAACCTCCCCACTACACCCAACCTCCGCACTCCACCCAACCTTCGCACTCCACCCAACCTCCCCACTCCACCGAACCTCCCCACTCCACCCAATCTCCGCACTCCACCCAAATTCCGCACTCCACCAAACTTCCGCACTCCACGCAACCTCCCCACTCCAACCAACCTCCCCACTCCACCCAACCTCCCCACTCCACCCAACCTCCCCACTCCACCCATCCTCCCCACTTCACCAACCTCCCCATTCCACTATACCTCCCCACTTCACCCAACCTCCCCACTCCACCCAACCTCCCCACTTCACCCAAACTCGGCACTCCATCCAACCTCCGCACTCCAGCCAACCTCAGCACTCCAACCAACTTCCGCACTCCACCCAACCTCCGCACTCCACCCAACCTCCCCACTTCACCCAAACTCCCCACTCCACCCAACCTCCGCACTCAACCCAACCTTTGCACTCAACCCAACCTCCCCACTTCACCCAACCTCCCAACTCCACCCAACCTCCCCACTTCACCCAACCTCCGCACTCCATCCAACCTCCGCACTCCACCCAATCTCCGCACTCCACCTAACCTCCCCACTTCACCGAACCTCCGCACTCCATCCAACCTCCGCACTCCACCCAACCTCCGCACTCCACCCAATCTCCGCACTCCACCTAACCTCCCCACTTCACCGAACCTCCGCACTCCATCCAACCTCCGCACTCCACCCAACTTCCGCACTCCACCCAACTTCCGCACTCCACCCAACCTCCGCACTCCACCCAAACTCCCCACTTCACCCAAACTCCCCACTCCACCCAACCTCCGCACTCCACCCAATCTTCGCACTCAACCCAACCTCCCCACTTCACCCAACCTCCCAACTCCACCCAACCTCCCCACTTCACCCAACCTTCGCACTCCATCCAACCTCCGCACTCCACCCAATCTCCGCTCTCCACCTAACCTCCCCACTTCACCCAACCTCCCCACTTCACCCAACCTCCCTACTTCACCCAAACTCCCCACTTCACCCAACCTCCCCACTTCACCCAACCTCCCCACTCCACCCAACCTCCCCAAATCACCCATCCTCCCCACTCCACCCAACCTCCCCACTCCACCCAACCTCCCCACTCCACCGAACCTCCCCACTCCACCCAATCTCCGCACTCCACCCAAACTCCGCACTCCACCAAACTTTCGCACTCCACGCAACCTCCCCACTCCAACCAACCTCCCCACTCCACCCAACCTCCCCACTCCACCCAACCTCCCCACTCCACCCAACCTCCCCACTTCACCAACCTCCCCATTCCACTATACCTCCCCACTTCACCCAACCTCCCCACTCCACCCAACCTCCCCACTACACCCAACCTCCGCACTCCACCCAACCTTCGCACTCCACCCAACCTCCCCACTCCACCGAACCTCCCCACTCCACCCAATCTCCGCACTCCACCCAAATTCCGCACTCCACCAAACTTCCGCACTCCACGCAACCTCCCCACTCCAACCAACCTCCCCACTCCACCCAACCTCCCCACTCCACCCAACCTCCCCACTCCACCCATCCTCCCCACTTCACCAACCTCCCCATTCCACTATACCTCCCCACTTCACCCAACCTCCCCACTCCACCCAACCTCCCCACTTCACCCAAACTCGGCACTCCATCCAACCTCCGCACTCCAGCCAACCTCAGCACTCCAACCAACTTCCGCACTCCACCCAACCTCCGCACTCCACCCAACCTCCCCACTTCACCCAAACTCCCCACTCCACCCAACCTCCGCACTCCACCCAACCTTTGCACTCAACCCAACCTCCCCACTTCACCCAACCTCCCAACTCCACCCAACCAGCCCACTTCACCCAACCTCCCCACTCCATCCAACCTCCGCACTCCACCCAATCTCCGCACTCCACCTAACCTCCCCACTTCACCGAACCTCCGCACTCCATCCAACCTCCGCACTCCACCCAACCTCCGCACTCCACCCAATCTCCGCACTCCACCTAACCTCCCCACTTCACCGAACCTCCGCACTCCATCCAACCTCCGCACTCCACCCAACTTCCGCACTCCACCCAACTTCCGCACTCCACCCAACCTCCGCACTCCACCCAAACTCCTCACTCCACCAAACTTCCGCACTCCACACAACCTCCCCACTCCAACCAACCTCCCCACTCCACCCAACCTCCCCACTCCACCCTACCTCCCCACTCCACCCAACCTCCCCACTTCACACAACCTCCCCATTCCACTATACCTCCCCACTTCACCCAACCTCCCCACTCCACCCAACCTCCCCACTTCACCCAAACTCGGCACTCCATCCAACCTCCGCACTCCAGCCAACCTCAGCACTCCAACCAACTTCCGCACTCCACCCAACCTCCGCACTCCACCCAACCTCCCCACTTCACCCAACCTCCCCATTTCACCCAACCTCCCCACTTCACCCAACCTCCCCACTTCACCCAACCTCCCCACTCCACCCAACATCCGCACTCCACCCAACCTTCGCACTCAACCCAACCTCACTTCAACCAACCTCCCAACTCCACCCAACTTCCGCACTCCACCCAACATCCGCACTCGACCCAACCTCCGCACTCCACCCAAACTCCGCACTCCACCAAACTTCCGCACTCCACGCAACCTCCCCACTCCACCCAACCTCCCCACTCCACCCAACCTCCGCACTCCATCCAACCTCCGCACTCCACCCAATCTCCGCACTCCACCTAACCTCCCCACTTCACCGAACCTCCGCACTCCACCAACCTCCCCACTCCACCCTACCTCCCCACTCCACCCAACCTCCCCACTTCACCCAACCTCCCCATTCCACTATACCTCCCCACTTCACCCAACCTCCCCACTCCACCCAACCTCCCCACTTCACCCAAACTCGGCACTCCATCCAACCTCCGCACTCCAGCCAACCTCAGCACTCCAACCAACTTCCGCACTCCACCAAACTTCCGCACTCCACCCAACCTCCCCACTCCACCCAACCTCCCCACTCCACCCAACCTCCCCACTCCACCCAACCTCCCCACTTCACCCAACCTCCCCACCTCACCGAACCTCCCCACTCCACCCAACCTCCGCACTCCACCCAACCTTCGCACTCAACCCAACCTCCCCACTCTTCCCAACCTCCCCACTCCACCCATCCTTCCCACTTCACCCTTCCTCGCCACTTCACTCAACCTCCCCACTCCACCCAACATCCGCACTCCACCCAACCTTCGCACTCAACCCAACCTCCCCACTTCAACCAACCTCCCAACTCCACCCAACCTCCCCACTTCACCCAACCTCCGCACTCCATCCAACCTCCGCACTGCACCCAACCTCCGCACTCCACCCAACTTCCGCACTCCACCCAAACTCCGCACTCCACCCAACCTCCGCACTCCACCCAAACTCCGCACTCCACCAAACTTCCGCACTCCACGCAACCTCCTCACTCCAACCAACCTCCCCACTCCACCCAACCTCCCCACTCCACCCTACCTCCCCACTCCACCCAACCTCCCCACTTCACCCAACCTCCCCATTCCACTTATACCTCCCCACTTCACCCAACCTCCCCACTCCACCCAACCTCCGCACTTCACCCAAACTCGGCACTCCATCCAACCTCCGCACACCACCCAACCTCCCCACTTCACCCAACCTCCCCACTCCACCCAACCTCCGCACTCCACCCAACCTTCGCACTCAACCCAACCTCCCCACTTCACCCAACCTCCCAACTCCACCCAACCTCCCCACTTCACCCAACCTCCGCACTCCATCCAACCTCCGCACTCCACCCAATCTCCGCACTCCACCTAACCTCCCCACTTCACCCAACCTCCGCACTCCATCCAACCTCCGCACTCCACCCAAACTCCGCCTCCACCCAACCTCCGCACTCCACACAACTTCCGCACTCCACCCAACTTCCGCACTCCACCCAACCTCCGCACTCCACCCTAACTCCGCACTCCACCAAACTTCCGCACTCCACGCAACCTCCCCACTCCAACCAACCTCCCCACTCCACCCAACCTCACCACTCCACCCAACCTCACTTCAACCAACCTCCCAACTCCACCCAACTTCCGCACTCCACCCAACTTCCGCACTCGACCCAACCTCCGCACTCCACCCAAACTCCGCACTCCACCAAACTTCCGCACTCCACGCAACCTCCCCACTCCACCCAACCTCCCCACTCCACCCAACCTCCGCACTCCATCCAACCTCCGCACTCCACCCAATCTCCGCACTCCACCTAACCTCCCCACTTCACCGAACCTCCGCACTCCACCCAACCTCCCCACTCCACCCTACCTCCCCACTCCACCCAACCTCCCCACTTCACCCAACCTCCCAACTCCACCCAACCTCCCCACTTCACCCAACCTCCGCACTCCATCCAACCTCCGCACTCCACCCAATCTCCGCACTCCACCTAACCTCCCCACTTCACCCAACCTCCGCACTCCATCCAACCTCCGCACTCCACCCAAACTCCGCCTCCACCCAACCTCCGCACTCCACACAACTTCCGCACTCCACCCAACTTCCGCACTCCACCCAACCTCCGCACTCCACCCTAACTCCGCACTCCACCAAACTTCCGCACTCCACGCAACCTCCCCACTCCAACCAACCTCCCCACTCCACCCAACCTCCCCACTCCACCCAACCTCACCACTCCACCCAACCTCACTTCAACCAACCTCCCAACTCCACCCAACTTCCGCACTCCACCCAACTTCCGCACTCGACCCAACCTCCGCACTCCACCCAAACTCCGCACTCCACCAAACTTCCGCACTCCACGCAACCTCCCCACTCCACCCAACCTCCCCACTCCACCCAACCTCCGCACTCCATCCAACCTCCGCACTCCACCCAATCTCCGCACTCCACCTAACCTCCCCACTTCACCGAACCTCCGCACTCCACCCAACCTCCCCACTCCACCCTACCTCCCCACTCCACCCAACCTCCCCACTTCACCCAACCTCCCCATTCCACTATACCTCCCCACTTCACCCAACCTCCCCACTCCACCCAACCTCCCCACTTCACCGAAACTCGGCACTCCATCCAACCTCCGCACTCCAGCCAACCTCAGCACTCCACCCAACCTCACTTCAACCAACCTCCCAACTCCACCCAACTTCCGCACTCCACCCAACTTCCGCACTCGACCCAACCTCCGCACTCCACCCAAACTCCGCACTCCACCAAACTTCCGCACTCCACGCAACCTCCCCACTCCACCCAACCTCCCCACTCCACCCAACCTCCGCACTCCATCCAACCTCCGCACTCCACCCAATCTCCGCACTCCACCTAACCTCCCCACTTCACCGAACCTCCGCACTCCACCCAACCTCCCCACTCCACCCTACCTCCCCACTCCACCCAACCTCCCCACTTCACCCAACCTCCCCATTCCACTATACCTCCCCACTTCACCCAACCTCCCCACTCCACCCAACCTCCCCACTTCACCGAAACTCGGCACTCCATCCAACCTCCGCACTCCAGCCAACCTCAGCACTCCAACCAACTTCCGCACTCCACCAAACTTCCGCACTCCACCCAACCTCCCCACTCCACCCAACCTCCCCACTCCATCCAACCTCCCCACTCCACCCAACCTCCCCACTCCACCCAACCTCCCCACTCCACCCAACCTCCCCACTTCTCCCAACCTCCCCACTTCACCCAACCTCCCCACTCCACCCAACCTCCTCACTCCACTCAACCTCCCCACTCCACCCAACCTCCGCACTCCACCCAACCTTCGCACTCCACCCAACCTCCCCACTCCACCGAACCTCCCCACTCCACCCAATCTCCGCACTCCACCCAAATTCCGCACTCCACCAAACTTCCGCACTCCACGCAACCTCCCCACTCCAACCAACCTCCCCACTCCACCCAACCTCCCCACTCCACCCAACCTCCCCACTCCACCCAACCTCCCCACTTCACCAACCTCCCCATTCCACTATACCTCCCCACTTCACCCAACCTCCCCACTCCACCCAACCTCCCCACTTCACCCAAACTCGGCACTCCATCCAACCTCCGCACTCCAGCCAACCTCAGCACTCCAACCAACTTCCGCACTCCACCCAACCTCCGCACTCCACCCAACCTCCCCACTTCACCCAAACTCCCCACTCCACCCAACCTCCGCACTCCACCCAACCTTTGCACTCAACCCAACCTCCCCACTTCACCCAACCTCCCAACTCCACCCAACCTCCCCACTTCACCCAACCTCCGCACTCCATCCAACCTCCGCACTCCACCCAATCTCCGCACTCCACCTAACCTCCCCACTTCACCGAACCTCCGCACTCCATCCAACCTCCGCACTCCACCCAACCTCCGCACTCCACCCAATCTCCGCACTCCACCTAACCTCCCCACTTCACCGAACCTCCGCACTCCATCCAACCTCCGCACTCCACCCAACTTCCGCACTCCACCCAACTTCCGCACTCCACCCAACCTCCGCACTCCACCCAAACTCCCCACTTCACCCAAACTCCCCACTCCACCCAACCTCCGCACTCCACCCAATCTCCGCACTCCACCTAACCTCCCCACTTCACCCAACCTCCGCACTCCATCCAACCTCCGCACTCCACCCAAACTCCGCCTCCACCCAACCTCCGCACTCCACACAACTTCCGCACTCCACCCAACTTCCGCACTCCACCCAACCTCCGCACTCCACCCTAACTCCGCACTCCACCAAACTTCCGCACTCCACGCAACCTCCCCACTCCAACCAACCTCCCCACTCCACCCAACCTCACCACTCCACCCAACCTCACTTCAACCAACCTCCCAACTCCACCCAACTTCCGCACTCCACCCAACTTCCGCACTCGACCCAACCTCCGCACTCCACCCAAACTCCGCACTCCACCAAACTTCCGCACTCCACGCAACCTCCCCACTCCACCCAACCTCCCCACTCCACCCAACCTCCGCACTCCATCCAACCTCCGCACTCCACCCAATCTCCGCACTCCACCTAACCTCCCCACTTCACCGAACCTCCGCACTCCACCCAACCTCCCCACTCCACCCTACCTCCCCACTCCACCCAACCTCCCCACTTCACCCAACCTCCCAACTCCACCCAACCTCCCCACTTCACCCAACCTCCGCACTCCATCCAACCTCCGCACTCCACCCAATCTCCGCACTCCACCTAACCTCCCCACTTCACCCAACCTCCGCACTCCATCCAACCTCCGCACTCCACCCAAACTCCGCCTCCACCCAACCTCCGCACTCCACACAACTTCCGCACTCCACCCAACTTCCGCACTCCACCCAACCTCCGCACTCCACCCTAACTCCGCACTCCACCAAACTTCCGCACTCCACGCAACCTCCCCACTCCAACCAACCTCCCCACTCCACCCAACCTCCCCACTCCACCCAACCTCACCACTCCACCCAACCTCACTTCAACCAACCTCCCAACTCCACCCAACTTCCGCACTCCACCCAACTTCCGCACTCGACCCAACCTCCGCACTCCACCCAAACTCCGCACTCCACCAAACTTCCGCACTCCACGCAACCTCCCCACTCCACCCAACCTCCCCACTCCACCCAACCTCCGCACTCCATCCAACCTCCGCACTCCACCCAATCTCCGCACTCCACCTAACCTCCCCACTTCACCGAACCTCCGCACTCCACCCAACCTCCCCACTCCACCCTACCTCCCCACTCCACCCAACCTCCCCACTTCACCCAACCTCCCCATTCCACTATACCTCCCCACTTCACCCAACCTCCCCACTCCACCCAACCTCCCCACTTCACCCAAACTCGGCACTCCATCCAACCTCCGCACTCCAGCCAACCTCAGCACTCCAACCAACTTCCGCACTCCACCAAACTTCCGCACTCCACCCAACCTCCCCACTCCACCCAACCTCCCCACTCCATCCAACCTCCCCACTCCACCCAACCTCCCCACTCCACCCAACCTCCGCACTCCATCCAACCTCCGCACTCCACCCAATCTCCGCACTCCACCTAACCTCCCCACTTCACCGAACCTCCGCACTCCACCCAACCTCCCCACTCCACCCTACCTCCCCACTCCACCCAACCTCCCCACTTCACCCAACCTCCCAACTCCACCCAACCTCCCCACTTCACCCAACCTCCGCACTCCATCCAACCTCCGCACTCCACCCAATCTCCGCACTCCACCTAACCTCCCCACTTCACCCAACCTCCGCACTCCATCCAACCTCCGCACTCCACCCAAACTCCGCCTCCACCCAACCTCCGCACTCCACACAACTTCCGCACTCCACCCAACTTCCGCACTCCACCCAACCTCCGCACTCCACCCTAACTCCGCACTCCACCAAACTTCCGCACTCCACGCAACCTCCCCACTCCAACCAACCTCCCCACTCCACCCAACCTCCCCACTCCACCCAACCTCACCACTCCACCCAACCTCACTTCAACCAACCTCCCAACTCCACCCAACTTCCGCACTCCACCCAACTTCCGCACTCGACCCAACCTCCGCACTCCACCCAAACTCCGCACTCCACCAAACTTCCGCACTCCACGCAACCTCCCCACTCCACCCAACCTCCCCACTCCACCCAACCTCCGCACTCCATCCAACCTCCGCACTCCACCCAATCTCCGCACTCCACCTAACCTCCCCACTTCACCGAACCTCCGCACTCCACCCAACCTCCCCACTCCACCCTACCTCCCCACTCCACCCAACCTCCCCACTTCACCCAACCTCCCCATTCCACTATACCTCCCCACTTCACCCAACCTCCCCACTCCACCCAACCTCCCCACTTCACCGAAACTCGGCACTCCATCCAACCTCCGCACTCCAGCCAACCTCAGCACTCCACCCAACCTCACTTCAACCAACCTCCCAACTCCACCCAACTTCCGCACTCCACCCAACTTCCGCACTCGACCCAACCTCCGCACTCCACCCAAACTCCGCACTCCACCAAACTTCCGCACTCCACGCAACCTCCCCACTCCACCCAACCTCCCCACTCCACCCAACCTCCGCACTCCATCCAACCTCCGCACTCCACCCAATCTCCGCACTCCACCTAACCTCCCCACTTCACCGAACCTCCGCACTCCACCCAACCTCCCCACTCCACCCTACCTCCCCACTCCACCCAACCTCCCCACTTCACCCAACCTCCCCATTCCACTATACCTCCCCACTTCACCCAACCTCCCCACTCCACCCAACCTCCCCACTTCACCGAAACTCGGCACTCCATCCAACCTCCGCACTCCAGCCAACCTCAGCACTCCAACCAACTTCCGCACTCCACCAAACTTCCGCACTCCACCCAACCTCCCCACTCCACCCAACCTCCCCACTCCATCCAACCTCCCCACTCCACCCAACCTCCCCACTCCACCCAACCTCCCCACTCCACCCAACCTCCCCACTTCTCCCAACCTCCCCACTTCACCCAACCTCCCCACTCCACCCAACCTCCTCACTCCACTCAACCTCCCCACTCCACCCAACCTCCGCACTCCACCCAACCTTCGCACTCCACCCAACCTCCCCACTCCACCGAACCTCCCCACTCCACCCAATCTCCGCACTCCACCCAAATTCCGCACTCCACCAAACTTCCGCACTCCACGCAACCTCCCCACTCCAACCAACCTCCCCACTCCACCCAACCTCCCCACTCCACCCAACCTCCCCACTCCACCCAACCTCCCCACTTCACCAACCTCCCCATTCCACTATACCTCCCCACTTCACCCAACCTCCCCACTCCACCCAACCTCCCCACTTCACCCAAACTCGGCACTCCATCCAACCTCCGCACTCCAGCCAACCTCAGCACTCCAACCAACTTCCGCACTCCACCCAACCTCCGCACTCCACCCAACCTCCCCACTTCACCCAAACTCCCCACTCCACCCAACCTCCGCACTCCACCCAACCTTTGCACTCAACCCAACCTCCCCACTTCACCCAACCTCCCAACTCCACCCAACCTCCCCACTTCACCCAACCTCCGCACTCCATCCAACCTCCGCACTCCACCCAATCTCCGCACTCCACCTAACCTCCCCACTTCACCGAACCTCCGCACTCCATCCAACCTCCGCACTCCACCCAACCTCCGCACTCCACCCAATCTCCGCACTCCACCTAACCTCCCCACTTCACCGAACCTCCGCACTCCATCCAACCTCCGCACTCCACCCAACTTCCGCACTCCACCCAACTTCCGCACTCCACCCAACCTCCGCACTCCACCCAAACTCCCCACTTCACCCAAACTCCCCACTCCACCCAACCTCCGCACTCCACCCAATCTCCGCACTCCACCTAACCTCCCCACTTCACCCAACCTCCGCACTCCATCCAACCTCCGCACTCCACCCAAACTCCGCCTCCACCCAACCTCCGCACTCCACACAACTTCCGCACTCCACCCAACTTCCGCACTCCACCCAACCTCCGCACTCCACCCTAACTCCGCACTCCACCAAACTTCCGCACTCCACGCAACCTCCCCACTCCAACCAACCTCCCCACTCCACCCAACCTCACCACTCCACCCAACCTCACTTCAACCAACCTCCCAACTCCACCCAACTTCCGCACTCCACCCAACTTCCGCACTCGACCCAACCTCCGCACTCCACCCAAACTCCGCACTCCACCAAACTTCCGCACTCCACGCAACCTCCCCACTCCACCCAACCTCCCCACTCCACCCAACCTCCGCACTCCATCCAACCTCCGCACTCCACCCAATCTCCGCACTCCACCTAACCTCCCCACTTCACCGAACCTCCGCACTCCACCCAACCTCCCCACTCCACCCTACCTCCCCACTCCACCCAACCTCCCCACTTCACCCAACCTCCCAACTCCACCCAACCTCCCCACTTCACCCAACCTCCGCACTCCATCCAACCTCCGCACTCCACCCAATCTCCGCACTCCACCTAACCTCCCCACTTCACCCAACCTCCGCACTCCATCCAACCTCCGCACTCCACCCAAACTCCGCCTCCACCCAACCTCCGCACTCCACACAACTTCCGCACTCCACCCAACTTCCGCACTCCACCCAACCTCCGCACTCCACCCTAACTCCGCACTCCACCAAACTTCCGCACTCCACGCAACCTCCCCACTCCAACCAACCTCCCCACTCCACCCAACCTCCCCACTCCACCCAACCTCACCACTCCACCCAACCTCACTTCAACCAACCTCCCAACTCCACCCAACTTCCGCACTCCACCCAACTTCCGCACTCGACCCAACCTCCGCACTCCACCCAAACTCCGCACTCCACCAAACTTCCGCACTCCACGCAACCTCCCCACTCCACCCAACCTCCCCACTCCACCCAACCTCCGCACTCCATCCAACCTCCGCACTCCACCCAATCTCCGCACTCCACCTAACCTCCCCACTTCACCGAACCTCCGCACTCCACCCAACCTCCCCACTCCACCCTACCTCCCCACTCCACCCAACCTCCCCACTTCACCCAACCTCCCCATTCCACTATACCTCCCCACTTCACCCAACCTCCCCACTCCACCCAACCTCCCCACTTCACCCAAACTCGGCACTCCATCCAACCTCCGCACTCCAGCCAACCTCAGCACTCCAACCAACTTCCGCACTCCACCAAACTTCCGCACTCCACCCAACCTCCCCACTCCACCCAACCTCCCCACTCCATCCAACCTCCCCACTCCACCCAACCTCCCCACTCCACCCAACCTCCCCACTCCACCCAACCTCCCCACTTCTCCCAACCTCCCCACTTCACCCAACCTCCCCACTCCACCCTACCTCCCCACTCCACCCAACCTCCCCACTTCACCCAACCTCCCCTTTCCACTATACCTCCCCACTTCACCCAACCTCCCCACTCCACCCAACCTCCCCACTTCACCCAAACTCGGCACTCCATCCAACCTCCGCACTCCAGCCAACCTCAGCACTCCAACCAACTTCCGCACTCCACCAAACTTCCGCACTCCACCCAACCTCCCCACTCCACCCAACCTCCCCACTCCATCCAACCTCCCCACTCCACCCAACCTCCCCACTCCACCCAACCTCCCCACTCCACCCAACCTCCCCACTTCTCCCAACCTCCCCACTTCACCCAACCTCCCCACTCCACCCAACCTCCTCACTCCACTCAACCTCCCCACTCCACCCAACCTCCGCACTCCACCCAACCTTCGCACTCCACCCAACCTCCCCACTCCACCGAACCTCCCCACTCCACCCAATCTCCGCACTCCACCCAAATTCCGCACTCCACCAAACTTCCGCACTCCACGCAACCTCCCCACTCCAACCAACCTCCCCACTCCACCCAACCTCCCCACTCCACCCAACCTCCCCACTCCACCCAACCTCCCCACTTCACCAACCTCCCCATTCCACTATACCTCCCCACTTCACCCAACCTCCCCACTCCACCCAACCTCCCCACTTCACCCAAACTCGGCACTCCATCCAACCTCCGCACTCCAGCCAACCTCAGCACTCCAACCAACTTCCGCACTCCACCCAACCTCCGCACTCCACCCAACCTCCCCACTTCACCCAAACTCCCCACTCCACCCAACCTCCGCACTCCACCCAACCTTTGCACTCAACCCAACCTCCCCACTTCACCCAACCTCCCAACTCCACCCAACCTCCCCACTTCACCCAACCTCCGCACTCCATCCAACCTCCGCACTCCACCCAATCTCCGCACTCCACCTAACCTCCCCACTTCACCGAACCTCCGCACTCCATCCAACCTCCGCACTCCACCCAACCTCCGCACTCCACCCAATCTCCGCACTCCACCTAACCTCCCCACTTCACCGAACCTCCGCACTCCATCCAACCTCCGCACTCCACCCAACTTCCGCACTCCACCCAACTTCCGCACTCCACCCAACCTCCGCACTCCACCCAAACTCCCCACTTCACCCAAACTCCCCACTCCACCCAACCTCCGCACTCCACCCAACCTTCGCACTCAACCCAACCTCCCCACTTCACCCAACCTCCCAACTCCACCCAACCTCCCCACTTCACCCAACCTTCGCACTCCATCCAACCTCCGCACTCCACCCAATCTCCGCTCTCCACCTAACCTCCCCACTTCACCCAACCTCCCCACTTCACCCAACCTCCCTACTTCACCCAACCTCCCCACTTCACCCAACCTCCCCACTTCACCCAACCTCCCCACTCCACCCAACCTCCCCAAATCACCCATCCTCCCCACTCCACCCAACCTCCCCACTCCACCGAACCTCCCCACTCCACCCAATCTCCGCACTCCACCCAAACTCCGCACTCCACCAAACTTCCGCACTCCACGCAACCTCCCCACTCCAACCAACCTCCCCACTCCACCCAACCTCCCCACTCCACCCAACCTCCCCACTCCACCCAACCTCCCCACTTCACCAACCTCCCCATTCCACTATACCTCCCCACTTCACCCAACCTCCCCACTCCACCCAACCTCCCCACTACACCCAACCTCCGCACTCCACCCAACCTTCGCACTCCACCCAACCTCCCCACTCCACCGAACCTCCCCACTCCACCCAATCTCCGCACTCCACCCAAATTCCGCACTCCACCAAACTTCCGCACTCCACGCAACCTCCCCACTCCAACCAACCTCCCCACTCCACCCAACCTCCCCACTCCACCCAACCTCCCCACTCCACCCATCCTCCCCACTTCACCAACCTCCCCATTCCACTATACCTCCCCACTTCACCCAACCTCCCCACTCCACCCAACCTCCCCACTCCACCCAACCTCCGCACTCCATCCAACCTCCGCACTCCACCCAATCTCCGCACTCCACCTAACCTCCCCACTTCACCGAACCTCCGCACTCCACCAACCTCCCCACTCCACCCTACCTCCCCACTCCACCCAACCTCCCCACTTCACCCAACCTCCCCATTCCACTATACCTCCCCACTTCACCCAACCTCCCCACTCCACCCAACCTCCCCACTTAACCCAAACTCGGCACTCCATCCAACCTCCGCACTCCAGCCAACCTCAGCACTCCAACCAACTTCCGCACTCCACCAAACTTCCGCACTCCACCCAACCTCCCCACTCCACCCAACCTCCCCACTCCACCCAACCTCCCCACTCCACCCAACCTCCCCACTTCACCCAACCTCCCCACCTCACCGAACCTCCCCACTCCACCCAACCTCCGCACTCCACCCAACCTTCGCACTCAACCCAACCTCCCCACTCTTCCCAACCTCCCCACTCCACCCATCCTTCCCACTTCACCCTTCCTCGCCACTTCACTCAACCTCCCCACTCCACCCAACATCCGCACTCCACCCAACCTTCGCACTCAACCCAACCTCCCCACTTCAACCAACCTCCCAACTCCACCCAACCTCCCCACTTCACCCAACCTCCGCACTCCATCCAACCTCCGCACTGCACCCAACCTCCGCACTCCACCCAACTTCCGCACTCCACCCAAACTCCGCACTCCACCCAACCTCCGCACTCCACCCAAACTCCGCACTCCACCAAACTTCCGCACTCCACGCAACCTCCTCACTCCAACCAACCTCCCCACTCCACCCAACCTCCCCACTCCACCCTACCTCCCCACTCCACCCAACCTCCCCACTTCACCCAACCTCCCCATTCCACTTATACCTCCCCACTTCACCCAACCTCCCCACTCCACCCAACCTCCGCACTTCACCCAAACTCGGCACTCCATCCAACCTCCGCACACCACCCAACCTCCCCACTTCACCCAACCTCCCCACTCCACCCAACCTCCGCACTCCACCCAACCTTCGCACTCAACCCAACCTCCCCACTTCACCCAACCTCCCAACTCCACCCAACCTCCCCACTTCACCCAACCTCCGCACTCCATCCAACCTCCGCACTCCACCCAATCTCCGCACTCCACCTAACCTCCCCACTTCACCCAACCTCCGCACTCCACCCAACCTCCGCACTCCACCCAAACTCCGCCTCCACCCAACCTCCGTACTCCACACAACTTCCGCACTCCACCCAACTTCCGCACTCCACCCAACCTCCGCACTCCACCCTAACTCCGCACTCCACCAAACTTCCGCACTCCACGCAACCTCCCCACTCCAACCAACCTCCCCACTCCACCCAACCTCCCCACTCCACCCAACCTCACCACTCCACCCAACCTCACTTCAACCAACCTCCCAACTCCACCCAACTTCCGCACTCCACCCAACTTCCGCACTCGACCCAACCTCCGCACTCCACCCAAACTCCGCACTCCACCAAACTTCCGCACTCCACGCAACCTCCCCACTCCACCCAACCTCCCCACTCCACCCAACCTCCGCACTCCATCCAACCTCCGCACTCCACCCAATCTCCGCACTCCACCTAACCTCCCCACTTCACCGAACCTCCGCACTCCACCCAACCTCCCCACTCCACCCTACCTCCCCACTCCACCCAACCTCCCCACTTCACCCAACCTCCCAACTCCACCCAACCTCCCCACTTCACCCAACCTCCGCACTCCATCCAACCTCCGCACTCCACCCAATCTCCGCACTCCACCTAACCTCCCCACTTCACCCAACCTCCGCACTCCATCCAACCTCCGCACTCCACCCAAACTCCGCCTCCACCCAACCTCCGCACTCCACACAACTTCCGCACTCCACCCAACTTCCGCACTCCACCCAACCTCCGCACTCCACCCTAACTCCGCACTCCACCAAACTTCCGCACTCCACGCAACCTCCCCACTCCAACCAACCTCCCCACTCCACCCAACCTCCCCACTCCACCCAACCTCACCACTCCACCCAACCTCACTTCAACCAACCTCCCAACTCCACCCAACTTCCGCACTCCACCCAACTTCCGCACTCGACCCAACCTCCGCACTCCACCCAAACTCCGCACTCCACCAAACTTCCGCACTCCACGCAACCTCCCCACTCCACCCAACCTCCCCACTCCACCCAACCTCCGCACTCCATCCAACCTCCGCACTCCACCCAATCTCCGCACTCCACCTAACCTCCCCACTTCACCGAACCTCCGCACTCCACCCAACCTCCCCACTCCACCCTACCTCCCCACTCCACCCAACCTCCCCACTTCACCCAACCTCCCCATTCCACTATACCTCCCCACTTCACCCAACCTCCCCACTCCACCCAACCTCCGCACTCCATCCAACCTCCGCACTCCACCCAATCTCCGCACTCCACCTAACCTCCCCACTTCACCGAACCTCCGCACTCCACCCAACCTCCCCACTCCACCCAACCTCCCCACTTCACCCAACCTCCCCATTCCACTATACCTCCCCACTTCACCCAACCTCCCCACTCCACCCAACCTCCCCACTTCACCCAAACTCGGCACTCCATCCAACCTCCGCACTCCAGCCAACCTCAGCACTCCAACCAACTTCCACACTCCACCAAACTTCCGCACTCCACCCAACCTCCCCACTCCACCCAACCTCCCCACTCCATCCAACCTCCCCACTCCACCCAACCTCCCCACTCCACCCAACCTCCCCACTCCACCCAACCTCCCCACTTCTCCCAACCTCCCCACTTCACCCAACCTCCCCACTCCACCCAACCTCCTCACTCCACTCAACCTCCCCACTCCACCCAACCTCCGCACTCCACCCAACCTTCGCACTCCACCCAACCTCCCCACTCCACCGAACCTCCCCACTCCACCCAATCTCCGCACTCCACCCAAATTCCGCACTCCACCAAACTTCCGCACTCCACGCAACCTCCCCACTCCAACCAACCTCCCCACTCCACCCAACCTCCCCACTCCACCCAACCTCCCCACTCCACCCAACCTCCCCACTTCACCAACCTCCCCATTCCACTATACCTCCCCACTTCACCCAACCTCCCCACTCCACCCAACCTCCCCACTTCACCCAAACTCGGCACTCCATCCAACCTCCGCACTCCAGCCAACCTCAGCACTCCAACCAACTTCCGCACTCCACCCAACCTCCGCACTCCACCCAACCTCCCCACTTCACCCAAACTCCCCACTCCACCCAACCTCCGCACTCCACCCAACCTTTGCACTCAACCCAACCTCCCCACTTCACCCAACCTCCCAACTCCACCCAACCTCCCCACTTCACCCAACCTCCGCACTCCATCCAACCTCCGCACTCCACCCAATCTCCGCACTCCACCTAACCTCCCCACTTCACCGAACCTCCGCACTCCATCCAACCTCCGCACTCCACCCAACCTCCGCACTCCACCCAATCTCCGCACTCCACCTAACCTCCCCACTTCACCGAACCTCCGCACTCCGTCCAACCTCCGCACTCCACCCAACTTCCGCACTCCACCCAACTTCCGCACTCCACCCAACCTCCGCACTCCACCCAAACTCCCCACTTCACCCAAACTCCCCACTCCACCCAACCTCCGCACTCCACCCAACCTTCGCACTCAACCCAACCTCCCCACTTCACCCAACCTCCCAACTCCACCCAACCTCCCCACTTCACCCAACCTTCGCACTCCATCCAACCTCCGCACTCCACCCAATCTCCGCTCTCCACCTAACCTCCCCACTTCACCCAACCTCCCCACTTCACCCAACCTCCCTACTTCACCCAAACTCCCCACTTCACCCAACCTCCCCACTTCACCCAACCTCCCCACTCCACCCAACCTCCCCAAATCACCCATCCTCCCCACTCCACCCAACCTCCCCACTCCACCCAACCTCCCCACTCCACCGAACCTCCCCACTCCACCCAATCTCCGCACTCCACCCAAACTCCGCACTCCACCAAACTTCCGCACTCCACGCAACCTCCCCACTCCAACCAACCTCCCCACTCCACCCAACCTCCCCACTCCACCCAACCTCCCCACTCCACCCAACCTCCCCACTTCACCAACCTCCCCATTCCACTATACCTCCCCACTTCACCCAACCTCCCCACTCCACCCAACCTCCCCACTACACCCAACCTCCGCACTCCACCCAACCTTCGCACTCCACCCAACCTCCCCACTCCACCGAACCTCCCCACTCCACCCAATCTCCGCACTCCACCCAAATTCCGCACTCCACCAAACTTCCGCACTCCACGCAACCTCCCCACTCCAACCAACCTCCCCACTCCACCCAACCTCCCCACTCCACCCAACCTCCCCACTCCACCCATCCTCCCCACTTCACCAACCTCCCCATTCCACTATACCTCCCCACTTCACCCAACCTCCCCACTCCACCCAACCTCCCCACTTCACCCAAACTCGGCACTCCATCCAACCTCCGCACTCCAGCCAACCTCAGCACTCCAACCAACTTCCGCACTCCACCCAACCTCCGCACTCCACCCAACCTCCCCACTTCACCCAAACTCCCCACTCCACCCAACCTCCGCACTCCACCCAACCTTTGCACTCAACCCAACCTCCCCACTTCACCCAACCTCCCAACTCCACCCAACCTCCCCACTTCACCCAACCTCCGCACTCCATCCAACCTCCGCACTCCACCCAATCTCCGCACTCCACCTAACCTCCCCACTTCACCGAACCTCCGCACTCCATCCAACCTCCGCACTCCACCCAACCTCCGCACTCCACCCAATCTCCGCACTCCACCTAACCTCCCCACTTCACCGAACCTCCGCACTCCATCCAACCTCCGCACTCCACCCAACTTCCGCACTCCACCCAACTTCCGCACTCCACCCAACCTCCGCACTCCACCCAAACTCCCCACTTCACCCAAACTCCCCACTCCACCCAACCTCCGCACTCCACCCAACCTTCGCACTCAACCCAACCTCCCCACTTCACCCAACCTCCCAACTCCACCCAACCTCCCCACTTCACCCAACCTTCGCACTCCATCCAACCTCCGCACTCCACCCAATCTCCGCTCTCCACCTAACCTCCCCACTTCACCCAACCTCCCCACTTCACCCAACCTCCCTACTTCACCCAAACTCCCCACTTCACCCAACCTCCCCACTTCACCCAACCTCCCCACTCCACCCAACCTCCCCAAATCACCCATCCTCCCCACTCCACCCAACCTCCCCACTCCACCCAACCTCCCCACTCCACCGAACCTCCCCACTCCACCCAATCTCCGCACTCCACCCAAACTCCGCACTCCACCAAACTTCCGCACTCCACGCAACCTCCCCACTCCAACCAACCTCCCCACTCCACCCAACCTCCCCACTCCACCCAACCTCCCCACTCCACCCAACCTCCCCACTTCACCAACCTCCCCATTCCACTATACCTCCCCACTTCACCCAACCTCCCCACTCCACCCAACCTCCCCACTACACCCAACCTCCGCACTCCACCCAACCTTCGCACTCCACCCAACCTCCCCACTCCACCGAACCTCCCCACTCCACCCAATCTCCGCACTCCACCCAAATTCCGCACTCCACCAAACTTCCGCACTCCACGCAACCTCCCCACTCCAACCAACCTCCCCACTCCACCCAACCTCCCCACTCCACCCAACCTCCCCACTCCACCCATCCTCCCCACTTCACCAACCTCCCCATTCCACTATACCTCCCCACTTCACCCAACCTCCCCACTCCACCCAACCTCCCCACTTCACCCAAACTCGGCACTCCATCCAACCTCCGCACTCCAGCCAACCTCAGCACTCCAACCAACTTCCGCACTCCACCCAACCTCCGCACTCCACCCAACCTCCCCACTTCACCCAAACTCCCCACTCCACCCAACCTCCGCACTCCACCCAACCTTTGCACTCAACCCAACCTCCCCACTTCACCCAACCTCCCAACTCCACCCAACCAGCCCACTTCACCCAACCTCCGCACTCCATCCAACCTCCGCACTCCACCCAATCTCCGCACTCCACCTAACCTCCCCACTTCACCGAACCTCCGCACTCCATCCAACCTCCGCACTCCACCCAACCTCCGCACTCCACCCAATCTCCGCACTCCACCTAACCTCCCCACTTCACCGAACCTCCGCACTCCATCCAACCTCCGCACTCCACCCAACTTCCGCACTCCACCCAACTTCCGCACTCCACCCAACCTCCGCACTCCACCCAAACTCCTCACTCCACCAAACTTCCGCACTCCACACAACCTCCCCACTCCAACCAACCTCCCCACTCCACCCAACCTCCCCACTCCACCCTACCTCCCCACTCCACCCAACCTCCCCACTTCACACAACCTCCCCATTCCACTATACCTCCCCACTTCACCCAACCTCCCCACTCCACCCAACCTCCCCACTTCACCCAAACTCGGCACTCCATCCAACCTCCGCACTCCAGCCAACCTCAGCACTCCAACCAACTTCCGCACTCCACCCAACCTCCGCACTCCACCCAACCTCCCCACTTCACCCAACCTCCCCATTTCACCCAACCTCCCCACTTCACCCAACCTCCCCACTTCACCCAACCTCCCCACTCCACCCAACATCCGCACTCCACCCAACCTTCGCACTCAACCCAACCTCACTTCAACCAACCTCCCAACTCCACCCAACTTCCGCACTCCACCCAACTTCCGCACTCGACCCAACCTCCGCACTCCACCCAAACTCCGCACTCCACCAAACTTCCCCACTCCACCCAACCTCCCCACTCCACCCAACCTCCCCACTCCACCCAACCTCCCCACTTCACACAACCTCCCCATTCCACTATACCTCCCCACTTCACCCAACCTCCCCACTCCACCCAACCTCCCCACTTCACCCAAACTCGGCACTCCATCCAACCTCCGCACTCCAGCCAACCTCAGCACTCCAACCAACTTCCGCACTCCACCCAACCTCCGCACTCCACCCAACCTCCCCACTTCACCCAAACTCCCCACTCCACCCAACCTCCGCACTCCACCCAACCTTTGCACTCAACCCAACCTCCCCACTTCACCCAACCTCCCAACTCCACCCAACCTCCCCACTTCACCCAACCTCCGCACTCCATCCAACCTCCGCACTCCACCCAATCTCCGCACTCCACCTAACCTCCCCACTTCACCGAACCTCCGCACTCCATCCAACCTCCGCACTCCACCCAACCTCCGCACTCCACCCAATCTCCGCACTCCACCTAACCTCCCCACTTCACCGAACCTCCGCACTCCATCCAACCTCCGCACTCCACCCAACTTCCGCACTCCACCCAACTTCCGCACTCCACCCAACCTCCGCACTCCACCCAAACTCCCCACTTCACCCAAACTCCCCACTCCACCCAACCTCCGCACTCCACCCAACCTTCGCACTCAACCCAACCTCCCCACTTCACCCAACCTCCCAACTCCACCCAACCTCCCCACTTCACCCAACCTTCGCACTCCATCCAACCTCCGCACTCCACCCAATCTCCGCTCTCCACCTAACCTCCCCACTTCACCCAACCTCCCCACTTCACCCAACCTCCCTACTTCACCCAACCTCCCCACTTCACCCAACCTCCCCACTTCACCCAACCTCCCCACTCCACCCAACCTCCCCAAATCACCCATCCTCCCCACTCCACCCAACCTCCCCACTCCACCCAACCTCCCCACTCCACCGAACCTCCCCACTCCACCCAATCTCCGCACTCCACCCAAACTCCGCACTCCACCAAACTTCCGCACTCCACGCAACCTCCCCACTCCAACCAACCTCCCCACTCCACCCAACCTCCCCACTCCACCCAACCTCCCCACTCCACCCAACCTCCCCACTTCACCAACCTCCCCATTCCACTATACCTCCCCACTTCACCCAACCTCCCCACTCCACCCAACCTCCCCACTACACCCAACCTCCGCACTCCACCCAACCTTCGCACTCCACCCAACCTCCCCACTCCACCGAACCTCCCCACTCCACCCAATCTCCGCACTCCACCCAAATTCCGCACTCCACCAAACTTCCGCACTCCACGCAACCTCCCCACTCCAACCAACCTCCCCACTCCACCCAACCTCCCCACTCCACCCAACCTCCCCACTCCACCCATCCTCCCCACTTCACCAACCTCCCCATTCCACTATACCTCCCCACTTCACCCAACCTCCCCACTCCACCCAACCTCCCCACTCCACCCAACCTCCGCACTCCATCCAACCTCCGCACTCCACCCAATCTCCGCACTCCACCTAACCTCCCCACTTCACCGAACCTCCGCACTCCACCAACCTCCCCACTCCACCCTACCTCCCCACTCCACCCAACCTCCCCACTTCACCCAACCTCCCCATTCCACTATACCTCCCCACTTCACCCAACCTCCCCACTCCACCCAACCTCCCCACTTAACCCAAACTCGGCACTCCATCCAACCTCCGCACTCCAGCCAACCTCAGCACTCCAACCAACTTCCGCACTCCACCAAACTTCCGCACTCCACCCAACCTCCCCACTCCACCCAACCTCCCCACTCCACCCAACCTCCCCACTCCACCCAACCTCCCCACTTCACCCAACCTCCCCACCTCACCGAACCTCCCCACTCCACCCAACCTCCGCACTCCACCCAACCTTCGCACTCAACCCAACCTCCCCACTCTTCCCAACCTCCCCACTCCACCCATCCTTCCCACTTCACCCTTCCTCGCCACTTCACTCAACCTCCCCACTCCACCCAACATCCGCACTCCACCCAACCTTCGCACTCAACCCAACCTCCCCACTTCAACCAACCTCCCAACTCCACCCAACCTCCCCACTTCACCCAACCTCCGCACTCCATCCAACCTCCGCACTGCACCCAACCTCCGCACTCCACCCAACTTCCGCACTCCACCCAAACTCCGCACTCCACCCAACCTCCGCACTCCACCCAAACTCCGCACTCCACCAAACTTCCGCACTCCACGCAACCTCCTCACTCCAACCAACCTCCCCACTCCACCCAACCTCCCCACTCCACCCTACCTCCCCACTCCACCCAACCTCCCCACTTCACCCAACCTCCCCATTCCACTTATACCTCCCCACTTCACCCAACCTCCCCACTCCACCCAACCTCCGCACTTCACCCAAACTCGGCACTCCATCCAACCTCCGCACACCACCCAACCTCCCCACTTCACCCAACCTCCCCACTCCACCCAACCTCCGCACTCCACCCAACCTTCGCACTCAACCCAACCTCCCCACTTCACCCAACCTCCCAACTCCACCCAACCTCCCCACTTCACCCAACCTCCGCACTCCATCCAACCTCCGCACTCCACCCAATCTCCGCACTCCACCTAACCTCCCCACTTCACCCAACCTCCGCACTCCACCCAACCTCCGCACTCCACCCAAACTCCGCCTCCACCCAACCTCCGTACTCCACACAACTTCCGCACTCCACCCAACTTCCGCACTCCACCCAACCTCCGCACTCCACCCTAACTCCGCACTCCACCAAACTTCCGCACTCCACGCAACCTCCCCACTCCAACCAACCTCCCCACTCCACCCAACCTCCCCACTCCACCCAACCTCACCACTCCACCCAACCTCACTTCAACCAACCTCCCAACTCCACCCAACTTCCGCACTCCACCCAACTTCCGCACTCGACCCAACCTCCGCACTCCACCCAAACTCCGCACTCCACCAAACTTCCGCACTCCACGCAACCTCCCCACTCCACCCAACCTCCCCACTCCACCCAACCTCCGCACTCCATCCAACCTCCGCACTCCACCCAATCTCCGCACTCCACCTAACCTCCCCACTTCACCGAACCTCCGCACTCCACCCAACCTCCCCACTCCACCCTACCTCCCCACTCCACCCAACCTCCCCACTTCACCCAACCTCCCAACTCCACCCAACCTCCCCACTTCACCCAACCTCCGCACTCCACCCAACCTTTGCACTCAACCCAACCTCCCCACTTCACCCAACCTCCCAACTCCACCCAACCTCCCCACTTCACCCAACCTCCGCACTCCATCCAACCTCCGCACTCCACCCAATCTCCGCACTCCACCTAACCTCCCCACTTCACCGAACCTCCGCACTCCATCCAACCTCCGCACTCCACCCAACCTCCGCACTCCACCCAATCTCCGCACTCCACCTAACCTCCCCACTTCACCGAACCTCCGCACTCCATCCAACCTCCGCACTCCACCCAACTTCCGCACTCCACCCAACTTCCGCACTCCACCCAACCTCCGCACTCCACCCAAACTCCCCACTTCACCCAAACTCCCCACTCCACCCAACCTCCGCACTCCACCCAACCTTCGCACTCAACCCAACCTCCCCACTTCACCCAACCTCCCAACTCCACCCAACCTCCCCACTTCACCCAACCTTCGCACTCCATCCAACCTCCGCACTCCACCCAATCTCCGCTCTCCACCTAACCTCCCCACTTCACCCAACCTCCCCACTTCACCCAACCTCCCTACTTCACCCAAACTCCCCACTTCACCCAACCTCCCCACTTCACCCAACCTCCCCACTCCACCCAACCTCCCCAAATCACCCATCCTCCCCACTCCACCCAACCTCCCCACTCCACCCAACCTCCCCACTCCACCGAACCTCCCCACTCCACCCAATCTCCGCACTCCACCCAAACTCCGCACTCCACCAAACTTCCGCACTCCACGCAACCTCCCCACTCCAACCAACCTCCCCACTCCACCCAACCTCCCCACTCCACCCAACCTCCCCACTCCACCCAACCTCCCCACTTCACCAACCTCCCCATTCCACTATACCTCCCCACTTCACCCAACCTCCCCACTCCACCCAACCTCCCCACTACACCCAACCTCCGCACTCCACCCAACCTTCGCACTCCACCCAACCTCCCCACTCCACCGAACCTCCCCACTCCACCCAATCTCCGCACTCCACCCAAATTCCGCACTCCACCAAACTTCCGCACTCCACGCAACCTCCCCACTCCAACCAACCTCCCCACTCCACCCAACCTCCCCACTCCACCCAACCTCCCCACTCCACCCATCCTCCCCACTTCACCAACCTCCCCATTCCACTATACCTCCCCACTTCACCCAACCTCCCCACTCCACCCAACCTCCCCACTTCACCCAAACTCGGCACTCCATCCAACCTCCGCACTCCAGCCAACCTCAGCACTCCAACCAACTTCCGCACTCCACCCAACCTCCGCACTCCACCCAACCTCCCCACTTCACCCAAACTCCCCACTCCACCCAACCTCCGCACTCCACCCAACCTTTGCACTCAACCCAACCTCCCCACTTCACCCAACCTCCCAACTCCACCCAACCAGCCCACTTCACCCAACCTCCGCACTCCATCCAACCTCCGCACTCCACCCAATCTCCGCACTCCACCTAACCTCCCCACTTCACCGAACCTCCGCACTCCATCCAACCTCCGCACTCCACCCAACCTCCGCACTCCACCCAATCTCCGCACTCCACCTAACCTCCCCACTTCACCGAACCTCCGCACTCCATCCAACCTCCGCACTCCACCCAACTTCCGCACTCCACCCAACTTCCGCACTCCACCCAACCTCCGCACTCCACCCAAACTCCTCACTCCACCAAACTTCCGCACTCCACACAACCTCCCCACTCCAACCAACCTCCCCACTCCACCCAACCTCCCCACTCCACCCTACCTCCCCACTCCACCCAACCTCCCCACTTCACACAACCTCCCCATTCCACTATACCTCCCCACTTCACCCAACCTCCCCACTCCACCCAACCTCCCCACTTCACCCAAACTCGGCACTCCATCCAACCTCCGCACTCCAGCCAACCTCAGCACTCCAACCAACTTCCGCACTCCACCCAACCTCCGCACTCCACCCAACCTCCCCACTTCACCCAACCTCCCCATTTCACCCAACCTCCCCACTTCACCCAACCTCCCCACTTCACCCAACCTCCCCACTCCACCCAACATCCGCACTCCACCCAACCTTCGCACTCAACCCAACCTCACTTCAACCAACCTCCCAACTCCACCCAACTTCCGCACTCCACCCAACTTCCGAACTCGACCCAACCTCCGCACTCCACCCAAACTCCGCACTCCACCAAACTTCCCCACTCCACCCAACCTCCCCACTCCACCCAACCTCCCCACTCCACCCAACCTCCCCACTTCACACAACCTCCCCATTCCACTATACCTCCCCACTTCACCCAACCTCCCCACTCCACCCAACCTCCCCACTTCACCCAAACTCGGCACTCCATCCAACCTCCGCACTCCAGCCAACCTCAGCACTCCAACCAACTTCCGCACTCCACCCAACCTCCGCACTCCACCCAACCTCCCCACTTCACCCAAACTCCCCACTCCACCCAACCTCCGCACTCCACCCAACCTTTGCACTCAACCCAACCTCCCCACTTCACCCAACCTCCCAACTCCACCCAACCTCCCCACTTCACCCAACCTCCGCACTCCATCCAACCTCCGCACTCCACCCAATCTCCGCACTCCACCTAACCTCCCCACTTCACCGAACCTCCGCACTCCATCCAACCTCCGCACTCCACCCAACCTCCGCACTCCACCCAATCTCCGCACTCCACCTAACCTCCCCACTTCACCGAACCTCCGCACTCCATCCAACCTCCGCACTCCACCCAACTTCCGCACTCCACCCAACTTCCGCACTCCACCCAACCTCCGCACTCCACCCAAACTCCCCACTTCACCCAAACTCCCCACTCCACCCAACCTCCGCACTCCACCCAACCTTCGCACTCAACCCAACCTCCCCACTTCACCCAACCTCCCAACTCCACCCAACCTCCCCACTTCACCCAACCTTCGCACTCCATCCAACCTCCGCACTCCACCCAATCTCCGCTCTCCACCTAACCTCCCCACTTCACCCAACCTCCCCACTTCACCCAACCTCCCTACTTCACCCAACCTCCCCACTTCACCCAACCTCCCCACTTCACCCAACCTCCCCACTCCACCCAACCTCCCCAAATCACCCATCCTCCCCACTCCACCCAACCTCCCCACTCCACCCAACCTCCCCACTCCACCGAACCTCCCCACTCCACCCAATCTCCGCACTCCACCCAAACTCCGCACTCCACCAAACTTCCGCACTCCACGCAACCTCCCCACTCCAACCAACCTCCCCACTCCACCCAACCTCCCCACTCCACCCAACCTCCCCACTTCACCAACCTCCCCATTCCACTATACCTCCCCACTTCACCCAACCTCCCCACTCCACCCAACCTCCCCACTACACCCAACCTCCGCACTCCACCCAACCTTCGCACTCCACCCAACCTCCCCACTCCACCGAACCTCCCCACTCCACCCAATCTCCGCACTCCACCCAAATTCCGCACTCCACCAAACTTCCGCACTCCACGCAACCTCCCCACTCCAACCAACCTCCCCACTCCACCCAACCTCCCCACTCCACCCAACCTCCCCACTCCACCCATCCTCCCCACTTCACCAACCTCCCCATTCCACTATACCTCCCCACTTCACCCAACCTCCCCACTCCACCCAACCTCCCCACTCCACCCAACCTCCGCACTCCATCCAACCTCCGCACTCCACCCAATCTCCGCACTCCACCTAACCTCCCCACTTCACCGAACCTCCGCACTCCACCAACCTCCCCACTCCACCCTACCTCCCCACTCCACCCAACCTCCCCACTTCACCCAACCTCCCCATTCCACTATACCTCCCCACTTCACCCAACCTCCCCACTCCACCCAACCTCCCCACTTAACCCAAACTCGGCACTCCATCCAACCTCCGCACTCCAGCCAACCTCAGCACTCCAACCAACTTCCGCACTCCACCAAACTTCCGCACTCCACCCAACCTCCCCACTCCACCCAACCTCCCCACTCCACCCAACCTCCCCACTCCACCCAACCTCCCCACTTCACCCAACCTCCCCACCTCACCGAACCTCCCCACTCCACCCAACCTCCGCACTCCACCCAACCTTCGCACTCAACCCAACCTCCCCACTCTTCCCAACCTCCCCACTCCACCCATCCTTCCCACTTCACCCTTCCTCGCCACTTCACTCAAACTCCCCACTCCACCCAACATCCGCACTCCACCCAACCTTCGCACTCAACCCAACCTCCCCACTTCAACCAACCTCCCAACTCCACCCAACCTCCCCACTTCACCCAACCTCCGCACTCCATCCAACCTCCGCACTGCACCCAACCTCCGCACTCCACCCAACTTCCGCACTCCACCCAAACTCCGCACTCCACCCAACCTCCGCACTCCACCCAAACTCCGCACTCCACCAAACTTCCGCACTCCACGCAACCTCCTCACTCCAACCAACCTCCCCACTCCACCCAACCTCCACACTCCACCCTACCTCCCCACTCCTCCCAACCTCCCCACTTCACCCAACCTCCCCATTCCACTTATACCTCCCCACTTCACCCAACCTCCCCACTCCACCCAACCTCCGCACTTCACCCAAACTCGGCACTCCATCCAACCTCCGCACACCACCCAACCTCCCCACTTCACCCAACCTCCCCACTCCACCCAACCTCCGCACTCCACCCAACCTTCGCACTCAACCCAACCTCCCCACTTCACCCAACCTCCCAACTCCACCCAACCTCCCCACTTCACCCAACCTCCGCACTCCATCCAACCTCCGCACTCCACCCAATCTCCGCACTCCACCTAACCTCCCCACTTCACCCAACCTCCGCACTCCACCCAACCTCCGCACTCCACCCAAACTCCGCCTCCACCCAACCTCCGTACTCCACACAACTTCCGCACTCCACCCAACTTCCGCACTCCACCCAACCTCCGCACTCCACCCTAACTCCGCACTCCACCAAACTTCCGCACTCCACGCAACCTCCCCACTCCAACCAACCTCCCCACTCCACCCAACCTCCCCACTCCACCCAACCTCACCACTCCACCCAACCTCACTTCAACCAACCTCCCAACTCCACCCAACTTCCGCACTCCACCCAACTTCCGCACTCGACCCAACCTCCGCACTCCACCCAAACTCCGCACTCCACCAAACTTCCGCACTCCACGCAACCTCCCCACTCCACCCAACCTCCCCACTCCACCCAACCTCCGCACTCCATCCAACCTCCGCACTCCACCCAATCTCCGCACTCCACCTAACCTCCCCACTTCACCGAACCTCCGCACTCCACCCAACCTCCCCACTCCACCCTACCTCCCCACTCCACCCAACCTCCCCACTTCACCCAACCTCCCAACTCCACCCAACCTCCCCACTTCACCCAACCTCCGCACTCCATCCAACCTCCGCACTCCACCCAATCTCCGCACTCCACCTAACCTCCCCACTTCACCCAACCTCCGCACTCCATCCAACCTCCGCACTCCACCCAAACTCCGCCTCCACCCAACCTCCGCACTCCACACAACTTCCGCACTCCACCCAACTTCCGCACTCCACCCAACCTCCGCACTCCACCCTAACTCCGCACTCCACCAAACTTCCGCACTCCACGCAACCTCCCCACTCCAACCAACCTCCCCACTCCACCCAACCTCCCCACTCCACCCAACCTCACCACTCCACCCAACCTCACTTCAACCAACCTCCCAACTCCACCCAACTTCCGCACTCCACCCAACTTCCGCACTCGACCCAACCTCCGCACTCCACCCAAACTCCGCACTCCACCAAACTTCCGCACTCCACGCAACCTCCCCACTCCACCCAACCTCCCCACTCCACCCAACCTCCGCACTCCATCCAACCTCCGCACTCCACCCAATCTCCGCACTCCACCTAACCTCCCCACTTCACCGAACCTCCGCACTCCACCCAACCTCCCCACTCCACCCTACCTCCCCACTCCACCCAACCTCCCCACTTCACCCAACCTCCCCATTCCACTATACCTCCCCACTTCACCCAACCTCCCCACTCCACCCAACCTCCGCACTCCATCCAACCTCCGCACTCCACCCAATCTCCGCACTCCACCTAACCTCCCCACTTCACCGAACCTCCGCACTCCACCCAACCTCCCCACTCCACCCAACCTCCCCACTTCACCCAACCTCCCCATTCCACTATACCTCCCCACTTCACCCAACCTCCCCACTCCACCCAACCTCCCCACTTCACCCAAACTCGGCACTCCATCCAACCTCCGCACTCCAGCCAACCTCAGCACTCCAACCAACTTCCACACTCCACCAAACTTCCGCACTCCACCCAACCTCCCCACTCCACCCAACCTCCCCACTCCATCCAACCTCCCCACTCCACCCAACCTCCCCACTCCACCCAACCTCCCCACTCCACCCAACCTCCCCACTTCTCCCAACCTCCCCACTTCACCCAACCTCCCCACTCCACCCAACCTCCTCACTCCACTCAACCTCCCCACTCCACCCAACCTCCGCACTCCACCCAACCTTCGCACTCCACCCAACCTCCCCACTCCACCGAACCTCCCCACTCCACCCAATCTCCGCACTCCACCCAAATTCCGCACTCCACCAAACTTCCGCACTCCACGCAACCTCCCCACTCCAACCAACCTCCCCACTCCACCCAACCTCCCCACTCCACCCAACCTCCCCACTCCACCCAACCTCCCCACTTCACCAACCTCCCCATTCCACTATACCTCCCCACTTCACCCAACCTCCCCACTCCACCCAACCTCCCCACTTCACCCAAACTCGGCACTCCATCCAACCTCCGCACTCCAGCCAACCTCAGCACTCCAACCAACTTCCGCACTCCACCAAACTTCCGCACTCCACCCAACCTCCCCACTCCACCCAACCTCCCCACTCCATCCAACCTCCCCACTCCACCCAACCTCCCCACTCCACCCAACCTCCCCACTCCACCCAACCTCCCCACTTCTCCCAACCTCCCCACTTCACCCAACCTCCCCACTCCACCCTACCTCCCCACTCCACCCAACCTCCCCACTTCACCCAACCTCCCCTTTCCACTATACCTCCCCACTTCACCCAACCTCCCCACTCCACCCAACCTCCCCACTTCACCCAAACTCGGCACTCCATCCAACCTCCGCACTCCAGCCAACCTCAGCACTCCAACCAACTTCCGCACTCCACCAAACTTCCGCACTCCACCCAACCTCCCCACTCCACCCAACCTCCCCACTCCATCCAACCTCCCCACTCCACCCAACCTCCCCACTCCACCCAACCTCCCCACTCCACCCAACCTCCCCACTTCTCCCAACCTCCCCACTTCACCCAACCTCCCCACTCCACCCAACCTCCTCACTCCACTCAACCTCCCCACTCCACCCAACCTCCGCACTCCACCCAACCTTCGCACTCCACCCAACCTCCCCACTCCACCGAACCTCCCCACTCCACCCAATCTCCGCACTCCACCCAAATTCCGCACTCCACCAAACTTCCGCACTCCACGCAACCTCCCCACTCCAACCAACCTCCCCACTCCACCCAACCTCCCCACTCCACCCAACCTCCCCACTCCACCCAACCTCCCCACTTCACCAACCTCCCCATTCCACTATACCTCCCCACTTCACCCAACCTCCCCACTCCACCCAACCTCCCCACTTCACCCAAACTCGGCACTCCATCCAACCTCCGCACTCCAGCCAACCTCAGCACTCCAACCAACTTCCGCACTCCACCCAACCTCCGCACTCCACCCAACCTCCCCACTTCACCCAAACTCCCCACTCCACCCAACCTCCGCACTCCACCCAACCTTTGCACTCAACCCAACCTCCCCACTTCACCCAACCTCCCAACTCCACCCAACCTCCCCACTTCACCCAACCTCCGCACTCCATCCAACCTCCGCACTCCACCCAATCTCCGCACTCCACCTAACCTCCCCACTTCACCGAACCTCCGCACTCCATCCAACCTCCGCACTCCACCCAACCTCCGCACTCCACCCAATCTCCGCACTCCACCTAACCTCCCCACTTCACCGAACCTCCGCACTCCATCCAACCTCCGCACTCCACCCAACTTCCGCACTCCACCCAACTTCCGCACTCCACCCAACCTCCGCACTCCACCCAAACTCCCCACTTCACCCAAACTCCCCACTCCACCCAACCTCCGCACTCCACCCAACCTTCGCACTCAACCCAACCTCCCCACTTCACCCAACCTCCCAACTCCACCCAACCTCCCCACTTCACCCAACCTTCGCACTCCATCCAACCTCCGCACTCCACCCAATCTCCGCTCTCCACCTAACCTCCCCACTTCACCCAACCTCCCCACTTCACCCAACCTCCCTACTTCACCCAACCTCCCCACTTCACCCAACCTCCCCACTTCACCCAACCTCCCCACTCCACCCAACCTCCCCAAATCACCCATCCTCCCCACTCCACCCAACCTCCCCACTCCACCGAACCTCCCCACTCCACCCAATCTCCGCACTCCACCCAAACTCCGCACTCCACCAAACTTCCGCACTCCACGCAACCTCCCCACTCCAACCAACCTCCCCACTCCACCCAACCTCCCCACTCCACCCAACCTCCCCACTCCACCCAACCTCCCCACTTCACCAACCTCCCCATTCCACTATACCTCCCCACTTCACCCAACCTCCCCACTCCACCCAACCTCCCCACTACACCCAACCTCCGCACTCCACCCAACCTTCGCACTCCACCCAACCTCCCCACTCCACCGAACCTCCCCACTCCACCCAATCTCCGCACTCCACCCAAATTCCGCACTCCACCAAACTTCCGCACTCCACGCAACCTCCCCACTCCAACCAACCTCCCCACTCCACCCAACCTCCCCACTCCACCCAACCTCCCCACTCCACCCATCCTCCCCACTTCACCAACCTCCCCATTCCACTATACCTCCCCATTTCACCCAACCTCCCCACTCCACCCAACCTCCCCACTCCACCCAACCTCCGCACTCCATCCAACCTCCGCACTCCACCCAATCTCCGCACTCCACCTAACCTCCCCACTTCACCGAACCTCCGCACTCCACCAACCTCCCCACTCCACCCTACCTCCCCACTCCACCCAACCTCCCCACTTCACCCAACCTCCCCATTCCACTATACCTCCCCACTTCACCCAACCTCCCCACTCCACCCAACCTCCCCACTTAACCCAAACTCGGCACTCCATCCAACCTCCGCACTCCAGCCAACCTCAGCACTCCAACCAACTTCCGCACTCCACCAAACTTCCGCACTCCACCCAACCTCCCCACTCCACCCAACCTCCCCACTCCACCCAACCTCCCCACTCCACCCAACCTCCCCACTTCACCCAACCTCCCCACCTCACCGAACCTCCCCACTCCACCCAACCTCCGCACTCCACCCAACCTTCGCACTCAACCCAACCTCCCCACTCTTCCCAACCTCCCCACTCCACCCATCCTTCCCACTTCACCCTTCCTCGCCACTTCACTCAACCTCCCCACTCCACCCAACATCCGCACTCCACCCAACCTTCGCACTCAACCCAACCTCCCCACTTCAACCAACCTCCCAACTCCACCCAACCTCCCCACTTCACCCAACCTCCGCACTCCATCCAACCTCCGCACTGCACCCAACCTCCGCACTCCACCCAACTTCCGCACTCCACCCAAACTCCGCACTCCACCCAACCTCCGCACTCCACCCAAACTCCGCACTCCACCAAACTTCCGCACTCCACGCAACCTCCTCACTCCAACCAACCTCCCCACTCCACCCAACCTCCCCACTCCACCCTACCTCCCCACTCCACCCAACCTCCCCACTTCACCCAACCTCCCCATTCCACTTATACCTCCCCACTTCACCCAACCTCCCCACTCCACCCAACCTCCGCACTTCACCCAAACTCGGCACTCCATCCAACCTCCGCACACCACCCAACCTCCCCACTTCACCCAACCTCCCCACTCCACCCAACCTCCGCACTCCACCCAACCTTCGCACTCAACCCAACCTCCCCACTTCACCCAACCTCCCAACTCCACCCAACCTCCCCACTTCACCCAACCTCCGCACTCCATCCAACCTCCGCACTCCACCCAATCTCCGCACTCCACCTAACCTCCCCACTTCACCCAACCTCCGCACTCCACCCAACCTCCGCACTCCACCCAAACTCCGCCTCCACCCAACCTCCGTACTCCACACAACTTCCGCACTCCACCCAACTTCCGCACTCCACCCAACCTCCGCACTCCACCCTAACTCCGCACTCCACCAAACTTCCGCACTCCACGCAACCTCCCCACTCCAACCAACCTCCCCACTCCACCCAACCTCCCCACTCCACCCAACCTCACCACTCCACCCAACCTCACTTCAACCAACCTCCCAACTCCACCCAACTTCCGCACTCCACCCAACTTCCGCACTCGACCCAACCTCCGCACTCCACCCAAACTCCGCACTCCACCAAACTTCCGCACTCCACGCAACCTCCCCACTCCACCCAACCTCCCCACTCCACCCAACCTCCGCACTCCATCCAACCTCCGCACTCCACCCAATCTCCGCACTCCACCTAACCTCCCCACTTCACCGAACCTCCGCACTCCACCCAACCTCCCCACTCCACCCTACCTCCCCACTCCACCCAACCTCCCCACTTCACCCAACCTCCCAACTCCACCCAACCTCCCCACTTCACCCAACCTCCGCACTCCATCCAACCTCCGCACTCCACCCAATCTCCGCACTCCACCTAACCTCCCCACTTCACCCAACCTCCGCACTCCATCCAACCTCCGCACTCCACCCAAACTCCGCCTCCACCCAACCTCCGCACTCCACACAACTTCCGCACTCCACCCAACTTCCGCACTCCACCCAACCTCCGCACTCCACCCTAACTCCGCACTCCACCAAACTTCCGCACTCCACGCAACCTCCCCACTCCAACCAACCTCCCCACTCCACCCAACCTCCCCACTCCACCCAACCTCACCACTCCACCCAACCTCACTTCAACCAACCTCCCAACTCCACCCAACTTCCGCACTCCACCCAACTTCCGCACTCGACCCAACCTCCGCACTCCACCCAAACTCCGCACTCCACCAAACTTCCGCACTCCACGCAACCTCCCCACTCCACCCAACCTCCCCACTCCACCCAACCTCCGCACTCCATCCAACCTCCGCACTCCACCCAATCTCCGCACTCCACCTAACCTCCCCACTTCACCGAACCTCCGCACTCCACCCAACCTCCCCACTCCACCCTACCTCCCCACTCCACCCAACCTCCCCACTTCACCCAACCTCCCCATTCCACTATACCTCCCCACATCACCCAACCTCCCCACTCCACCCAACCTCCGCACTCCATCCAACCTCCGCACTCCACCCAATCTCCGCACTCCACCTAACCTCCCCACTTCACCGAACCTCCGCACTCCACCCAACCTCCCCACTCCACCCAACCTCCCCACTTCACCCAACCTCCCCATTCCACTATACCTCCCCACTTCACCCAACCTCCCCACTCCACCCAACCTCCCCACTTCACCCAAACTCGGCACTCCATCCAACCTCCGCACTCCAGCCAACCTCAGCACTCCAACCAACTTCCACACTCCACCAAACTTCCGCACTCCACCCAACCTCCCCACTCCACCCAACCTCCCCACTCCATCCAACCTCCCCACTCCACCCAACCTCCCCACTCCACCCAACCTCCCCACTCCACCCAACCTCCCCACTTCTCCCAACCTCCCCACTTCACCCAACCTCCCCACTCCACCCAACCTCCTCACTCCACTCAACCTCCCCACTCCACCCAACCTCCGCACTCCACCCAACCTTCGCACTCCACCCAACCTCCCCACTCCACCGAACCTCCCCACTCCACCCAATCTCCGCACTCCACCCAAATTCCGCACTCCACCAAACTTCCGCACTCCACGCAACCTCCCCACTCCAACCAACCTCCCCACTCCACCCAACCTCCCCACTCCACCCAACCTCCCCACTCCACCCAACCTCCCCACTTCACCAACCTCCCCATTCCACTATACCTCCCCACTTCACCCAACCTCCCCACTCCACCCAACCTCCCCACTTCACCCAAACTCGGCACTCCATCCAACCTCCGCACTCCAGCCAACCTCAGCACTCCAACCAACTTCCGCACTCCACCCAACCTCCGCACTCCACCCAACCTCCCCACTTCACCCAAACTCCCCACTCCACCCAACCTCCGCACTCCACCCAACCTTTGCACTCAACCCAACCTCCCCACTTCACCCAACCTCCCAACTCCACCCAACCTCCCCACTTCACCCAACCTCCGCACTCCATCCAACCTCCGCACTCCACCCAATCTCCGCACTCCACCTAACCTCCCCACTTCACCGAACCTCCGCACTCCATCCAACCTCCGCACTCCACCCAACCTCCGCACTCCACCCAATCTCCGCACTCCACCTAACCTCCCCACTTCACCGAACCTCCGCACTCCGTCCAACCTCCGCACTCCACCCAACTTCCGCACTCCACCCAACTTCCGCACTCCACCCAACCTCCGCACTCCACCCAAACTCCCCACTTCACCCAAACTCCCCACTCCACCCAACCTCCGCACTCCACCCAACCTTCGCACTCAACCCAACCTCCCCACTTCACCCAACCTCCCAACTCCACCCAACCTCCCCACTTCACCCAACCTTCGCACTCCATCCAACCTCCGCACTCCACCCAATCTCCGCTCTCCACCTAACCTCCCCACTTCACCCAACCTCCCCACTTCACCCAACCTCCCTACTTCACCCAAACTCCCCACTTCACCCAACCTCCCCACTTCACCCAACCTCCCCACTCCACCCAACCTCCCCAAATCACCCATCCTCCCCACTCCACCCAACCTCCCCACTCCACCCAACCTCCCCACTCCACCGAACCTCCCCACTCCACCCAATCTCCGCACTCCACCCAAACTCCGCACTCCACCAAACTTCCGCACTCCACGCAACCTCCCCACTCCAACCAACCTCCCCACTCCACCCAACCTCCCCACTCCACCCAACCTCCCCACTCCACCCAACCTCCCCACTTCACCAACCTCCCCATTCCACTATACCTCCCCACTTCACCCAACCTCCCCACTCCACCCAACCTCCCCACTACACCCAACCTCCGCACTCCACCCAACCTTCGCACTCCACCCAACCTCCCCACTCCACCGAACCTCCCCACTCCACCCAATCTCCGCACTCCACCCAAATTCCGCACTCCACCAAACTTCCGCACTCCACGCAACCTCCCCACTCCAACCAACCTCCCCACTCCACCCAACCTCCCCACTCCACCCAACCTCCCCACTCCACCCATCCTCCCCACTTCACCAACCTCCCCATTCCACTATACCTCCCCACTTCACCCAACCTCCCCACTCCACCCAACCTCCCCACTTCACCCAAACTCGGCACTCCATCCAACCTCCGCACTCCAGCCAACCTCAGCACTCCAACCAACTTCCGCACTCCACCCAACCTCCGCACTCCACCCAACCTCCCCACTTCACCCAAACTCCCCACTCCACCCAACCTCCGCACTCCACCCAACCTTTGCACTCAACCCAACCTCCCCACTTCACCCAACCTCCCAACTCCACCCAACCTCCCCACTTCACCCAACCTCCGCACTCCATCCAACCTCCGCACTCCACCCAATCTCCGCACTCCACCTAACCTCCCCACTTCACCGAACCTCCGCACTCCATCCAACCTCCGCACTCCACCCAACCTCCGCACTCCACCCAATCTCCGCACTCCACCTAACCTCCCCACTTCACCGAACCTCCGCACTCCATCCAACCTCCGCACTCCACCCAACTTCCGCACTCCACCCAACTTCCGCACTCCACCCAACCTCCGCACTCCACCCAAACTCCCCACTTCACCCAAACTCCCCACTCCACCCAACCTCCGCACTCCACCCAACCTTCGCACTCAACCCAACCTCCCCACTTCACCCAACCTCCCAACTCCACCCAACCTCCCCACTTCACCCAACCTTCGCACTCCATCCAACCTCCGCACTCCACCCAATCTCCGCTCTCCACCTAACCTCCCCACTTCACCCAACCTCCCCACTTCACCCAACCTCCCTACTTCACCCAAACTCCCCACTTCACCCAACCTCCCCACTTCACCCAACCTCCCCACTCCACCCAACCTCCCCAAATCACCCATCCTCCCCACTCCACCCAACCTCCCCACTCCACCCAACCTCCCCACTCCACCGAACCTCCCCACTCCACCCAATCTCCGCACTCCACCCAAACTCCGCACTCCACCAAACTTCCGCACTCCACGCAACCTCCCCACTCCAACCAACCTCCCCACTCCACCCAACCTCCCCACTCCACCCAACCTCCCCACTCCACCTAACCTCCCCACTTCACCAACCTCCCCATTCCACTATACCTCCCCACTTCACCCAACCTCCCCACTCCACCCAACCTCCCCACTACACCCAACCTCCGCACTCCACCCAACCTTCGCACTCCACCCAACCTCCCCACTCCACCGAACCTCCCCACTCCACCCAATCTCCGCACTCCACCCAAATTCCGCACTCCACCAAACTTCCGCACTCCACGCAACCTCCCCACTCCAACCAACCTCCCCACTCCACCCAACCTCCCCACTCCACCCAACCTCCCCACTCCACCCATCCTCCCCACTTCACCAACCTCCCCATTCCACTATACCTCCCCACTTCACCCAACCTCCCCACTCCACCCAACCTCCCCACTTCACCCAAACTCGGCACTCCATCCAACCTCCGCACTCCAGCCAACCTCAGCACTCCAACCAACTTCCGCACTCCACCCAACCTCCGCACTCCACCCAACCTCCCCACTTCACCCAAACTCCCCACTCCACCCAACCTCCGCACTCCACCCAACCTTTGCACTCAACCCAACCTCCCCACTTCACCCAACCTCCCAACTCCACCCAACCAGCCCACTTCACCCAACCTCCGCACTCCATCCAACCTCCGCACTCCACCCAATCTCCGCACTCCACCTAACCTCCCCACTTCACCGAACCTCCGCACTCCATCCAACCTCCGCACTCCACCCAACCTCCGCACTCCACCCAATCTCCGCACTCCACCTAACCTCCCCACTTCACCGAACCTCCGCACTCCATCCAACCTCCGCACTCCACCCAACTTCCGCACTCCACCCAACTTCCGCACTCCACCCAACCTCCGCACTCCACCCAAACTCCTCACTCCACCAAACTTCCGCACTCCACACAACCTCCCCACTCCAACCAACCTCCCCACTCCACCCAACCTCCCCACTCCACCCTACCTCCCCACTCCACCCAACCTCCCCACTTCACACAACCTCCCCATTCCACTATACCTCCCCACTTCACCCAACCTCCCCACTCCACCCAACCTCCCCACTTCACCCAAACTCGGCACTCCATCCAACCTCCGCACTCCAGCCAACCTCAGCACTCCAACCAACTTCCGCACTCCACCCAACCTCCGCACTCCACCCAACCTCCCCACTTCACCCAACCTCCCCATTTCACCCAACCTCCCCACTTCACCCAACCTCCCCACTTCACCCAACCTCCCCACTCCACCCAACATCCGCACTCCACCCAACCTTCGCACTCAACCCAACCTCACTTCAACCAACCTCCCAACTCCACCCAACTTCCGCACTCCACCCAACTTCCGCACTCGACCCAACCTCCGCACTCCACCCAAACTCCGCACTCCACCAAACTTCCCCACTCCACCCAACCTCCCCACTCCACCCAACCTCCCCACTCCACCCAACCTCCCCACTTCACACAACCTCCCCATTCCACTATACCTCCCCACTTCACCCAACCTCCCCACTCCACCCAACCTCCCCACTTCACCCAAACTCGGCACTCCATCCAACCTCCGCACTCCAGCCAACCTCAGCACTCCAACCAACTTCCGCACTCCACCCAACCTCCGCACTCCACCCAACCTCCCCACTTCACCCAAACTCCCCACTCCACCCAACCTCCGCACTCCACCCAACCTTTGCACTCAACCCAACCTCCCCACTTCACCCAACCTCCCAACTCCACCCAACCTCCCCACTTCACCCAACCTCCGCACTCCATCCAACCTCCGCACTCCACCCAATCTCCGCACTCCACCTAACCTCCCCACTTCACCGAACCTCCGCACTCCATCCAACCTCCGCACTCCACCCAACCTCCGCACTCCACCCAATCTCCGCACTCCACCTAACCTCCCCACTTCACCGAACCTCCGCACTCCATCCAACCTCCGCACTCCACCCAACTTCCGCACTCCACCCAACTTCCGCACTCCACCCAACCTCCGCACTCCACCCAAACTCCCCACTTCACCCAAACTCCCCACTCCACCCAACCTCCGCACTCCACCCAACCTTCGCACTCAACCCAACCTCCCCACTTCACCCAACCTCCCAACTCCACCCAACCTCCCCACTTCACCCAACCTTCGCACTCCATCCAACCTCCGCACTCCACCCAATCTCCGCTCTCCACCTAACCTCCCCACTTCACCCAACCTCCCCACTTCACCCAACCTCCCTACTTCACCCAACCTCCCCACTTCACCCAACCTCCCCACTTCACCCAACCTCCCCACTCCACCCAACCTCCCCAAATCACCCATCCTCCCCACTCCACCCAACCTCCCCACTCCACCCAACCTCCCCACTCCACCGAACCTCCCCACTCCACCCAATCTCCGCACTCCACCCAAACTCCGCACTCCACCAAACTTCCGCACTCCACGCAACCTCCCCACTCCAACCAACCTCCCCACTCCACCCAACCTCCCCACTCCACCCAACCTCCCCACTCCACCCAACCTCCCCACTTCACCAACCTCCCCATTCCACTATACCTCCCCACTTCACCCAACCTCCCCACTCCACCCAACCTCCCCACTACACCCAACCTCCGCACTCCACCCAACCTTCGCACTCCACCCAACCTCCCCACTCCACCGAACCTCCCCACTCCACCCAATCTCCGCACTCCACCCAAATTCCGCACTCCACCAAACTTCCGCACTCCACGCAACCTCCCCACTCCAACCAACCTCCCCACTCCACCCAACCTCCCCACTCCACCCAACCTCCCCACTCCACCCATCCTCCCCACTTCACCAACCTCCCCATTCCACTATACCTCCCCACTTCACCCAACCTCCCCACTCCACCCAACCTCCCCACTCCACCCAACCTCCGCACTCCATCCAACCTCCGCACTCCACCCAATCTCCGCACTCCACCTAACCTCCCCACTTCACCGAACCTCCGCACTCCACCAACCTCCCCACTCCACCCTACCTCCCCACTCCACCCAACCTCCCCACTTCACCCAACCTCCCCATTCCACTATACCTCCCCACTTCACCCAACCTCCCCACTCCACCCAACCTCCCCACTTAACCCAAACTCGGCACTCCATCCAACCTCCGCACTCCAGCCAACCTCAGCACTCCAACCAACTTCCGCACTCCACCAAACTTCCGCACTCCACCCAACCTCCCCACTCCACCCAACCTCCCCACTCCACCCAACCTCCCCACTCCACCCAACCTCCCCACTTCACCCAACCTCCCCACCTCACCGAACCTCCCCACTCCACCCAACCTCCGCACTCCACCCAACCTTCGCACTCAACCCAACCTCCCCACTCTTCCCAACCTCCCCACTCCACCCATCCTTCCCACTTCACCCTTCCTCGCCACTTCACTCAACCTCCCCACTCCACCCAACATCCGCACTCCACCCAACCTTCGCACTCAACCCAACCTCCCCACTTCAACCAACCTCCCAACTCCACCCAACCTCCCCACTTCACCCAACCTCCGCACTCCATCCAACCTCCGCACTGCACCCAACCTCCGCACTCCACCCAACTTCCGCACTCCACCCAAACTCCGCACTCCACCCAACCTCCGCACTCCACCCAAACTCCGCACTCCACCAAACTTCCGCACTCCACGCAACCTCCTCACTCCAACCAACCTCCCCACTCCACCCAACCTCCCCACTCCACCCTACCTCCCCACTCCACCCAACCTCCCCACTTCACCCAACCTCCCCATTCCACTTATACCTCCCCACTTCACCCAACCTCCCCACTCCACCCAACCTCCGCACTTCACCCAAACTCGGCACTCCATCCAACCTCCGCACACCACCCAACCTCCCCACTTCACCCAACCTCCCCACTCCACCCAACCTCCGCACTCCACCCAACCTTCGCACTCAACCCAACCTCCCCACTTCACCCAACCTCCCAACTCCACCCAACCTCCCCACTTCACCCAACCTCCGCACTCCATCCAACCTCCGCACTCCACCCAATCTCCGCACTCCACCTAACCTCCCCACTTCACCCAACCTCCGCACTCCACCCAACCTCCGCACTCCACCCAAACTCCGCCTCCACCCAACCTCCGTACTCCACACAACTTCCGCACTCCACCCAACTTCCGCACTCCACCCAACCTCCGCACTCCACCCTAACTCCGCACTCCACCAAACTTCCGCACTCCACGCAACCTCCCCACTCCAACCAACCTCCCCACTCCACCCAACCTCCCCACTCCACCCAACCTCACCACTCCACCCAACCTCACTTCAACCAACCTCCCAACTCCACCCAACTTCCGCACTCCACCCAACTTCCGCACTCGACCCAACCTCCGCACTCCACCCAAACTCCGCACTCCACCAAACTTCCGCACTCCACGCAACCTCCCCACTCCACCCAACCTCCCCACTCCACCCAACCTCCGCACTCCATCCAACCTCCGCACTCCACCCAATCTCCGCACTCCACCTAACCTCCCCACTTCACCGAACCTCCGCACTCCACCCAACCTCCCCACTCCACCCTACCTCCCCACTCCACCCAACCTCCCCACTTCACCCAACCTCCCAACTCCACCCAACCTCCCCACTTCACCCAACCTCCGCACTCCACCCAACCTTTGCACTCAACCCAACCTCCCCACTTCACCCAACCTCCCAACTCCACCCAACCTCCCCACTTCACCCAACCTCCGCACTCCATCCAACCTCCGCACTCCACCCAATCTCCGCACTCCACCTAACCTCCCCACTTCACCGAACCTCCGCACTCCATCCAACCTCCGCACTCCACCCAACCTCCGCACTCCACCCAATCTCCGCACTCCACCTAACCTCCCCACTTCACCGAACCTCCGCACTCCATCCAACCTCCGCACTCCACCCAACTTCCGCACTCCACCCAACTTCCGCACTCCACCCAACCTCCGCACTCCACCCAAACTCCCCACTTCACCCAAACTCCCCACTCCACCCAACCTCCGCACTCCACCCAACCTTCGCACTCAACCCAACCTCCCCACTTCACCCAACCTCCCAACTCCACCCAACCTCCCCACTTCACCCAACCTTCGCACTCCATCCAACCTCCGCACTCCACCCAATCTCCGCTCTCCACCTAACCTCCCCACTTCACCCAACCTCCCCACTTCACCCAACCTCCCTACTTCACCCAAACTCCCCACTTCACCCAACCTCCCCACTTCACCCAACCTCCCCACTCCACCCAACCTCCCCAAATCACCCATCCTCCCCACTCCACCCAACCTCCCCACTCCACCCAACCTCCCCACTCCACCGAACCTCCCCACTCCACCCAATCTCCGCACTCCACCCAAACTCCGCACTCCACCAAACTTCCGCACTCCACGCAACCTCCCCACTCCAACCAACCTCCCCACTCCACCCAACCTCCCCACTCCACCCAACCTCCCCACTCCACCCAACCTCCCCACTTCACCAACCTCCCCATTCCACTATACCTCCCCACTTCACCCAACCTCCCCACTCCACCCAACCTCCCCACTACACCCAACCTCCGCACTCCACCCAACCTTCGCACTCCACCCAACCTCCCCACTCCACCGAACCTCCCCACTCCACCCAATCTCCGCACTCCACCCAAATTCCGCACTCCACCAAACTTCCGCACTCCACGCAACCTCCCCACTCCAACCAACCTCCCCACTCCACCCAACCTCCCCACTCCACCCAACCTCCCCATTCCACTATACCTCCCCACTCCAACCAACCTCCCCACTCCACCCATCCTCCCCACTTCACCAACCTCCCCATTCCACTATACCTCCCCACTTCACCCAACCTCCCCACTCCACCCAACCTCCCCACTTCACCCAAACTCGGCACTCCATCCAACCTCCGCACTCCAGCCAACCTCAGCACTCCAACCAACTTCCGCACTCCACCCAACCTCCGCACTCCACCCAACCTCCCCACTTCACCCAAACTCCCCACTCCACCCAACCTCCGCACTCCACCCAACCTTTGCACTCAACCCAACCTCCCCACTTCACCCAACCTCCCAACTCCACCCAACCAGCCCACTTCACCCAACCTCCGCACTCCATCCAACCTCCGCACTCCACCCAATCTCCGCACTCCACCTAACCTCCCCACTTCACCGAACCTCCGCACTCCATCCAACCTCCGCACTCCACCCAACCTCCGCACTCCACCCAATCTCCGCACTCCACCTAACCTCCCCACTTCACCGAACCTCCGCACTCCATCCAACCTCCGCACTCCACCCAACTTCCGCACTCCACCCAACTTCCGCACTCCACCCAACCTCCGCACTCCACCCAAACTCCTCACTCCACCAAACTTCCGCACTCCACACAACCTCCCCACTCCAACCAACCTCCCCACTCCACCCAACCTCCCCACTCCACCCTACCTCCCCACTCCACCCAACCTCCCCACTTCACACAACCTCCCCATTCCACTATACCTCCCCACTTCACCCAACCTCCCCACTCCACCCAACCTCCCCACTTCACCCAAACTCGGCACTCCATCCAACCTCCGCACTCCAGCCAACCTCAGCACTCCAACCAACTTCCGCACTCCACCCAACCTCCGCACTCCACCCAACCTCCCCACTTCACCCAACCTCCCCATTTCACCCAACCTCCCCACTTCACCCAACCTCCCCACTTCACCCAACCTCCCCACTCCACCCAACATCCGCACTCCACCCAACCTTCGCACTCAACCCAACCTCACTTCAACCAACCTCCCAACTCCACCCAACTTCCGCACTCCACCCAACTTCCGCACTCGACCCAACCTCCGCACTCCACCCAAACTCCGCACTCCACCAAACTTCCCCACTCCACCCAACCTCCCCACTCCACCCAACCTCCCCACTCCACCCAACCTCCCCACTTCACACAACCTCCCCATTCCACTATACCTCCCCACTTCACCCAACCTCCCCACTCCACCCAACCTCCCCACTTCACCCAAACTCGGCACTCCATCCAACCTCCGCACTCCAGCCAACCTCAGCACTCCAACCAACTTCCGCACTCCACCCAACCTCCGCACTCCACCCAACCTCCCCACTTCACCCAAACTCCCCACTCCACCCAACCTCCGCACTCCACCCAACCTTTGCACTCAACCCAACCTCCCCACTTCACCCAACCTCCCAACTCCACCCAACCTCCCCACTTCACCCAACCTCCGCACTCCATCCAACCTCCGCACTCCACCCAATCTCCGCACTCCACCTAACCTCCCCACTTCACCGAACCTCCGCACTCCATCCAACCTCCGCACTCCACCCAACCTCCGCACTCCACCCAATCTCCGCACTCCACCTAACCTCCCCACTTCACCGAACCTCCGCACTCCATCCAACCTCCGCACTCCACCCAACTTCCGCACTCCACCCAACTTCCGCACTCCACCCAACCTCCGCACTCCACCCAAACTCCCCACTTCACCCAAACTCCCCACTCCACCCAACCTCCGCACTCCACCCAACCTTCGCACTCAACCCAACCTCCCCACTTCACCCAACCTCCCAACTCCACCCAACCTCCCCACTTCACCCAACCTTCGCACTCCATCCAACCTCCGCACTCCACCCAATCTCCGCTCTCCACCTAACCTCCCCACTTCACCCAACCTCCCCACTTCACCCAACCTCCCTACTTCACCCAACCTCCCCACTTCACCCAACCTCCCCACTTCACCCAACCTCCCCACTCCACCCAACCTCCCCAAATCACCCATCCTCCCCACTCCACCCAACCTCCCCACTCCACCCAACCTCCCCACTCCACCGAACCTCCCCACTCCACCCAATCTCCGCACTCCACCCAAACTCCGCACTCCACCAAACTTCCGCACTCCACGCAACCTCCCCACTCCAACCAACCTCCCCACTCCACCCAACCTCCCCACTCCACCCAACCTCCCCACTCCACCCAACCTCCCCACTTCACCAACCTCCCCATTCCACTATACCTCCCCACTTCACCCAACCTCCCCACTCCACCCAACCTCCCCACTACACCCAACCTCCGCACTCCACCCAACCTTCGCACTCCACCCAACCTCCCCACTCCACCGAACCTCCCCACTCCACCCAATCTCCGCACTCCACCCAAATTCCGCACTCCACCAAACTTCCGCACTCCACGCAACCTCCCCACTCCAACCAACCTCCCCACTCCACCCAACCTCCCCACTCCACCCAACCTCCCCACTCCACCCATCCTCCCCACTTCACCAACCTCCCCATTCCACTATACCTCCCCACTTCACCCAACCTCCCCACTCCACCCAACCTCCCCACTCCACCCAAACTCCGCACTCCATCCAACCTCCGCACTCCACCCAATCTCCGCACTCCACCTAACCTCCCCACTTCACCGAACCTCCGCACTCCACCAACCTCCCCACTCCACCCTACCTCCCCACTCCACCCAACCTCCCCACTTCACCCAACCTCCCCATTCCACTATACCTCCCCACTTCACCCAACCTCCCCACTCCACCCAACCTCCCCACTTAACCCAAACTCGGCACTCCATCCAACCTCCGCACTCCAGCCAACCTCAGCACTCCAACCAACTTCCGCACTCCACCAAACTTCCGCACTCCACCCAACCTCCCCACTCCACCCAACCTCCCCACTCCACCCAACCTCCCCACTCCACCCAACCTCCCCACTTCACCCAACCTCCCCACCTCACCGAACCTCCCCACTCCACCCAACCTCCGCACTCCACCCAACCTTCGCACTCAACCCAACCTCCCCACTCTTCCCAACCTCCCCACTCCACCCATCCTTCCCACTTCACCCTTCCTCGCCACTTCACTCAACCTCCCCACTCCACCCAACATCCGCACTCCACCCAACCTTCGCACTCAACCCAACCTCCCCACTTCAACCAACCTCCCAACTCCACCCAACCTCCCCACTTCACCCAACCTCCGCACTCCATCCAACCTCCGCACTGCACCCAACCTCCGCACTCCACCCAACTTCCGCACTCCACCCAAACTCCGCACTCCACCCAACCTCCGCACTCCACCCAAACTCCGCACTCCACCAAACTTCCGCACTCCACGCAACCTCCTCACTCCAACCAACCTCCCCACTCCACCCAACCTCCCCACTCCACCCTACCTCCCCACTCCACCCAACCTCCCCACTTCACCCAACCTCCCCATTCCACTTATACCTCCCCACTTCACCCAACCTCCCCACTCCACCCAACCTCCGCACTTCACCCAAACTCGGCACTCCATCAAACCTCCGCACACCACCCAACCTCCCCACTTCACCCAACCTCCCTACTTCACCCAACCTCCCCACTTCACCCAACCTCCCCACTTCACCCAACCTCCCCACTCCACCCAACCTCCCCAAATCACCCATCCTCCCCACTCCACCCAACCTCCCCACTCCACCCAACCTCCCCACTCCACCGAACCTCCCCACTCCACCCAATCTCCGCACTCCACCCAAACTCCGCACTCCACCAAACTTCCGCACTCCACGCAACCTCCCCACTCCAACCAACCTCCCCACTCCACCCAACCTCCCCACTCCACCCAACCTCCCCACTCCACCCAACCTCCCCACTTCACCAACCTCCCCATTCCACTATACCTCCCCACTTCACCCAACCTCCCCACTCCACCCAACCTCCCCACTACACCCAACCTCCGCACTCCACCCAACCTTCGCACTCCACCCAACCTCCCCACTCCACCGAACCTCCCCACTCCACCCAATCTCCGCACTCCACCCAAATTCCGCACTCCACCAAACTTCCGCACTCCACGCAACCTCCCCACTCCAACCAACCTCCCCACTCCACCCAACCTCCCCACTCCACCCAACCTCCCCACTCCACCCATCCTCCCCACTTCACCAACCTCCCCATTCCACTATACCTCCCCACTTCACCCAACCTCCCCACTCCACCCAACCTCCCCACTCCACCCAACCTCCGCACTCCATCCAACCTCCGCACTCCACCCAATCTCCGCACTCCACCTAACCTCCCCACTTCACCGAACCTCCGCACTCCACCAACCTCCCCACTCCACCCTACCTCCCCACTCCACCCAACCTCCCCACTTCACCCAACCTCCCCATTCCACTATACCTCCCCACTTCACCCAACCTCCCCACTCCACCCAACCTCCCCACTTAACCCAAACTCGGCACTCCATCCAACCTCCGCACTCCAGCCAACCTCAGCACTCCAACCAACTTCCGCACTCCACCAAACTTCCGCACTCCACCCAACCTCCCCACTCCACCCAACCTCCCCACTCCACCCAACCTCCCCACTCCACCCAACCTCCCCACTTCACCCAACCTCCCCACCTCACCGAACCTCCCCACTCCACCCAACCTCCGCACTCCACCCAACCTTCGCACTCAACCCAACCTCCCCACTCTTCCCAACCTCCCCACTCCACCCATCCTTCCCACTTCACCCTTCCTCGCCACTTCACTCAACCTCCCCACTCCACCCAACATCCGCACTCCACCCAACCTTCGCACTCAACCCAACCTCCCCACTTCAACCAACCTCCCAACTCCACCCAACCTCCCCACTTCACCCAACCTCCGCACTCCATCCAACCTCCGCACTGCACCCAACCTCCGCACTCCACCCAACTTCCGCACTCCACCCAAACTCCGCACTCCACCCAACCTCCGCACTCCACCCAAACTCCGCACTCCACCAAACTTCCGCACTCCACGCAACCTCCTCACTCCAACCAACCTCCCCACTCCACCCAACCTCCCCACTCCACCCTACCTCCCCACTCCACCCAACCTCCCCACTTCACCCAACCTCCCCATTCCACTTATACCTCCCCACTTCACCCAACCTCCCCACTCCACCCAACCTCCGCACTTCACCCAAACTCGGCACTCCATCCAACCTCCGCACACCACCCAACCTCCCCACTTCACCCAACCTCCCCACTCCACCCAACCTCCGCACTCCACCCAACCTTCGCACTCAACCCAACCTCCCCACTTCACCCAACCTCCCAACTCCACCCAACCTCCCCACTTCACCCAACCTCCGCACTCCATCCAACCTCCGCACTCCACCCAATCTCCGCACTCCACCTAACCTCCCCACTTCACCCAACCTCCGCACTCCACCCAACCTCCGCACTCCACCCAAACTCCGCCTCCACCCAACCTCCGTACTCCACACAACTTCCGCACTCCACCCAACTTCCGCACTCCACCCAACCTCCGCACTCCACCCTAACTCCGCACTCCACCAAACTTCCGCACTCCACGCAACCTCCCCACTCCAACCAACCTCCCCACTCCACCCAACCTCCCCACTCCACCCAACCTCACCACTCCACCCAACCTCACTTCAACCAACCTCCCAACTCCACCCAACTTCCGCACTCCACCCAACTTCCGCACTCGACCCAACCTCCGCACTCCACCCAAACTCCGCACTCCACCAAACTTCCGCACTCCACGCAACCTCCCCACTCCACCCAACCTCCCCACTCCACCCAACCTCCGCACTCCATCCAACCTCCGCACTCCACCCAATCTCCGCACTCCACCTAACCTCCCCACTTCACCGAACCTCCGCACTCCACCCAACCTCCCCACTCCACCCTACCTCCCCACTCCACCCAACCTCCCCACTTCACCCAACCTCCCAACTCCACCCAACCTCCCCACTTCACCCAACCTCCGCACTCCATCCAACCTCCGCACTCCACCCAATCTCCGCACTCCACCTAACCTCCCCACTTCACCCAACCTCCGCACTCCATCCAACCTCCGCACTCCACCCAAACTCCGCCTCCACCCAACCTCAGCACTCCACACAACTTCCGCACTCCACCCAACTTCCGCACTCCACCCAACCTCCGCACTCCACCCTAACTCCGCACTCCACCAAACTTCCGCACTCCACGCAACCTCCCCACTCCAACCAACCTCCCCACTCCACCCAACCTCCCCACTCCACCCAACCTCACCACTCCACCCAACCTCACTTCAACCAACCTCCCAACTCCACCCAACTTCCGCACTCCACCCAACTTCCGCACTCGACCCAACCTCCGCACTCCACCCAAACTCCGCACTCCACCAAACTTCCGCACTCCACGCAACCTCCCCACTCCACCCAACCTCCCCACTCCACCCAACCTCCGCACTCCATCCAACCTCCGCACTCCACCCAATCTCCGCACTCCACCTAACCTCCCCACTTCACCGAACCTCCGCACTCCACCCAACCTCCCCACTCCACCCTACCTCCCCACTCCACCCAACCTCCCCACTTCACCCAACCTCCCCATTCCACTATACCTCCCCACTTCACCCAACCTCCCCACTCCACCCAACCTCCGCACTCCATCCAACCTCCGCACTCCACCCAATCTCCGCACTCCACCTAACCTCCCCACTTCACCGAACCTCCGCACTCCACCCAACCTCCCCACTCCACCCAACCTCCCCACTTCACCCAACCTCCCCATTCCACTATACCTCCCCACTTCACCCAACCTCCCCACTCCACCCAACCTCCCCACTTCACCCAAACTCGGCACTCCATCCAACCTCCGCACTCCAGCCAACCTCAGCACTCCAACCAACTTCCACACTCCACCAAACTTCCGCACTCCACCCAACCTCCCCACTCCACCCAACCTCCCCACTCCATCCAACCTCCCCACTCCACCCAACCTCCCCACTCCACCCAACCTCCCCACTCCACCCAACCTCCCCACTTCTCCCAACCTCCCCACTTCACCCAACCTCCCCACTCCACCCAACCTCCTCACTCCACTCAACCTCCCCACTCCACCCAACCTCCGCACTCCACCCAACCTTCGCACTCCACCCAACCTCCCCACTCCACCGAACCTCCCCACTCCACCCAATCTCCGCACTCCACCCAAATTCCGCACTCCACCAAACTTCCGCACTCCACGCAACCTCCCCACTCCAACCAACCTCCCCACTCCACCCAACCTCCCCACTCCACCCAACCTCCCCACTCCACCCAACCTCCCCACTTCACCAACCTCCCCATTCCACTATACCTCCCCACTTCACCCAACCTCCCCACTCCACCCAACCTCCCCACTTCACCCAAACTCGGCACTCCATCCAACCTCCGCACTCCAGCCAACCTCAGCACTCCAACCAACTTCCGCACTCCACCCAACCTCCGCACTCCACCCAACCTCCCCACTTCACCCAAACTCCCCACTCCACCCAACCTCCGCACTCCACCCAACCTTTGCACTCAACCCAACCTCCCCACTTCACCCAACCTCCCAACTCCACCCAACCTCCCCACTTCACCCAACCTCCGCACTCCATCCAACCTCCGCACTCCACCCAATCTCCGCACTCCACCTAACCTCCCCACTTCACCGAACCTCCGCACTCCACCCAACCTCCCCACTCCACCCTACCTCCCCACTCCACCCAACCTCCCCACTTCACCCAACCTCCCAACTCCACCCAACCTCCCCACTTCACCCAACCTCCGCACTCCATCCAACCTCCGCACTCCACCCAATCTCCGCACTCCACCTAACCTCCCCACTTCACCCAACCTCCGCACTCCATCCAACCTCCGCACTCCACCCAAACTCCGCCTCCACCCAACCTCAGCACTCCACACAACTTCCGCACTCCACCCAACTTCCGCACTCCACCCAACCTCCGCACTCCACCCTAACTCCGCACTCCACCAAACTTCCGCACTCCACGCAACCTCCCCACTCCAACCAACCTCCCCACTCCACCCAACCTCCCCACTCCACCCAACCTCACCACTCCACCCAACCTCACTTCAACCAACCTCCCAACTCCACCCAACTTCCGCACTCCACCCAACTTCCGCACTCGACCCAACCTCCGCACTCCACCCAAACTCCGCACTCCACCAAACTTCCGCACTCCACGCAACCTCCCCACTCCACCCAACCTCCCCACTCCACCCAACCTCCGCACTCCATCCAACCTCCGCACTCCACCCAATCTCCGCACTCCACCTAACCTCCCCACTTCACCGAACCTCCGCACTCCACCCAACCTCCCCACTCCACCCTACCTCCCCACTCCACCCAACCTCCCCACTTCACCCAACCTCCCCATTCCACTATACCTCCCCACTTCACCCAACCTCCCCACTCCACCCAACCTCCGCACTCCATCCAACCTCCGCACTCCACCCAATCTCCGCACTCCACCTAACCTCCCCACTTCACCGAACCTCCGCACTCCACCCAACCTCCCCACTCCACCCAACCTCCCCACTTCACCCAACCTCCCCATTCCACTATACCTCCCCACTTCACCCAACCTCCCCACTCCACCCAACCTCCCCACTTCACCCAAACTCGGCACTCCATCCAACCTCCGCACTCCAGCCAACCTCAGCACTCCAACCAACTTCCACACTCCACCAAACTTCCGCACTCCACCCAACCTCCCCACTCCACCCAACCTCCCCACTCCATCCAACCTCCCCACTCCACCCAACCTCCCCACTCCACCCAACCTCCCCACTCCACCCAACCTCCCCACTTCTCCCAACCTCCCCACTTCACCCAACCTCCCCACTCCACCCAACCTCCTCACTCCACTCAACCTCCCCACTCCACCCAACCTCCGCACTCCACCCAACCTTCGCACTCCACCCAACCTCCCCACTCCACCGAACCTCCCCACTCCACCCAATCTCCGCACTCCACCCAAATTCCGCACTCCACCAAACTTCCGCACTCCACGCAACCTCCCCACTCCAACCAACCTCCCCACTCCACCCAACCTCCCCACTCCACCCAACCTCCCCACTCCACCCAACCTCCCCACTTCACCAACCTCCCCATTCCACTATACCTCCCCACTTCACCCAACCTCCCCACTCCACCCAACCTCCCCACTTCACCCAAACTCGGCACTCCATCCAACCTCCGCACTCCAGCCAACCTCAGCACTCCAACCAACTTCCGCACTCCACCCAACCTCCGCACTCCACCCAACCTCCCCACTTCACCCAAACTCCCCACTCCACCCAACCTCCGCACTCCACCCAACCTTTGCACTCAACCCAACCTCCCCACTTCACCCAACCTCCCAACTCCACCCAACCTCCCCACTTCACCCAACCTCCGCACTCCATCCAACCTCCGCACTCCACCCAATCTCCGCACTCCACCTAACCTCCCCACTTCACCGAACCTCCGCACTCCATCCAACCTCCGCACTCCACCCAACCTCCGCACTCCACCCAATCTCCGCACTCCACCTAACCTCCCCACTTCACCGAACCTCCGCACTCCGTCCAACCTCCGCACTCCACCCAACTTCCGCACTCCACCCAACTTCCGCACTCCACCCAACCTCCGCACTCCACCCAAACTCCCCACTTCACCCAAACTCCCCACTCCACCCAACCTCCGCACTCCACCCAACCTTCGCACTCAACCCAACCTCCCCACTTCACCCAACCTCCCAACTCCACCCAACCTCCCCACTTCACCCAACCTTCGCACTCCATCCAACCTCCGCACTCCACCCAATCTCCGCTCTCCACCTAACCTCCCCACTTCACCCAACCTCCCCACTTCACCCAACCTCCCTACTTCACCCAAACTCCCCACTTCACCCAACCTCCCCACTTCACCCAACCTCCCCACTCCACCCAACCTCCCCAAATCACCCATCCTCCCCACTCCACCCAACCTCCCCACTCCACCCAACCTCCCCACTCCACCGAACCTCCCCACTCCACCCAATCTCCGCACTCCACCCAAACTCCGCACTCCACCAAACGTCCGCACTCCACGCAACCTCCCCACTCCAACCAACCTCCCCACTCCACCCAACCTCCCCACTCCACCCAACCTCCCCACTCCACCCAACCTCCCCACTTCACCAACCTCCCCATTCCACTATACCTCCCCACTTCACCCAACCTCCCCACTCCACCCAACCTCCCCACTACACCCAACCTCCGCACTCCACCCAACCTTCGCACTCCACCCAACCTCCCCACTCCACCGAACCTCCCCACTCCACCCAATCTCCGCACTCCACCCAAATTCCGCACTCCACCAAACTTCCGCACTCCACGCAACCTCCCCACTCCAACCAACCTCCCCACTCCACCCAACCTCCCCACTCCACCCAACCTCCCCACTCCACCCATCCTCCCCACTTCACCAACCTCCCCATTCCACTATACCTCCCCACTTCACCCAACCTCCCCACTCCACCCAACCTCCCCACTTCACCCAAACTCGGCACTCCATCCAACCTCCGCACTCCAGCCAACCTCAGCACTCCAACCAACTTCCGCACTCCACCCAACCTCCGCACTCCACCCAACCTCCCCACTTCACCCAAACTCCCCACTCCACCCAACCTCCGCACTCCACCCAACCTTTGCACTCAACCCAACCTCCCCACTTCACCCAACCTCCCAACTCCACCCAACCTCCCCACTTCACCCAACCTCCGCACTCCATCCAACCTCCGCACTCCACCCAATCTCCGCACTCCACCTAACCTCCCCACTTCACCGAACCTCCGCACTCCATCCAACCTCCGCACTCCACCCAACCTCCGCACTCCACCCAATCTCCGCACTCCACCTAACCTCCCCACTTCACCGAACCTCCGCACTCCATCCAACCTCCGCACTCCACCCAACTTCCGCACTCCACCCAACTTCCGCACTCCACCCAACCTCCGCACTCCACCCAAACTCCCCACTTCACCCAAACTCCCCACTCCACCCAACCTCCGCACTCCACCCAACCTTCGCACTCAACCCAACCTCCCCACTTCACCCAACCTCCCAACTCCACCCAACCTCCCCACTTCACCCAACTTTCGCACTCCATCCAACCTCCGCACTCCACCCAATCTCCGCTCTCCACCTAACCTCCCCACTTCACCCAACCTCCCCACTTCACCCAACCTCCCTACTTCACCCAAACTCCCCACTTCACCCAACCTCCCCACTTCACCCAACCTCCCCACTCCACCCAACCTCCCCAAATCACCCATCCTCCCCACTCCACCCAACCTCCCCACTCCACCCAACCTCCCCACTCCACCGAACCTCCCCACTCCACCCAATCTCCGCACTCCACCCAAACTCCGCACTCCACCAAACTTCCGCACTCCACGCAACCTCCCCACTCCAACCAACCTCCCCACTCCACCCAACCTCCCCACTCCACCCAACCTCCCCACTCCACCCAACCTCCCCACTTCACCAACCTCCCCATTCCACTATACCTCCCCACTTCACCCAACCTCCCCACTCCACCCAACCTCCCCACTACACCCAACCTCCGCACTCCACCCAACCTTCGCACTCCACCCAACCTCCCCACTCCACCGAACCTCCCCACTCCACCCAATCTCCGCACTCCACCCAAATTCCGCACTCCACCAAACTTCCGCACTCCACGCAACCTCCCCACTCCAACCAACCTCCCCACTCCACCCAACCTCCCCACTCCACCCAACCTCCCCACTCCACCCATCCTCCCCACTTCACCAACCTCCCCATTCCACTATACCTCCCCACTTCACCCAACCTCCCCACTCCACCCAACCTCCCCACTTCACCCAAACTCGGCACTCCATCCAACCTCCGCACTCCAGCCAACCTCAGCACTCCAACCAACTTCCGCACTCCACCCAACCTCCGCACTCCACCCAACCTCCCCACTTCACCCAAACTCCCCACTCCACCCAACCTCCGCACTCCACCCAACCTTTGCACTCAACCCAACCTCCCCACTTCACCCAACCTCCCAACTCCACCCAACCAGCCCACTTCACCCAACCTCCGCACTCCATCCAACCTCCGCACTCCACCCAATCTCCGCACTCCACCTAACCTCCCCACTTCACCGAACCTCCGCACTCCATCCAACCTCCGCACTCCACCCAACCTCCGCACTCCACCCAATCTCCGCACTCCACCTAACCTCCCCACTTCACCGAACCTCCGCACTCCATCCAACCTCCGCACTCCACCCAACTTCCGCACTCCACCCAACTTCCGCACTCCACCCAACCTCCGCACTCCACCCAAACTCCTCACTCCACCAAACTTCCGCACTCCACACAACCTCCCCACTCCAACCAACCTCCCCACTCCACCCAACCTCCCCACTCCACCCTACCTCCCCACTCCACCCAACCTCCCCACTTCACACAACCTCCCCATTCCACTATACCTCCCCACTTCACCCAACCTCCCCACTCCACCCAACCTCCCCACTTCACCCAAACTCGGCACTCCATCCAACCTCCGCACTCCAGCCAACCTCAGCACTCCAACCAACTTCCGCACTCCACCCAACCTCCGCACTCCACCCAACCTCCCCACTTCACCCAACCTCCCCATTTCACCCAACCTCCCCACTTCACCCAACCTCCCCACTTCACCCAACCTCCCCACTCCACCCAACATCCGCACTCCACCCAACCTTCGCACTCAACCCAACCTCACTTCAACCAACCTCCCAACTCCACCCAACTTCCGCACTCCACCCAACTTCCGCACTCGACCCAACCTCCGCACTCCACCCAAACTCCGCACTCCACCAAACTTCCGCACTCCACGCAACCTCCCCACTCCACCCAACCTCCCCACTCCACCCAACCTCCGCACTCCATCCAACCTCCGCACTCCACCCAATCTCCGCACTCCACCTAACCTCCCCACTTCACCGAACCTCCGCACTCCACCAACCTCCCCACTCCACCCTACCTTCCCACTCCACCCAACCTCCCCACTTCACCCAACCTCCCCATTCCACTATACCTCCCCACTTCACCCAACCTCCCCACTCCACCCAACCTCCCCACTTCACCCAAACTCGGCACTCCATCCAACCTCCGCACTCCAGCCAACCTCAGCACTCCAACCAACTTCCGCACTCCACCAAACTTCCGCACTCCACCCAACCTCCCCACTCCACCCAACCTCCCCACTCCACCCAACCTCCCCACTCCACCCAACCTCCCCACTTCACCCAACCTCCCCACCTCACCGAACCTCCCCACTCCACCCAACCTCCGCACTCCACCCAACCTTCGCACTCAACCCAACCTCCCCACTCTTCCCAACCTCCCCACTCCACCCATCCTTCCCACTTCACCCTTCCTCGCCACTTCACTCAACCTCCCCACTCCACCCAACATCCGCACTCCACCCAACCTTCGCACTCAACCCAACCTCCCCACTTCAACCAACCTCCCAACTCCACCCAACCTCCCCACTTCACCCAACCTCCGCACTCCATCCAACCTCCGCACTGCACCCAACCTCCGCACTCCACCCAACTTCCGCACTCCACCCAAACTCCGCACTCCACCCAACCTCCGCACTCCACCCAAACTCCGCACTCCACCAAACTTCCGCACTCCACGCAACCTCCTCACTCCAACCAACCTCCCCACTCCACCCAACCTCCCCACTCCACCCTACCTCCCCACTCCACCCAACCTCCCCACTTCACCCAACCTCCCCATTCCACCCAACCTCCGCACTTCACCCAAACTCGGCACTCCATCCAACCTCCGCACACCACCCAACCTCCCCACTTCACCCAACCTCCCCACTCCACCCAACCTCCGCACTCCACCCAACCTTCGCACTCAACCCAACCTCCCCACTTCACCCAACCTCCCAACTCCACCCAACCTCCCCACTTCACCCAACCTCCGCACTCCATCCAACCTCCGCACTCCACCCAATCTCCGCACTCCACCTAACCTCCCCACTTCACCCAACCTCCGCACTCCATCCAACCTCCGCACTCCACCCAAACTCCGCCTCCACCCAACCTCCGCACTCCACACAACTTCCGCACTCCACCCAACTTCCGCACTCCACCCAACCTCCGCACTCCACCCTAACTCCGCACTCCACCAAACTTCCGCACTCCACGCAACCTCCCCACTCCAACCAACCTCCCCACTCCACCCAACCTCACCACTCCACCCAACCTCACTTCAACCAACCTCCCAACTCCACCCAACTTCCGCACTCCACCCAACTTCCGCACTCGACCCAACCTCCGCACTCCACCCAAACTCCGCACTCCACCAAACTTCCGCACTCCACGCAACCTCCCCACTCCACCCAACCTCCCCACTCCACCCAACCTCCGCACTCCATCCAACCTCCGCACTCCACCCAATCTCCGCACTCCACCTAACCTCCCCACTTCACCGAACCTCCGCACTCCACCCAACCTCCCCACTCCACCCTACCTCCCCACTCCACCCAACCTCCCCACTTCACCCAACCTCCCAACTCCACCCAACCTCCCCACTTCACCCAACCTCCGCACTCCATCCAACCTCCGCACTCCACCCAATCTCCGCACTCCACCTAACCTCCCCACTTCACCCAACCTCAGCACTCCATCCAACCTCCGCACTCCACCCAAACTCCGCCTCCACCCAACCTCCGCACTCCACACAACTTCCGCACTCCACCCAACTTCCGCACTCCACCCAACCTCCGCACTCCACCCTAACTCCGCACTCCACCAAACTTCCGCACTCCACGCAACCTCCCCACTCCAACCAACCTCCCCACTCCACCCAACCTCCCCACTCCACCCAACCTCACCACTCCACCCAACCTCACTTCAACCAACCTCCCAACTCCACCCAACTTCCGCACTCCACCCAACTTCCGCACTCGACCCAACCTCCGCACTCCACCCAAACTCCGCACTCCACCAAACTTCCGCACTCCACGCAACCTCCCCACTCCACCCAACCTCCCCACTCCACCCAACCTCCGCACTCCATCCAACCTCCGCACTCCACCCAATCTCCGCACTCCACCTAACCTCCCCACTTCACCGAACCTCCGCACTCCACCCAACCTCCCCACTCCACCCTACCTCCCCACTCCACCCAACCTCCCCACTTCACCCAACCTCCCCATTCCACTATACCTCCCCACTTCACCCAACCTCCCCACTCCACCCAACCTCCCCACTTCACCCAAACTCGGCACTCCATCCAACCTCCGCACTCCAGCCAACCTCAGCACTCCAACCAACTTCCGCACTCCACCAAACTTCCGCACTCCACCCAACCTCCCCACTCCACCCAACCTCCCCACTCCATCCAACCTCCCCACTCCACCCAACCTCCCCACTCCACCCAACCTCCCCACTCCACCCAACCTCCCCACTTCTCCCAACCTCCCCACTTCACCCAACCTCCCCACTCCACCCAACCTCCTCACTCCACTCAACCTCCCCACTCCACCCAACCTCCGCACTCCACCCAACCTTCGCACTCCACCCAACCTCCCCACTCCACCGAACCTCCCCACTCCACCCAATCTCCGCACTCCACCCAAATTCCGCACTCCACCAAACTTCCGCACTCCACGCAACCTCCCCACTCCAACCAACCTCCCCACTCCACCCAACCTCCCCACTCCACCCAACCTCCCCACTCCACCCAACCTCCCCACTTCACCAACCTCCCCATTCCACTATACCTCCCCACTTCACCCAACCTCCCCACTCCACCCAACCTCCCCACTTCACCCAAACTCGGCACTCCATCCAACCTCCGCACTCCAGCCAACCTCAGCACTCCAACCAACTTCCGCACTCCACCCAACCTCCGCACTCCACCCAACCTCCCCACTTCACCCAAACTCCCCACTCCACCCAACCTCCGCACTCCACCCAACCTTTGCACTCAACCCAACCTCCCCACTTCACCCAACCTCCCAACTCCACCCAACCTCCCCACTTCACCCAACCTCCGCACTCCATCCAACCTCCGCACTCCACCCAATCTCCGCACTCCACCTAACCTCCCCACTTCACCGAACCTCCGCACTCCATCCAACCTCCGCACTCCACCCAACCTCCGCACTCCACCCAATCTCCGCACTCCACCTAACCTCCCCACTTCACCGAACCTCCGCACTCCATCCAACCTCCGCACTCCACCCAACTTCCGCACTCCACCCAACTTCCGCACTCCACCCAACCTCCGCACTCCACCCAAACTCCCCACTTCACCCAAACTCCCCACTCCACCCAACCTCCGCACTCCACCCAACCTTCGCACTCAACCCAACCTCCCCACTTCACCCAACCTCCCAACTCCACCCAACCTCCCCACTTCACCCAACCTTCGCACTCCATCCAACCTCCGCACTCCACCCAATCTCCGCTCTCCACCTAACCTCCCCACTTCACCCAACCTCCCCACTTCACCCAACCTCCCTACTTCACCCAACCTCCCCACTTCACCCAACCTCCCCACTTCACCCAACCTCCCCACTCCACCCAACCTCCCCAAATCACCCATCCTCCCCACTCCACCCAACCTCCCCACTCCACCCAACCTCCCCACTCCACCGAACCTCCCCACTCCACCCAATCTCCGCACTCCACCCAAACTCCGCACTCCACCAAACTTCCGCACTCCACGCAACCTCCCCACTCCAACCAACCTCCCCACTCCACCCAACCTCCCCACTCCACCCAACCTCCCCACTCCACCCAACCTCCCCACTTCACCAACCTCCCCATTCCACTATACCTCCCCACTTCACCCAACCTCCCCACTCCACCCAACCTCCCCACTACACCCAACCTCCGCACTCCACCCAACCTTCGCACTCCACCCAACCTCCCCACTCCACCGAACCTCCCCACTCCACCCAATCTCCGCACTCCACCCAAATTCCGCACTCCACCAAACTTCCGCACTCCACGCAACCTCCCCACTCCAACCAACCTCCCCACTCCACCCAACCTCCCCACTCCACCCAACCTCCCCACTCCACCCATCCTCCCCACTTCACCAACCTCCCCATTCCACTATACCTCCCCACTTCACCCAACCTCCCCACTCCACCCAACCTCCCCACTCCACCCAACCTCCGCACTCCATCCAACCTCCGCACTCCACCCAATCTCCGCACTCCACCTAACCTCCCCACTTCACCGAACCTCCGCACTCCACCAACCTCCCCACTCCACCCTACCTCCCCACTCCACCCAACCTCCCCACTTCACCCAACCTCCCCATTCCACTATACCTCCCCACTTCACCCAACCTCCCCACTCCACCCAACCTCCCCACTTCACCCAAACTCGGCACTCCATCCAACCTCCGCACTCCAGCCAACCTCAGCACTCCAACCAACTTCCGCACTCCACCAAACTTCCGCACTCCACCCAACCTCCCCACTCCACCCAACCTCCCCACTCCACCCAACCTCCCCACTCCACCCAACCTCCCCACTTCACCCAACCTCCCCACCTCACCGAACCTCCCCACTCCACCCAACCTCCGCACTCCACCCAACCTTCGCACTCAACCCAACCTCCCCACTCTTCCCAACCTCCCCACTCCACCCATCCTTCCCACTTCACCCTTCCTCGCCACTTCACTCAACCTCCCCACTCCACCCAACATCCGCACTCCACCCAACCTTCGCACTCAACCCAACCTCCCCACTTCAACCAACCTCCCAACTCCACCCAACCTCCCCACTTCACCCAACCTCCGCACTCCATCCAACCTCCGCACTGCACCCAACCTCCGCACTCCACCCAACTTCCGCACTCCACCCAAACTCCGCACTCCACCCAACCTCCGCACTCCACCCAAACTCCGCACTCCACCAAACTTCCGCACTCCACGCAACCTCCTCACTCCAACCAACCTCCCCACTCCACCCAACCTCCCCACTCCACCCTACCTCCCCACTCCACCCAACCTCCCCACTTCACCCAACCTCCCCATTCCACTTATACCTCCCCACTTCACCCAACCTCCCCACTCCACCCAACCTCCGCACTTCACCCAAACTCGGCACTCCATCCAACCTCCGCACACCACCCAACCTCCCCACTTCACCCAACCTCCCCACTCCACCCAACCTCCGCACTCCACCCAACCTTCGCACTCAACCCAACCTCCCCACTTCACCCAACCTCCCAACTCCACCCAACCTCCCCACTTCACCCAACCTCCGCACTCCATCCAATCTCCGCACTCCACCTAACCTCCCCACTTCACCCAACCTCCGCACTCCACCCAACCTCCGCACTCCACCCAAACTCCGCCTCCACCCAACCTCCGTACTCCACACAACTTCCGCACTCCACCCAACTTCCGCACTCCACCCAACCTCCGCACTCCACCCTAACTCCGCACTCCACCAAACTTCCGCACTCCACGCAACCTCCCCACTCCAACCAACCTCCCCACTCCACCCAACCTCCCCACTCCACCCAACCTCACCACTCCACCCAACCTCACTTCAACCAACCTCCCAACTCCACCCAACTTCCGCACTCCACCCAACTTCCGCACTCGACCCAACCTCCGCACTCCACCCAAACTCCGCACTCCACCAAACTTCCGCACTCCACGCAACCTCCCCACTCCACCCAACCTCCCCACTCCACCCAACCTCCGCACTCCATCCAACCTCCGCACTCCACCCAATCTCCGCACTCCACCTAACCTCCCCACTTCACCGAACCTCCGCACTCCACCCAACCTCCCCACTCCACCCTACCTCCCCACTCCACCCAACCTCCCCACTTCACCCAACCTCCCAACTCCACCCAACCTCCCCACTTCACCCAACCTCCGCACTCCATCCAACCTCCGCACTCCACCCAATCTCCGCACTCCACCTAACCTCCCCACTTCACCCAACCTCCGCACTCAATCCAACCTCCGCACTCCACACAACTTCCGCACTCCACCCAACTTCCGCACTCCACCCAACCTCCGCACTCCACCCTAACTCCGCACTCCACCAAACTTCCGCACTCCACGCAACCTCCCCACTCCAACCAACCTCCCCACTCCACCCAACCTCCCCACTCCACCCAACCTCACCACTCCACCCAACCTCACTTCAACCAACCTCCCAACTCCACCCAACTTCCGCACTCCACCCAACTTCCGCACTCGACCCAACCTCCGCACTCCACCCAAACTCCGCACTCCACCAAACTTCCGCACTCCACGCAACCTCCCCACTCCACCCAACCTCCCCACTCCACCCAACCTCCGCACTCCATCCAACCTCCGCACTCCACCCAATCTCCGCACTCCACCTAACCTCCCCACTTCACCGAACCTCCGCACTCCACCCAACCTCCCCACTCCACCCTACCTCCCCACTCCACCCAACCTCCCCACTTCACCCAACCTCCCCATTCCACTATACCTCCCCACTTCACCCAACCTCCCCACTCCACCCAACCTCCCCACTTCACCCAAACTCGGCACTCCATCCAACCTCCGCACTCCAGCCAACCTCAGCACTCCAACCAACTTCCGCACTCCACCAAACTTCCGCACTCCACCCAACCTCCCCACTCCACCCAACCTCCCCACTCCATCCAACCTCCCCACTCCACCCAACCTCCCCACTCCACCCAACCTCCCCACTCCACCCAACCTCCCCACTTCTCCCAACCTCCCCACTTCACCCAACCTCCCCACTCCACCCAACCTCCTCACTCCACTCAACCTCCCCACTCCACCCAACCTCCGCACTCCACCCAACCTTCGCACTCCACCCAACCTCCCCACTCCACCGAACCTCCCCACTCCACCCAATCTCCGCACTCCACCCAAATTCCGCACTCCACCAAACTTCCGCACTCCACGCAACCTCCCCACTCCAACCAACCTCCCCACTCCACCCAACCTCCCCACTCCACCCAACCTCCCCACTCCACCCAACCTCCCCACTTCACCAACCTCCCCATTCCACTATACCTCCCCACTTCACCCAACCTCCCCACTCCACCCAACCTCCCCACTTCACCCAAACTCGGCACTCCATCCAACCTCCGCACTCCAGCCAACCTCAGCACTCCAACCAACTTCCGCACTCCACCCAACCTCCGCACTCCACCCAACCTCCCCACTTCACCCAAACTCCCCACTCCACCCAACCTCCGCACTCCACCCAACCTTTGCACTCAACCCAACCTCCCCACTTCACCCAACCTCCCAACTCCACCCAAACTCCCCACTTCACCCAACCTCCGCACTCCATCCAACCTCCGCACTCCACCCAATCTCCGCACTCCACCTAACCTCCCCACTTCACCGAACCTCCGCACTCCATCCAACCTCCGCACTCCACCCAACCTCCGCACTCCACCCAATCTCCGCACTCCACCTAACCTCCCCACTTCACCGAACCTCCGCACTCCATCCAACCTCCGCACTCCACCCAACTTCCGCACTCCACCCAACTTCCGCACTCCACCCAACCTCCGCACTCCACCCAAACTCCCCACTTCACCCAAACTCCCCACTCCACCCAACCTCCGCACTCCACCCAACCTTCGCACTCAACCCAACCTCCCCACTTCACCCAACCTCCCAACTCCACCCAACCTCCCCACTTCACCCAACCTTCGCACTCCATCCAACCTCCGCACTCCACCCAATCTCCGCTCTCCACCTAACCTCCCCACTTCACCCAACTTCCCCACTTCACCCAACCTCCCTACTTCACCCAACCTCCCCACTTCACCCAACCTCCCCACTTCACCCAACCTCCCCACTCCACCCAACCTCCCCAAATCACCCATCCTCCCCACTCCACCCAACCTCCCCACTCCACCCAACCTCCCCACTCCACCGAACCTCCCCACTCCACCCAATCTCCGCACTCCACCCAAACTCCGCACTCCACCAAACTTCCGCACTCCACGCAACCTCCCCACTCCAACCAACCTCCCCACTCCACCCAACCTCCCCACTCCACCCAACCTCCCCACTCCACCCAACCTCCCCACTTCACCAACCTCCCCATTCCACTATACCTCCCCACTTCACCCAACCTCCCCACTCCACCCAACCTCCCCACTACACCCAACCTCCGCACTCCACCCAACCTTCGCACTCCACCCAACCTCCCCACTCCACCGAACCTCCCCACTCCACCCAATCTCCGCACTCCACCCAAATTCCGCACTCCACCAAACTTCCGCACTCCACGCAACCTCCCCACTCCAACCAACCTCCCCACTCCACCCAACCTCCCCACTCCACCCAACCTCCCCACTCCACCCATCCTCCCCACTTCACCAACCTCCCCATTCCACTATACCTCCCCACTTCACCCAACCTCCCCACTCCACCCAACCTCCCCACTTCACCCAAACTCGGCACTCCATCCAACCTCCGCACTCCAGCCAACCTCAGCACTCCAACCAACTTCCGCACTCCACCCAACCTCCGCACTCCACCCAACCTCCCCACTTCACCCAAACTCCCCACTCCACCCAACCTCCGCACTCCACCCAACCTTTGCACTCAACCCAACCTCCCCACTTCACCCAACCTCCCAACTCCACCCAACCTCCCCACTTCACCCAACCTCCGCACTCAATCCAACCTCCGCACTCCACACAACTTCCGCACTCCACCCAACTTCCGCACTCCACCCAACCTCCGCACTCCACCCTAACTCCGCACTCCACCAAACTTCCGCACTCCACGCAACCTCCCCACTCCAACCAACCTCCCCACTCCACCCAACCTCCCCACTCCACCCAACCTCACCACTCCACCCAACCTCACTTCAACCAACCTCCCAACTCCACCCAACTTCCGCACTCCACCCAACTTCCGCACTCGACCCAACCTCCGCACTCCACCCAAACTCCGCACTCCACCAAACTTCCGCACTCCACGCAACCTCCCCACTCCACCCAACCTCCCCACTCCACCCAACCTCCGCACTCCATCCAACCTCCGCACTCCACCCAATCTCCGCACTCCACCTAACCTCCCCACTTCACCGAACCTCCGCACTCCACCCAACCTCCCCACTCCACCCTACCTCCCCACTCCACCCAACCTCCCCACTTCACCCAACCTCCCCATTCCACTATACCTCCCCACTTCACCCAACCTCCCCACTCCACCCAACCTCCCCACTTCACCCAAACTCGGCACTCCATCCAACCTCCGCACTCCAGCCAACCTCAGCACTCCAACCAACTTCCGCACTCCACCAAACTTCCGCACTCCACCCAACCTCCCCACTCCACCCAACCTCCCCACTCCATCCAACCTCCCCACTCCACCCAACCTCCCCACTCCACCCAACCTCCCCACTCCACCCAACCTCCCCACTTCTCCCAACCTCCCCACTTCACCCAACCTCCCCACTCCACCCAACCTCCTCACTCCACTCAACCTCCCCACTCCACCCAACCTCCGCACTCCACCCAACCTTCGCACTCCACCCAACCTCCCCACTCCACCGAACCTCCCCACTCCACCCAATCTCCGCACTCCACCCAAATTCCGCACTCCACCAAACTTCCGCACTCCACGCAACCTCCCCACTCCAACCAACCTCCCCACTCCACCCAACCTCCCCACTCCACCCAACCTCCCCACTCCACCCAACCTCCCCACTTCACCAACCTCCCCATTCCACTATACCTCCCCACTTCACCCAACCTCCCCACTCCACCCAACCTCCCCACTTCACCCAAACTCGGCACTCCATCCAACCTCCGCACTCCAGCCAACCTCAGCACTCCAACCAACTTCCGCACTCCACCCAACCTCCGCACTCCACCCAACCTCCCCACTTCACCCAAACTCCCCACTCCACCCAACCTCCGCACTCCACCCAACCTTTGCACTCAACCCAACCTCCCCACTTCACCCAACCTCCCAACTCCACCCAAACTCCCCACTTCACCCAACCTCCGCACTCCATCCAACCTCCGCACTCCACCCAATCTCCGCACTCCACCTAACCTCCCCACTTCACCGAACCTCCGCACTCCATCCAACCTCCGCACTCCACCCAACCTCCGCACTCCACCCAATCTCCGCACTCCACCTAACCTCCCCACTTCACCGAACCTCCGCACTCCATCCAACCTCCGCACTCCACCCAACTTCCGCACTCCACCCAACTTCCGCACTCCACCCAACCTCCGCACTCCACCCAAACTCCCCACTTCACCCAAACTCCCCACTCCACCCAACCTCCGCACTCCACCCAACCTTCGCACTCAACCCAACCTCCCCACTTCACCCAACCTCCCAACTCCACCCAACCTCCCCACTTCACCCAACCTTCGCACTCCATCCAACCTCCGCACTCCACCCAATCTCCGCTCTCCACCTAACCTCCCCACTTCACCCAACTTCCCCACTTCACCCAACCTCCCTACTTCACCCAACCTCCCCACTTCACCCAACCTCCCCACTTCACCCAACCTCCCCACTCCACCCAACCTCCCCAAATCACCCATCCTCCCCACTCCACCCAACCTCCCCACTCCACCCAACCTCCCCACTCCACCGAACCTCCCCACTCCACCCAATCTCCGCACTCCACCCAAACTCCGCACTCCACCAAACTTCCGCACTCCACGCAACCTCCCCACTCCAACCAACCTCCCCACTCCACCCAACCTCCCCACTCCACCCAACCTCCCCACTCCACCCAACCTCCCCACTTCACCAACCTCCCCATTCCACTATACCTCCCCACTTCACCCAACCTCCCCACTCCACCCAACCTCCCCACTACACCCAACCTCCGCACTCCACCCAACCTTCGCACTCCACCCAACCTCCCCACTCCACCGAACCTCCCCACTCCACCCAATCTCCGCACTCCACCCAAATTCCGCACTCCACCAAACTTCCGCACTCCACGCAACCTCCCCACTCCAACCAACCTCCCCACTCCACCCAACCTCCCCACTCCACCCAACCTCCCCACTCCACCCATCCTCCCCACTTCACCAACCTCCCCATTCCACTATACCTCCCCACTTCACCCAACCTCCCCACTCCACCCAACCTCCCCACTTCACCCAAACTCGGCACTCCATCCAACCTCCGCACTCCAGCCAACCTCAGCACTCCAACCAACTTCCGCACTCCACCCAACCTCCGCACTCCACCCAACCTCCCCACTTCACCCAAACTCCCCACTCCACCCAACCTCCGCACTCCACCCAACCTTTGCACTCAACCCAACCTCCCCACTTCACCCAACCTCCCAACTCCACCCAACCTCCCCACTTCACCCAACCTCCGCACTCCATCCAACCTCCGCACTCCACCCAATCTCCGCACTCCACCTAACCTCCCCACTTCACCGAACCTCCGCACTCCATCCAACCTCCGCACTCCACCCAACCTCCGCACTCCACCCAATCTCCGCACTCCACCTAACCTCCGCACTCCACCGAACCTCCGCACTCCATCCAACCTCCGCACTCCACCCAACTTCCGCACTCCACCCAACTTCCGCACTCCACCCAACCTCCGCACTCCACCCAAACTCCTCACTCCACCAAACTTCCGCACTCCACACAACCTCCCCACTCCAACCAACCTCCCCACTCCACCCAACCTCCCCACTCCACCCTACCTCCCCACTCCACCCAACCTCCCCACTTCACACAACCTCCCCATTCCACTATACCTCCCCACTTCACCCAACCTCCCCACTCCACCCAACCTCCCCACTTCACCCAAACTCGGCACTCCATCCAACCTCCGCACTCCAGCCAACCTCAGCACTCCAACCAACTTCCGCACTCCACCCAACCTCCGCACTCCACCCAACCTCCCCACTTCACCCAACCTCCCCATTTCACCCAACCTCCCCACTTCACCCAACCTCCCCACTTCACCCAACCTCCCCACTCCACCCAACCTCCCCAAATCACCCATCCTCCCCACTCCACCCAACCTCCCCACTCCACCCAACCTCCCCACTCCACCGAACCTCCCCACTCCATCCAACCTCCGCACTCCAGCCAACCTCAGCACTCCAACCAACTTCCGCGCTCCATCCAACCTCCGCACTCCACCCAACCTCCCCACTCCACCCAACCTCCCCAAATCACCCAACCTCCCAACTCCACCCAACCTCCCCACTCCACCCAACCTCCCCACTCCACCCAACCTCCCCACTCCACCCAACCTCCCCACTTCACCCAACCTCCCCACCTCACCGAACCTCCCCACTCCACCCAACCTCCGCACTCCACCCAACCTTCGCACTCAACCCAACCTCCCCACTCTTCCCAACCTCCCCACTCCACCCATCCTTCCCACTTCACCCTTCCTCGCCACTTCACTCAACCTCCCCACTCCACCCAACATCCGCACTCCACCCAACCTTCGCACTCAACCCAACCTCCCCACTTCAACCAACCTCCCAACTCCACCCAACCTCCCCACTTCACCCAACCTCCGCACTCCATCCAACCTCCGCACTGCACCCAACCTCCGCACTCCACCCAACTTCCGCACTCCACCCAAACTCCGCACTCAACCCAACCTCCGCACTCCACCCAAACTCCGCACTCCACCAAACTTCCGCACTCCACGCAACCTCCTCACTCCAACCAACCTCCCCACTCCACCCTACCTCCCCACTCCACCCAACCTCCCCACTTCACCCAACCTCCCCATTCCACTATACCTCCCCACTTCACCCAACCTCCCCACTCCACCCAACCTCCCCACTTCACCCAAACTCGGCACTCCATCCAACCTCCGCACTCCAGCCAACCTCAGCACTCCAACCAACTTCTGCACTCCACCAAACTTCCGCACTCCACCCAACCTCCCCACTCCACCCAACCTCCCCACTCCACCCAACCTCCCCACTCCACCCAACCTCCCCACTTCACCCAACCTCCCCACCTCACCGAACCTCCCCACTCCACCCAACCTCCGCACTCCACCCAACCTTCGCACTCAACCCAACCTCCCCACTCTTCCCAACCTCCCCACTCCACCCATCCTTCCCACTTCACCCTTCCTCGCCACTTCACTCAACCTCCCCACTCCACCCAACATCCGCACTCCACCCAACCTTCGCACTCAACCCAACCTCCCCACTTCAACCAACCTCCCAACTCCACCCAACCTCCCCACTTCACCCAACCTCCGCACTCCATCCAACCTCCGCACTGCACCCAACCTCCGCACTCCACCCAACTTCCGCACTCCACCCAAACTCCGCACTCCACCCAACCTCCGCACTCCACCCAAACTCCGCACTCCACCAAACTTCCGCACTCCACGCAACCTCCTCACTCCAACCAACCTCCCCACTCCACCCAACCTCCCCACTCCACCCTACCTCCCCACTCCACCCAACCTCCCCACTTCACCCAACCTCCCCATTCCACTTATACCTCCCCACTTCACCCAACCTCCCCACTCCACCCAACCTCCGCACTTCACCCAAACTCGGCACTCCATCCAACCTCCGCACACCACCCAACCTCCCCACTTCACCCAACCTCCCCACTCCACCCAACCTCCGCACTCCACCCAACCTTCGCACTCAACCCAACCTCCCCACTTCACCCAACCTCCCAACTCCACCCAACCTCCCCACTTCACCCAACCTCCGCACTCCATCCAACCTCCGCACTCCACCCAATCTCCGCACTCCACCTAACCTCCCCACTTCACCCAACCTCCGCACTCCATCCAACCTCCGCACTCCACCCAAACTCCGCCTCCACCCAACCTCCGCACTCCACACAACTTCCGCACTCCACCCAACTTCCGCACTCCACCCAACCTCCGCACTCCACCCAAACTCCGCACTCCACCAAACTTCCGCACTCCACGCAACCTCCCCACTCCAACCAACCTCCCCACTCCACCCAACCTCCCCACTCCACCCAACCTCACCACTCCACCCAACCTCACTTCAACCAACCTCCCAACTCCACCCAACTTCCGCACTCCACCCAACTTCCGCACTCGACCCAACCTCCGCACTCCACCCAAACTCCGCACTCCACCAAACTTCCGCACTCCACGCAACCTCCCCACTCCACCCAACCTCCCCACTCCACCCAACCTCCGCACTCCATCCAACTTCCGCACTCCACCCAATCTCCGCACTCCACCTAACCTCCCCACTTCACCGAACCTCCGCACTCCACCCAACCTCCCCACTCCACCCTACCTCCCCACTCCACCCAACCTCCCCACATCACCCAACCTCCCCATTCCACTATACCTCCCCACTTCACCCAACCTCCCCACTCCACCCAACCTCCCCACTTCACCCAAACTCGGCACTCCATCCAACCTCCGCACTCCAGCCAACCTCAGCACTCCAACCAACTTCCGCACTCCACCAAACTTCCGCACTCCACCCAACCTCACCACTCCACCCAACCTCCCCACTCCATCCAACCTCCCCACTCCACCCAACCTCCCCACTCCACCCAACCTCCCCACTCCACCCAACCTCCCCACTTCTCCCAACCTCCCCACTTCACCCAACCTCCCCACTCCACCCAACCTCCTCACTCCACTCAACCTCCCCACTCCACCCAACCTCCGCACTCCACCCAACCTTCGCACTCCACCCAACCTCCCCACTCCACCGAACCTCCCCACTCCACCCAATCTCCGCACTCCACCCAAATTCCGCACTCCACCAAACTTCCGCACTCCACATAACCTCCCCACTCCACCCAACCTCCCCACTCCACCCAACCTCCCCACTTCACCAACCTCCCCATTCCACTATACCTCCCCACTTCACCCAACCTCCCCACTCCACCCAACCTCCCCACTTCACCCAAACTCGGCACTCCATCCAACCTCCGCACTCCAGCCAACCTCAGCACTCCAACCAACTTCCGCACTCCACCCAACCTCCGCACACAACCCAACCTCCCCACTTCACCCAAACTCCCCACTCCACCCAACCTCCGCACTCCACCCAACCTTTGCACTCAACCCAACCTCCCCACTTCACCCAACCTCCCCACCTCACCGAACCTCCCCACTCCACCCAACCTCCGCACTCCACCCAACCTTCGCACTCAACCCAACCTCCCCACTCTTCCCAACCTCCCCACTCCACCCATCCTTCCCACTTCACCCTTCCTCGCCACTTCACTCAACCTCCCCACTCCACCCAACATCCGCACTCCACCCAACCTCCGCACTCCACCCAACCTTTGCACTCAACCCAACCTCCCCACTTCACCCAACCTCCCAACTCCACCCAACCTCCCCACTTCACCGAACCTGCGCACTCCATCCAACCTCCGCACTCCACCCAACCTCCGCACTCCACCCAATCTCCGCACTCCACCTAACCTCCCCACTTCACCGAACCTCCGCACTCCATCCAACCTCCGCACTCCACCCAACTTCCGCACTCCACCCAACTTCCGCACTCCACCCAACCTCCGCACTCCACCCAAACTCCCCACTTCACCCAAACTCCCCACTCCACCCAACCTCCGCACTCCACCCAACCTTCGCACTCAACCCAACCTCCCCACTTCACCCAACCTCCCAACTCCACCCAACCTCCCCACTTCACCCAACCTTCGCACTCCATCCAACCTCCGCACTCCACCCAATCTCCGCTCTCCACCTAACCTCCCCACTTCACCCAACCTCCCTACTTCACCCAACCTCCCCACTTCACCCAACCTCCCCACTTCACCCAACCTCCCCACTCCACCCAACCTCCCCAAATCACCCATCCTCCCCACTCCACCCAACCTCCCCACTCCACCCAACCTCCCCACTCCACCGAACCTCCCCACTCCACCCAATCTCCGCACTCCACCCAAACTCCGCACTCCACCAAACTTCCGCACTCCACGCAACCTCCCCACTCCAACCAACCTCCCCACTCCACCCAACCTCCCCACTCCACCCAACCTCCCCACTCCACCCAACCTCCCCACTTCACCAACCTCCCCATTCCACTATACCTCCCCACTTCACCCAACCTCCCCACTCCACCCAACCTCCCCACTACACCCAACCTCCGCACTCCACCCAACCTTCGCACTCCACCCAACCTCCCCACTCCACCGAACCTCCCCACTCCACCCAATCTCCGCACTCCACCCAAATTCCGCACTCCACCAAACTTCCGCACTCCACGCAACCTCCCCACTCCAACCAACCTCCCCACTCCACCCAACCTCCCCACTCCACCCAACCTCCCCACTCCACCCATCCTCCCCACTTCACCAACCTCCCCATTCCACTATACCTCCCCACTTCACCCAACCTCCCCACTCCACCCAACCTCCCCACTTCACCCAAACTCGGCACTCCATCCAACCTCCGCACTCCAGCCAACCTCAGCACTCCAACCAACTTCCGCACTCCACCCAACCTCCGCACTCCACCCAACCTCCCCACTTCACCCAAACTCCCCACTCCACCCAACCTCCGCACTCCACCCAACCTTTGCACTCAACCCAACCTCCCCACTTCACCCAACCTCCCAACTCCACCCAACCTCCCCACTTCACCCAACCTCCGCACTCCATCCAACCTCCGCACTCCACCCAATCTCCGCACTCCACCTAACCTCCCCACTTCACCGAACCTCCGCACTCCATCCAACCTCCGCACTCCACCCAACCTCCGCACTCCACCCAATCTCCGCACTCCACCTAACCTCCCCACTTCACCGAACCTCCGCACTCCATCCAACCTCCGCACTCCACCCAACTTCCGCACTCCACCCAACTTCCGCACTCCACCCAACCTCCGCACTCCACCCAAACTCCTCACTCCACCAAACTTCCGCACTCCACACAACCTCCCCACTCCAACCAACCTCCCCACTCCACCCAACCTCCCCACTCCACCCTACCTCCCCACTCCACCCAACCTCCCCACTTCACACAACCTCCCCATTCCACTATACCTCCCCACTTCACCCAACCTCCCCACTCCACCCAACCTCCCCACTTCACCCAAACTCGGCACTCCATCCAACCTCCGCACTCCAGCCAACCTCAGCACTCCAACCAACTTCCGCACTCCACCCAACCTCCGCACTCCACCCAACCTCCCCACTTCACCCAACCTCCCCATTTCACCCAACCTCCCCACTTCACCCAACCTCCCCACTTCACCCAACCTCCCCACTCCACCCAACCTCCCCAAATCACCCATCCTCCCCACTCCATCCAACCTCCGCACTCCAGCCAACCTCAGCACTCCAACCAACTTCCGCGCTCCATCCAACCTCCGCACTCCACCCAACCTCCCCACTCCACCCAACCTCCCCAAATCACCCAACCTCCCAACTCCACCCAACCTCCCCACTCCACCCAACCTCCCCACTCCACCCAACCTCCGCACTCCACCCAACTTCCGCACTCGACCCAACCTCCGCACTCCACCCAAACTCCGCACTCCACCAAACTTCCGCACTCCACGCAACCTCCCCACTCCACCCAACCTCCCCACTCCACCCAACCTCCGCACTCCATCCAACCTCCGCACTCCACCCAATCTCCGCACTCCACCTAACCTCCCCACTTCACCGAACCTCCGCACTCCACCCAACCTCCCCACTCCACCCTACCTCCCCACTCCACCCAACCTCCCCACTTCACCCAACCTCCCCATTCCACTATACCTCCCCACTTCACCCAACCTCCCCACTCCACCCAACCTCCCCACTTCACCCAAACTCGGCACTCCATCCAACCTCCGCACTCCAGCCAACCTCAGCACTCCAACCAACTTCCGCACTCCACCAAACTTCCGCACTCCACCCAACCTCCCCACTCCACCCAACCTCCCCACTCCATCCAACCTCCCCACTCCACCCAACCTCCCCACTCCACCCAACCTCCCCACTCCACCCAACCTCCCCACTTCTCCCAACCTCCCCACTTCACCCAACCTCCCCACTCCACCCAACCTCCTCACTCCACTCAACCTCCCCACTCCACCCAACCTCCGCACTCCACCCAACCTTCGCACTCCACCCAACCTCCCCACTCCACCGAACCTCCCCACTCCACCCAATCTCCGCACTCCACCCAAATTCCGCACTCCACCAAACTTCCGCACTCCACGCAACCTCCCCACTCCAACCAACCTCCCCACTCTACCCAACCTCCCCACTCCACCCAACCTCCCCACTCCACCCAACCTCCCCACTTCACCAACCTCCCCATTCCACTATACCTCCCCACTTCACCCAACCTCCCCACTCCACCCAACCTCCCCACTTCACCCAAACTCGGCACTCCATCCAACCTCCGCACTCCAGCCAACCTCAGCACTCCAACCAACTTCCGCACTCCACCCAACCTCCGCACACAACCCAACCTCCCCACTTCACCCAAACTCCCCACTCCACCCAACCTCCGCACTCCACCCAACCTTTGCACTCAACCCAACCTTCCCACTTCACCCAACCTCCCAACTCCACCCAACCTCCCCACTTCACCCAACCTCCGCACTCCATCCAACCTCCGCACTCCACCCAATCTCCGCACTCCACCTAACCTCCCCACTTCACCGAACCTCCGCACTCCATCCAACCTCCGCACTCCACCCAACCTCCGCACTCCACCCAATCTCCGCACTCCACCTAACCTCCCCACTTCACCGAACCTCCGCACTCCATCCAACCTCCGCACTCCACCCAACTTCCGCACTCCACCCAACTTCCGCACTCCACCCAACCTCCGCACTCCACCCAAACTCCCCACTTCACCCAAACTCCCCACTCCACCCAACCTCCGCACTCCACCCAACCTTCGCACTCAACCCAACCTCCCCACTTCACCCAACCTCCCAACTCCACCCAACCTCCCCACTTCACCCAACCTTCGCACTCCATCCAACCTCCGCACTCCACCCAATCTCCGCTCTCCACCTAACCTCCCCACTTCACCCAACCTCCCCACTTCACCCAACCTCCCTACTTCACCCAACCTCCCCACTTCACCCAACCTCCCCACTTCACCCAACCTCCCCACTCCACCCAACCTCCCCAAATCACCCATCCTCCCCACTCCACCCAACCTCCCCACTCCACCCAACCTCCCCACTCCACCGAACCTCCCCACTCCACCCAATCTCCGCACTCCACCCAAACTCCGCACTCCACCAAACTTCCGCACTCCACGCAACCTCCCCACTCCAACCAACCTCCCCACTCCACCCAACCTCCCCACTCCACCCAACCTCCCCACTCCACCCAACCTCCCCACTTCACCAACCTCCCCATTCCACTATACCTCCCCACTTCACCCAACCTCCCCACTCCACCCAACCTCCCCACTACACCCAACCTCCGCACTCCACCCAACCTTCGCACTCCACCCAACCTCCCCACTCCACCGAACCTCCCCACCCCACCCAATCTCCGCACTCCACCCAAATTCCGCACTCCACCAAACTTCCGCACTCCACGCAACCTCCCCACTCCAACCAACCTCCCCACTCCACCCAACCTCCCCACTCCACCCAACCTCCCCACTCCACCCATCCTCCCCACTTCACCAACCTCCCCATTCCACTATACCTCCCCACTTCACCCAACCTCCCCACTCCACCCAACCTCCCCACTTCACCCAAACTCGGCACTCCATCCAACCTCCGCACTCCAGCCAACCTCAGCACTCCAACCAACTTCCGCACTCCACCCAACCTCCGCACTCCACCCAACCTCCCCACTTCACCCAAACTCCCCACTCCACCCAACCTCCGCACTCCACCCAACCTTTGCACTCAACCCAACCTCCCCACTTCACCCAACCTCCCAACTCCACCCAACCTCCCCACTTCACCCAACCTCCGCACTCCATCCAACCTCCGCACTCCACCCAATCTCCGCACTCCACCTAACCTCCCCACTTCACCGAACCTCCGCACTCCATCCAACCTCCGCACTCCACCCAACCTCCGCACTCCACCCAATCTCCGCACTCCACCTAACCTCCCCACTTCACCGAACCTCCGCACTCCATCCAACCTCCGCACTCCACCCAACTTCCGCACTCCACCCAACTTCCGCACTCCACCCAACCTCCGCACTCCACCCAAACTCCTCACTCCACCAAACTTCCGCACTCCACACAACCTCCGCACTCCACCCAACCTCCCCACTTCACCCAACCTCCCCATTTCACCCAACCTCCCCACTTCACCCAACCTCCCCACTTCACCCAACCTCCCCACTCCACCCAACCTCCCCAAATCACCCATCCTCCCCACTCCATCCAACCTCCGCACTCCAGCCAACCTCAGCACTCCAACCAACTTCCGCGCTCCATCCAACCTCCGCACTCCACCCAACCTCCCCACTCCACCCAACCTCCCCAAATCACCCAACCTCCCAACTCCACCCAACCTCCCCACTCCACCCAACCTCCCCACTCCACCCAACCTCCGCACTCCACGCAACTTCCGCACTCGACCCAACCTCCGCACTCCACCCAAACTCCGCACTCCACCAAACTTCCGCTCTCCACGCAACCTCCCCACTCCACCCAACCTCCCCACTCCACCCAACCTCCGCACTCCATCCAACCTCCGCACTCCACCCAATCTCCGCACTCCACCTAACCTCCCCACTTCACCGAACCTCCGCACTCCACCCAACCTCCCCACTCCACCCTACCTCCCCACTCCACCCAACCTCCCCACTTCACCCAACCTCCCCATTCCACTATACCTCCCCACTTCACCCAACCTCCCCACTCCACCCAACCTCCCCACTTCACCCAAACTCGGCACTCCATCCAACCTCCGCACTCCAGCCAACCTCAGCACTCCAACCAACTTCCGCACTCCACCAAACTTCCGCACTCCACCCAACCTCCCCACTCCACCCAACCTCCCCACTCCATCCAACCTCCCCACTCCACCCAACCTCCCCACTCCACCCAACCTCCCCACTCCACCCAACCTCCCCACTTCTCCCAACCTCCCCACTTCACCCAACCTCCCCACTCCACCCAACCTCCTCACTCCACTCAACCTCCCCACTCCACCCAACCTCCGCACTCCACCCAACCTTAGCACTCCACCCAACCTCCCCACTCCACCGAACCTCCCCACTCCACCCAATCTCCGCACTCCACCCAAATTCCGCACTCCACCAAACTTCCGCACTCCACGCAACCTCCCCACTCCAACCAACCTCCCCACTCTACCCAACCTCCCCACTCCACCCAACCTCCCCACTCCACCCAACCTCCCCACTTCACCAACCTCCCCATTCCACTATACCTCCCCACTTCACCCAACCTCCCCACTCCACCCAACCTCCCCACTTCACCCAAACTCGGCACTCCATCGAACCTCCGCACTCCAGCCAACCTCAGCACTCCAACCAACTTCCGCACTCCACCCAACCTCCGCACACAACCCAACCTCCCCACTTCACCCAAACTCCCCACTCCACCCAACCTCCGCACTCCACCCAACCTTTGCACTCAACCCAACCTTCCCACTTCACCCAACCTCCCAACTCCACCCAACCTCCCCACTTCACCCAACCTCCGCACTCCATCCAACCTCCGCACTCCACCCAATCTCCGCACTCCACCTAACCTCCCCACTTCACCGAACCTCCGCACTCCATCCAACCTCCGCACTCCACCCAACCTCCGCACTCCACCCAATCTCCGCACTCCACCTAACCTCCCCACTTCACCGAACCTCAGCACTCCATCCAACCTCCGCACTCCACCCAACTTCCGCACTCCACCCAACTTCCGCACTCCACCCAACCTCCGCACTCCACCCAAACTCCCCACTTCACCCAAACTCCCCACTCCACCCAACCTCCGCACTCCACCCAACCTTCGCACTCAACCCAACCTCCCCACTTCACCCAACCTCCCAACTCCACCCAACCTCCCCACTTCACCCAACCTTCGCACTCCATCCAACCTCCGCACTCCACCCAATCTCCGCTCTCCACCTAACCTCCCCACTTCACCCAACCTCCCCACTTCACCCAACCTCCCTACTTCACCCAACCTCCCCACTTCACCCAACCTCCCCACTTCACCCAACCTCCCCACTCCACCCAACCTCCCCAAATCACCCATCCTCCCCACTCCACCCAACCTCCCCACTCCACCCAACCTCCCCACTCCACCGAACCTCCCCACTCCACCCAATCTCCGCACTCCACCCAAACTCCGCACTCCACCAAACTTCCGCACTCCACGCAACCTCCCCACTCCAACCAACCTCCCCACTCCACCCAACCTCCCCACTCCACCCAACCTCCCCACTCCACCCAACCTCCCCACTTCACCAACCTCCCCATTCCACTATACCTCCCCACTTCACCCAACCTCCCCACTCCACACAACCTCCCCACTACACCCAACCTCCGCACTCCACCCAACCTTCGCACTCCACCCAACCTCCCCACTCCACCGAACCTCCCCACCCCACCCAATCTCCGCACTCCACCCAAATTCCGCACTCCACCAAACTTCCGCACTCCACGCAACCTCCCCACTCCAACCAACCTCCCCACTCCACCCAACCTCCCCACTCCACCCAACCTCCCCACTCCACCCATCCTCCCCACTTCACCAACCTCCCCATTCCACTATACCTCCCCACTTCACCCAACCTCCCCACTCCACCCAACCTCCCCACTTCACCCAAACTCGGCACTCCATCCAACATCCGCACTCCAGCCAACCTCAGCACTCCAACCAACTTCCGCACTCCACCCAACCTCCGCACTCCACCCAACCTCCCCACTTCACCCAAACTCCCCACTCCACCCAACCTCCGCACTCCACCCAACCTTTGCACTCAACCCAACCTCCCCACTTCACCCAACCTCCCAACTCCACCCAACCTCCCCACTTCACCCAACCTCCGCACTCCATCCAACCTCCGCACTCCACCCAATCTCCGCACTCCACCTAACCTCCCCACTTCACCGAACCTCCGCACTCCATCCAACCTCCGCACTCCACCCAACCTCCGCACTCCACCCAATCTCCGCACTCCACCTAACCTCCCCACTTCACCGAACCTCCGCACTCCATCCAACCTCCGCACTCCACCCAACTTCCGCACTCCACCCAACTTCCGCACTCCACCCAACCTCCGCACTCCACCCAAACTCCTCACTCCACCAAACTTCCGCACTCCACACAACCTCCCCACTCCAACCAACCTCCCCACTCCACCCAACCTCCCCACTCCACCCTACCTCCCCACTCCACCCAACCTCCCCACTTCACACAACCTCCCCATTCCACTATACCTCCCCACTTCACCCAACCTCCCCACTCCACCCAACCTCCCCACTTCACCCAAACTCGGCACTCCATCCAACCTCCGCACTCCAGCCAACCTCAGCACTCCAACCAACTTCCGCACTCCACCCAACCTCCGCACTCCACCCAACCTCCCCACTTCACCCAACCTCCCCATTTCACCCAACCTCCCCACTTCACACAACCTCCCCACTCCAACCAACCTCCCCACTCCACCCAACCTCCCCACTCCACCCTACCTCCCCACTCCACCCAACCTCCCCACTTCACACAACCTCCCCATTCCACTATACCTCCCCACTTCACCCAACCTCCCCACTCCACCCAACCTCCCCACTTCACCCAAACTCGGCACTCCATCCAACCTCCGCACTCCAGCCAACCTCAGCACTCCAACCAACTTCCGCACTCCACCCAACCTCCGCACACAACCCAACCTCCCCACTTCACCCAAACTCCCCACTCCACCCAACCTCCGCACTCCACCCAACCTTTGCACTCAACCCAACCTTCCCACTTCACCCAACCTCCCAACTCCACCCAACCTCCCCACTTCACCCAACCTCCGCACTCCATCCAACCTCCGCACTCCACCCAATCTCCGCACTCCACCTAACCTCCCCACTTCACCGAACCTCCGCACTCCATCCAACCTCCGCACTCCACCCAACCTCCGCACTCCACCCAATCTCCGCACTCCACCTAACCTCCCCACTTCACCGAACCTCAGCACTCCATCCAACCTCCGCACTCCACCCAACTTCCGCACTCCACCCAACTTCCGCACTCCACCCAACCTCCGCACTCCACCCAAACTCCCCACTTCACCCAAACTCCCCACTCCACCCAACCTCCGCACTCCACCCAACCTTCGCACTCAACCCAACCTCCCCACTTCACCCAACCTCCCAACTCCACCCAACCTCCCCACTTCACCCAACCTTCGCACTCCATCCAACCTCCGCACTCCACCCAATCTCCGCTCTCCACCTAACCTCCCCACTTCACCCAACCTCCCCACTTCACCCAACCTCCCTACTTCACCCAACCTCCCCACTTCACCCAACCTCCCCACTTCACCCAACCTCCCCACTCCACCCAACCTCCCCAAATCACCCATCCTCCCCACTCCACCCAACCTCCCCACTCCACCCAACCTCCCCACTCCACCGAACCTCCCCACTCCACCCAATCTCCGCACTCCACCCAAACTCCGCACTCCACCAAACTTCCGCACTCCACGCAACCTCCCCACTCCAACCAACCTCCCCACTCCACCCAACCTCCCCACTCCACCCAACCTCCCCACTCCACCCAACCTCCCCACTTCACCAACCTCCCCATTCCACTATACCTCCCCACTTCACCCAACCTCCCCACTCCACACAACCTCCCCACTACACCCAACCTCCGCACTCCACCCAACCTTCGCACTCCACCCAACCTCCCCACTCCACCGAACCTCCCCACCCCACCCAATCTCCGCACTCCACCCAAATTCCGCACTCCACCAAACTTCCGCACTCCACGCAACCTCCCCACTCCAACCAACCTCCCCACTCCACCCAACCTCCCCACTCCACCCAACCTCCCCACTCCACCCATCCTCCCCACTTCACCAACCTCCCCATTCCACTATACCTCCCCACTTCACCCAACCTCCCCACTCCACCCAACCTCCCCACTTCACCCAAACTCGGCACTCCATCCAACATCCGCACTCCAGCCAACCTCAGCACTCCAACCAACTTCCGCACTCCACCCAACCTCCGCACTCCACCCAACCTCCCCACTTCACCCAAACTCCCCACTCCACCCAACCTCCGCACTCCACCCAACCTTTGCACTCAACCCAACCTCCCCACTCCACCCAACCTCCGCACTCCACCCAACCTTTGCACTCAACCCAACCTCCCCACTTCACCCAACCTCCCAACTCCACCCAACCTCCCCACTTCACCCAACCTCCGCACTCCATCCAACCTCCGCACTCCACCCAATCTCCGCACTCCACCTAACCTCCCCACTTCACCGAACCTCCGCACTCCATCCAACCTCCGCACTCCACCCAACCTCCGCACTCCACCCAATCTCCGCACTCCACCTAACCTCCCCACTTCACCGAACCTCCGCACTCCATCCAACCTCCGCACTCCACCGAACTTCCGCACTCCACCCAACTTCCGCACTCCACCCAACCTCCGCACTCCACCCAAACTCCTCACTCCACCAAACTTCCGCACTCCACACAACCTCCCCACTCCAACCAACCTCCCCACTCCACCCAACCTCCCCACTCCACCCTACCTCCCCACTCCACCCAACCTCCCCACTTCACACAACCTCCCCATTCCACTATACCTCCCCACTTCACCCAACCTCCCCACTCCACCCAACCTCCCCACTTCACCCAAACTCGGCACTCCATCCAACCTCCGCACTCCAGCCAACCTCAGCACTCCAACCAACTTCCGCACTCCACCCAACCTCCGCACTCCACCCAACCTCCCCACTTCACCCAACCTCCCCATTTCACCCAACCTCCCCACTTCACCCAACCTCCCCACTTCACCCAACCTCCCCACTCCACCCAACCTCCCCAAATCACCCATCCTCCCCACTCCACCCAACCTCCCCACTCCACCCAACCTCCCCACTCCACCGAACCTCCCCACTCCATCCAACCTCCGCACTCCAGCCAACCTCAGCACTCCAACCAACTTCCGCGCTCCATCCAACCTCCGCACTCCACCCAACCTCCCCACTCCACCCAACCTCCCCAAATCACCCAACCTCCCAACTCCACCCAACCTCCCCACTCCACCCAACCTCCCCACTCCACCCAACCTCCCCACTCCACCCAACCTCCCCACTTCACCCAACCTCCCCACCTCACCGAACCTCCCCACTCCACCCAACCTCCGCACTCCACCCAACCTTCGCACTCAACCCAACCTCCCCACTCTTCCCAACCTCCCCACTCCACCCATCCTTCCCACTTCACCCTTCCTCGACACTTCACTCAACCTCCCCACTCCACCCAACATCCGCACTCCACCCAACCTTCGCACTCAACCCAACCTCCCCACTTCAACCAACCTCCCAACTCCACCCAACCTCCCCACTTCACCCAACCTCCGCACTCCATCCAACCTCCGCACTGCACCCAACCTCCGCACTCCACGCAACTTCCGCACTCCACCCAAACTCCGCACTCCACCCAACCTCCGCACTCCACCAAACTTCCGCACTCCACGCAACCTCCTCACTCCAACCAACCTCCCCACTCCACCCAACCTCCCCACTCCACCCTACCTCCCCACTCCACCCAACCTCCCCACTTCACCCAACCTCCCCATTCCACTTATACCTCCCCACTTCACCCAACCTCCCCACTCCACCCAACCTCCGCACTTCACCCAAACTCGGCACTCCATCCAACCTCCGCACACCACCCAACCTCCCCACTTCACCCAACCTCCCCACTCCACCCAACCTCCGCACTCCACCCAACCTTCGCACTCAACCCAACCTCCCCACTTCACCCAACCTCCCAACTCCACCCAACCTCCCCACTTCACCCAACCTCCGCACTCCATCCAACCTCCGCACTCCACCCAATCTCCGCACTCCACCTAACCTCCCCACTTCACCCAACCTCCGCACTCCATCCAACCTCCGCACTCCACCCAAACTCCGCCTCCACCCAACCTCCGCACTCCACACAACTTCCGCACTCCACCCAACTTCCGCACTCCACCCAACCTCCGCACTCCACCCAAACTCCGCACTCCACCAAACTTCCGCACTCCACGCAACCTCCCCACTCCAACCAACCTCCCCACTCCACCCAACCTCCCCACTCCACCCAACCTCACCACTCCACCCAACCTCACTTCAACCAACCTTCCAACTCCACCCAACTTCCGCACTCCACCCAACTTCCGCACTCGACCCAACCTCCGCACTCCACCCAAACTCCGCACTCCACCAAACTTCCGCACTCCACGCAACCTCCCCACTCCACCCAACCTCCCCACTCCACCCAACCTCCCCATTCCACCCAACCTCCCCAAATCACCCATCCTCCCCACTCCACCCAACCTCCCCACTCCACCCAACCTCCCCACTCCACCGAACCTCCCCACTCCATCCAACCTCCGCACTCCAGCCAACCTCAGCACTCCAACCAACTTCCGCGCTCCATCCAACCTCCGCACTCTTCCCAACCTCCCCACTCCACCCATCCTTCCCACTTCACCCTTCCTCGCCACTTCACTCAACCTCCCCACTCCACCCAACATCCGCACTCCACCCAACCATCGCACTCAACCCAACCTCCCCACTTCACCCAAACTCGGCACTCCATCCAACCTCCGCACTCCAGCCAACCTCAGCACTCCAACCAACTTCCGCACTCCACCAAACTTCCGCACTCCACCCAACCTCCCCACTCCACCCAACCTCCCCACTCCATCCAACCTCCCCACTCCACCCAACCTCCCCACTCCACCCAACCTCCCCACTCCACCCAACCTCCCCACTTCTCCCAACCTCCCCACTTCACCCAACCTCCCCACTCCACCCAACCTCCTCACTCCACTCAACCTCCCCACTCCACCCAACCTCCGCACTCCACCCAACCTTCGCACTCCACCCAACCTCCCCACTCCACCGAACCTCCCCACTCCACCCAATCTCCGCACTCCACCCAAATTCCGCACTCCACCAAACTTCCGCACTCCACGCAACCTCCCCACTCCAACCAACCTCCCCACTCCACCCAACCTCCCCACTCCACCCAACCTCCCCACTCCACCCAACCTCCCCACTTCACCAACCTCCCCATTCCACTATACCTCCCCACTTCACCCAACCTCCCCACTCCACCCAACCTCCCCACTTCACCCAAACTCGGCACTCCATCCAACCTCCGCACTCCAGCCAACCTCAGCACTCCAACCAACTTCCGCACTCCACCCAACCTCCGCACACAACCCAACCTCCCCACTTCACCCAAACTCCCCACTCCACCCAACCTCCGCACTCCACCCAACCTTCGCACTCAACCCAACCTCCCCACTTCAACCAACCTCCCAACTCCACCCAACCTCCCCACTTCACCCAACCTCCGCACTCCATCCAACCTCCGCACTGCACCCAACCTCCGCACTCCACCCAACTTCCGCACTCCACCCAAACTCCGCACTCCACCCAACCTCCGCACTCCACCCAAACTCCGCACTCCACCAAACTTCCGCACTCCAAGCAACCTCCTCACTCCAACCAACCTCCCCACTCCACCCAACCTCCCCACTCCACCCTACCTCCCCACTCCACCCAACCTCCCCACTTCACCCAACCTCCCCATTCCACTTATACCTCCCCACTTCACCCAACCTCCCCACTCCACCCAACCTCCGCACTTCACCCAAACTCGGCACTCCATCCAACCTCCGCACACCACCCAACCTCCCCACTTCACCCAACCTCCCCACTCCACCCAACCTCCGCACTCCACCCAACCTTCGCACTCAACCCAACCTCCCCACTTCACCCAACCTCCCAACTCCACCCAACCTCCCCACTTCACCCAACCTCCGCACTCCTTCCAACCTCCGCACTCCACCCAATCTCCGCACTCCACCTAACCTCCCCACTTCACCCAACCTCCGCACTCCATACAACCTCCGCACTCCACCCAAACTCCGCCTCCACCCAACCTCCGCACTCCACACAACCTCCGCACTCCACCCAAACTCCGCACTCCACCAAACTTCCGCACTCCACGCAACCTCCCCACTCCACCCAACCTCCCCACTCCACCCAACCTCCCCACTCCACCCAACCTCCCCAAATCACCCATCTTCCCCACTCCACCCAACCTCCCCACTCCACCCAACCTCCCCACTCCACCGAACCTCCCCACTCCCTCCAACCTCCGCACTCCAGCCAACCTCAGCACTCCAACCAACTTCCGCGCTCCATCCAACCTCCGCACTCCACCCAACCTCCCCACTCCACCCAACCTCCCCAAATCACCCAACCTCCCAACTCCACCCAACCTCCCCACTCCACCCAACCTCCCCACTCCACCCAACCTCCCCACTCCACCCAACCTCCCCACTTCACCCAACCTCCCCACCTCACCGAACCTCCCCACTCCACCCAACCTCCGCACTCCACCCAACCTTCGCACTCAACCCAACCTCCCCACTCTTCCCAACCTCCCCACTCCACCCATCCTTCCCACTTCACCCTTCCTCGCCACTTCACTCAACCTCCCCACTCCACCCAACATCCGCACTCCACCCAACCTTCGCACTCAACCCAACCTCCCCACTTCAACCAACCTCCCAACTCCACCCAACCTCCCCACTTCACCCAACCTCCGCACTCCATCCAACCTCCGCACTGCACCCAACCTCCGCACTCCACCCAACTTCCGCACTCCACCCAAACTCCGCACTCCACCCAACCTCCGCACTCCACCCAAACTCCGCACTCCACCAAACTTCCGCACTCCACGCAACCTCCTCACTCCAACCAACCTCCCCACTCCACCCAACCTCCCCACTCCACCCTACCTCCCCACTCCACCCAACCTCCCCACTTCACCCAACCTCCCCATTCCACTTATACCTCCCCACTTCACCCAACCTCCCCACTCCACCCAACCTCCGCACTTCACCCAAACTCGGCACTCCATCCAACCTCCGCACACCACCCAACCTCCCCACTTCACCCAACCTCCCCACTCCACCCAACCTCCGCACTCCACCCAACCTTCGCACTCAACCCAACCTCCCCACTTCACCCAACCTCCCAACTCCACCCAACCTCCCCACTTCACCCAACCTCCGCACTCCATCCAACCTCCGCACTCCACCCAATCTCCGCACTCCACCTAACCTCCCCACTTCACCCAACCTCCGCACTCCATCCAACCTCCGCACTCCACCCAAACTCCGCCTCCACCCAACCTCCGCACTCCACACAACTTCCGCACTCCACCCAACTTCCGCACTCCACCCAACCTCCGCACTCCACCCAAACTCCGCACTCCACCAAACTTCCGCACTCCACGCAACCTCCTCACTCCAACCAACCTCCCCACTCCACCCAACCTCCCCACTCCACCCTACCTCCCCACTCCACCCAACCTCCCCACTTCACCCAACCTCCCCATTCCACTTATACCTCCCCACTTCACCCAACCTCCCCACTCCACCCAACCTCCCCAAATCACCCAACCTCCCAACTCCACCCAACCTCCCCACTCCACCCAACCTCCCCACTCCACCCAACCTCCCCACTCCACCCAACCTCCCCACTTCACCCAACCTCCCCACCTCACCGAACCTCCCCACTCCACCCAACCTCCGCACTCCACCCAACCTTCGCACTCAACCCAACCTCCCCACTCTTCCCAACCTCCCCACTCCACCCATCCTTCCCACTTCACCCTTCCTCGCCACTTCACTCAACCTCCCCACTCCACCCAACATCCGCACTCCACCCAACCTTCGCACTCAACCCAACCTCCCCACTTCAACCAACCTCCCAATTCCACCCAACCTCCCCACTTCACCCAACCTCCGCACTCCATCCAACCTCCGCACTGCACCCAACCTCCGCACTCCACCCAACTTCCGCACTCCACCCAAACTCCGCACTCCACCCAACCTCCGCACTCCACCCAAACTCCGCACTCCACCAAACTTCCGCACTCCACGCAACCTCCTCACTCCAACCAACCTCCCCACTCCACCCAACCTCCCCACTCCACCCTACCTCCCCACTCCACCCAACCTCCCCACTTCACCCAACCTCCCCATTCCACTTATACCTCCCCACTTCACCCAACCTCCCCACTCCACCCAACCTCCGCACTTCACCCAAACTCGGCACTCCATCCAACCTCCGCACACCACCCAACCTCCCCACTTCACCCAACCTCCCCACTCCACCCAACCTCCGCACTCCACCCAACCTTCGCACTCAACCCAACCTCCCCACTTCACCCAACCTCCCAACTCCACCCAACCTCCCCACTTCACCCAACCTCCGCACTCCATCCAACCTCCGCACTCCACCCAATCTCCGCACTCCACCTAACCTCCCCACTTCACCCAACCTCCGCACTCCATCCAACCTCCGCACTCCACCCAAACTCCGCCTCCACCCAACCTCCGCACTCCACACAACTTCCGCACTCCACCCAACTTCCGCACTCCACCCAACCTCCGCACTCCACCCAAACTCCGCACTCCACCAAACTTCCGCACTCCACGCAACCTCCCCACTCCAACCAACCTCACCACTCCACCCAACCTCCCCACTCCACCCAACCTCCCCACTTCACACAACCTCCCCATTCCACTATACCTCCCCACTTCACCCAACCTCCCCACTCCACCCAACCTCCCCACTTCACCCAAACTCGGCACTCCATCCAACCTCCGCACTCCAGCCAACCTCAGCACTCCAACCAACTTCCGCACTCCACCCAACCTCCGCACTCCACCCAACCTCCCCACTTCACCCAACCTCCCCATTTCACCCAACCTCCCCACTTCACCCAACCTCCCCACTTCACCCAACCTCCCCACTCCACCCAACCTCCCCAAATCACCCATCCTCCCCACTCCACCCAACCTCCCCACTCCACCCAACCTCCCCACTCCACCGAACCTCCCCACTCCATCCAACCTCCGCACTCCAGCCAACCTCAGCACTCCAACCAACTTCCGCGCTCCATCCAACCTCCGCACTCCACCCAACCTCCCAACTCCACCCAACCTCCCCAAATCACCCAACCTCCCAACTCCACCCAACCTCCCCACTCCACCCAACCTCCCCACTCCACCCAACCTCCCCACTGCACCCAACCTCCCCACTTCACCCAACCTCCCCACCTCACCGAACCTCCCCACTCCACCCAACCTCCGCACTCCACCCAACCTTCGCACTCAACCCAACCTCCCCACTCTTCCCAACCTCCCCACTCCACCCATCCTTCCCACTTCACCCTTCCTCGCCACTTCACTCAACCTCCCCACTCCACCCAACATCCGCACTCCACCCAACCTTCGCACTCAACCCAACCTCCCCACTTCAACCAACCTCCCAACTCCACCCAACCTCCCCACTTCACCCAACCTCCGCACTCCATCCAACCTCCGCACTGCACCCAACCTCCGCACTCCACCCAACTTCCGCACTCCACCCAAACTCCGCACTCCACCCAACCTCCGCACTCCACCCAAACTCCGCACTCCACCAAACTTCCGCACTCCAAGCAACCTCCTCACTCCAACCAACCTCCCCACTCCACCCAACCTCCCCACTCCACCCTACCTCCCCACTCCACCCAACCTCCCCACTTCACCCAACCTCCCCATTCCACTTATACCTCCCCACTTCACCCAACCTCCCCACTCCACCCAACCTCCGCACTTCACCCAAACTCGGCACTCCATCCAACCTCCGCACACCACCCAACCTCCCCACTTCACCCAACCTCCCCACTCCACCCAACCTCCGCACTCCACCCAACCTTCGCACTCAACCCAACCTCCCCATTTCACCCAACCTCCCAACTCCACCCAACCTCCCCACTTCACCCAACCTCCGCACTCCTTCCAACCTCCGCACTCCACCCAATCTCCGCACTCCACCTAACCTCCCCACTTCACCCAACCTCCGCACTCCATACAACCTCCGCACTCCACCCAAACTCCGCCTCCACCCAACCTCCGCACTCCACACAACCTCCGCAGTCCACCCAAACTCCGCACTCCACCAAACTTCCGCACTCCACGCAACCTCCCCACTCCACCCAACCTCCCCACTCCACCCAACCTCCCCACTCCACCCAACCTCCCCAAATCACCCATCTTCCCCACTCCACCCAACCTCCCCACTCCACCCAACCTCCCCACTCCACCGAACCTCCCCACTCCATCCAACCTCCGCACTCCAGCCAACCTCAGCACTCCAACCAACTTCCGCGCTCCATCCAACCTCCGCACTCCACCCAACCTCCCCACTCCACCCAACCTCCCCAAATCACCCAACCTCCCAACTCCACCCAACCTCCCCACTCCACCCAACCTCCCCACTCCACCCAACCTCCCCACTCCACCCAACCTCCCCACTTCTCCCAACCTCCCCACCTCACCGAACCTCCCCACTCCACCCAACCTCCGCACTCCACCCAACCTTCGCACTCAACCCAACCTCCCCACTCTTCCCAACCTCCCCACTCCACCCATCCTTCCCACTTCACCCTTCCTCGCCACTTCACTCAACCTCCCCACTCCACCCAACATCCGCACTCCACCCAACCTTCGCACTCAACCCAACCTCCCCACTTCAACCAACCTCCCAACTCCACCCAACCTCCCCACTTCACCCAACCTCCGCACTCCATCCAACCTCCGCACTGCACCCAACCTCCGCACTCCACCCAACTTCCGCACTCCACCCAAACTCCGCACTCCACCCAACCTCCGCACTCCACCCAAACTCCGCACTCCACCAAACTTCCGCACTCCACGCAACCTCCTCACTCCAACCAACCTCCCCACTCCACCCAACCTCCCCACTCCACCCTACCTCCCCACTCCACCCAACCTCCCCACTTCACCCAACCTCCCCATTCCACTTATACCTCCCCACTTCACCCAACCTCCCCACTCCACCCAACCTCCGCACTTCACCCAAACTCGGCACTCCATCCAACCTCCGCACACCACCCAACCTCCCCACTTCACCCAACCTCCCCACTCCACCCAACCTCCGCACTCCACCCAACCTTCGCACTCAACCCAACCTCCCCACTTCACCCAACCTCCCAACTCCACCCAACCTCCCCACTTCACCCAACCTCCGCACTCCATCCAACCTCCGCACTCCACCCAATCTCCGCACTCCACCTAACCTCACCACTTCACCCAACCTCCGCACTCCATCCAACCTCCGCACTCCACCCAAACTCCGCCTCCACCCAACCTCCGCACTCCACACAACTTCCGCACTCCACCCAACTTCCGCACTCCACCCAACCTCCGCACTCCACCCAAACTCCGCACTCCACCAAACTTCCGCACTCCACGCAACCTCCTCACTCCAACCAACCTCCCCACTCCACCCAACCTCCCCACTCCACCCTACCTCCCCACTCCACCCAACCTCCCCACTTCACCCAACCTCCCCATTCCACTTATACCTCCCCACTTCACCCAACCTCCCCACTCCACCCAACCTCCGCACTTCACCCAAACTCGGCACTCCATCCAACCTCCGCACACCACCCAACCTCCCCACTTCACCCAACCTCCCCACTCCACCCAACCTCCGCACTCCACCCAACCTTCGCACTCAACCCAACCTCCCCACTTCACCCAACCTCCCAACTCCACCCAACCTCCCCACTTCACCCAACGTCCGCACTCCATCCAACCTCCGCACTCCACCCAATCTCCGCACTCCACCTAACCTCCCCACTTCACCCAACCTCCGCACTCCATCCAACCTCCGCACTCCACCCAAACTCCGCCTCCACCCAACCTCCGCACTCCACACAACTTCCGCACTCCACCCAACTTCCGCACTCCACCCAACCTCCGCACTCCACCCAAACTCCGCACTCCACCAAACTTCCGCACTCCACGCAACCTCCCCACTCCAACCAACCTCACCACTCCACCCAACCTCCCCACTCCACCCAACCTCACCACTCCACCCAACCTCACTTCAACCAACCTCCCAACTCCACCCAACTTCCGCACTCCACCCAACTTCCGCACTCGACCCAACCTCCGCACTCCACCCAAACTCCGCACTCCACCAAACTTCCGCACTCCACGCAACCTCCCCACTCCACCCAACCTCCCCACTCCACCCAACCTCCGCACTCCATCCAACCTCCGCACTCCACCCAATCTCCGCACTCCACCTAACCTCCCCACTTCACCGAACCTCCGCACTCCACCCAACCTCCCCACTCCACCCTACCTCCCCACTCCACCCAACCTCCCCACTTCACCCAACCTCCCCATTCCACTATACCTCCCCACTTCACCCAACCTCCCCACTCCACCCAACCTCCCCACTTCACCCAAACTCGGCACTCCATCCAACCTCCGCACTCCAGCCAACCTCAGCACTCCAACCAACTTCCGCACTCCACCAAACTTCCGCACTCCACCCAACATCCCCACTCCACCCAACCTCCCCACTCCACCCAACCTCCCCACTCCACCCAACCTCCCCACTTCACCCAACCTCCCCACCTCACCGAACCTCCCCACTCCACCCAACCTCCGCACTCCACCCAACCTTCGCACTCAACCCAACCTCCCCACTCTTCCCAACCTCCCCACTCCACCCATCCTTCCCACTTCACCCTTCCTCGCCACTTCACTCAACCTCCCCACTCCACCCAACATCCGCACTCCACCCAACCTTCGCACTCAACCCAACCTCCCCACTTCAACCAACCTCCCAACTCCACCCAACCTCCCCACTTCACCCAACCTCCGCACTCCATCCAACCTCCGCACTGCACCCAACCTCCGCACTCCACCCAACTTCCGCACTCCACCCAAACTCCGCACTCCACCCAACCTCCGCACTCCACCCAAACTCCGCACTCCACCAAACTTCCGCACTCCACGCAACCTCCTCACTCCAACCAACCTCCCCACTCCACCCAACCTCCCCACTCCACCCTACCTCCCCACTCCACCCAACCTCCCCACTTCACCCAACCTCCCCATTCCACTTATACCTCCCCACTTCACCCAACCTCCCCACTCCACCCAACCTCAGCACTTCACCCAAACTCGGCACTCCATCCAACCTCCGCACACCACCCAACCTCCCCACTTCACCCAACCTCCCCACTCCACCCAACCTCCGCACTCCACCCAACCTTCGCACTCAACCCAACCTCCCCACTTCACCCAACCTCCCAACTCCACCCAACCTCCCCACTTCACCCAACCTCCGCACTCCATCCAACCTCCGCACTCCACCCAATCTCCGCACTCCACCTAACCTCCCCACTTCACCCAACCTCCGCACTCCATCCAACCTCCGCACTCCACCCAAACTCCGCCTCCACCCAACCTCCGCACTCCACACAACTTCCGCACTCCACCCAACCTCCGCACTCCACCCAAACTCCGCACTCCACCAAACTTCCGCACTCCACGCAACCTCCCCACTCCAACCAACCTCCGCACTCCACCCAACCTCCCCACTCCACCCAACCTCACCACTCCACCCAACCTCACTTCAACCAACCTCCCAACTCCACCCAACTTCCGCACTCCACCCAACTTCCGCACTCGACCCAACCTCCGCACTCCACCCAAACTCCGCACTCCACCAAACTTCCGCACTCCACGCAACCTCCCCACTCCACCCAACCTCCCCACTCCACCCAACCTCCGCACTCCATCCAACCTCCGCACTCCACCCAATCTCCGCACTCCACCTAACCTCCCCACTTCACCGAACCTCCGCACTCCACCCAACCTCCCCACTCCACCCTACCTCCCCACTCCACCCAACCTCCCCACTTCACCCAACCTCCCCATTCCACTATACCTCCCCACTTCACCCAACCTCCCCACTCCACCCAACCTCCCCACTTCACCCAAACTCGGCACTCCATCCAACCTCCGCACTCCAGCCAACCTCAGCACTCCAACCAACTTCCGCACTCCACCAAACTTCCGCACTCCACCCAACCTCCCCACTCCACCCAACCTCCCCACTCCATCCAACCTCCCCACTCCACCCAACCTCCCCACTCCACCCAACCTCCCCACTCCACCCAACCTCCCCACTTCTCCCAACCTCCCCACTTCACCCAACCTCCCCACTCCACCCAACCTCCTCACTCCACTCAACCTCCCCACTCCACCCAACATCCGCACTCCACCCAACCTTCGCACTCAACCCAACCTCCCCACTTCAACCAACCTCCCAACTCCACCCAACCTCCCCACTTCACCCAACCTCCGCACTCCATCCAACCTCCGCACTGCACCCAACCTGCGCACTCCACCCAACTTCCGCACTCCACCCAAACTCCGCACTCCACCCAACCTCCGCACTCCACCCAAACTCCGCACTCCACCAAACTTCCGCACTCCACGCAACATCCTCACTCCAACCAACCTCCCCACTCCACCCAACCTCCCCACTCCACACTACCTCCCCACTCGACCCAACCTCCCCACTTCACCCAACCTCCCCATTCCACTTGTACCTCCCCACTCCACCCAACCTCCGCACTTCACCCAAACTCGGCACTCCATCCAACCTCCGCACACCACCCAACCTCCCCACTTCACCCAACCTCCCCACTCCACCCAACCTCCGCACTCCACCCAACCTTCGCACTCAACCCAACCTCCCCACTTCACCCAACCTCCCAACTCCACCCAACTTCCCCACTTAACCCAACCTCCGCACTCCATCCAACCTCCGCACTCCACCCAATCTCCGCACTCCACCTAACCTCCCCACTTCACCCAACCTCCGCACTCCATCCAACCTCCGCACTCCACCCAAACTCCGCCTCCACCCAACCTCCGCACTCCACACAACTTCCGCACTCCACCCAACTTCCGCACTCCACCCAACCTCCGCACTCCACCCAAACTCCGCACTCCACCAAACTTCCGCACTCCACGCAACCTCCCCACTCCACCCAACCTCCCCACTCCACCCAACCTCACCACTCCACCCAACCTCACTTCAACCAACCTCCCAACTCCACCCAACTTCCGCACTCCACCCAACTTCCGCACTCGACCCAACCTCCGCACTCCACCCAAACTCCGCACTCCACCAAACTTCCGCACTCCACGCAACCTCCCCACTCCAGCCAACCTCCCCACTCCACCCAACCTCCGCACTCCATCCAACCTCCGCACTCCACCCAATTTCCGCACTCCACCTAACCTCCCCACTTCACCGAACCTCCGCACTCCACCCAACCTCCCCACTCCACCCTACCTCCCCACTCCACCCAACCTCCCCACTTCACCCAACCTCCCCATTCCACTATACCTCCCCACTTCACCCAACCTCCCCACTCCACCCAACCTCCCCACTTCACCCTAACTCGGCACTCCATCCAACCTCCGCACTCCAGCCAACCTCAGCACTCCACCCAACCTCCCCACTCCACCCAACCTCCCCACTCCACCCAACCTCCCCACTTCACCCAACCTCCCCATTCCACTATACCTCCCCACTCCACCCAACCTCCCCACTCCATCCAACCTCCGCACTCCACCTAACCTCCCCACTTCACCCAACCTCCCCACTTCACCCAACCTCCCTACTTCACCCAACCTCCCCACTTCACCCAACCTCCCCACTTCACCCAACCTCCCCACTCCACCCAAACTCCCCAAATCACCCATCCTCCCCACTCCACCCAACCTCCCCACTCCACCCAACCTCCCCACTCCACCGAACCTCAGCATTCCAACCAACTTCCGCACTCCACCCAACCTCCGCACTCCACCCAACCTCCCCACTTCACCCAAACTCCCCACTCCACCCAACCTTCGCACTCCACCCAACCTTCGCACTCAACCCAACCTCCCCACTTCACCCAACCTCCCAACTCCACCCAACCTCCCCACTTCACCCAACCTCCGCACTCCAACCAACTTCCGCACTCCACCAAACTTCCGCACTCCACCCAACCTCCCCACTCCACCCAACCTCCCCAAATCACCCAACCTCCCCACTCCATCCAACCTCCCCACTCCACCCAACCTCCCCACTCCACCCAACCTCCCCACTCCACCCAACCTCCCCACTTCTCCCAACCTCCCCACTTCACCCAACCTCCGCACTCCATCCAACCTCCGCACTCCACCCAAACTCCGCCTCCACCCAACCTCCGCACTCCACACAACTTCCGCACTCCACCCAACTTCCGCACTCCACCCAACCTCCGCACTCCACCCAAACTCAGCACTCCACCAAACTTCCGCACTCCACGCAACCTCCCCACTCCAACCAACCTCCCCACTCCACCCAACCTCCCCACTCCACCCAACCTCACCACTCCACCCAACCTCACTTCAACCAACCTCCCAACTCCACCCAACTTCCGCACTCCACCCAACTTCCGCACTCGACCCAACCTCCGCACCCCACCCAAACTCCGCACTCCACCAAACTTCCGCACTCCACGCAACCTCCCCACTCCACCCAACCTCCCCACTCCACCCAACCTCCGCACTCCATCCAACCTCCGCACTCCACCCAATCTCCGCACTCCACCTAACCTCCCCACTTCACCGAACCTCCGCACTCCACCCAACCTCCCCACTCCACCCTACCTCCCCACTCCACCCAACCTCCCCACTTCACCCAACCTCCTCATTCCACTATACCTCCCCACTTCATCCAACCTCCGCACTCCAGCCAACCTCAGCACTCCAACCAACTTCCGCACTCCACCAAACTTCCGCACTCCACCCAACCTCCCCACTCCACCCAACCTCCCCAAATCACCCAACCTCCCCACTCCATCCAACCTCCCCACTCCACCCAACCTCCCCACTCCACCCAACCTCCCCACTCCACCCAACCTCCCCACTTCTCCCAACCTCCCCACTTCACCCAACCTCCCCACTCCACCCAACCTCCTCACTCCACCCAACCTCCCCACTTCACCCTACCTCCCCACTTCACCCAACCTCCCCACTCCACCCAACCTCCCCAAATCACCAAACCTCTCCACTCCATCTAACCTCTCCACTCCACCCAACCTCCCCACTCCACCCAACCTCCCCACTCCACCCAACCTCCCCACTTCTCCCAACCTCCCCACTTCACCCAACCTCCCCACTCCACCCAACCTCCTCACTCCACCCAACCTCCCCACTTCACCCTACCTCCTCACTTCTCCCAACCTCCCCACTACACCCAACCTCCGCACTACACCCAACCTCCGCACTCAACCCAACCTCCCCACTTCACCCAACGTCCCAACTCCACCCAACCTCCCAACTCCACCCAACCTCCCCACTTCACCCAACCTCCGCACTCCATCCAACCTCCGCACTCCACCCAACCTCCGCACTCCACCCAACCTCCGCACTCCACCCAACCTCCGCACTCCACCCAAACTCCGCACTCCACCAAACTTCCGCACTCCACGCAACCTCCCCACTCCACCCAACCTCCCCACTCCATCCAACCTCCCCACTCCACCCAACCTCCCCACTTCACCCAACCTCCCCACTTCACCCAACCTCCCCACTCCTCCCAACCTCCGCACTCCACCCAACTTCCGCACTCCACCCAACTTCCGCACTCCACCCAACCTCCCCACTCCAACCAACCTCCCCACTCCACCCAACCTCCCCACTCCACCCAACCTCCCCACTCCACCCAACCTCCCCACGTCACCCAACCTCCCCATTCCACCAACCTCCCCATTCCACTATACCTCCCCACTTCACCCAACCTCCCCACTCCACCCAACCTCCCCACTTCACCCAAACTCGGCACTCCATCCAACCTCCGCACTCCAGCCAACCTCAGCACTCCAACCAACTTCCGCACTCCACCCAACCTCCGCACTCCACCCAACCTCCCCACTTCACCCAAACTCCCCACTCCACCCAACCTCCGCACTCCACCCAACCTTTGCACTCAACCCAACCTCCCCACTTCACCCAACCTCCCAACTCCACCCAACCTCCCCACTTCACCCAACCTCCGCACTCCATCCAACCTCCGCACTCCACCCAATCTCCGCACTCCACCTAACCTCCCCACTTCACCGAACCTCCGCACTCCATCCAACCTCCGCACTCCACCCAACCTCCGCACTCCACCCAATCTCCGCACTCCACCTAACCTCCCCACTTCACCGAACCTCCGCACTCCATCCAACCTCCGCACTCCACCCAACTTCAGCACTCCACCCAACTTACGCACTCCACCCAACCTCCGCACTCCACCCAAACTCCTCACTCCACCAAACTTCCGCACTCCACACAACCTCCCCACTCCAACCAACCTCCCCACTCCACCCAACCTCCCCACTCCACCCTACCTCCCCACTCCACCCAACCTCCCCACTTCACACAACCTCCCCATTCCACTATACCTCCCCACTTCACCCAACCTCCCCACTCCACCCAACCTCCCCACTTCACCCAAACTCGGCACTCCATCCAACCTCCGCACTCCAGCCAACCTCAGCACTCCAACCAACTTCCGCACTCCACCCAACCTCCGCACTCCACCCAACCTCCCCACTCCACCCAACCTCCCCACTTCACACAACCTCCCCATTCCACTATACCTCCCCATTTCACCCAACCTCCCCACTTCACCCAACCTCCCCACTCCACCCAACCTCCCCACTCCACCCAACCTCCCCAAATCACCCATCCTCCCCACTCCACCCAACCTCCCCACTCCACCCAACCTCCCCACTCCACCGAACCTCCCCACTCCATCCAACCTCCGCACTCCAGCCAACCTCAGCACTCCAACCAACTTCCGCGCTCCACCCAACCTCCGCACTCCACCCAACCTCCCCACTCCACCCAACCTCCCCAAATCACCCAACCTCCCAACTCCACCCAACCTCCCCACTCCACCCAACCTCCCCACTCCACCCAACCTCCCCACTCCATCCAACCTCCCCACTTCACCCAACCTCCCCACCTCACCGAACCTCCCCACTCCACCCAACCTCCGCACTCCACCCAACCTTCGCACTCAACCCAACCTCCCCACTCCTCCCAACCTCCCCACTCCACCCATCCTTCCCACTTCACCCTTCCTCGCCACTTCACTCAACCTCCCCACTCCACCCAACATCCGCACTCCACCCAACCTTCGCACTCAACCCAACCTCCCCACTTCAACCAACCTCCCAACTCCACTCAACCTCCCCACTTCACCCAACCTCCGCACTCCATCCAACCTCCGCACTGCACCCAACCTCCGCACTCCACCCAACTTCCGCACTCCACCCAAACTCCGCACTCCACCCAACCTCCGCACTCCACCCAAACTCCGCACTCCACCAAACTTTCGCACTCCACGCAACCTCCTCACTCCAACCAACCTCCCCACTCCACCCAACCTCCCCACTCCACCCTACCTCCCCATTCCACCCAACCTCCCCACTTCACCCAACCTCCCCATTCCACTTATACCTCCCCACTTCACCCAACCTCCCAACCTCCGCACTTCACTGAAACTCGGCACTCCATCCAACCTCCGCACACCACCCAACCTCCCCACTTCACCCAACCTCCCCACTCCACCCAACCTCCGCACTCCACCCAACCTTCGCACTTAACCCAACCTCCCCACTTCACCCAACCTCCCAACTCCACCCAACCTCCCCACTTCACCCAACCTCCGCACTCCATCCAACCTCCGCACTCCACCCAATCTCCGCACTCCACCTAACCTCCCCACTTCACCCAACCTCCGCACTCCATCCAACCTCCGCACTCCACCCAAACTCCGCCTCCACCCAACCTCCGCACTCCACACAACTTCCGCACTCCACCCAACTTCCGCACTCCACCAACCTCCGCACTCCACCCAAACTCCGCACTCCACCAAACTTCCGCACTCCACACAACCTCCCCACTCCAACCAACCTCCCCACTCCACCCAACCTCCCCACTCCACCCAACCTCACCACTCCACCCAACCTCACTTCAACCAACCTCCCAACTCCACCCAACTTCCGCACTCCAACCAACTTCCGCACTCGACCCAACCTCCGCACTCCACCCAAACTCCGCACTCCACCAAACTTCCGCACTCCACGCAACCTCCCCACTCCACCCAACCTCCCCACTCCACCCAACCTCCGCACTCCATCCAACCTCCGCACTCCACCCAATCTCCGCACTCCACCTAACCTCCCCACTTCACCGAACCTCCGCACTCCACCCAACCTCCCCACTCCACCCTACCTCCCCACTCCACCCAACCTCCCCACTTCACCCAACCTCCCCATTCCACTATACCTCCCCACTTCACCCTACCTCCCCACTCCACCCAACCTCCCCACTTCACCCAAACTCGGCACTCCATCCAACCTCCGCACTCCAGCCAACCTCAGCACTCCAACCAACTTCCGCACTCCACCAAACTTCCGCACTCCACCCAACCTCCCCACTCCACCCAACCTCCCCAAATCACCCAACCTCCCCACTCCATCCAACCTCCCCACTCCACCCAACCTCCCCACTCCACCCAACCTCCCCACTCCACCCAACCTCCCCACTTCTCCCAACCTCCCCACTTCACCCAACCTCCCCACTCCACCCAACCTCCTCACTCCACCCAACCTCCCCACTTCACCCAACCTCCCCACTTCACCCAACCTCCCCACTCCACCCAACCTCCCCAAATCACCCATCCTCCCCACTCCACCCAACCTCCCCACTCCACCCAACCTCCCCACTCCACCGAACCTCCCCACTCCACCCAATCTCCGCACTCCACCCAAACTCCGCACTCCACCAAACTTCCGCACTCCACGCAACCTCCCCACTCCAACCAACCTCCCCACTCCACCCAACCTCCCCACTCCACCCAACCTCCCCACTCCACCCAACCTCCCCACTTCACCAACCTCCCCATTCCACTATACCTCCCCACTTCACCCAACCTCCCCACTCCACCCAACCTCCCCACTACACCCAACCTCCGCACTCCACCCAACCTTCGCACTCCACCCAACCTCCCCACTCCACCGAACCTCCCCACTCCACCCAATCTCCGCACTCCACCCAAATTCCGCACTCCACCAAACTTCCGCACTCCACCAAACTTCCGCACTCCACGCAACCTCCCCACTCCAACCAACCTCCCCACTCCACCCAACCTCCCCACTCCACCCAACCTCCCCACTTCACCAACCTCCCCATTCCACTATACCTCCCCACTTCACCCAACCTCCCCACTTCACCCAAACTCGGCACTCCATCCAACCTCCGCACTCCAGCCAACCTCAGCACTCCAACCAACTTCCGCACTCCACCCAACCTCCGCACTCCACCCAACCTCCCAACTCCACCCAACCTCCCCACTCCATCCAACCTCCGCACTCCACCCAATCTCCGCACTCCACCTAACCTCCCCACTTCACGGAACCTCCGCACTCCATCCAACCTCCGCACTCCACCCAACCTCCGCACTCCACCCAATCTCCGCACTCCACCTAACCTCCCCACTTCACCGAACCTCCGCACTCCATCCAACCTCCGCACTCCACCCAACTTCCGCACTCCACCCAACTTCCGCACTCCACCCAACCTCAGCACTCCACCCAAACTCCTCACTCCACCAAACTTCCGCACTCCACACAACCTCCCCACTCCAACCAACCTCCCCACTCCACCCAACCTCCCCACTCCACCCTACCTCCCCACTCCACCCAACCTCCCCACTTCACACAACCTCCCCATTCCACTATACCTCCCCACTTCACCCAACCTCCCCACTCCACCCAACCTCCCCACTTCACCCAAACTCGGCACTCCATCCAACCTCCGCACTCCAGCCAACCTCAGCACTCCAACCAACTTCCGCACTCCACCCAACCTCCGCACTCCACCCAACCTCCCCACTTCACCCAACCTCCCCATTTCACCCAACCTCCCCACTTCACCCAACCTCCCCACTTCACCCAACCTCCCCACTCCACCCAACCTCCCCAAATCACCCATCCTCCCCACTCCACCCAACCTCCCCACTCCACCCAACCTCCCAACTCCACCGAACCTCCCCACTCAATCCAACCTCCGCACTCCAGCCAACCTCAGCACTCCAACCAACTTCCGCGCTCCATCCAACCTCCGCACTCCACCCAACCTCCCCACTCCACCCAACCTCCCCAAATCACCCAACCTCCCAACTCCACCCAACCTCCCCACTCCACCCAACCTCCCCACTCCACCCAACCTCCCCACTCCACCCAACCTCCCCACTTCACCCAACCTCCCCACCTCACCGAACCTCCCCACTCCACCCAACCTCCGCACTCCACCCAACCTTCGCACTCAACCCAACCTCCCCACTCTTCCCAACCTCCCCACTCCACCCATCCTTCCCACTTCACCCTTCCTCGCCACTTCACTCAACCTCCCCACTCCACCCAACATCCTAACTCCACCCAACCTTCGCACTCAACCCAACCTCCCCACTTCAACCAACCTCCCAACTCCACCCAACCTCCCCACTTCACCCAACCTCCGCACTCCATCCAACCTCCGCACTGCACCCAACCTCCGCACTCCACCCAACTTCCGCACTCCACCCAAACTCCGCACTCCACCCAACCTCCGCACTCCACCCAAACTCCGCACTCCACCAAACTTCCGCACTCCACGCAACCTCCTCACTCCAACCAACCTCCCCACTCCACCCAACCTCCCCACTCCAACCTACCTCCCCACTCCACCCAACCTCCCCACTTCACCCAACCTCCCCATTCCACTTATACCTCCCCACTTCACCCAACCTCCCCACTCCACCCAACCTCCGCACTTCACCCAAACTCGGCACTCCATCCAACCTCCGCACACCACCCAACCTCCCCACTTCACCCAACCTCCCCACTCCACCCAACCTCCGCACTCCACCCAACCTTCGCACTCAACCCAACCTCCCCACTTCACCCAACCTCCCAACTCCACCCAACCTCCCCACTTCACCCAACCTCCGCACTCCATCCAACCTCCGCACTCCACCCAATCTCCGCAGTCCACCTAACCTCCCCACTTTTCCCAACCTCCGCACTCCATCCAACCTCCGCACTCCACCCAAACTCCGCCTCAACCCAACCTCCGCACTCCACACAACTTCCGCACTCCACCCAACTTCCGCACTCCACCCAACCTCCGCACTCCACCCAAACTCCGCACTCCACCAAACTTCCGCACTCCACGCAACCTCCCCACTCCAACCAACCTCCCCACTCCACCCAACCTCCCCACTCCACCCAACCTCACCACTCCACCCAACCTCACTTCAACCAACCTCCCAACTCCACCCAACTTCCGCACTCCACCCAACTTCCGCACTCGACCCAACCTCCGCACTCCACCCAAACTCCGCACTCCACCAAACTTCCGCACTCCACGCAACCTCCCCACTCCACCCAACCTCCCCACTCCACCCAACCTCCGCACTCCATCCAACCTCCGCACTCCACCCAATCTCCGCACTCCCCCTAACCTCCCCACTTCACCGAACCTCCGCACTCCACCCAACCTCCCCACTCCACCCTACCTCCCACTCCACCCAACCTCCCCACTTCACCCAACCTCCCCATTCCACTATACCTCCCCACTTCACCCAACCTCCCCACTCCACCCAACCTCCCCACTTCACCCAAACTCGGCACTCCATCCAACCTCCGCACTCCAGCCAACCTCAGCACTCCAACCAACTTCCGCACTCCACCAAACTTCCGCACTCCACCCAACCTCCCCACTCCACCCAACCTCCCCACTCCATCCAACCTCCCCACTCCACCCAACCTCCCCACTCCACCCAACCTCCCCACTCCACCCAACCTCCCCACTTCTCCCAACCTCCCCACTTCACCCAACCTCCCCACTCCACCCAACCTCCCCACTCCACCCAACCTCCCCATTCCACTATACCTCCCCACTTCACCCAACCTCCCCACACCACCCAACCTTCGCACTCCACCCAACCTCCCCACTCCACCGAACCTCCCCACTCCACCCAATCTCCGCACTCCACCGAAATTCCGCACTCCACCAAACTTCCGCACTCCACGCAACCTCCCCACTCCAACCAACCTCCCCACTCCACCCAACCTCCCCACTCCACCCAACCTCCCCACTCCACCCAACCTCCCCACTTCACCAACCTCCCCATTCCACTATACCTCCCCACTTCACCCAACCTCCCCACTCCACCCAACCTCCCCACTTCACCCAAACTCGGCACTCCATCCAACCTCCGCACTCCAGCCAACCTCAGCACTCCAACCAACTTCCGCACTCCACCCAACCTCCGCACTCCACCCAACCTCCCCACTTCACCCAAACTCCCCACTCCACCCAACCTCCGCACTCCACCCAACCTTTGCACTCAACCCAACCTCCCCACTTCACCCAACCTCCCAACTCCACCCAACCTCCCCTCTTCACCCAACCTCCGCACTCCATCCAACCTCCGCACTCCACCCAATCTCCGCACTCCACCTAACCTCCCCACTTCACCGAACCTCCGCACTCCATCCAACCTCCGCACTCCACCCAACCTCCCCACTCCACCCAACCTCCGCACTCCACCCAACCTTCGCACTCAACCCAACCTCCCCACTTCACCCAACCTCCCAACTCCACCCAACCTCCCCACTTCACCCAACCTCCGCACTCCATCCAACCTCCGCACTCCACCCAATCTCCGCAGTCCACCTAACCTCCCCACTTTTCCCAACCTCCGCACTCCATTCAACCTCCGCACTCCACCCAAACTCCGCCTCAACCCAACCTCCGCACTCCACACAACTTCCGCACTCCACCCAACTTCCGCACTCCACCCAACCTCCGCACTCCACCCAAACTCCGCACTCCACCAAACTTCCGCACTCCACGCAACCTCCCCACTCCAACCAACCTCCCCACTCCACCCAACCTCCCCACTCCACCCAACCTCACCACTCCACCCAACCTCACTTCAACCAACCTCCCAACTCCACCCAACTTCCGCACTCCACCCAACTTCCGCACTCGACCCAACCTCCGCACTCCACCCAAACTCCGCACTCCACCAAACTTCCGCACTCCACGCAACCTCCCCACTCCACCCAACCTCCCCACTCCACCCAACCTCCGCACTCCATCCAACCTCCGCACTCCACCCAATCTCCGCACTCCACCTAACCTCCCCACTTCACCGAACCTCCGCACTCCACCCAACCTCCCCACTCCACCCTACCTCCCCACTCCACCCAACCTCCCCACTTCACCCAACCTCCCCATTCCACTATACCTCCCCACTTCACCCTACCTCCCCACTCCACCCAACCTCCCCACTTCACCCAAACTCGGCACTCCATCCAACCTCCGCACTCCAGCCAACCTCAGCACTCCAACCAACTTCCGCACTCCACCAAACTTCCGCACTCCACCCAACCTCCCCACTCCACCCAACCTCCCCAAATCACCCAACCTCCCCACTCCATCCAACCTCCCCACTCCACCCAACCTCCCCACTCCACCCAACCTCCCCACTCCACCCAACCTCCCCACTTCTCCCAACCTCCCCACTTCACCCAACCTCCCCACTCCACCCAACCTCCTCACTCCACCCAACCTCCCCACTTCACCCAACCTCCCCACTTCACCCAACCTCCCCACTCCACCCAACCTCCCCAAATCACCCATCCTCCCCACTCCACCCAACCTCCCCACTCCACCCAACCTCCCCACTCCACCGAACCTCCCCACTCCACCCAATCTCCGCACTCCACCCAAACTCCGCACTCCACCAAACTTCCGCACTCCACGCAACCTCCCCACTCCAACCAACCTCCCCACTCCACCCAACCTCCCCACTCCACCCAACCTCCCCACTCCACCCAACCTCCCCACTTCACCAACCTCCCCATTCCACTATACCTCCCCACTTCACCCAACCTCCCCACTCCACCCAACCTCCCCACTACACCCAACCTCCGCACTCCACCCAACCTTCGCACTCCACCCAACCTCCCCACTCCACCGAACCTCCCCACTCCACCCAATCTCCGCACTCCACCCAAATTCCGCACTCCACCAAACTTCCGCACTCCACCAAACTTCCGCACTCCACGCAACCTCCCCACTCCAACCAACCTCCCCACTCCACCCAACCTCCCCACTCCACCCAACCTCCCCACTTCACCAACCTCCCCATTCCACTATACCTCCCCACTTCACCCAACCTCCCCACTTCACCCAAACTCGGCACTCCATCCAACCTCCGCACTCCAGCCAACCTCAGCACTCCAACCAACTTCCGCACTCCACCCAACCTCCGCACTCCACCCAACCTCCCAACTCCACCCAACCTCCCCACTCCATCCAACCTCCGCACTCCACCCAATCTCCGCACTCCACCTAACCTCCCCACTTCACGGAACCTCCGCACTCCATCCAACCTCCGCACTCCACCCAACCTCCGCACTCCACCCAATCTCCGCACTCCACCTAACCTCCCCACTTCACCGAACCTCCGCACTCCATCCAACCTCCGCACTCCACCCAACTTCCGCACTCCACCCAACTTCCGCACTCCACCCAACCTCAGCACTCCACCCAAACTCCTCACTCCACCAAACTTCCGCACTCCACACAACCTCCCCACTCCAACCAACCTCCCCACTCCACCCAACCTCCCCACTCCACCCTACCTCCCCACTCCACCCAACCTCCCCACTTCACACAACCTCCCCATTCCACTATACCTCCCCACTTCACCCAACCTCCCCACTCCACCCAACCTCCCCACTTCACCCAAACTCGGCACTCCATCCAACCTCCGCACTCCAGCCAACCTCAGCACTCCAACCAACTTCCGCACTCCACCCAACCTCCGCACTCCACCCAACCTCCCCACTTCACCCAACCTCCCCATTTCACCCAACCTCCCCACTTCACCCAACCTCCCCACTTCACCCAACCTCCCCACTCCACCCAACCTCCCCAAATCACCCATCCTCCCCACTCCACCCAACCTCCCCACTCCACCCAACCTCCCAACTCCACCGAACCTCCCCACTCAATCCAACCTCCGCACTCCAGCCAACCTCAGCACTCCAACCAACTTCCGCGCTCCATCCAACCTCCGCACTCCACCCAACCTCCCCACTCCACCCAACCTCCCCAAATCACCCAACCTCCCAACTCCACCCAACCTCCCCACTCCACCCAACCTCCCCACTCCACCCAACCTCCCCACTCCACCCAACCTCCCCACTTCACCCAACCTCCCCACCTCACCGAACCTCCCCACTCCACCCAACCTCCGCACTCCACCCAACCTTCGCACTCAACCCAACCTCCCCACTCTTCCCAACCTCCCCACTCCACCCATCCTTCCCACTTCACCCTTCCTCGCCACTTCACTCAACCTCCCCACTCCACCCAACATCCTAACTCCACCCAACCTTCGCACTCAACCCAACCTCCCCACTTCAACCAACCTCCCAACTCCACCCAACCTCCCCACTTCACCCAACCTCCGCACTCCATCCAACCTCCGCACTGCACCCAACCTCCGCACTCCACCCAACTTCCGCACTCCACCCAAACTCCGCACTCCACCCAACCTCCGCACTCCACCCAAACTCCGCACTCCACCAAACTTCCGCACTCCACGCAACCTCCTCACTCCAACCAACCTCCCCACTCCACCCAACCTCCCCACTCCAACCTACCTCCCCACTCCACCCAACCTCCCCACTTCACCCAACCTCCCCATTCCACTTATACCTCCCCACTTCACCCAACCTCCCCACTCCACCCAACCTCCGCACTTCACCCAAACTCGGCACTCCATCCAACCTCCGCACACCACCCAACCTCCCCACTTCACCCAACCTCCCCACTCCACCCAACCTCCGCACTCCACCCAACCTTCGCACTCAACCCAACCTCCCCACTTCACCCAACCTCCCAACTCCACCCAACCTCCCCACTTCACCCAACCTCCGCACTCCATCCAACCTCCGCACTCCACCCAATCTCCGCAGTCCACCTAACCTCCCCACTTTTCCCAACCTCCGCACTCCATCCAACCTCCGCACTCCACCCAAACTCCGCCTCAACCCAACCTCCGCACTCCACACAACTTCCGCACTCCACCCAACTTCCGCACTCCACCCAACCTCCGCACTCCACCCAAACTCCGCACTCCACCAAACTTCCGCACTCCACGCAACCTCCCCACTCCAACCAACCTCCCCACTCCACCCAACCTCCCCACTCCACCCAACCTCACCACTCCACCCAACCTCACTTCAACCAACCTCCCAACTCCACCCAACTTCCGCACTCCACCCAACTTCCGCACTCGACCCAACCTCCGCACTCCACCCAAACTCCGCACTCCACCAAACTTCCGCACTCCACGCAACCTCCCCACTCCACCCAACCTCCCCACTCCACCCAACCTCCGCACTCCATCCAACCTCCGCACTCCACCCAATCTCCGCACTCCCCCTAACCTCCCCACTTCACCGAACCTCCGCACTCCACCCAACCTCCCCACTCCACCCTACCTCCCACTCCACCCAACCTCCCCACTTCACCCAACCTCCCCATTCCACTATACCTCCCCACTTCACCCAACCTCCCCACTCCACCCAACCTCCCCACTTCACCCAAACTCGGCACTCCATCCAACCTCCGCACTCCAGCCAACCTCAGCACTCCAACCAACTTCCGCACTCCACCAAACTTCCGCACTCCACCCAACCTCCCCACTCCACCCAACCTCCCCACTCCATCCAACCTCCCCACTCCACCCAACCTCCCCACTCCACCCAACCTCCCCACTCCACCCAAACTCCCCACTTCTCCCAACCTCCCCACTTCACCCAACCTCCCCACTCCACCCAACCTCCCCACTCCACCCAACCTCCCCATTCCACTATACCTCCCCACTTCACCCAACCTCCCCACACCACCCAACCTTCGCACTCCACCCAACCTCCCCACTCCACCGAACCTCCCCACTCCACCCAATCTCCGCACTCCACCGAAATTCCGCACTCCACCAAACTTCCGCACTCCACGCAACCTCCCCACTCCAACCAACCTCCCCACTCCACCCAACCTCCCCACTCCACCCAACCTCCCCACTCCACCCAACCTCCCCACTTCACCAACCTCCCCATTCCACTATACCTCCCCACTTCACCCAACCTCCCCACTCCACCCAACCTCCCCACTTCACCCAAACTCGGCACTCCATCCAACCTCCGCACTCCAGCCAACCTCAGCACTCCAACCAACTTCCGCACTCCACCCAACCTCCGCACTCCACCCAACCTCCCCACTTCACCCAAACTCCCCACTCCACCCAACCTCCGCACTCCACCCAACCTTTGCACTCAACCCAACCTCCCCACTTCACCCAACCTCCCAACTCCACCCAACCTCCCCTCTTCACCCAACCTCCGCACTCCATCCAACCTCCGCACTCCACCCAATCTCCGCACTCCACCTAACCTCCCCACTTCACCGAACCTCCGCACTCCATCCAACCTCCGCACTCCACCCAACCTCCCCACTCCACCCAACCTCCGCACTCCACCCAACCTTCGCACTCAACCCAACCTCCCCACTTCACCCAACCTCCCAACTCCACCCAACCTCCCCACTTCACCCAACCTCCGCACTCCATCCAACCTCCGCACTCCACCCAATCTCCGCAGTCCACCTAACCTCCCCACTTTTCCCAACCTCCGCACTCCATTCAACCTCCGCACTCCACCCAAACTCCGCCTCAACCCAACCTCCGCACTCCACACAACTTCCGCACTCCACCCAACTTCCGCACTCCACCCAACCTCCGCACTCCACCCAAACTCCGCACTCCACCAAACTTCCGCACTCCACGCAACCTCCCCACTCCAACCAACCTCCCCACTCCACCCAACCTCCCCACTCCACCCAACCTCACCACTCCACCCAACCTCACTTCAACCAACCTCCCAACTCCACCCAACTTCCGCACTCCACCCAACTTCCGCACTCGACCCAACCTCCGCACTCCACCCAAACTCCGCACTCCACCAAACTTCCGCACTCCACGCAACCTCCCCACTCCACCCAACCTCCCCACTCCACCCAACCTCCGCACTCCATCCAACCTCCGCACTCCACCCAATCTCCGCACTCCACCTAACCTCCCCACTTCACCGAACCTCCGCACTCCACCCAACCTCCCCACTCCACCCTACCTCCCACTCCACCCAACCTCCCCATTTCACCCAACCTCCCCATTCCACTATACCTCCCCACTTCACCCAACCTCCCCACTCCACCCAACCTCCCCACTTCACCCAAACTCGGCACTCCATCCAACCTCCGCACTCCAGCCAACCTCAGCACTCCAACCAACTTCCGCACTCCACCAAACTTCCGCACTCCACCCAACCTCCCCACTCCACCCAACCTCCCCACTCCATCCAACCTCCCCACTCCACCCAACCTCCCCACTCCACCCAACCTCCCCACTCCACCCAACCTCCCCACTTCTCCCAACCTCCCCACTTCACCCAACCTCCCCACTCCACCCAACCTCCTCACTCCACTCAACCTCCCCACTCCACCCAACATCCGCACTCCACCCAACCTTCGCACTCAACCCAACCTCCCCACTTCAACCAACCTCCCAACTCCACCCAACCTCCCCACTTCACCCAAACTCCGCACTCCATCCAACCTCCGCACTGCACCCAACCTCCGCACTCCACCCAACTTCCGCACTCCACCCAAACTCCGCACTCCACCCAACCTCCGCACTCCACCCAAACTCCGCACTCCACCAAACTTCCGCACTCCACGCAACCTCCTCACTCCAACCAACCTCCCCACTCCACCCAACCTCCCCACTCCACCCTACCTCCCCACTCGACCCAACCTCCCCACTTCACCCAACCTCCCCATTCCACTTATACCTCCCCACTTCACCCAACCTCCCCACTCCACCCAACCTCCGCACTTCACCCAAACTCGGCACTCCATCCAACCTCCGCACACCACCCAACCTCCCCACTTCACCCAACCTCCCCACTCCACCCAACCTCCGCACTCCACCCAACCTTCGCACTCAACCCAACCTCCCCACTTCACCCAACCTCCCAACTCCACCCAACCTCCCCACTTAACCCAACCTCCCCACTCCACCGAACCTCAGCATTCCAACCAACTTCCGCACTCCACCCAACCTCCGCACTCCACCCAACCTCCCCACTTCACCCAAACTCCCCACTCCACCCAACCTCCGCACTCCACCCAACCTTCGCACTCAACCCAACCTCCCCACTTCACCCAACCTCCCAACTCCACCCAACCTCCCCACTTCACCCAACCTCCGCACTCCATCCAACCTCCGCACTCCACCCAATCTCCGCTCTCCACCTAACCTCCCCACTTCACCCAACCTCCCCACTTCACCCAACCTCCCTACTTCACCCAACCTCCCCACTTCACCCAACCTCCCCACTTCACCCAACCTCCCCACTCCACCCAACCTCCCCAAATCACCCATCCTCCCCACTCCACCCAACCTCCCCACTCCACCCAACCTCCCCACTCCACCGAACCTCCCCACTCCACCCAATCTCCGCACTCCACCCAAACTCCGCACTCCACCAAACTTCCGCACTCCACGCAACCTCCCCACTCCAACCAACCTCCCCACTCCACCCAACCTCCCCACTCCACCCAACCTCCCCACTCCACCCAACCTCCCCACTTCACCAACCTCCCCATTCCACTATACCTCCCCACTTCACCCAACCTCCCCACTCCACCCAACCTCCCCACTTCACCCAAACTCGGCACTCCATCCAACCTCCGCACTCCAGCCAACCTCAGCACTCCAACCAACTTCCGCACTCCACCCAACCTCCGCACTCCACCCAACCTCCCCACTTCACCCAAACTCCCCACTCCACCCAACCTCCGCACTCCACCCAACCTTTGCACTCAACCCAACCTCCCCACTTCACCCAACCTCCCAACTCCACCCAACCTCCCCACTTCACCCAACCTCCGCACTCCATCCAACCTCCGCACTCCACCCAATCTCCGCACTCCACCTAACCTCCCCACTTCACCGAACCTCCGCACTCCATCCAACCTCCGCACTCCACCCAACCTCCGCACTCCACCCAATCTCCGCACTCCACCTAACCTCCCCACTTCACCGAACCTCCGCACTCCATCCAACCTCCGCACTCCACCCAACTTCCGCACTCCACCCAACTTCCGCACTCCACCCAACCTCCGCACTCCACCCAAACTCCTCACTCCACCAAACTTCCGCACTCCACACAACCTCCCCACTCCAACCAACCTCCCCACTCCACCCAACCTCCCCACTCCACCCTACCTCCCCACTCCACCCAACCTCCCCACTTCACACAACCTCCCCATTCCACTATACCTCCCCACTTCACCCAACCTCCCCACTCCACCCAACCTCCCCACTTCACCCAAACTCGGCACTCCATCCAACCTCAGCACTCCAACCAACTTCCGCACTCCACCCAACCTCCGCACTCCACCCAACCTCCCCACTTCACCCAACCTCCCCATTTCACCCAACCTCCCCACTTCACCCAACCTCCCCACTTCACCCAACCTCCCCACTCCACCCAACCTCCCCAAATCACCCATCCTCCCCACTCCACCCAACCTCCCCACTCCACCCAACCTCCCCACTCCACCGAACCTCCCCACTCCATCCAACCTCCGCACTCCAGCCAACCTCAGCACTCCAACCAACTTCCGCGCTCCATCCAACCTCCGCACTCCACCCAACCTCCCCACTCCACCCAACCTCCCCAAATCACCCAACCTCCCAACTCCACCCAACCTCCCCACTCCACCCAACCTCCCCACTCCACCCAACCTCCCCACTCCACCCAACCTCCCCACTTCACCCAACCTCCCCACCTCACCGAACCTCCCCACTCCACCCAACCTCCGCACTCCACCCAACCTTCGCACTCAACCCAACCTCCCCACTCTTCCCAACCTCCCCACTCCACCCATCCTTCCCACTTCACCCTTCCTCGCCACTTCACTCAACCTCCCCACTCCACCCAACATCCGCACTCCACCCAACCTTCGCACTCAACCCAACCTCCCCACTTCAACCAACCTCCCAACTCCACCCAACCTCCCCACTTCACCCAACCTCCGCACTCCATCCAACCTCCGCACTGCACCCAACCTCCGCACTCCACCCAACTTCCGCACTCCACCCAAACTCCGCACTCCACCCAACCTCCGCACTCCACCCAAACTCCGCACTCCACCAAACTTCCGCACTCCACGCAACCTCCTCACTCCAACCAACCTCCCCACTCCACCCAACCTCCCCACTCCACCCTACCTCCCCACTCCACCCAACCTCCCCACTTCACCCAACCTCCCCATTCCACTTATACCTCCCCACTTCACCCAACCTCCCCACTCCACCCAACCTCCGCACTTCACCCAAACTCGGCACTCCATCCAACCTCCGCACACCACCCAACCTCCCCACTTCACCCAACCTCCCCACTCCACCCAACCTCCCCATTCCACTATACCTCCCCACTTCACCCAACCTCCCCACACCACCCAACCTTCGCACTCCACCCAACCTCCCCACTCCACCGAACCTCCCCACTCCACCCAATCTCCGCACTCCACCGAAATTCCGCACTCCACCAAACTTCCGCACTCCACGCAACCTCCCCACTCCAACCAACCTCCCCACTCCACCCAACCTCCCCACTCCACCCAACCTCCCCACTCCACCCAACCTCCCCACTTCACCAACCTCCCCATTCCACTATACCTCCCCACTTCACCCAACCTCCCCACTCCACCCAACCTCCCCACTTCACCCAAACTCGGCACTCCATCCAACCTCCGCACTCCAGCCAACCTCAGCACTCCAACCAACTTCCGCACTCCACCCAACCTCCGCACTCCACCCAACCTCCCCACTTCACCCAAACTCCCCACTCCACCCAACCTCCGCACTCCACCCAACCTTTGCACTCAACCCAACCTCCCCACTTCACCCAACCTCCCAACTCCACCCAACCTCCCCTCTTCACCCAACCTCCGCACTCCATCCAACCTCCGCACTCCACCCAATCTCCGCACTCCACCTAACCTCCCCACTTCACCGAACCTCCGCACTCCATCCAACCTCCGCACTCCACCCAACCTCCGCACTCCACCCAATCTCCGCACTCCACCTAACCTCCCCACTTCACCGAACCTCCGCACTCCATCCAACCTCCGCACTCCACCCAACTTCCGCACTCCACCCAACTTCCGCACTCCACCCAACCTCCGCACTCCACCCAAACTCCTCACTCCACCAAACTTCCGCACTCCACACAACCTCCCCACTCCAACCAACCTCCCCACTCCACCCAACCTCCCCACTCCACCCTACCTCCCCACTCCACCCAACCTCCCCACTTCACACAACCTCCCCATTCCACTATACCTCCCCACTTCACCCAACCTCCCCACTCCACCCAACCTCCCCACTTCACCCAAACTCGGCACTCCATCCAACCTCAGCACTCCAACCAACTTCCGCACTCCACCCAACCTCCGCACTCCACCCAACCTCCCCACTTCACCCAACCTCCCCATTTCACCCAACCTCCCCACTTCACCCAACCTCCCCACTTCACCCAACCTCCCCACTCCACCCACCCTCCCCAAATCACCCATCCTCCCCACTCCACCCAACCTCCCCACTCCACCCAACCTCCCCACTCCACCGAACCTCCCCACTCCATCCAACCTCCGCACTCCAGCCAACCTCAGCACTCCAACCAACTTCCGCGCTCCATCCAACCTCCGCACTCCACCCAACCTCCCCACTCCACCCAACCTCCCCAAATCACCCAACCTCCCAACTCCACCCAACCTCCCCACTCCACCCAACCTCCCCACTCCACCCAAACTCCCCACTCCACCCAACCTCCCCACTTCACCCAACCTCCCCACCTCACCGAACCTCCCCACTCCACCCAACCTCCGCACTCCACCCAACCTTCGCACTCAACCCAACCTCCCCACTCTTCCCAACCTCCCCACTCCACCCATCCTTCCCACTTCACCCTTCCTCGCCACTTCACTCAACCTCCCCACTCCACCCAACATCCGCACTCCACCCAACCTTCGCACTCAACCCAACCTCCCCACTTCAACCAACCTCCCAACTCCACCCAACCTCCCCACTTCACCCAACCTCCGCACTCCATCCAACCTCCGCACTGCACCCAACCTCCGCACTCCACCCAACTTCCGCACTCCACCCAAACTCCGCACTCCACCCAACCTCCGCACTCCACCCAAACTCCGCACTCCACCAAACTTCCGCACTCCACGCAACCTCCTCACTCCAACCAACCTCCCCACTCCACCCAACCTCCCCACTCCACCCTACCTCCCCACTCCACCCAACCTCCCCACTTCACCCAACCTCCCCATTCCACTTATACCTCCCCACTTCACCCAACCTCCCCACTCCACCCAACCTCCGCACTTCACCCAAACTCGGCACTCCATCCAACCTCCGCACACCACCCAACCTCCCCACTTCACCCAACCTCCCCACTCCACCCAACCTCCGCACTCCACCCAACCTTCGCACTCAACCCAACCTCCCCACTTCACCCAACCTCCCCACTTCACCCAACCTCCCCATTCCACTAAACCTCCCCACTTCACCCTACCTCCCCACTCCACCCAACCTCCCCACTTCACCCAAACTCGGCACTCCATCCAACCTCCGAACTCCAGCCAACCTCAGCACTCCAACCAACTTCCGCACTCCACCAAACTTCCGCACTCCACCCAACCTCCCCACTCCACCCAACCTCCCCAAATCACCCAACCTCCCCACTCCATCCAACCTCCCCACTCCACCCAACCTCCCCACTCCACCCAACCTCCCCACTCCACCCAACCTCCCCACTTCTCCCAACCTCCCCACTTCACCCAACCTCCCCACTCCACCCAACCTCCTCACTCCACCCAACCTCCCCACTTCACCCTACCTCCCCACTTCACCCAACCTCCCCACTCCACCCAACCTCCCCAAATCACCAAACCTCCCCACTCCATCTAACCTCTCCACTCCACCCAACCTCCCCACTCCACCCAACCTCCCCACTCCACCCAACCTCCCCACTTCTCCCAACCTCCCCACTTCACCCAACCTCCCCACTCCACCCAACCTCCTCACTCCACCCAACCTCCCCACTTCACCCTACCTCCTCACTTCTCCCAACCTCCCCACTACACCCAACCTCCGCACTCCACCCAACCTTCGCACTCAACCCAACCTCCCCACTTCACCCAACCTCCCAACTCCACCCAACCTCCCCACTTCACCCAACCTCCCCACTCCACCCAACCTCCCCAAATCACCAAACCTCCCCACTCCATCTAACCTCTCCACTCCACCCAACCTCCCCACTCCACCCAACCTCCCCACTCCACCCAACCTCCCCACTTCTCCCAACCTCCCCACTTCACCCAACCTCCCCACTCCACCCAACCTCCTCACTCCACCCAACCTCCCCACTTCACCCTACCTCCTCACTTCTCCCAACCTCCCCACTACACCCAACCTCCGCACTCCACCCAACCTTCGCACTCAACCCAACCTCCCCACTTCACCCAACCTCCCAACTCCACCCAACCTCCCCACTTCACCCAACCTCCGCACTCCATCCAACCTCCGCACTCCACCCAACCTCCGCACTCCACCCAACCTCCGCACTCCACCCAACCTCCGCACTCCACCCAAACTCCGCACTCCACGCAACCTCCCCACTCCACCCAACCTCCCCACTCCATCCAACCTCCCCACTCCACCCAACCTCCCCACTTCACCCAACCTCCCCACTTCACCCAACCTCCCCACTCCTCCCAACCTCCGCACTCCACCCAACTTCCGCACTCCACCCAACTTCCGCACTACACCCAACCTCCCCACTCCTACCAACCTCCCCACTCCACCCAACCTCCCCACTCCACCCAACCTCCCCACTTCACCCAACCTCCCCATTCCACTATACCTCCCCACTTCACCCAACCTCCCCACTCAACCCAACCTCCCCACTCCATCCAACATCCGCACTCTACCTAACCTCCCCACTTCACCCAACCTCCCCACTTCACCCAACCTCCCTACTTCACCCAACCTCCCCACTTCACCCAACCTCCCCACTTCACCCAACCTCCCCACTCCACCCAAACTCCCCAAATCACCCATCCTCCCCACTCCACCCAACCTCCCCACTCCACCCAACCTCCCCACTCCACCGAACCTCAGCATTCCAACCAACTTCCGCACTCCACCCAACCTCCGCACTCCACCCAACCTCCCCACTTCACCCAAACTCCCCACTCCACCCAACCTCCGCACTCCACCCAACCTTCGCACTCAACCCAACCTCCCCACTTCACCCAACCTCCCAACTCCACCCAACCTCCCCACTTCACCCAACCTCCGCACTCCATCCAACCTCCGCACTCCACCCAATCTCCGCTCTCCACCTAACCTCCCCACTTCACCCAACCTCCCCACTTCACCCAACCTCCCTACTTCACCCAACCTCCCCACTTCACCCAACCTCCCCACTTCACCCAACCTCCCCACTCCACCCAACCTCCCCAAATCACCCATCCTCCCCACTCCACCCAACCTCCCCACTCCACCCAACCTCCCCACTCCACCGAACCTCCCCACTCCACCCAATCTCCGCACTCCACCCAAACTCCGCACTCCACCAAACTTCCGCACTCCACGCAACCTCCCCACTCCAACCAACCTCCCCACTCCACCCAACCTCCCCACTCCACCCAACCTCCCCACTCCAACCAACCTCCCCACTTCACCAACCTCCCCATTCCACTATACCTCCCCACTTCACCCAACCTCCCCACTCCACCCAACCTCCCCACTACACCCAACCTCCGCACTCCACCCAACCTTCGCACTCCACCCAACCTCCCCACTCCACCGAACCTCCCCACTCCACCCAATCTCCGCACTCCACCCAAATTCCGCACTCCACCAAACTTCCGCACTCCACCAAACTTCCGCACTCCACGCAACCTCCCCACTCCAATCAACCTCCCCACTCCACCCAACCTCCCCACTCCACCCAACCTCCCCACTTCACCAACCTCCCCATTCCACTATACCTCCCCACTTCACCCAACCTCCCCACTCCACCCAACCTCCCCACTTCACCCAAACTCGGCACTCCATCCAACCTCCGCACTCCAGCCAACCTCAGCACTCCAACCAACTTCCGCACTCCACCCAACCTCCGCACTCCACCCAACCTCCCAACTCCACCCAACCTCCCCACTCCATCCAACCTCCGCACTCCACCCAATCTCCGCACTCCACCTAACCTCCCCACTTCACGGAACCTCCGCACTCCATCCAACCTCCGCACTCCACCCAACCTCCGCACTCCACCCAATCTCCGCACTCCACCTAACCTCCCCACTTCACCGAACCTCCGCACTCCATCCAACCTCCGCACTCCACCCAACTTCCGCACTCCACCCAACTTCCGCACTCCACCCAACCTCCGCACTCCACCCAAACTCCTCACTCCACCAAACTTCCGCACTCCACACAACCTCCCCACTCCAACCAACCTCCCCACTCCACCCAACCTCCCCACTCCACCCTACCTCCCCACTCCACCCAACCTCCCCACTTCACACAACCTCCCCATTCCACTATACCTCCCCACTTCACCCAACCTCCCCACTCCACCCAACCTCCCCACTTCACCCAAACTCGGCACTCCATCCAACCTCCGCACTCCAGCCAACCTCAGCACTCCAACCAACTTCCGCACTCCATCCAACCTCCGCACTCCACCCAACTTCCGCACTCCACCCAACTTCCGCACTCCACCCAACCTCCGCACTCCACCCAAACTCCTCACTCCACCAAACTTCCGCACTCCACACAACCTCCCCACTCCAACCAACCTCCCCACTCCACCCAACCTCCCCACTCCACCCTACCTCCCCACTCCACCCAACCTCCCCACTTCACACAACCTCCCCATTCCACTATACCTCCCCACTTCACCCAACCTCCCCACTCCACCCAACCTCCCCACTTCACCCAAACTCGGCACTCCATCCAACCTCAGCACTCCAACCAACTTCCGCACTCCACCCAACCTCCGCACTCCACCCAACCTCCCCACTTCACCCAACCTCCCCATTTCACCCAACCTCCCCACTTCACCCAACCTCCCCACTTCACCCAACCTCCCCACTCCACCCAACCTCCCCAAATCACCCATCCTCCCCACTCCACCCAACCTCCCCACTCCACCCAACCTCCCCACTCCACCGAACCTCCCCACTCCATCCAACCTCCGCACTCCAGCCAACCTCAGCACTCCAACCAACTTCCGCGCTCCATCCAACCTCCGCACTCCACCCAACCTCCCCACTCCACCCAACCTCCCCAAATCACCCATCCTCCCAACTCCACCCAACCTCCCCACTCCAACCAACCTCCCCACTCCACCCAACCTCCCCACTCCACCCAACCTCCCCACTTCACCCAACCTCCCCACCTCACCGAACCTCCGCACTCAACCCAACCTCCCCACTCTTCCCAACCTCCCCACTCCACCCATCCTTCCCACTTCACCCTTCCTCGCCACTTCACTCAACCTCCCCACTCCACCCAACATCCGCACTCCACCCAACCTTCGCACTCAACCCAACCTCCCCACTTCAACCAACCTCCCAACTCCACCCAACCTCCCCACTTCACCCAACCTCCGCACTCCATCCAACCTCCGCACTGCACCCAACCTCCGCACTCCACCCAACTTCCGCACTCCACCCAAACTCCGCACTCCACCCAACCTCCGCACTCCACCCAAACTCCGCACTCCACCAAACTTCCGCACTCCACGCAACCTCCTCACTCCAACCAACCTCCCCACTCCACCCAACCTCCCCACTCCACCCTACCTCCCCACTCCACCCAACCTCCCCACTTCACCCAACCTCCCCATTCCACTTATACCTCCCCACTTCACCCAACCTCCCCACTCCACCCAACCTCCGCACTTCACCGAAACTCGGCACTCCATCCAACCTCCGCACACCACCCAACCTCCCCACTTCACCCAACCTCCCCACTCCACCCAACCTCCGCACTCCACCCAACCTTCGCACTCAACCCAACCTCCCCACTTCACCCAACCTCCCCACTTCACCCAACCTCCCCATTCCACTATACCTCCCCACTTCACCCTACCTCCCCACTCCACCCAACCTCCCACTTCACCCAAACTCGGCACTCCATCCAACCTCCGCACTCCAGCCAACCTCAGCACTCCAACCAACTTCCGCACTCCACCAAACTTCCGCACTCCACCCAACCTCCCCACTCCACCCAACCTCCCCAAATCACCCAACCTCCCCACTCCATCCAACCTCCCCACTCCACCCAACCTCCCCACTCCACCCAACCTCCCCACTCCACCCAACCTCCCCACTCCACCCAACCTCCTCACTCCACCCAACCTCCCCACTTCACCCTACCTCCCCACTTCACCCAACCTCCCCACTCCACCCAACCTCCCCAAATCACCAAACCTCCCCACTCCGTCTAACCTCTCCACTCCACCCAACCTCCCCACTCCACCCAACCTCCCCACTCCACCCAACCTCCCCACTTCTCCCAACCTCCCCACTTCACCCAACCTCCCCACTCCACCCAACCTCCTCACTCCACCCAACCTCCCCACTTCACCCTACCTCCTCACTTCTCCCAACCTCCCCACTACACCCAACCTCCGCACTCCACCCAACCTTCGCACTCAACCCAACCTCCCCACTTCACCCAACCTCCCAACTCCACCCAACCTCCCCACTTCACCCAACCTCCCCACTCCACCCAACCTCCCCAAATCACCAAACCTCCCCACTCCATCTAACCTCTCCACTCCACCCAACCTCCCCACTCCACCCAACCTCCCCACTCCACCCAACCTCCCCACTTCTCCCAACCTCCCCACTTCACCCAACCTCCCCACTCCACCCAACCTCCTCACTCCACCCAACCTCCCCACTTCACCCTACCTCCTCACTTCTCCCAACCTCCCCACTACACCCAACCTCCGCACTCCACCCAACCTTCGCACTCAACCCAATCTCCCCACTTCACCCAACCTCCCAACTCCACCCAACTTCCCCACTTCACCCAACCTCCGCACTCCATCCAACCTCCGCACTCCACCCAACCTCCGCACTCCACCCAACCTCCGCACTCCACCCAACCTCCGCACTCCACCCAAACTCCGCACTCCACGCAACCTCCCCACTCCACCCAACCTCCCCACTCCATCCAACCTCCCCACTCCACCCAACCTCCCCACTTCACCCAACCTCCCCACTTCACCCAACCTCCCCACTCCTCCCAACCTCCGCACTCCACCCAACTTCCGCACTCCACCCAACTTCCGCACTACACCCAACCTCCCCACTCCTACCAACCTCCCCACTCCACCCAACCTCCCCACTCCACCCAACCTCCCCACTTCACCCAACCTCCCCATTCCACTATACCTCCCCACTTCACCCAACCTCCCCACTCAACCCAACCTCCCCACTCCATCCAACATCCGCACTCTACCTAACCTCCCCACTTCACCCAACCTCCCCACTTCACCCAACCTCCCTACTTCACCCAACCTCCCCACTTCACCCAACCTCCCCACTTCACCCAACCTCCCCACTCCACCCAAACTCCCCAAATCACCCATCCTCCCCACTCCACCCAACCTCCCCACTCCACCCAACCTCCCCACTCCACCGAACCTCAGCATTCCAACCAACTTCCGCACTCCACACAACCTCCGCACTCCACCCAACCTCCCCACTTCACCCAAACTCCCCACTCCACCCAACCTCCGCACTCCACCCAACCTTCGCACTCAACCCAACCTCCCCACTTCACCCAACCTCCCAACTCCACCCAACCTCCCCACTTCACCCAACCTCCGCACTCCATCCAACCTCCGCACTCCACCCAATCTCCGCTCTCCACCTAACCTCCCCACTTCACCCAACCTCCCCACTTCACCCAACCTCCCTACTTCACCCAACCTCCCCACTTCACCCAACCTCCCCACTTCACCCAACCTCCCCACTCCACCCAACCTCCCCAAATCACCCATCCTCCCCACTCCACCCAACCTCCCCACTCCACCCAACCTCCCCACTCCACCGAACCTCCCCACTCCACCCAATCTCCGCACTCCACCCAAACTCCGCACTCCACCAAACTTCCGCACTCCACGCAACCTCCCCACTCCAACCAACCTCCCCACTCCACCCAACCTCCCCACTCCACCCAACCTCCCCACTCCACCCAACCTCCCCACTTCACCAACCTCCCCATTCCACTATACCTCCCCACTTCACCCAACCTCCCCACTCCACCCAACCTCCCCACTACACCCAACCTCCGCACTCCACCCAACCTTCGCACTCCACCCAACCTCCCCACTCCACCGAACCTCCCCACTCCACCCAATCTCAGCACTCCACCCAAATTCCGCACTCCACCAAACTTCCGCACTCCACCAAACTTCCGCACTCCACGCAACCTCCCCACTCCAACCAACCTCCCCACTCCACCCAACCTCCCCACTCCACCCAACCTCCCCACTTCACCAACCTCCCCATTCCACTATACCTCCCCACTTCACCCAACCTCCCCACTCCACCCAACCTCCCCACTTCACCCAAACTCCGCACTCCATCCAACCTCCGCACTCCAGCCAACCTCAGCACTCCAACCAACTTCCGCACTCCACCCAACCTCCGCACTCCACCCAACCTCCCAACTCCACCCAACCTCCCCACTCCATCCAACCTCCGCACTCCATCCAACCTCCCCACTCCACCCAACCTCCCCACTCCACCCAACCTCCCCACTCCACCCAACCTCCCCACTTCTCCCAACCTCCCCACTTCACCCAACCTCCCCACTCCACCCAAACTCCGCACTCCACCAAACTTCCGCAATCCACGCAATCTCCCCTCTCCACCCAACCTCCCCACTCCATCCAACCTCCCCACTCCACCCAGCCTCCCCAATTCACCCAAACTCCCCACTCCACCCAACCTCCCCACTTCACCCAACCTCCCCACTCCTCCCAACCTCCGCACTCCACCCAACTTCCGCACTCCACCCAACTTCCGCACTCCACCCAACCTCCCCACTCCAACCAACCTCCCCACTCCACCCAACCTCCCCACTCCACCCAAACTCCCCACTCCACCCAACCTCCCCACTTCACCCAACCTCCCCATTCCACTATACCTCCCCACTTCACCCAACCTCTCCACTTCACCCAACCTCCCTACTTCACCCAACCTCCCCACTTCACCCAACCTCCCCACTTCACCCAACCTCCCCACTCCACCCAACCTCCCCAAATCACCCATCCTCCCCACTCCACCCAACCTCCCCACTCCACCCAACCTCCCCACTCCACCGAACCTCAGCACTCCACCCAACCTCCGCACTCCACCCAACCTCCGCACTCCACCCAACCTCCCCACTTCACCCAAACTCCCCACTCCACCCAACCTCCGCACTCCACCCAACCTACGCACTCAACCCAACCTCCCCACTTCACCCAACCTCCCAACTCCACCCAACCTCCCCACTTCACCCAACCTCCGCACTCCATCCAACCTCCGCACTCCACCCAATCTCCGCACTCCACCTAGCCTCCCCACTTCACCCAACCTCCCCACTTCACCCAACCTCCCTACTTCACCCAACCTCCCCACTTCACCCAACCTCCCCACTTCACCCAACCTCCCCACTCCACCCAACCTCCCCACTTCACCCAACCTTCCCACTCCACCCAACCTCCGCACTCCACCCAACTTCCGCACTCCACCCAAATTCCGCACTCCACCCAACCTCCGCACTCCACCCAAACTCCGCACTCCACCCAACCTCCGCACTCCACCGAACCTCCCCACTCCACCCAACCTCCCCACTTCACCCAAACTCGGCACTCCATCCAACCTCAGCACTCCAACCAACTTCCGCACTCCACCCAACCTCCGCACTCCACACAACCTCCCCACTTCACCCAACTTCCGCACTACACCTAACCTCCGCATTCCACCCAAACTCCGCACTCCACCCAACCTCCGCACTTCACCCAACCTCCCCACTCCACCCAACCTCCCTACTTCACCCAACCTCCGCACTCCATCCAACCTCCGCACTCCACCCAATCTCCGCACTCCACCTAACCTCCCCACTTCACCCAACCTCCGCACTCCATCCAACCTCCGCACTCCACCCAACCTCCGCACTCCACCCAACCTCCCCACTCCACCCAACCTCCCCACTTCACCCAACCTCCCCACTTCACCCAACCTTCCCACTCCACCCAACCTCCGCACTCCACCCAACTTCCGCACTCCACCCAAATTCCGCACTCCACCCAACCTCCGCACTCCACCCAAACTCCGCACTCCACCCAACCTCCGCACTCCACCCAAACTCCGCACTCCACCAAACTTCCGCACTCCACCCAACCTTCGCACTCAACCCAACCTCCCCACTTCACCCAACCTCCCAACTCCACCCAACCTCCCCACTCCACCCAACCTCCCCACTTCACCAAACCTCCCCACTTCACCCAACCTCCCCACTTCACCGAACCTCCCCACTCCACCCAACCTCCCCACTCAACCCAACCTCCCCACTCCACCCAACCTCCCCACTTCACCCAACCTCCGCACTCCATCCAACCTCCGCACTCCACCCAATCTCCGCACTCCACCTAACCTCCCCACTTCACCCAACCTCCGCACTCCATCCAACCTCCGCACTCCACCCAACTTCCGCACTCCACCCAGCCTCCCCACTCCACCCAACCTCCCCACTTCACCCAACCTCCCCACTTCACCCAACCTCCCCACTCCACCCAACCTCCGCACTCCACACAACTTCCGCACTCCACCCAACTTCCGCACTCCACCCAACCTCCGCACTCCACCCAAACTCCGCACTCCACCCAGCCTCCGCACTCCACCCAAACTCCGCACTCCACCAAACTTCCGCATTCCACGCAACCCCCCACTCCAACCAACCTCCCCACTCCACCCAACCTCCCCACTCCACCCAACCTCCGCACTCCACCCAACCTCCGCACTCCACCCAAACTCCGCACTCCACCAAACTTCCGCACTCCACGCAATCTCCCCTCTCCACCCAACCTCCCCACTCCATCCAACCTCCCCACTCCACCCAACCTCCCCAATTCACCCAACCTCCCCACTTCACCCAACCTCCCCACTCCTCCCAACCTCCGCACTCCACCCAACTTCCGCACTCCACCCAACTTCCGCACTCCACCCAACCCCCCCACTCCAACCAACCTCCCCACTCCACCCAACCTCCCCACTCCACCCAAACTCCCCACTCCACCCAACCTCCCCACTTCACCCAACCTCCCCATTCCACTATACCTCCCCACTTCACCCAACCTCTCCACTCCATCCAACCTCCCCACTCCACCCAACCTCCCCAATTCACCCAACCTCCCCACTTCACCCAACCTCCCTACTCCACCCAACCTCCCCACTTCACCCAACCTCCCCACTTCACCCAACCTCCCCACTCCACCCAACCTCCGCACTCCACCCAACTTCCGCACTCCACCCAACTTCCGCACTCCACCCAACCTCCGCACTCCACCCAAACTCCGCACTCCACCCAGCCTCCGCACTCCACCCAACTTCCGCACTCCACCCAACTTCCGCACTCCACCCAACCTCCGCACTCCACCCAACCTCCGCACTCCACCCAAACTCCGCACTCCACCAAACTTCCGCACTCCACGCAATCTCCCCTCTCCACCCAACCTCCCCACTCCATCCAACCTCCCCACTCCACCCAACCTCCCCAATTCACCCAACCTCCCCACTTCACCCAACCTCCCCACTCCTCCCAACCTCCGCACTCCACCCAACTTCCGCACTCCACCCAACTTCCGCACTCCACCCAACCTCCCCACTCCAACCAACCTCCCCACTCCACCCAACCTCCCCACTCCACCCAAACTCCCCACTCCACCCAACCTCCCCACTTCACCCAACCTCCCCATTCCACTATGCCTCCCCACTTCACCCAACCTCTCCACTTCACCCAACCTCCCTACTTCACCCAACCTCCCCACTTCACCCAACCTCCCCACTTCACCCAACCTCCCCACTCCACCCAACCTCCCCAAATCACCCATCCTCCCCACTCCACCCAACCTCCCCACTCCACCCAACCTCCCCACTCCACCGAACCTCAGCACTCCAACCAACTTCCGCACTCCACCCAACCTCCGCACTCCACCCAACCTCCCCACTTCACCCAAACTCCCCACTCCACCCAACCTCCGCACTCCACCCAACCTCCGAACTCCACCCAACCTCCCCACTTCACCCAACCTCCGCACTCCATCCAATCTCCGCACTTCACCCAACCTCCGCACTCCATCCAATCTCCGCACTCCACCTAGCCTCCCCACTTCACCCAACCTCCCCACTTCACCCAACCTCCCTACTTCACCCAACCTCCCCACTTCACCCAACCTCCCCACTTCACCCAACCTCCCCACTCCACCCAACCTCCCCAAATCACCCATCCTCCCCACTCCACCCAACCTCCCCACTCCACACTACCTCCCCACTCCACCGAACCTCCCCACTCCACCCAACCTCCCCACTTCACCCAAACTCGGCACTCCATCCAACCTCCCCACTCCAGCCAACCTCAGCACTCCAACCAACTTCCGCACTCCACCCAACCTCCGCACTCCACACAACCTCCCCACTTCACCCAACTTCCGCACTACACCTAACCTCCGCATTCCACCCAAACTCCGCACTCCACCCAACCTCCGCACTTCACCCAACCTCCCCACTCCACCCAACCTCCCTACTTCACCCAACCTCCGCACTCCATCCAACCTCCGCACTCCACCCAATCTCCGCACTCCACCTAACCTCCCCACTTCACCCAACCTCCGCACTCCATCCAACCTCCGCACTCCACCCAACCTCCGCACTCCACCCAACCTCCCCACTCCACTCAACCTCCCCACTTCACCCAACCTCCCCACTTCACCCAACCTTCCCTCTCCACCCAACCTCCGCACTCCACCCAACTTCCGCACTCCACCCAAATTCCGCACTCCACCCAACCTCCGCACTCCACCCAAACTCCGCACTCCACCCAACCTCCGCACTCCACCCAAACTCCGCACTCCACCAAACTTCCGCACTCCACGCAACCTCCCCACTCCAACCAACCTCCCCACTCCACCCAACCTCCCCACTCCACCCAACCTCCCCAAATCACCAAACCTCCCCACTCCACCGAACCTCAGCACTCCAACCAACTTCCGCACTCCACCCAACCTCCGCACTCCACCCAACCTCCCCACTTCACCCAAACTCCCCAATCCACCCAACCTCCGCACTCCACCCAACCTTCGCACTCAACCCAACCTCCCCACTTCACCCAACCTCCCAACTCCACCCAACCTCCCCACTTCACCCAACCTCCGCACTCCATCCAACCTCCGCACTCCACCCAATCTCCGCACTCCACCTAACCTCCCCACTTCACCCAACCTCCCCACTTCACCCAACCTCCCTACTTCACTCAACCTCCCCACTTCACCCAACCTCCCCACTTCACCCAACCTCCCCACTCCACCCAACCTCCCCAAATCACCCATCCTCCCCACTCCACCCAACCTCCCCACTCCACCCAACCTCCCCACTCCACCGAACCTCCCCACTCCACCCAACCTCCCCACTTCACCAAACCTCCCCACTTCACCCAACCTCCCCACTTCACCGAACCTCCCCACTCCACCCAACCTCCCCACTCAACCCAACCTCCCCACTCCACCCAACCTCCCCACTTCACCCAACCTCCGCACTCCATCCAACCTCCGCACTCCACCCAATCTCCGCACTCCACCTAACCTCCCCACTTCACCCAACCTCCGCACTCCATCCAACCTCCGCACTCCACCCAACTTCCGCACTCCACCCAACCTCCGCACTCCACCCAACTTTCGCACTCCACCCAACTTCCGCACTCCACCCAACCTCCCCACTTCACCCAACCTCCCCACTCCATCCAACCTCCCCACTCCACCCAACCTCCCCACTCCACCCAACCTCCCCACTCCATCCAACCTTCCCACTTCTCCCAACCTCCCCACTTCACCCAACCTCCCCACTCCACCCAACCTCCTCACTCCACCCAACCTCCCCACTTCACCCTACCTCCTCACTTCTCCCAACCTCCCCACTACACCCAACCTCCGCACTCCACCCAACCTTCGCACTCAACCCAACCTCCCCACTTCACCCAACCTCCCAACTCCACCCAAACTCCCCACTTCACCCAACCTCCGCACTCCATCCAACCTCCGCACTCTACCCAACCTCCGCACTCCACCCAACCTCCGCACTCCACCCAACCTCCGCACTCCACCAAACTTCCGCACTCCACGCAACCTCCCCACTCCACCCAACCTCCCCACTCCATCCAACCTCCCCACTCCACCCAACCTCCCCACTTCACCCAACCTCCCCGCTTCACCCAACCTCCCCACTCTTCCCAACCTCCGCACTCCACCCAACTTCCGCACTCCACCCAACTTCCCCACTCCATCCAACCTCCGCACACCACCCAACCTCCGCACTCCACCCAAACTCCGCACTCCACCAAACTTCCGCACTCCACGCAACCTCCCCACTCCAACCAACCTCCCCACTCCACCCAACCTCCCCACTCCACCCAACCTCCCCACTCCACCCAACTTCCCCACTCCATCCAACCTCCCCACTCCACCCAACCTCCCCACTTCACCCAACCTCCCCACTTCACCCAACCTCCCCACTCCTCCCAACCTCCGCACTCCACCCAACTTCCCCATTCCACCCAACCTCCGCACTCCACCCAACCTTCGCACTCAACCCAACCTCCCCACTTCACCCAACCTCCGAACTCCACCCAACCTCCCCACTTCACCCAACCTCCGCACTCCATCCAACCTCCGCACTCCACCCAATCTCCGCACTCCACCTAACCTCCCCACTTCACCCAACCTCCCCACTTCACCCAACCTCCCTACTTCAACCAACCTCCCCACTTCACCCAACCTCCCCACTTCACCCAACCTCCCCACTCCACCCAACCTCCCCACTCCACCCAACCTCCGCACTCCACCGAACCTCCCCACTCCACCCAACCTCCCCACTTCACCAAACCTCCCCACTTCACCCAACCTCCCCACTTCACCGAACCTCCCCACTCCACCCAACCTCCCCACTCAACCCAACCTCCCCACTCCACCCAACCTCCCCACTCCACCCAACCTCCCCAATTCACCCAACCTCCCCACTTCACCCAACCTCCCCACTCCTCCCAACCTCCGCACTCCACCCAACTTCCGCACTCCACCCAACTTCCGCACTCCACCCAACCCCCCCACTCCAACCAACCTCCCCACTCCACCCAACCTCCCCACTCCACCCAAACTCCCCACTCCACCCAACCTCCCCACTTCACCCAACCTCCCCATTCCACTATACCTCCCCACTTCACCCAACCTCTCCACTCCATCCAACCTCCCCACTCCACCCAACCTCCCCAATTCACCCAACCTCCCCACTTCACCCAACCTCCCTACTCCACCCAACCTCCCCACTTCACCCAACCTCCCCACTTCACCCAACCTCCCCACTCCACCCAACCTCCGCACTCCACCCAACTTCCGCACTCCACCCAACTTCCGCACTCCACCCAACCTCCGCACTCCACCCAAACTCCGCACTCCACCCAGCCTCCGCACTCCACCCAACTTCCGCACTCCACCCAACTTCCGCACTCCACCCAACCTCCGCACTCCACCCAACCTCCGCACTCCACCCAAACTCCGCACTCCACCAAACTTCCGCACTCCACGCAATCTCCCCTCTCCACCCAACCTCCCCACTCCATCCAACCTCCCCACTCCACCCAACCTCCCCAATTCACCCAACCTCCCCACTTCACCCAACCTCCCCACTCCTCCCAACCTCCGCACTCCACCCAACTTCCGCACTCCACCCAACTTCCGCACTCCACCCAACCTCCCCACTCCAACCAACCTCCCCACTCCACCCAACCTCCCCACTCCACCCAAACTCCCCACTCCACCCAACCTCCCCACTTCACCCAACCTCCCCATTCCACTATGCCTCCCCACTTCACCCAACCTCTCCACTTCACCCAACCTCCCTACTTCACCCAACCTCCCCACTTCACCCAACCTCCCCACTTCACCCAACCTCCCCACTCCACCCAACCTCCCCAAATCACCCATCCTCCCCACTCCACCCAACCTCCCCACTCCACCCAACCTCCCCACTCCACCGAACCTCAGCACTCCAACCAACTTCCGCACTCCACCCAACCTCCGCACTCCACCCAACCTCCCCACTTCACCCAAACTCCCCACTCCACCCAACCTCCGCACTCCACCCAACCTTCGCACTCAACCCAACCTCCCCACTTCACCCAACCTCCCAACTCCACCCAACCTCCCCACTTCACCCAACCTCCGCACTCCATCCAACCTCCGCACTCCACCCAATCTCCGCACTCCACCTAACCTCCCCACTTCACCCAACCTCCCCACTTCACCCAACCTCCCTACTTCACTCAACCTCCCCACTTCACCCAACCTCCCCACTTCACCCAACCTCCCCACTCCACCCAACCTCCCCAAATCACCCATCCTCCCCACTCCACCCAACCTCCCCACTCCACCCAACCTCCCCACTCCACCGAACCTCCCCACTCCACCCAACCTCCCCACTTCACCAAACCTCCCCACTTCACCCAACCTCCCCACTTCACCGAACCTCCCCACTCCACCCAACCTCCCCACTCAACCCAACCTCCCCACTCCACCCAACCTCCCCACTTCACCCAACCTCCGCACTCCATCCAACCTCCGCACTCCACCCAATCTCCGCACTCCACCTAACCTCCCCACTTCACCCAACCTCCGCACTCCATCCAACCTCCGCACTCCACCCAACTTCCGCACTCCACCCAACCTCCGCACTCCACCCAACTTTCGCACTCCAACCAACTTCCGCACTCCACCCAACCTCCCCACTTCACCCAACCTCCCCACTCCATCCAACCTCCCCACTCCACCCAACCTCCCCACTCCACCCAACCTCCCCACTCCATCCAACCTTCCCACTTCTCCCAACCTCCCCACTTCACCCAACCTCCCCACTCCACCCAACCTCCTCACTCCACCCAACCTCCCCACTTCACCCTACCTCCTCACTTCTCCCAACCTCCCCACTACACCCAACCTCCGCACTCCACCCAACCTTCGCACTCAACCCAACCTCCCCACTTCACCCAACCTCCCAACTCCACCCAAACTCCCCACTTCACCCAACCTCCGCACTCCATCCAACCTCCGCACTCTACCCAACCTCCGCACTCCACCCAACCTCCGCACTCCACCCAACCTCCGCACTCCACCAAACTTCCGCACTCCACGCAACCTCCCCACTCCACCCAACCTCCCCACTCCATCCAACCTCCCCACTCCACCCAACCTCCCCACTTCACCCAACCTCCCCGCTTCACCCAACCTCCCCACTCTTCCCAACCTCCGCACTCCACCCAACTTCCGCACTCCACCCAACTTCCCCACTCCATCCAACCTCCGCACACCACCCAACCTCCGCACTCCACCCAAACTCCGCACTCCACCAAACTTCCGCACTCCACGCAACCTCCCCACTCCAACCAACCTCCCCACTCCACCCAACCTCCCCACTCCACCCAACCTCCCCACTCCACCCAACTTCCCCACTCCATCCAACCTCCCCACTCCACCCAACCTCCCCACTTCACCCAACCTCCCCACTTCACCCAACCTCCCCACTCCTCCCAACCTCCGCACTCCACCCAACTTCCCCATTCCACCCAACCTCCGCACTCCACCCAACCTTCGCACTCAACCCAACCTCCCCACTTCACCCAACCTCCGAACTCCACCCAACCTCCCCACTTCACCCAACCTCCGCACTCCATCCAACCTCCGCACTCCACCCAATCTCCGCACTCCACCTAACCTCCCCACTTCACCCAACCTCCCCACTTCACCCAACCTCCCTACTTCAACCAACCTCCCCACTTCACCCAACCTCCCCACTTCACCCAACCTCCCCACTCCACCCAACCTCCCCACTCCACCCAACCTCCGCACTCCACCGAACCTCCCCACTCCACCCAACCTCCCCACTTCACCAAACCTCCCCACTTCACCCAACCTCCCCACTTCACCGAACCTCCCCACTCCACCCAACCTCCCCACTCAACCCAACCTCCCCACTCCACCCAACCTCCCCACTCCACCCAACCTCCCCAATTCACCCAACCTCCCCACTTCACCCAACCTCCCCACTCCTCCCAACCTCCGCACTCCACCCAACTTCCGCACTCCACTCAACTTCCGCACTCCACCCAACCCCCCCACTCCAACCAACCTCCCCACTCCACCCAACCTCCCCACTCCACCCAAACTCCCCACTCCACCCAACCTCCCCACTTCACCCAACCTCCCCATTCCACTATACCTCCCCACTTCACCCAACCTCTCCACTCCATCCAACCTCCCCACTCCACCCAACCTCCCCAATTCACCCAACCTCCCCACTTCACCCAACCTCCCTACTCCACCCAACCTCCCCACTTCACCCAACCTCCCCACTTCACCCAACCTCCCCACTCCACCCAACCTCCGCACTCCACCCAACTTCCGCACTCCACCCAACTTCCGCACTCCACCCAACCTCCGCACTCCACCCAAACTCCGCACTCCACCCAGCCTCCGCACTCCACCCAACTTCCGCACTCCACCCAACTTCCGCACTCCACCCAACCTCCGCACTCCACCCAACCTCCGCACTCCACCCAAACTCCGCACTCCACCAAACTTCCGCACTCCACGCAATCTCCCCTCTCCACCCAACCTCCCCACTCCATCCAACCTCCCCACTCCACCCAACCTCCCCAATTCACCCAACCTCCCCACTTCACCCAACCTCCCCACTCCTCCCAACCTCCGCACTCCACCCAACTTCCGCACTCCACCCAACTTCCGCACTCCACCCAACCTCCCCACTCCAACCAACCTCCCCACTCCACCCAACCTCCCCACTCCACCCAAACTCCCCACTCCACCCAACCTCCCCACTTCACCCAACCTCCCCATTCCACTATGCCTCCCCACTTCACCCAACCTCTCCACTTCACCCAACCTCCCTACTTCACCCAACCTCCCCACTTCACCCAACCTCCCCACTTCACCCAACCTCCCCACTCCACCCAACCTCCCCAAATCACCCATCCTCCCCACTCCACCCAACCTCCCCACTCCACCCAACCTCCCCACTCCACCGAACCTCAGCACTCCAACCAACTTCCGCACTCCACCCAACCTCCGCACTCCACCCAACCTCCCCACTTCACCCAAACTCCCCACTCCACCCAACCTCCGCACTCCACCCAACCTCCGAACTCCACCCAACCTCCCCACTTCACCCAACCTCCGCACTCCATCCAATCTCCGCACTTCACCCAACCTCCGCACTCCATCCAATCTCCGCACTCCACCTAGCCTCCCCACTTCACCCAACCTCCCCACTTCACCCAACCTCCCTACTTCACCCAACCTCCCCACTTCACCCAACCTCCCCACTTCACCCAACCTCCCCACTCCACCCAACCTCCCCAAATCACCCATCCTCCCCACTCCACCCAACCTCCCCACTCCACACTACCTCCCCACTCCACCGAACCTCCCCACTCCACCCAACCTCCCCACTTCACCAAAACTCGGCACTCCATCCAACCTCCCCACTCCAGCCAACCTCAGCACTCCAACCAACTTCCGCACTCCACCCAACCTCCGCACTCCACACAACCTCCCCACTTCACCCAACCTCCCCACTCCACCCAACCTCCCTACTTCACCCAACCTCCGCACTCCATCCAACCTCCGCACTCCACCCAATCTCCGCACTCCACCTAACCTCCCCACTTCACCCAACCTCCGCACTCCATCCAACCTCCGCACTCCACCCAACCTCCGCACTCCACCCAACCTCCCCACTCCACTCAACCTCCCCACTTCACCCAACCTCCCCACTTCACCCAACCTTCCCTCTCCACCCAACCTCCGCACTCCACCCAACTTCCGCACTCCACCCAAATTCCGCACTCCACCCAACCTCCGCACTCCACCCAAACTCCGCACTCCACCCAACCTCCGCACTCCACCCAAACTCCGCACTCCACCAAACTTCCGCACTCCACGCAACCTCCCCACTCCAACCAACCTCCCCACTCCACCCAACCTCCCCACTCCACCCAACCTCCCCAAATCACCAAACCTCCCCACTCCACCGAACCTCAGCACTCCAACCAACTTCCGCACTCCACCCAACCTCCGCACTCCACCCAACCTCCCCACTTCACCCAAACTCCCCAATCCACCCAACCTCCGCACTCCACCCAACCTTCGCACTCAACCCAACCTCCCCACTTCACCCAACCTCCCAACTCCACCCAACCTCCCCACTTCACCCAACCTCCGCACTCCATCCAACCTCCGCACTCCACCCAATCTCCGCACTCCACCTAACCTCCCCACTTCACCCAACCTCCCCACTTCACCCAACCTCCCTACTTCACTCAACCTCCCCACTTCACCCAACCTCCCCACTTCACCCAACCTCCCCACTCCACCCAACCTCCCCAAATCACCCATCCTCCCCACTCCACCCAACCTCCCCACTCCACCCAACCTCCCCACTCCACCGAACCTCCCCACTCCACCCAACCTCCCCACTTCACCAAACCTCCCCACTTCACCCAACCTCCCCACTTCACCGAACCTCCCCACTCCACCCAACCTCCCCACTCAACCCAACCTCCCCACTCCACCCAACCTCCCCACTTCACCCAACCTCCGCACTCCATCCAACCTCCGCACTCCACCCAATCTCCGCACTCCACCTAACCTCCCCACTTCACCCAACCTCCGCACTCCATCCAACCTCCGCACTCCACCCAACTTCCGCACTCCACCCAACCTCCGCACTCCACCCAACTTTCGCACTCCACCCAACTTCCGCACTCCACCCAACCTCCCCACTTCACCCAACCTCCCCACTCCATCCAACCTCCCCACTCCACCCAACCTCCCCACTCCACCCAACCTCCCCACTCCATCCAACCTTCCCACTTCTCCCAACCTCCCCACTTCACCCAACCTCCCCACTCCACCCAACCTCCTCACTCCACCCAACCTCCCCACTTCACCCTACCTCCTCACTTCTCCCAACCTCCCCACTACACCCAACCTCCGCACTCCACCCAACCTTCGCACTCAACCCAACCTCCCCACTTCACCCAACCTCCCAACTCCACCCAAACTCCCCACTTCACCCAACCTCCGCACTCCATCCAACCTCCGCACTCTACCCAACCTCCGCACTCCACCCAACCTCCGCACTCCACCCAACCTCCGCACTCCACCAAACTTCCGCACTCCACGCAACCTCCCCACTCCACCCAACCTCCCCACTCCATCCAACCTCCCCACTCCACCCAACCTCCCCACTTCACCCAACCTCCCCGCTTCACCCAACCTCCCCACTCTTCCCAACCTCCGCACTCCACCCAACTTCCGCACTCCACCCAACTTCCCCACTCCATCCAACCTCCGCACACCACCCAACCTCCGCACTCCACCCAAACTCCGCACTCCACCAAACTTCCGCACTCCACGCAACCTCCCCACTCCAACCAACCTCCCCACTCCACCCAACCTCCCCACTCCACCCAACCTCCCCACTCCACCCAACTTCCCCACTCCATCCAACCTCCCCACTCCACCCAACCTCCCCACTTCACCCAACCTCCCCACTTCACCCAACCTCCCCACTCCTCCCAACCTCCGCACTCCACCCAACTTCCCCATTCCTCCCAACCTCCGCACTCCACCCAACCTTCGCACTCAACCCAACCTCCCCACTTCACCCAACCTCCGAACTCCACCCAACCTCCCCACTTCACCCAACCTCCGCACTCCATCCAACCTCCGCACTCCACCCAATCTCCGCACTCCACCTAACCTCCCCACTTCACCCAACCTCCCCACTTCACCCAACCTCCCTACTTCAACCAACCTCCCCACTTCACCCAACCTCCCCACTTCACCCAACCTCCCCACTCCACCCAACCTCCCCACTCCACCCAACCTCCGCACTCCACCGAACCTCCCCACTCCACCCAACCTCCCCACTTCACCAAACCTCCCCACTTCACCCAACCTCCCCACTTCACCGAACCTCCCCACTCCACCCAACCTCCCCACTCAACCCAACCTCCCCACTCCACCCAACCTCCCCACTTCACCCAACCTCCGCACTCCATCCAACCTCCGCACTCCACCCAATCTCCGCACTCCACCCAACCTCCCCACTTCACCCAACCTCCGCACTCCATCCAACCTCCGCACTCCACCCAACTTCCGCACTCCACCCAACCTCCCCACTCCACCCAACCTCCCCACTCCACCCAACCTCCCCACTTCACCCAACCTCCCCACTTCACCCAACCTTCCCTCTCCACCCAACCTCCGCACTCCACCCAACTTCCGCACTCCACCCAAATTCCGCACTCCACCCAACCTCCGCACTCCACCCAAACTCCGCACTCCACCCAACCTCCGCACTCCACCCAAACTCCGCACTCCACCAAACTTCCGCACTCCACGCAACCTCCCCACTCCAACCAACCTCCCCACTCCACCCAACCTCCCCACTCCACCCAACCTCCCCAAATCACCAAACCTCCCCACTCCACCGAACCTCAGCACTCCAACCAACTTCCGCACTCCACCCAACCTCCGCACTCCACCAAAACCTCCCCACTTCACCCAAACTCCCCAATCCACCCAACCTCCGCACTCCACCCAACCTTCGCACTCAACCCAACCTCCCCACTTCACCCAACCTCCCAACTCCACCCAACCTCCCCACTTCACCCAACCTCCGCACTCCATCCAACCTCCGCACTCCACCCAATCTCCGCACTCCACCTAACCTCCCCACTTCACCCAACCTCCCCACTTCACCCAACCTCCCTACTTCACTCAACCTCCCCACTTCACCCAACCTCCCCACTTCACCCAACCTCCCCACTCCACCCAACCTCCCCAAATCACCCATCCTCCCCACTCCACCCAACCTCCCCACTCTACCCAACCTCCCCACTCCACCGAACCTCCCCACTCCACCCAACCTCCCCACTTCACCAAACCTCCCCACTTCACCCAACCTCCCCACTTCACCGAACCTCCCCACTCCACCCAACCTCCCCACTCAACCCAACCTCCCCACTCCACCCAACCTCCCCACTCAACCCAACCTCCCCACTCCACCCAACCTCCCCACTTCACCCAACCTCCGCACTCCATCCAACCTCCGCACTCCACCCAATCTCCGCACTCCACCTAACCTCCCCACTTCACCCAACCTCCGCACTCCATCCAACCTCCGCACTCCACCCAACTTCCGCACTCCACCCAACCTCCGCACTCCACCCAACTTTCGCACTCCACCCAACTTCCGCACTCCACCCAACCTCCCCACTTCACCCAACCTCCCCACTCCATCCAACCTCCCCACTCCACCCAACCTCCCCACTCCACCCAACCTCCCCACTCCATCCAACCTTCCCACTTCTCCCAACCTCCCCACTTCACCCAACCTCCCCACTCCACCCAACCTCCTCACTCCACCCAACCTCCCCACTTCACCCTACCTCCTCACTTCTCCCAACCTCCCCACTACACCCAACCTCCGCACTCCACCCAACCTTCGCACTCAACCCAACCTCCCCACTTCACCCAACCTCCCAACTCCACCCAAACTCCCCACTTCACCCAACCTCCGCACTCCATCCAACCTCCGCACTCTACCCAACCTCCGCACTCCACCCAACTTCCGCACTCCACCCAACCCCCCCACTCCAACCAACCTCCCCACTCCACCCAACCTCCCCACTCCACCCAAACTCCCCACTCCACCCAACCTCCCCACTTCACCCAACCTCCCCATTCCACTATACCTCCCCACTTCACCCAACCTCTCCACTCCATCCAACCTCCCCACTCCACCCAACCTCCCCAATTCACCCAACCTCCCCACTTCACCCAACCTCCCTACTCCACCCAACCTCCCCACTTCACCCAACCTCCCCACTTCACCCAACCTCCCCACTCCACCCAACCTCCGCACTCCACCCAACTTCCGCACTCCACCCAACTTCCGCACTCCACCCAACCTCCGCACTCCACCCAAACTCCGCACTCCACCCAGCCTCCGCACTCCACCCAACTTCCGCACTCCACCCAACTTCCGCACTCCACCCAACCTCCGCACTCCACCCAACCTCCGCACTCCACCCAAACTCCGCACTCCACCAAACTTCCGCACTCCACGCAATCTCCCCTCTCCACCCAACCTCCCCACTCCATCCAACCTCCCCACTCCACCCAACCTCCCCAATTCACCCAACCTCCCCACTTCACCCAACCTCCCCACTCCTCCCAACCTCCGCACTCCACCCAACTTCCGCACTCCACCCAACTTCCGCACTCCACCCAACCTCCCCACTCCAACCAACATCCCCATTCCACCCAACCTCCCCACTCCACCCAAACTCCCCACTCCACCCAACCTCCCCACTTCACCCAACCTCCCCATTCCACTATGCCTCCCCACTTCACCCAACCTCTCCACTTCACCCAACCTCCCTACTTCACCCAACCTCCCCACTTCACCCAACCTCCCCACTTCACCCAACCTCCCCACTCCACCCAACCTCCCCAAATCACCCATCCTCCCCACTCCACCCAACCTCCCCACTCCACCCAACCTCCCCACTCCACCGAACCTCAGCACTCCAACCAACTTCCGCACTCCACCCAACCTCCGCACTCCACCCAACCTCCCCACTTCACCCAAACTCCCCACTCCACCCAACCTCCGCACTCCACCCAACCTCCGAACTCCACCCAACCTCCCCACTTCACCCAACCTCCGCACTCCATCCAATCTCCGCACTTCACCCAACCTCCGCACTCCATCCAATCTCCGCACTCCACCTAGCCTCCCCACTTCACCCAACCTCCCCACTTCACCCAACCTCCCTACTTCACCCAACCTCCCCACTTCACCCAACCTCCCCACTTCACCCAACCTCCCCACTCCACCCAACCTCCCCAAATCACCCATCCTCCCCACTCCACCCAACCTCCCCACTCCACACTACCTCCCCACTCCACCGAACCTCCCCACTCCACCCAACCTCCCCACTTCACCCAAACTCGGCACTCCATCCAACCTCCCCACTCCAGCCAACCTCAGCACTCCAACCAACTTCCGCACTCCACCCAACCTCCGCACTCCACACAACCTCCCCACTTCACCCAACTTCCGCACTACACCTAACCTCCGCATTCCACCCAAACTCCGCACTCCACCCAACCTCCGCACTTCACCCAACCTCCCCACTCCACCCAACCTCCCTACTTCACCCAACCTCCGCACTCCATCCAACCTCCGCACTCCACCCAATCTCCGCACTCCACCTAACCTCCCCACTTCACCCAACCTCCGCACTCCATCCAACCTCCGCACTCCACCCAACCTCCGCACTCCACCCAACCTCCCCACTCCACTCAACCTCCCCACTTCACCCAACCTCCCCACTTCACCCAACCTTCCCTCTCCACCCAACCTCCGCACTCCACCCAACTTCCGCACTCCACCCAAATTCCGCACTCCACCCAACCTCCGCACTCCACCCAAACTCCGCACTCCACCCAACCTCCGCACTCCACCCAAACTCCGCACTCCACCAAACTTCCGCACTCCACGCAACCTCCCCACTCCAACCAACCTCCCCACTCCACCCAACCTCCCCACTCCACCCAACCTCCCCAAATCACCAAACCTCCCCACTCCACCGAACCTCAGCACTCCAACCAACTTCCGCAATCCACCCAACCTCCGCACTCCACCCAACCTCCCCACTTCACCCAAACTCCCCAATCCACCCAACCTCCGCACTCCACCCAACCTTCGCACTCAACCCAACCTCCCCACTTCACCCAACCTCCCAACTCCACCCAACCTCCCCACTTCACCCAACCTCCGCACTCCATCCAACCTCCGCACTCCACCCAATCTCCGCACTCCACCTAACCTCCCCACTTCACCCAACCTCCCCACTTCACCCAACCTCCCTACTTCACTCAACCTCCCCACTTCACCCAACCTCCCCACTTCACCCAACCTCCCCACTCCACCCAACCTCCCCAAATCACCCATCCTCCCCACTCCACCCAACCTCCCCACTCCACCCAACCTCCCCACTCCACCGAACCTCCCCACTCCACCCAACCTCCCCACTTCACCAAACCTCCCCACTTCACCCAACCTCCCCACTTCACCGAACCTCCCCACTCCACACTACCTCCCCACTCCACCGAACCTCCCCACTCCACCCAACCTCCCCACTTCACCCAAACTCGGCACTCCATCCAACCTCCCCACTCCAGCCAACCTCAGCACTCCAACCAACTTCCGCACTCCACCCAACCTCCGCACTCCACACAACCTCCCCACTTCACCCAACTTCCGCACTACACCTAACCTCCGCATTCCACCCAAACTCCGCACTCCACCCAACCTCCGCACTTCACCCAACCTCCCCACTCCACCCAACCTCCCTACTTCACCCAACCTCCGCACTCCATCCAACCTCCGCACTCCACCCAATCTCCGCACTCCACCTAACCTCCCCACTTCACCCAACCTCCGCACTCCATCCAACCTCCGCACTCCACCCAACCTCCGCACTCCACCCAACCTCCCCACTCCACCCAACCTCCCCACTTCACCCAACCTCCCCACTTCACCCAACCTTCCCACTCCACCCAACCTCCGCACTCCACCCAACTTCCGCACTCCACCCAAATTCCGCACTCCACCCAACCTCCGCACTCCACCCAAACTCCGCACTCCACCCAACCTCCGCACTCCACCCAAACTCCGCACTCCACCAAACTTCCGCACTCCACCCAACCTTCGCACTCAACCCAACCTCCCCACTTCACCCAACCTCCCAACTCCACCCAACCTCCCCACTCCACCCAACCTCCCCACTTCACCAAACCTCCCCACTTCACCCAACCTCCCCACTTCACCGAACCTCCCCACTCCACCCAACCTCCCCACTCAACCCAACCTCCCCACTCCACCCAACCTCCCCACTTCACCCAACCTCCGCACTCCATCCAACCTCCGCACTCCACCCAATCTCCGCACTCCACCTAACCTCCCCACTTCACCCAACCTCCGCACTCCATCCAACCTCCGCACTCCACCCAACTTCCGCACTCCACCCAGCCTCCCCACTCCACCCAACCTCCCCACTTCACCCAACCTCCCCACTTCACCCAACCTCCCCACTCCACCCAACCTCCGCACTCCACACAACTTCCGCACTCCACCCAACTTCCGCACTCCACCCAACCTCCGCACTCCACCCAAACTCCGCACTCCACCCAGCCTCCGCACTCCACCCAAACTCCGCACTCCACCAAACTTCCGCATTCCACGCAACCCCCCACTCCAACCAACCTCCCCACTCCACCCAACCTCCCCACTCCACCCAACCTCCGCACTCCACCCAACCTCCGCACTCCACCCAAACTCCGCACTCCACCAAACTTCCGCACTCCACGCAATCTCCCCTCTCCACCCAACCTCCCCACTCCATCCAACCTCCCCACTCCACCCAACCTCCCCAATTCACCCAACCTCCCCACTTCACCCAACCTCCCCACTCCTCCCAACCTCCGCACTCCACCCAACTTCCGCACTCCACCCAACTTCCGCACTCCACCCAACCCCCCCACTCCAACCAACCTCCCCACTCCACCCAACCTCCCCACTCCACCCAAACTCCCCACTCCACCCAACCTCCCCACTTCACCCAACCTCCCCATTCCACTATACCTCCCCACTTCACCCAACCTCTCCACTCCATCCAACCTCCCCACTCCACCCAACCTCCCCAATTCACCCAACCTCCCCACTTCACCCAACCTCCCTACTCCACCCAACCTCCCCACTTCACCCAACCTCCCCACTTCACCCAACCTCCCCACTCCACCCAACCTCCGCACTCCACCCAACTTCCGCACTCCACCCAAATTCCGCACTCCACCCAACCTCCGCACTCCACCCAAACTCCGCACTCCACCCAGCCTCCGCACTCCACCCAACTTCCGCACTCCACCCAACTTCCGCACTCCACCCAACCTCCGCACTCCACCCAACCTCCGCACTCCACCCAAACTCCGCACTCCACCAAACTTCCGCACTCCACGCAATCTCCCCTCTCCACCCAACCTCCCCACTCCATCCAACCTCCCCACTCCACCCAACCTCCCCAATTCACCCAACCTCCCCACTTCACCCAACCTCCCCACTCCTCCCAACCTCCGCACTCCACCCAACTTCCGCACTCCACCCAACTTCCGCACTCCACCCAACCTCCCCACTCCAACCAACCTCCCCACTCCACCCAACCTCCCCACTCCACCCAAACTCCCCACTCCACCCAACCTCCCCACTTCACCCAACCTCCCCATTCCACTATGCCTCCCCACTTCACCCAACCTCTCCACTTCACCCAACCTCCCTACTTCACCCAACCTCCCCACTTCACCCAACCTCCCCACTTCACCCAACCTCCCCACTCCACCCAACCTCCCCAAATCACCCATCCTCCCCACTCCACCCAACCTCCCCACTCCACCCAACCTCCCCACTCCACCGAACCTCAGCACTCCAACCAACTTCCGCACTCCACCCAACCTCCGCACTCCACCCAACCTCCCCACTTCACCCAAACTCCCCACTCCACCCAACCTCCGCACTCCACCCAACCTCCGAACTCCACCCAACCTCCCCACTTCACCCAACCTCCGCACTCCATCCAATCTCCGCACTTCACCCAACCTCCGCACTCCATCCAATCTCCGCACTCCACCTAGCCTCCCCACTTCACCCAACCTCCCCACTTCACCCAACCTCCCTACTTCACCCAACCTCCCCACTTCACCCAACCTCCCCACTTCACCCAACCTCCCCACTCCACCCAACCTCCCCAAATCACCCATCCTCCCCACTCCACCCAACCTCCCCACTCCACACTACCTCCCCACTCCACCGAACCTCCCCACTCCACCCAACCTCCCCACTTCACCCAAACTCGGCACTCCATCCAACCTCCCCACTCCAGCCAACCTCAGCACTCCAACCAACTTCCGCACTCCACCCAACCTCCGCACTCCACACAACCTCCCCACTTCACCCAACTTCCGCACTACACCTAACCTCCGCATTCCACCCAAACTCCGCACTCCACCCAACCTCCGCACTTCACCCAACCTCCCCACTCCACCCAACCTCCCTACTTCACCCAACCTCCGCACTCCATCCAACCTCCGCACTCCACCCAATCTCCGCACTCCACCTAACCTCCCCACTTCACCCAACCTCCGCACTCCATCCAACCTCCGCACTCCACCCAACCTCCGCACTCCACCCAACCTCCCCACTCCACTCAACCTCCCCACTTCACCCAACCTCCCCACTTCACCCAACCTTCCCTCTCCACCCAACCTCCGCACTCCACCCAACTTCCGCACTCCACCCAAATTCCGCACTCCACCCAACCTCCGCACTCCACCCAAACTCCGCACTCCACCCAACCTCCGCACTCCACCCAAACTCCGCACTCCACCAAACTTCCGCACTCCACGCAACCTCCCCACTCCAACCAACCTCCCCACTCCACCCAACCTCCCCACTCCACCCAACCTCCCCAAATCACCAAACCTCCCCACTCCACCGAACCTCAGCACTCCAACCAACTTCCGCACTCCACCCAACCTCCGCACTCCACCCAACCTCCCCACTTCACCCAAACTCCCCAATCCACCCAACCTCCGCACTCCACCCAACCTTCGCACTCAACCCAACCTCCGCACTCCATCCAACCTCCGCACTCCACCCAATCTCCGCACTCCACCTAACCTCCCCACTTCACCCAACCTCCCCACTTCACCCAACCTCCCTACTTCACTCAACCTCCCCACTTCACCCAACCTCCCCACTTCACCCAACCTCCCCACTCCACCCAACCTCCCCAAATCACCCATCCTCCCCACTCCACCCAACCTCCCCACTCCACCCAACCTCCCCACTCCACCGAACCTCCCCACTCCACCCAACCTCCCCACTTCACCAAACCTCCCCACTTCACCCAACCTCCCCACTTCACCGAACCTCCCCACTCCACCCAACCTCCCCACTCAACCCAACCTCCCCACTCCACCCAACCTCCCCACTTCACCCAACCTCCGCACTCCATCCAACCTCCGCACTCCACCCAATCTCCGCACTCCACCTAACCTCCCCACTTCACCCAACCTCCGCACTCCATCCAACCTCCGCACTCCACCCAACTTCCGCACTCCACCCAACCTCCGCACTCCACCCAACTTTCGCACTCCACCCAACTTCCGCACTCCACCCAACCTCCCCACTTCACCCAACCTCCCCACTCCATCCAACCTCCCCACTCCACCCAACCTCCCCACTCCACCCAACCTCCCCACTCCATCCAACCTTCCCACTTCTCCCAACCTCCCCACTTCACCCAACCTCCCCACTCCACCCAACCTCCTCACTCCACCCAACCTCCCCACTTCACCCTACCTCCTCACTTCTCCCAACCTCCCCACTACACCCAACCTCCGCACTCCACCCAACCTTCGCACTCAACCCAACCTCCCCACTTCACCCAACCTCCCAACTCCACCCAAACTCCCCACTTCACCCAACCTCCGCACTCCATCCAACCTCCGCACTCTACCCAACCTCCGCACTCCACCCAACCTCCGCACTCCACCCAACCTCCGCACTCCACCAAACTTCCGCACTCCACGCAACCTCCCCACTCCACCCAACCTCCCCACTCCATCCAACCTCCCCACTCCACCCAACCTCCCCACTTCACCCAACCTCCCCGCTTCACCCAACCTCCCCACTCTTCCCAACCTCCGCACTCCACCCAACTTCCGCACTCCACCCAACTTCCCCACTCCATCCAACCTCCGCACACCACCCAACCTCCGCACTCCACCCAAACTCCGCACTCCACCAAACTTCCGCACTCCACGCAACCTCCCCACTCCAACCAACCTCCCCACTCCACCCAACCTCCCCACTCCACCCAACCTCCCCACTCCACCCAACTTCCCCACTCCATCCAACCTCCCCACTCCACCCAACCTCCCCACTTCACCCAACCTCCCCACTTCACCCAAACTCCCCACTCCTCCCAACCTCCGCACTCCACCCAACTTCCCCATTCCACCCAACCTCCGCACTCCACCCAACCTTCGCACTCAACCCAACCTCCCCACTTCACCCAACCTCCGAACTCCACCCAACCTCCCCACTTCACCCAACCTCCGCACTCCATCCAACCTCCGCACTCCACCCAATCTCCGCACTCCACCTAACCTCCCCACTTCACCCAACCTCCCCACTTCACCCAACCTCCCTACTTCAACCAACCTCCCCACTTCACCCAACCTCCCCACTTCACCCAACCTCCCCACTCCACCCAACCTCCCCACTCCACCCAACCTCCGCACTCCACCGAACCTCCCCACTCCACCCAACCTCCCCACTTCACCAAACCTCCCCACTTCACCCAACCTCCCCACTTCACCGAACCTCCCCACTCCACCCAACCTCCCCACTCAACCCAACCTCCCCACTCCACCCAACCTCCCCACTTCACCCAACCTCCGCACTCCATCCAACCTCCGCACTCCACCCAATCTCCGCACTCCACCCAACCTCCCCACTTCACCCAACCTCCGCACTCCATCCAACCTCCGCACTCCACCCAACTTCCGCACTCCACCCAACCTCCCCACTCCACCCAACCTCCCCACTCCACCCAACCTCCCCACTTCACCCAACCTCCCCACTTCACCCAACCTTCCCTCTCCACCCAACCTCCGCACTCCACCCAACTTCCGCACTCCACCCAAATTCCGCACTCCACCCAACCTCCGCACTCCACCCAAACTCCGCACTCCACCCAACCTCCGCACTCCACCCAAACTCCGCACTCCACCAAACTTCCGCACTCCACGCAACCTCCCCACTCCAACCAACCTCCCCACTCCACCCAACCTCCCCACTCCACCCAACCTCCCCAAATCACCAAACCTCCCCACTCCACCGAACCTCAGCACTCCAACCAACTTCCGCACTCCACCCAACCTCCGCACTCCACCCAACCTCCCCACTTCACCCAAACTCCCCAATCCACCCAACCTCCGCACTCCACCCAACCTTCGCACTCAACCCAACCTCCCCACTTCACCCAACCTCCCAACTCCACCCAACCTCCCCACTTCACCCAACCTCCGCACTCCATCCAACCTCCGCACTCCACCCAATCTCCGCACTCCACCTAACCTCCCCACTTCACCCAACCTCCCCACTTCACCCAACCTCCCTACTTCAACCAACCTCCCCACTTCACCCAACCTCCCCACTTCACCCAACCTCCCCACTCCACCCAACCTCCCCACTCCACCCAACCTCCGCACTCCACCGAACCTCCCCACTCCACCCAACCTCCCCACTTCACCAAACCTCCCCACTTCACCCAACCTCCCCACTTCACCGAACCTCCCCACTCCACCCAACCTCCCCACTCAACCCAACCTCCCCACTCCACCCAACCTCCCCACTTCACCCAACCTCCGCACTCCATCCAACCTCCGCACTCCACCCAATCTCCGCACTCCACCCAACCTCCCCACTTCACCCAACCTCCGCACTCCATCCAACCTCCGCACTCCACCCAACTTCCGCACTCCACCCAACCTCCCCACTCCACCCAACCTCCCCACTCCACCCAACCTCCCCACTTCACCCAACCTCCCCACTTCACCCAACCTTCCCTCTCCACCCAACCTCCGCACTCCACCCAACTTCCGCACTCCACCCAAATTCCGCACTCCACCCAACCTCCGCACTCCACCCAAACTCCGCACTCCACCCAACCTCCGCACTCCACCCAAACTCCGCACTCCACCAAACTTCCGCACTCCACGCAACCTCCCCACTCCAACCAACCTCCCCACTCCACCCAACCTCCCCACTCCACCCAACCTCCCCAAATCACCAAACCTCCCCACTCCACCGAACCTCAGCACTCCAACCAACTTCCGCACTCCACCTAACCTCCGCACTCCACCCAACCTCCCCACTTCACCCAAACTCCCCAATCCACCCAACCTCCGCACTCCACCCAACCTTCGCACTCAACCCAACCTCCCCACTTCACCCAACCTCCCAACTCCACCCAACCTCCCCACTTCACCCAACCTCCGCACTCCATCCAACCTCCGCACTCCACCCAATCTCCGCACTCCACCTAACCTCCCCACTTCACCCAACCTCCCCACTTCACCCAACCTCCCTACTTCACTCAACCTCCCCACTTCACCCAACCTCCCCACTTCACCCAACCTCCCCACTCCACCCAACCTCCCCAAATCACCCATCCTCCCCACTCCACCCAACCTCCCCACTCCACCCAACCTCCCCACTCCACCGAACCTCCCCACTCCACCCAACCTCCCCACTTCACCAAACCTCCCCACTTCACCCAACCTCCCCACTTCACCGAACCTCCCCACTCCACCCAACCTCCCCACTCAACCCAACCTCCCCACTCCACCCAACCTCCCCACTCAACCCAACCTCCCCACTCCACCCAACCTCCCCACTTCACCCAACCTCCGCACTCCATCCAACCTCCGCACTCCACCCAATCTCCGCACTCCACCTAACCTCCCCACTTCACCCAACCTCCGCACTCCATCCAACCTCCGCACTCCACCCAACTTCCGCACTCCACCCAACCTCCGCACTCCACCCAACTTTCGCACTCCACCCAACTTCCGCACTCCACCCAACCTCCCCACTTCACCCAACCTCCCCACTCCATCCAACCTCCCCACTCCACCCAACCTCCCCACTCCACCCAACCTCCCCACTCCATCCAACCTTCCCACTTCTCCCAACCTCCCCACTTCACCCAACCTCCCCACTCCACCCAACCTCCTCACTCCACCCAACCTCCCCACTTCACCCTACCTCCTCACTTCTCCCAACCTCCCCACTACACCCAACCTCCGCACTCCACCCAACCTTCGCACTCAACCCAACCTCCCCACTTCACCCAACCTCCCAACTCCACCCAAACTCCCCACTTCACCCAACCTCCGCACTCCATCCAACCTCCGCACTCTACCCAACCTCCGCACTCCACCCAACCTCCGCACTCCACCCAACCTCCGCACTCCACCAAACTTCCGCACTCCACGCAACCTCCCCACTCCACCCAACCTCCCCACTCCATCCAACCTCCCCACTCCACCCAACCTCCCCACTTCACCCAACCTCCCCGCTTCACCCAACCTCCCCACTCTTCCCAACCTCCGCACTCCACCCAACTTCCGCACTCCACCCAACTTCCCCACTCCATCCAACCTCCGCACACCACCCAACCTCCGCACTCCACCCAAACTCCGCACTCCACCAAACTTCCGCACTCCACGCAACCTCCCCACTCCAACCAACCTCCCCACTCCACCCAACCTCCCCACTCCACCCAACCTCCCCACTCCACCCAACTTCCCCACTCCATCCAACCTCCCCACTCCACCCAACCTCCCCACTTCACCCAACCTCCCCACTTCACCCAACCTCCCCACTCCTCCCAACCTCCGCACTCCACCCAACTTCCCCATTCCACCCAACCTCCGCACTCCACCCAACCTTCGCACTCAACCCAACCTCCCCACTTCACCCAACCTCCGAACTCCACCCAACCTCCCCACTTCACCCAACCTCCGCACTCCATCCAACCTCCGCACTCCACCCAATCTCCGCACTCCACCTAACCTCCCCACTTCACCCAACCTCCCCACTTCACCCAACCTCCCTACTTCAACCAACCTCCCCACTTCACCCAACCTCCCCACTTCACCCAACCTCCCCACTCCACCCAACCTCCCCACTCCACCCAACCTCCGCACTCCACCGAACCTCCCCACTCCACCCAACCTCCCCACTTCACCAAACCTCCCCACTTCACCCAACCTCCCCACTTCACCGAACCTCCCCACTCCACCCAACCTCCCCACTCAACCCAACCTCCCCACTCCACCCAACCTCCCCACTTCACCCAACCTCCGCACTCCATCCAACCTCCGCACTCCACCCAATCTCCGCACTCCACCCAACCTCCCCACTTCACCCAACCTCCGCACTCCATCCAACCTCCGCACTCCACCCAACTTCCGCACTCCACCCAACCTCCCCACTCCACCCAACCTCCCCACTCCACCCAACCTCCCCACTTCACCCAACCTCCCCACTTCACCCAACCTTCCCTCTCCACCCAACCTCCGCACTCCACCCAACTTCCGCACTCCACCCAAATTCCGCACTCCACCCAACCTCCGCACTCCACCCAAACTCCGCACTCCACCCAACCTCCGCACTCCACCCAAACTCCGCACTCCACCAAACTTCCGCACTCCACGCAACCTCCCCACTCCAACCAACCTCCCCACTCCACCCAACCTCCCCACTCCACCCAACCTCCCCAAATCACCAAACCTCCCCACTCCACCGAACCTCAGCACTCCAACCAACTTCCGCACTCCACCCAACCTCCGCACTCCACCCAACCTCCCCACTTCACCCAAACTCCCCAATCCACCCAACCTCCGCACTCCACCCAACCTTCGCACTCAACCCAACCTCCCCACTTCACCCAACCTCCCAACTCCACCCAACCTCCCCACTTCACCCAACCTCCGCACTCCATCCAACCTCCGCACTCCACCCAATCTCCGCACTCCACCTAACCTCCCCACTTCACCCAACCTCCCCACTTCACCCAACCTCCCTACTTCACTCAACCTCCCCACTTCACCCAACCTCCCCACTTCACCCAACCTCCCCACTCCACCCAACCTCCCCAAATCACCCATCCTCCCCACTCCACCCAACCTCCCCACTCCACCCAACCTCCCCACTCCACCGAACCTCCCCACTCCACCCAACCTCCCCACTTCACCAAACCTCCCCACTTCACCCAACCTCCCCACTTCACCGAACCTCCCCACTCCACCCAACCTCCCCACTCAACCCAACCTCCCCACTCCACCCAACCTCCCCACTTCACCCAACCTCCGCACTCCATCCAACCTCCGCACTCCACCCAATCTCCGCACTCCACCTAACCTCCCCACTTCACCCAACCTCCGCACTCCATCCAACCTCCGCACTCCACCCAACTTCCGCACTCCACCCAACCTCCGCACTCCACCCAACTTTCGCACTCCACCCAACTTCCGCACTCCACCCAACCTCCCCACTTCACCCAACCTCCCCACTCCATCCAACCTCCCCACTCCACCCAACCTCCCCACTCCACCCAACCTCCCCACTCCATCCAACCTTCCCACTTCTCCCAACCTCCCCACTTCACCCAACCTCCCCACTCCACCCAACCTCCTCACTCCACCCAACCTCCCCACTTCACCCTACCTCCTCACTTCTCCCAACCTCCCCACTACACCCAACCTCCGCACTCCACCCAACCTTCGCACTCAACCCAACCTCCCCACTTCACCCAACCTCCCAACTCCACCCAAACTCCGCACTCCACCCAACCTCCGCACTCCATCCAACCTCCGCACTCTACCCAACCTCCGCACTCCACCCAACCTCCGCACTCCACCCAACCTCCGCACTCCACCAAACTTCCGCACTCCACGCAACCTCCCCACTCCACCCAACCTCCCCACTCCATCCAACCTCCCCACTCCACCCAACCTCCCCACTTCACCCAACCTCCGCACTCCATCCAACCTCCGCACTCCACCCAATCTCCGCACTCCACCTAACCTCCCCACTTCACCCAACCTCCCCACTTCACCCAACCTCCCTACTTCACTCAACCTCCCCACTTCACCCAACCTCCCCACTTCACCCAACCTCCCCACTCCACCCAACCTCCCCAAATCACCCATCCTCCCCACTCCACCCAACCTCCCCACTCCACCCAACCTCCCCACTCCACCGAACCTCCCCACTCCACCCAACCTCCCCACTTCACCAAACCTCCCCACTTCACCCAACCTCCCCACTTCACCGAACCTCCCCACTCCACCCAACCTCCCCACTCAACCCAACCTCCCCACTCCACCCAACCTCCCCACTTCACCCAACCTCCGCACTCCATCCAACCTCCGCACTCCACCCAATCTCCGCACTCCACCTAACCTCCCCACTTCACCCAACCTCCGCACTCCATCCAACCTCCGCACTCCACCCAACTTCCGCACTCCACCCAACCTCCGCACTCCACCCAACTTTCGCACTCCACCCAACTTCCGCACTCCACCCAACCTCCCCACTTCACCCAACCTCCCCACTCCATCCAACCTCCCCACTCCACCCAACCTCCCCACTCCACCCAACCTCCCCACTCCATCCAACCTTCCCACTTCTCCCAACCTCCCCACTTCACCCAACCTCCCCACTCCACCCAACCTCCTCACTCCACCCAACCTCCCCACTTCACCCTACCTCCTCACTTCTCCCAACCTCCCCACTACACCCAACCTCCGCACTCCACCCAACCTTCGCACTCAACCCAACCTCCCCACTTCACCCAACCTCCCAACTCCACCCAAACTCCGCACTCCACCCAACCTCCGCACTCCATCCAACCTCCGCACTCTACCCAACCTCCGCACTCCACCCAACCTCCGCACTCCACCAAACTTCCGCACTCCACGCAACCTCCCCACTCCACCCAACCTCCCCACTCCATCCAACCTCCCCACTCCACCCAACCTCCCCACTTCACCCAACCTCCCCGCTTCACCCAACCTCCCCACTCTTCCCAACCTCCGCACTGTACCCAACTTCCGCACTCCACCCAACTTCCCCACTCCATCCAACCTCCGCACACCACCCAACCTCCGCACTCCACCCAAACTCCGCACTCCACCAAACTTCCGCACTCCACGCAACCTCCCCACTCCAACCAACCTCCCCACTCCACCCAACCTCCCCACTCCACCCAACCTCCCCACTCCACCCAACTTCCCCACTCCATCCAACCTCCCCACTCCACCCAACCTCCCCACTTCACCCAACCTCCCCACTTCACCCAACCTCCCCACTCCTCCCAACCTCCGCACTCCACCCAACTTCCCCATTCCACCCAACCTCCGCACTCCACCCAACCTTCGCACTCAACCCAACCTCCCCACTTCACCCAACCTCCGAACTCCACCCAACCTCCCCACTTCACCCAACCTCCGCACTCCATCCAACCTCCGCACTCCACCCAATCTCCGCACTCCACCTAACCTCCCCACTTCACCCAACCTCCCCACTTCACCCAACCTCCCTACTTCAACCAACCTCCCCATTTCACCCAACCTCCCCACTTCACCCAACCTCCCCACTCCACCCAACCTCCCCACTCCACCCAACCTCCGCACTCCACCGAACCTCCCCACTCCACCCAACCTCCCCACTTCACCCAACCTCCCCACTCCACCCAACCTCCCCAAATCACCCATCCTCCCCACTCCACCCGACCTCCCCACTCCACCCAACCTCCCCACTCCACCGAACCTCAGCACTCCAACCAACTTCCGCACTCCACCCAACCTCCGCACTCCACCCAACCTCCCCACTTCACCCAAACTCCCCACTCCACCCAACCTCCGCACTCCACCCAACCTTCGCACTCAACCCAACCTCCCCACTTCACCCAACCTCCCAACTCCACCCAACCTCCCCACTCCACCCAACCTCCCCACTTCACCAAACCTCCCCACTTTACCCAACCTCCCCACTTCACCGAACCTCCCCACTCCACCCAACCTCCGCACTCCACCCAATCTCCGCACTCCACCTAACCTCCCCACTTCACCCAACCTCCCCACTTCACCCAACCTCCCTACTTCACTCAACCTCCCCACTTCACCCAACCTCCCCACTTCACCCAACCTCCCCACTCCACCCAACCTCCCCAAATCACCCATCCTCCCCACTCCACCCAACCTCCCCACTCCACCCAACCTCCCCACTCCACCGAACCTCCCCACTCCACCCAACCTCCCCACTTCACCAAACCTCCCCACTTCACCCAACCTCCCCACTTCACCGAACCTCCCCACTCCACCCAACCTCCCCACTCAACCCAACCTCCCCACTCCACCCGACCTCCCCACTTCACCCAACCTCCGCACTCCATCCAACCTCCGCACTCCACCCAATCTCCGCACTCCACCTAACCTCCCCACTTCACCCAACCTCCGCACTCCATCCAACCTCCGCACTCCACCCAACTTCCGCACTCCACCCAACCTCCGCACTCCACCCAACTTTCGCACTCCACCCAACTTCCGCACTCCACCCAACCTCCCCACTTCACCCAACCTCCCCACTCCATCCAACCTCCCCACTCCACCCAACCTCCCCACTCCACCCAACCTCCCCACTCCATCCAACCTTCCCACTTCTCCCAACCTCCCCACTTCACCCAACCTCCCCACTCCACCCAACCTCCTCACTCCACCCAACCTCCCCACTTCACCCTACCTCCTCACTTCTCCCAACCTCCCCACTACACCCAACCTCCGCACTCCACCCAACCTTCGCACTCAACCCAACCTCCCCACTTCACCCAACCTCCCAACTCCACCCAAACTCCCCACTTCACCCAACCTCCGCACTCCATCCAACCTCCGCACTCTACCCAACCTCCGCACTCCACCCAACCTCCGCACTCCACCCAACCTCCGTACTCCACCAAACTTCCGCACTCCACGCAACCTCCCCACTCCACCCAACCTCCCCACTCCATCCAACCTCCCCACTCCACCCAACCTCCCCACTTCACCCAACCTCCCCGCTTCACCCAACCTCCCCACTCTTCCCAACCTCCGCACTCCACCCAACTTCCGCACTCCACCCAACTTCCCCACTCCATCCAACCTCCGCACTCCACCCAACCTCCGCACTCCACACAACCTCCCCACTTCACCCAACTTCCGCACTACACCTAACCTCCGCATTCCACCCAAACTCCGCACTCCACCCAACCTCCGCACTTCACCCAACCTCCCCACTCCACCCAACCTCCCTACTTCACCCAACCTCCGCACTCCATCCAACCTCCGCACTCCACCCAATCTCCGCACTCCACCTAACCTCCCCACTTCACCCAACCTCCGCACTCCATCCAACCTCCGCACTCCACCCAACCTCCGCACTCCACCCAACCTCCCCACTCCACTCAACCTCCCCACTTCACCCAACCTCCCCACTTCACCCAACCTTCCCTCTCCACCCAACCTCCGCACTCCACCCAACTTCCGCACTCCACCCAAATTCCGCACTCCACCCAACCTCCGCACTCCACCCAAACTCCGCACTCCACCCAACCTCCGCACTCCACCCAAACTCCGCACTCCACCAAACTTCCGCACTCCACGCAACCTCCCCACTCCAACCAACCTCCCCACTCCACCCAACCTCCCCACTCCACCCAACCTCCCCAAATCACCAAACCTCCCCACTCCACCGAACCTCAGCACTCCAACCAACTTCCGCACTCCACCCAACCTCCGCACTCCACCCAACCTCCCCACTCCACTCAACCTCCCCACTTCACCCAACCTCCCCACTTCACCCAACCTTCCCTCTCCACCCAACCTCCGCACTCCACCCAACTTCCGCACTCCACCCAAATTCCGCACTCCACCCAACCTCCGCACTCCACCCAAACTCCGCACTCCACCCAACCTCCGCACTCCACCCAAACTCCGCACTCCACCAAACTTCCGCACTCCACGCAACCTCCCCACTCCAACCAACCTCCCCACTCCACCCAACCTCCCCACTCCACCCAACCTCCCCAAATCACCAAACCTCCCCACTCCACCGAACCTCAGCACTCCAACCAACTTCCGCACTCCACCCAACCTCCGCACTCCACCCAACCTCCCCACTTCACCCAAACTCCCCAATCCACCCAACCTCCGCACTCCACCCAACCTTCGCACTCAACCCAACCTCCCCACTTCACCCAACCTCCCAACTCCACCCAACCTCCCCACTTCACCCAACCTCCGCACTCCATCCAACCTCCGCACTCCACCCAATCTCCGCACTCCACCTAACCTCCCCACTTCACCCAACCTCCCCACTTCACCCAACCTCCCTACTTCACTCAACCTCCCCACTTCACCCAACCTCCCCACTTCACCCAACCTCCCCACTCCACCCAACCTCCCCAAATCACCCATCCTCCCCACTCCACCCAACCTCCCCACTCCACCCAACCTCCCCACTCCACCGAACCTCCCCACTCCACCCAACCTCCCCACTTCACCAAACCTCCCCACTTCACCCAACCTCCCCACTTCACCGAACCTCCCCACTCCACCCAACCTCCCCACTCAACCCAACCTCCCCACTCCACCCAACCTCCCCACTTCACCCAACCTCCGCACTCCATCCAACCTCCGCACTCCACCCAATCTCCGCACTCCACCTAACCTCCCCACTTCACCCAACCTCCGCACTCCATCCAACCTCCGCACTCCACCCAACTTCCGCACTCCACCCAACCTCCGCACTCCACCCAACTTTCGCACTCCACCCAACTTCCGCACTCCACCCAACCTCCCCACTTCACCCAACCTCCCCACTCCATCCAACCTCCCCACTCCACCCAACCTCCCCACTCCACCCAACCTCCCCACTCCATCCAACCTTCCCACTTCTCCCAACCTCCCCACTTCACCCAACCTCCCCACTCCACCCAACCTCCTCACTCCACCCAACCTCCCCACTTCACCCTACCTCCTCACTTCTCCCAACCTCCCCACTACACCCAACCTCCGCACTCCACCCAACCTTCGCACTCAACCCAACCTCCCCACTTCACCCAACCTCCCAACTCCACCCAAACTCCCCACTTCACCCAACCTCCGCACTCCATCCAACCTCCGCACTCTACCCAACCTCCGCACTCCACCCAACCTCCGCACTCCACCCAACCTCCGCACTCCACCAAACTTCCGCACTCCACGCAACCTCCCCACTCCACCCAACCTCCCCACTCCATCCAACCTCCCCACTCCACCCAACCTCCCCACTTCACCCAACCTCCCCGCTTCACCCAACCTCCCCACTCTTCCCAACCTCCGCACTCCACCCAACTTCCGCACTCCACCCAACTTCCCCACTCCATCCAACCTCCGCACACCACCCAACCTCCGCACTCCACCCAAACTCCGCACTCCACCAAACTTCCGCACTCCACGCAACCTCCCCACTCCAACCAACCTCCCCACTCCACCCAACCTCCCCACTCCACCCAACCTCCCCACTCCACCCAACTTCCTCACTCCATCCAACCTCCCCACTCCACCCAACCTCCCCACTTCACCCAACCTCCCCACTTCACCCAACCTCCCCACTCCTCCCAACCTCCGCACTCCACCCAACTTCCCCATTCCACCCAACCTCCGCACTCCACCCAACCTTCGCACTCAACCCAACCTCCCCACTTCACCCAACCTCCGAACTCCACCCAACCTCCCCACTTCACCCAACCTCCGCACTCCATCCAACCTCCGCACTCCACCCAATCTCCGCACTCCACCTAACCTCCCCACTTCACCCAACCTCCCCACTCCACCCAACCTCCCCACTCCACCCAACCTCCGCACTCCACCGAACCTCCCCACTCCACCCAACCTCCCCACTTCACCAAACCTCCCCACTTCACCCAACCTCCCCACTTCACCGAACCTCCCCACTCCACCCAACCTCCCCACTCAACCCAACCTCCCCACTCCAACCAACCTCCCCACTTCACCCAACCTCCGCACTCCATCCAACCTCTGCACTCCACCCAATCTCCGCACTCCACCCAACCTCCCCACTTCACCCAACCTCCGCACTCCATCCAACCTCCGCACTCCACCCAACTTCCGCACTCCACCCAACCTCCCCACTCCACCCAACCTCCCCACTCCACCCAACCTCCCCACTTCACCCAACCTCCCCACTTCACCCAACCTTCCCTCTCCACCCAACCTCCGCACTCCACCCAACTTCCGCACTCCACCCAAATTCCGCACTCCACCCAACCTCCGCACTCCACCCAAACTCCGCACTCCACCCAACCTCCGCACTCCACCCAAACTCCGCACTCCACCAAACTTCCGCACTCCACGCAACCTCCCCACTCCAACCAACCTCCCCACTCCACCCAACCTCCCCACTCCACCCAACCTCCCCAAATCACCAAACCTCCCCACTCCACCGAACCTCAGCACTCCACCCAACCTCCCCACTCAACCCAACCTCCCCACTCCACCCAACCTCCCCACTTCACCCAACCTCCGCACTCCATCCAACCTCCGCACTCCACCCAATCTCCGCACTCCACCTAACCTCCCCACTTCACCCAACCTCCGCACTCCATCCAACCTCCGCACTCCACCCAACTTCCGCACTCCACCCAACCTCCGCACTCCACCCAACTTTCGCACTCCACCCAACTTCCGCACTCCACCCAACCTCCCCACTTCACCCAAACTCCCCAATCCACCCAACCTCCGCACTCCACCCAACCTTCGCACTCAACCCAACCTCCCCACTTCACCCAACCTCCCAACTCCACCCAACCTCCCCACTTCACCCAACCTCCGCACTCCATCCAACCTCCGCACTCCACCCAATCTCCGCACTCCACCTAACCTCCCCACTTCACCCAACCTCCCCACTTCACCCAACCTCCCTACTTCACTCAACCTCCCCACTTCACCCAACCTCCCCACTTCACCCAACCTCCCCACTCCACCCAACCTCCCCAAATCACCCATCCTCCCCACTCCACCCAACCTCCCCACTCCACCCAACCTCCCCACTCCACCGAACCTCCCCACTCCACCCAACCTCCCCACTTCACCAAACCTCCCCACTTCACCCAACCTCCCCATTTCACCGAACCTCCCCACTCCACACAACTTCCCCACTCCATCCAACCTCCCCACTCCACCCAACCTCCCCACTTCACCCAACCTCCCCACTTCACCCAACCTCCCCACTCCTCCCAACCTCCGCACTCCACCCAACTTCCCCATTCCACCCAACCTCCGCACTCCACCCAACCTTCGCACTCAACCCAACCTCCCCACTTCACCCAACCTCCGAACTCCACCCAACCTCCCCACTTCACCCAACCTCCGCACTCCATCCAACCTCCGCACTCCACCCAATCTCCGCACTCCACCTAACCTCCCCACTTCACCCAACCTCCCCACTTCACCCAACCTCCCTACTTCAACCAACCTCCCCATTTCACCCAACCTCCCCACTTCACCCAACCTCCCCACTCCACCCAACCTCCCCACTCCACCCAACCTCCGCACTCCACCGAACCTCCCCACTCCACCCAACCTCCCCACTTCACCCAACCTCCCCAAATCACCCATCCTCCCCACTCCACCCGACCTCCCCACTCCACCCAACCTCCCCACTCCACCGAACCTCAGCACTCCAACCAACTTCCGCACTCCACCCAACCTCCGCACTCCACCCAACCTCCCCACTTCACCCAAACTCCCCACTCCACCCAACCTCCGCACTCCACCCAACCTTCGCACTCAACCCAACCTCCCCACTTCACCCAACCTCCCAACTCCACCCAACCTCCCCACTCCACCCAACCTCCCCACTTCACCAAACCTCCCCACTTCACCCAACCTCCCCACTTCACCGAACCTCCCCACTCCACCCAACCTCCGCACTCCACCCAATCTCCGCACTCCACCTAACCTCCCCACTTCACCCAACCTCCCCACTTCACCCAACCTCCCTACTTCACTCAACCTCCCCACTTCACCCAACCTCCCCACTTCACCCAACCTCCCCACTCCACCCAACCTCCCCAAATCACCCATCCTCCCCACTCCACCCAACCTCCCCACTCCACCCAACCTCCCCACTCCACCGAACCTCCCCACTCCACCCAACCTCCCCACTTCACCAAACCTCCCCACTTCACCCAACCTCCCCACTTCACCGAACCTCCCCACTCCACCCAACCTCCCCACTCAACCCAACCTCCCCACTCCACCCAACCTCCCCACTTCACCCAACCTCCGCACTCCATCCAACCTCCGCACTCCACCCAATCTCCGCACTCCACCTAACCTCCCCACTTCACCCAACCTCCGCACTCCATCCAACCTCCGCACTCCACCCAACTTCCGCACTCCACCCAACCTCCGCACTCCACCCAACTTTCGCACTCCACCCAACTTCCGCACTCCACCCAACCTCCCCACTTCACCCAACCTCCCCACTCCATCCAACCTCCCCACTCCACCCAACCTCCCCACTCCACCCAACCTCCCCACTCCATCCAACCTTCCCACTTCTCCCAACCTCCCCACTTCACCCAACCTCCCCACTCCACCCAACCTCCTCACTCCACCCAACCTCCCCACTTCACCCTACCTCCTCACTTCTCCCAACCTCCCCACTACACCCAACCTCCGCACTCCACCCAACCTTCGCACTCAACCCAACCTCCCCACTTCACCCAACCTCCCCACTCCACCCAACCTCCCCACTCCACCCAACCTCCGCACTCCACCGAACCTCCCCACTCCACCCAACCTCCCCACTTCACCCAACCTCCCCACTCCACCCAACCTCCCCAAATCACCCATCCTCCCCACTCCACCCGACCTCCCCACTCCACCCAACCTCCCCACTCCACCGAACCTCAGCACTCCAACCAACTTCCGCACTCCACCCAACCTCCGCACTCCACCCAACCTCCCCACTTCACCCAAACTCCCCACTCCACCCAACCTCCGCACTCCACCCAACCTTCGCACTCAACCCAACCTCCCCACTTCACCCAACCTCCCAACTCCACCCAACCTCCCCACTCCACCCAACCTCCCCACTTCACCAAACCTCCCCACTTCACCCAACCTCCCCACTTCACCGAACCTCCCCACTCCACCCAACCTCCGCACTCCACCCAATCTCCGCACTCCACCTAACCTCCCCACTTCACCCAACCTCCCCACTTCACCCAACCTCCCTACTTCACTCAACCTCCCCACTTCACCCAACCTCCCCACTTCACCCAACCTCCCCACTCCACCCAACCTCCCCAAATCACCCATCCTCCCCACTCCACCCAACCTCCCCACTCCACCCAACCTCCCCACTCCACCGAACCTCCCCACTCCACCCAACCTCCCCACTTCACCAAACCTCCCCACTTCACCCAACCTCCCCACTTCACCGAACCTCCCCACTCCACCCAACCTCCCCACTCAACCCAACCTCCCCACTCCACCCAACCTCCCCACTTCACCCAACCTCCGCACTCCATCCAACCTCCGCACTCCACCCAATCTCCGCACTCCACCTAACCTCCCCACTTCACCCAACCTCCGCACTCCATCCAACCTCCGCACTCCACCCAACTTCCGCACTCCACCCAACCTCCGCACTCCACCCAACTTTCGCACTCCACCCAACTTCCGCACTCCACCCAACCTCCCCACTTCACCCAACCTCCCCACTCCATCCAACCTCCCCACTCCACCCAACCTCCCCACTCCACCCAACCTCCCCACTCCATCCAACCTTCCCACTTCTCCCAACCTCCCCACTTCACCCAACCTCCCCACTCCACCCAACCTCCTCACTCCACCCAACCTCCCCACTTCACCCTACCTCCTCACTTCTCCCAACCTCCCCACTACACCCAACCTCCGCACTCCACCCAACCTTCGCACTCAACCCAACCTCCCCACTTCACCCAACCTCCCAACTCCACCCAAACTCCCCACTCTACCCAACCTCCGCACTCCACCCAACCTCCGCACTCCACCCAACCTCCGCACTCCACCAAACTTCCGCACTCCACGCAACCTCCCCACTCCACCCAACCTCCCCACTCCATCCAACCTCCCCACTCCACCCAACCTCCCCACTTCACCCAACCTCCCCGCTTCACCCAACCTCCCCACTCTTCCCAACCTCCGCACTCCACCCAACTTCCGCACTCCACCCAACTTCCCCACTCCATCCAACCTCCGCACTCCACCCAACCTCCGCACTCCACACAACCTCCCCACTTCACCCAACGTCCGCACTACACCTAACCTCCGCATTCCACCCAAACTCCGCACTCCACCCAACCTCCGCACTTCAACCAACCTCCCCACTCCACCCAACCTCCCTACTTCACCCAACCTCCGCACTCCATCCAACCTCCGCACTCCACCCAATCTCCGCACTCCACCTAACCTCCCCACTTCACCCAACCTCCGCACTCCATCCAACCTCCGCACTCCACCCAACCTCCGCACTCCACCCAACCTCCCCACTCCACTCAACCTCCCCACTTCACCCAACCTCCCCACTTCACCCAACCTTCCCTCTCCACCCAACCTCCGCACTCCACCCAACTTCCGCACTCCACCCAAATTCCGCACTCCACCCAACCTCCGCACTCCACCCAAACTCCGCACTCCACCCAACCTCCGCACTCCACCCAAACTCCGCACTCCACCAAACTTCCGCACTCCACGCAACCTCCCCACTCCAACCAACCTCCCCACTCCACCCAACCTCCCCACTCCACCCAACCTCCCCAAATCACCAAACCTCCCCACTCCACCGAACCTCAGCACTCCAACCAACTTCCGCACTCCACCCAACCTCCGCACTCCACCCAACCTCCCCACTCCACTCAACCTCCCCACTTCACCCAACCTCCCCACTTCACCCAACCTTCCCTCTCCACCCAACCTCCGCACTCCACCCAACTTCCGCACTCCACCCAAATTCCGCACTCCACCCAACCTCCGCACTCCACCCAAACTCCGCACTCCACCCAACCTCCGCACTCCACCCAAACTCCGCACTCCACCAAACTTCCGCACTCCACGCAACCTCCCCACTCCAACCAACCTCCCCACTCCACCCAACCTCCCCACTCCACCCAACCTCCCCAAATCACCAAACCTCCCCACTCCACCGAACCTCAGCACTCCAACCAACTTCCGCACTCCACCCAACCTACGCACTCCACCCAACCTCCCCACTTCACCCAAACTCCCCAATCCACCCAACCTCCGCACTCCACCCAACCTTCGCACTCAACCCAACCTCCCCACTTCACCCAACCTCCCAACTCCACCCAACCTCCCCACTTCACCCAACCTCCGCACTCCATCCAACCTCCGCACTCCACCCAATCTCCGCACTCCACCTAACCTCCCCACTTCACCCAACCTCCCCACTTCACCCAACCTCCCTACTTCACTCAACCTCCCCACTTCACCCAACCTCCCCACTTCACCCAACCTCCCCACTCCACCCAACCTCCCCAAATCACCCATCCTCCCCACTCCACCCAACCTCCCCACTCCACCCAACCTCCCCACTCCACCGAACCTCCCCACTCCACCCAACCTCCCCACTTCACTAAACCTCCCCACTTCACCCAACCTCCCCACTTCACCGAACCTCCCCACTCCACCCAACCTCCCCACTCAACCCAACCTCCCCACTCCACCCAACCTCCCCACTTCACCCAACCTCCGCACTCCATCCAACCTCCGCACTCCACCCAATCTCCGCACTCCACCTAACCTCCCCACTCCACCCAACTTCCGCACTCCACCCAACCTCCGCACTCCACCCAACTTTCGCACTCCACCCAACTTCCGCACTCCACCCAACCTCCCCACTTCACCCAACCTCCCCACTCCATCCAACCTCCCCACTCCACCCAACCTCCCCACTCCACCCAACCTCCCCACTCCATCCAACCTTCCCACTTCTCCCAACCTCCCCACTTCACCCAACCTCCCCACTCCACCCAACCTCCTCACTCCACCCAACCTCCCCACTTCACCCTACCTCCTCACTTCTCCCAACCTCCCCACTACACCCAACCTCCGCACTCCACCCAACCTTCGCACTCAACCCAACCTCCCCACTTCACCCAACCTCCCAACTCCACCCAAACTCCCCACTTCACCCAACCTCCGCACTCCATCCAACCTCCGCACTCTACCCAACCTCCGCACTCCACCCAACCTCCGCACTCCACCCAACCTCCGCACTCCACCAAACTTCCGCACTCCACGCAACCTCCCCACTCCACCCAACCTCCCCACTCCATCCAACCTCCCCACTCCACCCAACCTCCCCACTTCACCCAACCTCCCCGCTTCACCCAACCTCCCCACTCTTCCCAACCTCCGCACTCCACCCAACCTCCGCACACCACCCAACCTCCGCACTCCACCCAAACTCCGCACTCCACCAAACTTCCGCACTCCACGCAACCTCCCCACTCCAACCAACCTCCCCACTCCACCCAACCTCCCCACTCCACCCAACCTCCCCACTCCACCCAACTTCCCCACTCCATCCAACCTCCCCACTCCACCCAACCTCCCCACTTCACCCAACCTCCCCACTTCACCCAACCTCCCCACTCCTCCCAACCTCCGCACTCCACCCAACTTCCCCATTCCACCCAACCTCCGCACTCCACCCAACCTTCGCACTCAACCCAACCTCCCCACTTCACCCAACCTCCGAACTCCACCCAACCTCCCCACTTCACCCAACCTCCGCACTCCATCCAACCTCCGCACTCCACCCAATCTCCGCACTCCACCTAACCTCCCCACTTCACCCAACCTCCCCACTTCACCCAACCTCCCTACTTCAACCAACCTCCCCACTTCACCCAACCTCCCCACTTCACCCAACCTCCCCACTCCACCCAACCTCCCCACTCCACCCAACCTCCGCACTCCACCGAACCTCCCCACTCCACCCAACCTCCCCACTTCACCAAACCTCCCCACTTCACCCAACCTCCCCACTTCACCGAACCTCCCCACTCCACCCAACCTCCCCACTCAACCCAACCTCCCCACTCCACCCAACCTCCCCACTTCACCCAACCTCCGCACTCCATCCAACCTCCGCACTCCACCCAATCTCCGCACTCCACCCAACCTCCCCACTTCACCCAACCTCCGCACTCCATCCAACCTCCGCACTCCACCCAACTTCCGCACTCCACCCAACCTCCCCACTCCACCCAACCTCCCCACTCCACCCAACCTCCCCACTTCACCCAACCTCCCCACTTCACCCAACCTTCCCTCTCCACCCAACCTCCGCACTCCACCCAACTTCCGCACTCCACCCAAATTCCGCACTCCACCTAACCTCCGCACTCCACCCAAACTCCGCACTCCACCCAACCTCCGCACTCCACCCAAACTCCGCACTCCACCAAACTTCCGCACTCCACGCAACCTCCCCACTCCAACCAACCTCCCCACTCCACCCAACCTCCCCACTCCACCCAACCTCCCCAAATCACCAAACCTCCCCACTCCACCGAACCTCAGCACTCCAACCAACTTCCGCACTCCACCCAACCTCCGCACTCCACCCAACCTCCCCACTTCACCCAAACTCCCCAATCCACCCAACCTCCGCACTCCACCCAACCTTCGCACTCAACCCAACCTCCCCACTTCACCCAACCTCCCAACTCCACCCAACCTCCCCACTTCACCCAACCTCCGCACTCCATCCAACCTCCGCACTCCACCCAATCTCCGCACTCCACCTAACCTCCCCACTTCACCCAACCTCCCCACTTCACCCTACCTCCCTACTTCACTCAACCTCCCCACTTCACCCAACCTCCCCACTTCACCCAACCTCCCCACTCCACCCAACCTCCCCAAATCACCCATCCTCCCCACTCCACCCAACCTCCCCACTCCACCCAACCTCCCCACTCCACCGAACCTCCCCACTCCACCCAACCTCCCCACTTCACCAAACCTCCCCACTTCACCCAACCTCCCCACTTCACCGAACCTCCCCACTCCACCCAACCTCCCCACTCAACCCAACCTCCCCACTCCACCCAACCTCCCCACTTCACCCAACCTCCGCACTCCATCCAACCTCCGCACTCCACCCAATCTCCGCACTCCACCTAACCTCCCCACTTCACCCAACCTCCGCACTCCATCCAACCTCCGCACTCCACCCAACTTCCGCACTCCACCCAACCTCCGCACTCCACCCAACTTTCGCACTCCACCCAACTTCCGCACTCCACCCAACCTCCCCACTTCACCCAACCTCCCCACTCCATCCAACCTCCCCACTCCACCCAACCTCCCCACTCCACCCAACCTCCCCACTCCATCCAACCTTCCCACTTCTCCCAACCTCCCCACTTCACCCAACCTCCCCACTCCACCCAACCTCCTCACTCCACCCAACCTCCCCACTTCACCCTACCTCCTCACTTCTCCCAACCTCCCCACTACACCCAACCTCCGCACTCCACCCAACCTTCGCACTCAACCCAACCTCCCCACTTCACCCAACCTCCCAACTCCACCCAAACTCCCCACTTCACCCAACCTCCGCACTCCATCCAACCTCCGCACTCTACCCAACCTCCGCACTCCACCCAACCTCCGCACTCCACCCAACCTCCGCACTCCACCAAACTTCCGCACTCCACGCAACCTCCCCACTCCACCCAACCTCCCCACTCCATCCAACCTCCCCACTCCACCCAACCTCCCCACTTCACCCAACCTCCCCGCTTCACCCAACCTCCCCACTCTTCCCAACCTCCGCACTGCACCCAACTTCCGCACTCCACCCAACTTCCCCACTCCATCCAACCTCCGCACACCACCCAACCTCCGCACTCCACCCAAACTCCGCACTCCACCAAACTTCCGCACTCCACGCAACCTCCCCACTCCAACCAACCTCCCCACTCCACCCAACCTCCCCACTCCACCCAACCTCCCCACTCCACCCAACTTCCCCACTCCATCCAACCTCCCCACTCCACCCAACCTCCCCACTTCACCCAACCTCCCCACTTCACCCAACCTCCCCACTCCTCCCAACCTCCGCACTCCACCCAACTTCCCCATTCCACCCAACCTCCGCACTCCACCCAACCTTCGCACTCAACCCAACCTCCCCACTTCACCCAACCTCCGAACTCCACCCAACCTCCCCACTTCACCCAACCTCCGCACTCCATCCAACCTCCGCACTCCACCCAATCTCCGCACTCCACCTAACCTCCCCACTTCACCCAACCTCCCCACTTCACCCAACCTCCCTACTTCAACCAACCTCCCCACTTCACCCAACCTCCCCACTTCACCCAACCTCCCCACTCCACCCAACCTCCCCACTCCACCCAACCTCCGCACTCCACCGAACCTCCCCACTCCACCCAACCTCCCCACTTCACCCAACCTCCCCACTCCACCCAACCTCCCCAAATCACCCATCCTCCCCACTCCACCCGACCTCCCCACTCCACCCAACCTCCCCACTCCACCGAACCTCAGCACTCCAACCAACTTCCGCACTCCACCCAACCTCCGCACTCCACCCAACCTCCCCACTTCACCCAAACTCCCCACTCCACCCAACCTCCGCACTCCACCCAACCTTCGCACTCAACCCAACCTCCCCACTTCACCCAACCTACCAACTCCACCCAACCTCCCCACTCCACCCAACCTCCCCACTTCACCAAACCTCCCCACTTCACCCAACCTCCCCACTTCACCGAACCTCCCCACTCCACCCAACCTCCCCACTCAACCCAACCTCCCCACTCCACCCAACCTCCCCACTTCACCCAACCTCCGCACTCCATCCAACCTCCGCACTCCACCCAATCTCCGCACTCCACCTAACCTCCCCACTTCACCCAACCTCCGCACTCCATCCAACCTCCGCACTCCACCCAACTTCCGCACTCCACCCAACCTCCCCACTCCACCCAACCTCCCCACTCCACCCAACCTCCCCACTTCACCCAACCTCCCCACTTCACCCAACCTCCCCACTCCACCCAACCTCCGCACTCCACCCAACTTCCGCACTCCACCCAACTTCCGCACTCCACCCAACCTCCGCACTCCACCCAAACTCCGCACTCCACCCAGCCTCCGCACTCCACCCAAACTCCGCACTCCACCAAACTTCCGCACTCCACGCAACCTCCCCACTCCAACCAACCTCCCCACTCCACCCAACCTCCCCACTCCACCCAACCTCCGCACTCCACCCAACCTCCGCACTCCACCCAAACTCCGCACTCCACCAAACTTCCGCACTCCACGCAATCTCCCCTCTCCACCCAACCTCCCCACTCCATCCAACCTCCCCACTCCACCCAACCTCCCCAATTCACCCAACCTCCCCACTTCACCCAACCTCCCCACTCCTCCCAACCTCCGCACTCCACCCAACTTCCGCACTCCACCCAACTTCCGCACTCCACCCAACCTCCCCACTCCAACCAACCTCCCCACTCCACCCAACCTCCCCACTCCACCCAAACTCCCCACTCCACCCAACCTCCCCACTTCTCCCAACCTCCCCATTCCACTATACCTCCCCACTTCACCCAACCTCCCTACTTCACCCAACCTCCCCACTTCACCCAACCTCCCCACTTCACCCAACCTCCCCACTCCACCCAACCTCCCCAAATCACCCATCCTCCCCACTCCACCCAACCTCCCCACTCCACCCAACCTCCCCACTCCACCGAACCTCAGCACTCCAACCAACTTCCGCACTCCACCCAAACTCCGCACTCCACCCAACCTCCCCACTTCACCCAAACTCCCCACTCCACCCAACCTCCGCACTCCACCCAACCTTCGCACTCAACCCAACCTCCCCACTTCACCCAACCTCCCAACTCCACCCAACCTCCCCACTTCACCCAACCTCCGCACTCCATCCAACCTCCGCACTCCACCCAATCTCCGCACTCCACCTAGCCTCCCCACTTCACCCAACCTCCCCACTTCACCCAACCTCCCTACTTCACCCAACCTCCCCACTTCACCCAACCTCCCCACTTCACCCAACCTCCCCACTCCACCCAACCTCCCCAAATCACCCATCCTCCCCACTCCACCCAACCTCCCCACTCCACACTACCTCCCCACTCCACCGAACCTCCCCACTCCACCCAACCTCCCCACTTCACCCAAACTCGGCACTCCATCCAACCTCCCCACTCCAGCCAACCTCAGCACTCCAACCAACTTCCGCACTCCACCCAACCTCCGCACTCCACACAACGTCCCCACTTCACCCAACTTCCGCACTACACCTAACCTCCGCATTCCACCCAAACTCCGCACTCCACCCAACCTCCGCACTTCACCCAACCTCCCCACTCCACCCAACCTCCCTACTTCACCCAACCTCCGCACTCCATCCAACCTCCGCACTCCACCCAATCTCCGCACTCCACCTAACCTCCCCACTCCACCCAACCTCCCTACTTCACCCAACCTCCGCACTCCACTCCACCCAACCTCCCCACTCCACCCAACCTCCCCACTTCACCCAACCTCCCCACTTCACCCAACCTTCCCACTCCACCCAACCTCCGCACTCCACCCAACTTCCGCACTCCACCCAAATTCCGCACTCCACCCAACCTCCGCACTCCACCCAAACTCCGCACTCCACCCAACCTCCGCACTCCACCCAAACTCCGCACTCCACCAAACTTCCGCACTCCACCCAACCTTCGCACTCAACCCAACCTCCCCACTTCACCCAACCTCCCAACTCCACCCAACCTCCCCACTCCACCCAACCTCCCCACTTCACCAAACCTCCCCACTTCACCCAACCTCCCCACTTCACCGAACCTCCCCACTCCACCCAACCTCCCCACTCAACCCAACCTCCCCACTCCACCCAACCTCCCCACTTCACCCAACCTCCGCACTCCATCCAACCTCCGCACTCCACCCAATCTCCGCACTCCACCTAACCTCCCCACTTCACCCAACCTCCGCACTCCATCCAACCTCCGCACTCCACCCAACTTCCGCACTCCACCCAACCTCCCCACTCCACCCAACCTCCCCACTCCACCCAACCTCCCCACTCCACCTAACCTCCCCACTTCACCCAACCTCCGCACTCCATCCAACCTCCGCACTCCACCCAACTTCCGCACTCCACCCAACCTCCCCACTCCACCCAACCTCCCCACTTCACCCAACCTCCCCACTTCACCCAACCTCCCCACTCCACCCAACTTCCGCACTCCACCCAAATTCCGCACTCCACCCAACCTCCGCACTCCACCCAAACTCCGCACTCCACCCAACCTCCGCACTCCACCCAAACTCCGCACTCCACCAAACTTCCGCACTCCACGCAACCTCCCCACTCCAACCAACCTCCCCACTCCACCCAACCTCCCCACTCCACCCAACCTCCCCAAATCACCAAACCTCCCCACTCCACCGAACCTCAGCACTCCAACCAACTTCCGCACTCCACCCAACCTCCGCACTCCACCCAACCTCCCCACTTCACCCAAACTCCCCAATCCACCCAACCTCCGCACTCCACCCAACCTTCGCACTCAACCCAACCTCCCCACTTCACCCAACCTCCCAACTCCACCCAACCTCCCCACTTCACCCAACCTCCGCACTCCATCCAACCTCCGCACTCCACCCAATCTCCGCACTCCACCTAACCTCCCCACTTCACCCAACCTCCCCACTTCACCCTACCTCCCTACTTCACTCAACCTCCCCACTTCACCCAACCTCCCCACTTCACCCAACCTCCCCACTCCACCCAACCTCCCCAAATCACCCATCCTCCCCACTCCACCCAACCTCCCCACTCCACCCAACCTCCCCACTCCACCGAACCTCCCCACTCCACCCAACCTCCCCACTTCACCAAACCTCCCCACTTCACCCAACCTCCCCACTTCACCGAACCTCCCCACTCCACCCAACCTCCCCACTCAACCCAACCTCCCCACTCCACCCAACCTCCCCACTTCACCCAACCTCCGCACTCCATCCAACCTCCGCACTCCACCCAATCTCCGCACTCCACCTAACCTCCCCACTTCACCCAACCTCCGCACTCCATCCAACCTCCGCACTCCACCCAACTTCCGCACTCCACCCAACCTCCGCACTCCACCCAACTTTCGCACTCCACCCAACTTCCGCACTCCACCCAACCTCCCCACTTCACCCAACCTCCCCACTCCATCCAACCTCCCCACTCCACCCAACCTCCCCACTCCACCCAACCTCCCCACTCCATCCAACCTTCCCACTTCTCCCAACCTCCCCACTTCACCCAACCTCCCCACTCCACCCAACCTCCTCACTCCACCCAACCTCCCCACTTCACCCTACCTCCTCACTTCTCCCAACCTCCCCACTACACCCAACCTCCGCACTCCACCCAACCTTCGCACTCAACCCAACCTCCCCACTTCACCCAACCTCCCAACTCCACCCAAACTCCCCACTTCACCCAACCTCCGCACTCCATCCAACCTCCGCACTCTACCCAACCTCCGCACTCCACCCAACCTCCGCACTCCACCCAACCTCCGCACTCCACCAAACTTCCGCACTCCACGCAACCTCCCCACTCCACCCAACCTCCCCACTCCATCCAACCTCCCCACTCCACCCAACCTCCCCACTTCACCCAACCTCCCCGCTTCACCCAACCTCCCCACTCTTCCCAACCTCCGCACTGCACCCAACTTCCGCACTCCACCCAACTTCCCCACTCCATCCAACCTCCGCACACCACCCAACCTCCGCACTCCACCCAAACTCCGCACTCCACCAAACTTCCGCACTCCACGCAACCTCCCCACTCCAACCAACCTCCCCACTCCACCCAACCTCCCCACTCCACCCAACCTCCCCACTCCACCCAACTTCCCCACTCCATCCAACCTCCCCACTCCACCCAACCTCCCCACTTCACCCAACCTCCCCACTTCACCCAACCTCCCCACTCCTCCCAACCTCCGCACTCCACCCAACTTCCCCATTCCACCCAACCTCCGCACTCCACCCAACCTTCGCACTCAACCCAACCTCCCCACTTCACCCAACCTCCGAACTCCACCCAACCTCCCCACTTCACCCAACCTCCGCACTCCATCCAACCTCCGCACTCCACCCAATCTCCGCACTCCACCTAACCTCCCCACTTCACCCAACCTCCCCACTTCACCCAACCTCCCTACTTCAACCAACCTCCCCACTTCACCCAACCTCCCCACTTCACCCAACCTCCCCACTCCACCCAACCTCCCCACTCCACCCAACCTCCGCACTCCACCGAACCTCCCCACTCCACCCAACCTCCCCACTTCACCCAACCTCCCCACTCCACCCAACCTCCCCAAATCACCCATCCTCCCCACTCCACCCGACCTCCCCACTCCACCCAACCTCCCCACTCCACCGAACCTCAGCACTCCAACCAACTTCCGCACTCCACCCAACCTCCGCACTCCACCCAACCTCCCCACTTCACCCAAACTCCCCACTCCACCCAACCTCCGCACTCCACCCAACCTTCGCACTCAACCCAACCTCCCCACTTCACCCAACCTACCAACTCCACCCAACCTCCCCACTCCACCCAACCTCCCCACTTCACCAAACCTCCCCACTTCACCCAACCTCCCCACTTCACCGAACCTCCCCACTCCACCCAACCTCCCCACTCAACCCAACCTCCCCACTCCACCCAACCTCCCCACTTCACCCAACCTCCGCACTCCATCCAACCTCCGCACTCCACCCAATCTCCGCACTCCACCTAACCTCCCCACTTCACCCAACCTCCGCACTCCATCCAACCTCCGCACTCCACCCAACTTCCGCACTCCACCCAACCTCCCCACTCCACCCAACCTCCCCACTCCACCCAACCTCCCCACTTCACCCAACCTCCCCACTTCACCCAACCTCCCCACTCCACCCAACCTCCGCACTCCACCCAACTTCCGCACTCCACCCAACTTCCGCACTCCACCCAACCTCCGCACTCCACCCAAACTCCGCACTCCACCCAGCCTCCGCACTCCACCCAAACTCCGCACTCCACCAAACTTCCGCACTCCACGCAACCTCCCCACTCCAACCAACCTCCCCACTCCACCCAACCTCCCCACTCCACCCAACCTCCGCACTCCACCCAACCTCCGCACTCCACCCAAACTCCGCACTCCACCAAACTTCCGCACTCCACGCAATCTCCCCTCTCCACCCAACCTCCCCACTCCATCCAACCTCCCCACTCCACCCAACCTCCCCAATTCACCCAACCTCCCCACTTCACCCAACCTCCCCACTCCTCCCAACCTCCGCACTCCACCCAACTTCCGCACTCCACCCAACTTCCGCACTCCACCCAACCTCCCCACTCCAACCAACCTCCCCACTCCACCCAACCTCCCCACTCCACCCAAACTCCCCACTCCACCCAACCTCCCCACTTCTCCCAACCTCCCCATTCCACTATACCTCCCCACTTCACCCAACCTCCCTACTTCACCCAACCTCCCCACTTCACCCAACCTCCCCACTTCACCCAACCTCCCCACTCCACCCAACCTCCCCAAATCACCCATCCTCCCCACTCCACCCAACCTCCCCACTCCACCCAACCTCCCCACTCCACCGAACCTCAGCACTCCAACCAACTTCCGCACTCCACCCAAACTCCGCACTCCACCCAACCTCCCCACTTCACCCAAACTCCCCACTCCACCCAACCTCCGCACTCCACCCAACCTTCGCACTCAACCCAACCTCCCCACTTCACCCAACCTCCCAACTCCACCCAACCTCCCCACTTCACCCAACCTCCGCACTCCATCCAACCTCCGCACTCCACCCAATCTCCGCACTCCACCTAACCTCCCCACTTCACCCAACCTCCCCACTTCACCCAACCTCCCCACTTCACCCAACCTCCGAACTCCACCCAACCTCCCCACTTCACCCAACCTCCGCACTCCATCCAACCTCCGCACTCCACCCAATCTCCGCACTCCACCTAACCTCCCCACTTCACCCAACCTCCCCACTTCACCCAACCTCCCTACTTCAACCAACCTCCCCACTTCACCCAACCTCCCCACTTCACCCAACCTCCCCACTCCACCCAACCTCCCCACTCCACCCAACCTCCGCACTCCACCGAACCTCCCCACTCCACCCAACCTCCCCACTTCACCCAACCTCCCCACTCCACCCAACCTCCCCAAATCACCCATCCTCCCCACTCCACCCGACCTCCCCACTCCACCCAACCTCCCCACTCCACCGAACCTCAGCACTCCAACCAACTTCCGCACTCCACCCAACCTCCCCACTCCACCCAACCTCCCCACTTCACCAAACCTCCCCACTTCACCCAACCTCCCCACTTCACCGAACCTCCCCACTCCACCCAACCTCCCCACTCAACCCAACCTCCCCACTCCACCCAACCTCCCCACTTCACCCAACCTCCGCACTCCATCCAACCTCCGCACTCCACCCAATCTCCGCACTCCACCTAACCTCCCCACTTCACCCAACCTCCGCACTCCATCCAACCTCCGCACTCCACCCAACTTCCGCACTCCACCCAACCTCCCCACTCCACCCAACCTCCCCACTCCACCCAACCTCCCCACTTCACCCAACCTCCCCACTTCACCCAACCTCCCCACTCCACCCAACCTCCGCACTCCACCCAACTTCCGCACTCCACCCAACTTCCGCACTCCACCCAACCTCCGCACTCCACCCAAACTCCGCACTCCACCCAGCCTCCGCACTCCACCCAAACTCCGCACTCCACCAAACTTCCGCACTCCACGCAACCTCCCCACTCCAACCAACCTCCCCACTCCACCCAACCTCCCCACTCCACCCAACCTCCGCACTCCACCCAACCTCCGCACTCCACCCAAACTCCGCACTCCACCAAACTTCCGCACTCCACGCAATCTCCCCTCTCCACCCAACCTCCCCACTCCATCCAACCTCCCCACTCCACCCAACCTCCCCAATTCACCCAACCTCCCCACTTCACCCAACCTCCCCACTCCTCCCAACCTCCGCACTCCACCCAACTTCCGCACTCCACCCAACTTCCGCACTCCACCCAACCTCCCCACTCCAACCAACCTCCCCACTCCACCCAACCTCCCCACTCCACCCAAACTCCCCACTCCACCCAACCTCCCCACTTCTCCCAACCTCCCCATTCCACTATACCTCCCCACTTCACCCAACCTCCCTACTTCACCCAACCTCCCCACTTCACCCAACCTCCCCACTTCACCCAACCTCCCCACTCCACCCAACCTCCCCAAATCACCCATCCTCCCCACTCCACCCAACCTCCCCACTCCACCCAACCTCCCCACTCCACCGAACCTCAGCACTCCAACCAACTTCCGCACTCCACCCAAACTCCGCACTCCACCCAACCTCCCCACTTCACCCAAACTCCCCACTCCACCCAACCTCCGCACTCCACCCAACCTTCGCACTCAACCCAACCTCCCCACTTCACCCAACCTCCCAACTCCACCCAACCTCCCCACTTCACCCAACCTCCGCACTCCATCCAACCTCCGCACTCCACCCAATCTCCGCACTCCACCTAGCCTCCCCACTTCACCCAACCTCCCCACTTCACCCAACCTCCCTACTTCACCCAACCTCCCCACTTCACCCAACCTCCCCACTTCACCCAACCTCCCCACTCCACCCAACCTCCCCAAATCACCCATCCTCCCCACTCCACCCAACCTCCCCACTCCACACTACCTCCCCACTCCACCGAACCTCCCCACTCCACCCAACCTCCCCACTTCACCCAAACTCGGCACTCCATCCAACCTCCCCACTCCAGCCAACCTCAGCACTCCAACCAACTTCCGCACTCCACCCAACCTCCGCACTCCACACAACGTCCCCACTTCACCCAACTTCCGCACTACACCTAACCTCCGCATTCCACCCAAACTCCGCACTCCACCCAACCTCCGCACTTCACCCAACCTCCCCACTCCACCCAACCTCCCTACTTCACCCAACCTCCGCACTCCATCCAACCTCCGCACTCCACCCAATCTCCGCACTCCACCTAACCTCCCCACTCCACCCAACCTCCCTACTTCACCCAACCTCCGCACTCCACTCCACCCAACCTCCCCACTCCACCCAACCTCCCCACTTCACCCAACCTCCCCACTTCACCCAACCTTCCCACTCCACCCAACCTCCGCACTCCACCCAACTTCCGCACTCCACCCAAATTCCGCACTCCACCCAACCTCCGCACTCCACCCAAACTCCGCACTCCACCCAACCTCCGCACTCCACCCAAACTCCGCACTCCACCAAACTTCCGCACTCCACCCAACCTTCGCACTCAACCCAACCTCCCCACTTCACCCAACCTCCCAACTCCACCCAACCTCCCCACTCCACCCAACCTCCCCACTTCACCAAACCTCCCCACTTCACCCAACCTCCCCACTTCACCGAACCTCCCCACTCCACCCAACCTCCCCACTCAACCCAACCTCCCCACTCCACCCAACCTCCCCACTTCACCCAACCTCCGCACTCCATCCAACCTCCGCACTCCACCCAATCTCCGCACTCCACCTAACCTCCCCACTTCACCCAACCTCCGCACTCCATCCAACCTCCGCACTCCACCCAACTTCCGCACTCCACCCAACCTCCCCACTCCACCCAACCTCCCCACTCCACCCAACCTCCCCACTCCACCTAACCTCCCCACTTCACCCAACCTCCGCACTCCATCCAACCTCCGCACTCCACCCAACTTCCGCACTCCACCCAACCTCCCCACTCCACCCAACCTCCCCACTTCACCCAACCTCCCCACTTCACCCAACCTCCCCACTCCACCCAACCTCCGCACTCCACCCAACTTCCGCACTCCACCCAACTTCCGCACTCCACCCAACCTCCGCACTCCACCAAAACTCCGCACTCCACCCAGCCTCCGCACTCCACCCAAACTCCGCACTCCACCAAACCTTCGCACTCAACCCAACCTCCCCACTTCACCCAACCTCCGAACTCCACCCAACCTCCCCACTTCACCCAACCTCCGCACTCCATCCAACCTCCGCACTCCACCCAATCTCCGCACTCCACCTAACCTCCCCACTTCACCCAACCTCCCCACTTCACCCAACCTCCCTACTTCAACCAACCTCCCCACTTCACCCAACCTCCCCACTTCACCCAACCTCCCCACTCCACCCAACCTCCCCACTCCACCCAACCTCCGCACTCCACCGAACCTCCCCACTCCACCCAACCTCCCCACTTCACCCAACCTCCCCACTCCACCCAACCTCCCCAAATCACCCATCCTCCCCACTCCACCCGACCTCCCCACTCCACCCAACCTCCCCACTCCACCGAACCTCAGCACTCCAACCAACTTCCGCACTCCACCCAACCTCCGCACTCCACCCAACCTCCCCACTTCACCCAAACTCCCCACTCCACCCAACCTCCGCACTCCACCCAACCTTCGCACTCAACCCAACCTCCCCACTTCACCCAACCTCCCAACTCCACCCAACCTCCCCACTCCACCCAACCTCCCCACTTCACCAAACCTCCCCACTTCACCCAACCTCCCCACTTCACCGAACCTCCCCACTCCACCCAACCTCCCCACTCAACCCAACCTCCCCACTCCACCCAACCTCCCCACTTCACCCAACCTCCGCACTCCATCCAACCTCCGCACTCCACCCAATCTCCGCACTCCACCTAACCTCCCCACTTCACCCAACCTCCGCACTCCATCCAACCTCCGCACTCCACCCAACTTCCGCACTCCACCCAACCTCCCCACTCCACCCAACCTCCCCACTCCACCCAACCTCCCCACTTCACCCAACCTCCCCACTTCACCCAACCTCCCCACTCCACCCAACCTCCGCACTCCACCCAACTTCCGCACTCCACCCAACTTCCGCACTCCACCCAACCTCCGCACTCCACCCAAACTCCGCACTCCACCCAGCCTCCGCACTCCACCCAAACTCCGCACTCCACCAAACTTCCGCACTCCACGCAACCTCCCCACTCCAACCAACCTCCCCACTCCACCCAACCTCCCCACTCCACCCAACCTCCGCACTCCACCCAACCTCCGCACTCCACCCAAACTCCGCACTCCACCAAACTTCCGCACTCCACGCAATCTCCCCTCTCCACCCAACCTCCCCACTCCATCCAACCTCCCCACTCCACCCAACCTCCCCAATTCACCCAACCTCCCCACTTCACCCAACCTCCCCACTCCTCCCAACCTCCTCACTCCACCCAACTTCCGCACTCCACCCAACTTCCGCACTCCACCCAACCTCCCCACTCCAACCAACCTCCCCACTCCACCCAACCTCCCCACTCCACCCAAACTCCCCACTCCACCCAACCTCCCCACTTCTCCCAACCTCCCCATTCCACTATACCTCCCCACTTCACCCAACCTCCCTACTTCACCCAACCTCCCCACTTCACCCAACCTCCCCACTTCACCCAACCTCCCCACTCCACCCAACCTCCCCAAATCACCCATCCTCCCCACTCCACCCAACCTCCCCACTCCACCCAACCTCCCCACTCCACCGAACCTCAGCACTCCAACCAACTTCCGCACTCCACCCAAACTCCGCACTCCACCCAACCTCCCCACTTCACCCAAACTCCCCACTCCACCCAACCTCCGCACTCCACCCAACCTTCGCACTCAACCCAACCTCCCCACTTCACCCAACCTCCCAACTCCACCCAACCTCCCCACTTCACCCAACCTCCGCACTCCATCCAACCTCCGCACTCCACCCAATCTCCGCACTCCACCTAGCCTCCCCACTTCACCCAACCTCCCCACTTCACCCAACCTCCCTACTTCACCCAACCTCCCCACTTCACCCAACCTCCCCACTTCACCCAACCTCCCCACTCCACCCAACCTCCCCAAATCACCCATCCTCCCCACTCCACCCAACCTCCCCACTCCACACTACCTCCCCACTCCACCGAACCTCCCCACTCCACCCAACCTCCCCACTTCACCCAAACTCGGCACTCCATCCAACCTCCCCACTCCAGCCAACCTCAGCACTCCAACCAACTTCCGCACTCCACCCAACCTCCGCACTCCACACAACGTCCCCACTTCACCCAACTTCCGCACTACACCTAACCTCCGCATTCCACCCAAACTCCGCACTCCACCCAACCTCCGCACTTCACCCAACCTCCCCACTCCACCCAACCTCCCTACTTCACCCAACCTCCGCACTCCATCCAACCTCCGCACTCCACCCAATCTCCGCACTCCACCTAACCTCCCCACTCCACCCAACCTCCCTACTTCACCCAACCTCCGCACTCCACTCCACCCAACCTCCCCACTCCACCCAACCTCCCCACTTCACCCAACCTCCCCACTTCACCCAACCTTCCCACTCCACCCAACCTCCGCACTCCACCCAACTTCCGCACTCCACCCAAATTCCGCACTCCACCCAACCTCCGCACTCCACCCAAACTCCGCACTCCACCCAACCTCCGCACTCCACCCAAACTCCGCACTCCACCAAACTTCCGCACTCCACCCAACCTTCGCACTCAACCCAACCTCCCCACTTCACCCAACCTCCCAACTCCACCCAACCTCCCCACTCCACCCAACCTCCCCACTTCACCAAACCTCCCCACTTCACCCAACCTCCCCACTTCACCGAACCTCCCCACTCCACCCAACCTCCCCACTCAACCCAACCTCCCCACTCCACCCAACCTCCCCACTTCACCCAACCTCCGCACTCCATCCAACCTCCGCACTCCACCCAATCTCCGCACTCCACCTAACCTCCCCACTTCACCCAACCTCCGCACTCCATCCAACCTCCGCACTCCACCCAACTTCCGCACTCCACCCAACCTCCCCACTCCACCCAACCTCCCCACTCCACCCAACCTCCCCACTCCACCTAACCTCCCCACTTCACCCAACCTCCGCACTCCATCCAACCTCCGCACTCCACCCAACTTCCGCACTCCACCCAACCTCCCCACTCCACCCAACCTCCGCACTCCACCCAACTTCCGCACTCCACCCAACTTCCGCACTCCACCCAACCTCCGCACTCCACCAAAACTCCGCACTCCACCCAGCCTCCGCACTCCACCCAAACTCCGCACTCCACCAAACTTCCGCATTCCACGCAACCTCCCCACTCCACCCAACCTCCCCACTCCACCCAAACTCCCCACTCCACCCAACCTCCCCACTTCACCCAACCTCCCCATTCCACTATACCTCCCCACTTCACCCAACCTCCCCACTCCACCCAAACTCCCCACTCCACCCAACCTCCCCACTTCACCCAACCTCCCCATTCCACTATACCTCCCCACTTCACCCAACCTCTCCACTCCATCCAACCTCCCCACTCCACCCAACCTCCCCAATTCACCCAACCTCCCCACTTCACCCAACCTCCCTACTCCACCCAACCTCCCCACTTCACCCAACCTCCCCACTTCACCCAACCTCCCCACTCCACCCAACCTCCGCACTCCACCCAACTTCCGCACTCCACCCAACTTCCGCACTCCACCCAACCTCCGCACTCCACCCAAACTCCGCACTCCACCCAGCCTCCGCACTCCACCCAACTTCCGCACTCCACCCAACTTCCGCACTCCACCCAACCTCCGCACTCCACCCAACCTCCGCACTCCACCCAAACTCCGCACTCCACCAAACTTCCGCACTCCACGCAATCTCCCCTCTCCACCCAACCTCCCCACTCCATCCAACCTCCCCACTCCACCCAACCTCCCCAATTCACCCAACCTCCCCACTTCACCCAACCTCCCCACTCCTCCCAACCTCCGCACTCCACCCAACTTCCGCACTCCACCCAACTTCCGCACTCCACCCAACCTCCCCACTCCAACCAACCTCCCCACTCCACCCAACCTCCCCACTCCACCCAAACTCCCCACTCCACCCAACCTCCCCACTTCACCCAACCTCCCCATTCCACTATGCCTCCCCACTTCACCCAACCTCTCCACTTCACCCAACCTCCCTACTTCACCCAACCTCCCCACTTCACCCAACCTCCCCACTTCACCCAACCTCCCCACTCCACCCAACCTCCCCAAATCACCCATCCTCCCCACTCCACCCAACCTCCCCACTCCACCCAACCTCCCCACTCCACCGAACCTCAGCACTCCAACCAACTTCCGCACTCCACCCAACCTCCGCACTCCACCCAACCTCCCCACTTCACCCAAACTCCCCACTCCACCCAACCTCCGCACTCCACCCAACCTTCGCACTCAACCCAACCTCCCCACTTCACCCAACCTCCGAACTCCACCCAACCTCCCCACTTCACCCAACCTCCGCACTCCATCCAATCTCCGCACTCCACCTAGCCTCCCCACTTCACCCAACCTCCCCACTTCACCCAACCTCCCTACTTCACCCAACCTCCCCACTTCACCCAACCTCCCCACTTCACCCAACCTCCCCACTCCACCCAACCTCCCCAAATCACCCATCCTCCCCACTCCACCCAACCTCCCCCTCCACACTACCTCCCCACTCCACCGAACCTCCCCACTCCACCCAACCTCCCCACTTCACCCAAACTCGGCACTCCATCCAACCTCCCCACTCCAGCCAACCTCAGCACTCCAACCAACTTCCGCACTCCACCCAACCTCCGCACTCCACACAACCTCCCCACTTCACCCAACTTCCGCACTACACCTAACCTCCGCATTCCACCCAAACTCCGCACTCCACCCAACCTCCGCACTTCACCCAACCTCCCCACTCCACCCAACCTCCCTACTTCACCCAACCTCCGCACTCCATCCAACCTCCGCACTCCACCCAATCTCCGCACTCCACCTAACCTCCCCACTTCACCCAACCTCCGCACTCCATCCAACCTCCGCACTCCACCCAACCTCCGCACTCCACCCAACCTCCCCACTCCACTCAACCTCCCCACTTCACCCAACCTCCCCACTTCACCCAACCTTCCCTCTCCACCCAACCTCCGCACTCCACCCAACTTCCGCACTCCACCCAAATTCCGCACTCCACCCAACCTCCGCACTCCACCCAAACTCCGCACTCCACCCAACCTCCGCACTCCACCCAAACTCCGCACTCCACCAAACTTCCGCACTCCACGCAACCTCCCCACTCCAACCAACCTCCCCACTCCACCAAACCTCCCCACTCCACCCAACCTCCCCAAATCACCAAACCTCCCCACTCCACCGAACCTCAGCACTCCAACCAACTTCCGCACTCCACCCAACCTCCGCACTCCACCCAACCTCCCCACTTCACCCAAACTCCCCAATCCACCCAACCTCCGCACTCCACCCAACCTTCGCACTCAACCCAACCTCCCCACTTCACCCAACCTCCCAACTCCACCCAACCTCCCCACTTCACCCAACCTCCGCACTCCATCCAACCTCCGCACTCCACCCAATCTCCGCACTCCACCTAACCTCCCCACTTCACCCAACCTCCCCACTTCACCCAACCTCCCTACTTCACTCAACCTCCCCACTTCACCCAACCTCCCCACTTCACCCAACCTCCCCACTCCACCCAACCTCCCCAAATCACCCATCCTCCCCACTCCACCCAACCTCCCCACTCCACCCAACCTCCCCACTCCACCGAACCTCCCCACTCCACCCAACCTCCCCACTTCACCAAACCTCCCCACTTCACCCAACCTCCCCACTTCACCGAACCTCCCCACTCCACCCAACCTCCCCACTCAACCCAACCTCCCCACTCCACCCAACCTCCCCACTTCACCCAACCTCCGCACTCCATCCAACCTCCGCACTCCACCCAATCTCCGCACTCCACCTAACCTCCCCACTTCACCCAACCTCCGCACTCCATCCAACCTCCGCACTCCACCCAACTTCCGCACTCCACCCAACCTCCGCACTCCACCCAACTTTCGCACTCCACCCAACTTCCGCACTCCACCCAACCTCCCCACTTCACCCAACCTCCCCACTCCATCCAACCTCCCCACTCCACCCAACCTCCCCACTCCACCCAACCTCCCCACTCCATCCAACCTTCCCACTTCTCCCAACCTCCCCACTTCACCCAACCTCCCCACTCCACCCAACCTCCTCACTCCACCCAACCTCCCCACTTCACCCTACCTCCTCACTTCTCCCAACCTCCCCACTACACCCAACCTCCGCACTCCACCCAACCTTCGCACTCAACCCAACCTCCCCACTTCACCCAACCTCCCAACTCCACCCAAACTCCCCACTTCACCCAACCTCCGCACTCCATCCAACCTCCGCACTCTACCCAACCTCCGCACTCCACCCAACCTCCGCACTCCACCCAACCTCCGCACTCCACCAAACTTCCGCACTCCACGCAACCTCCCCACTCCACCCAACCTCCCCACTCCATCCAACCTCCCCACTCCACCCAACCTCCCCACTTCACCCAACCTCCCCGCTTCACCCAACCTCCCCACTCTTCCCAACCTCCGCACTCCACCCAACTTCCGCACTCCACCCAACTTCCCCACTCCATCCAACCTCCGCACACCACCCAACCTCCGCACTCCACCCAAACTCCGCACTCCACCAAACTTCCGCACTCCACGCAACCTCCCCACTCCAACCAACCTCCCCACTCCACCCAACCTCCCCACTCCACCCAACCTCCCCACTCCACCCAACTTCCCCACTCCATCCAACCTCCCCACTCCACCCAACCTCCCCACTTCACCCAACCTCCCCACTTCACCCAACCTCCCCACTCCTCCCAACCTCCGCACTCCACCCAACTTCCCCATTCCACCCAACCTCCGCACTCCACCCAACCTTCGCACTCAACCCAACCTCCCCACTTCACCCAACCCCCGAACTCCACCCAACCTCCCCACTTCACCCAACCTCCGCACTCCATCCAACCTCCGCACTCCACCCAATCTCCGCACTCCACCTAACCTCCCCACTTCACCCAACCTCCCCACTTCACCCAACCTCCCTACTTCAACCAACCTCCCCACTTCACCCAACCTCCCCACTTCACCCAACCTCCCCACTCCACCCAACCTCGCCACTCCACCCAACCTCCGCACTCCACCGAACCTCCCAACTCCACCCAACCTCCCCACTTCACCAAACCTCCCCACTTCACCCAACCTCCCCACTTCACCGAACCTCCCCCCTCCACCCAACCTCCCCACTCAACCCAACCTCCCCACTCCACCCAACCTCCCCACTTCACCCAACCTCCGCACTCCATCCAACCTCCGCACTCCACCCAATCTCCGCACTCCACCCAACCTCCCCACTTCACCCAACCTCCGCACTCCATCCAACCTCCGCACTCCACCCAACTTCCGCACTCCACCCAACCTCCCCACTCCACCCAACCTCCCCACTCCACCCAACCTCCCCACTTCACCCAACCTTCCCACTTCACCCAACCTCCCCACTCCACCCAACCTCCGCACTCCACCCAACTTCCGCACTCCACCCAACCTCCGCACTCCACCCAACCTCCGCACTCCACCCAAACTCCGCACTCCACCCAGCCTCCGCACTCCACCCAAACTCCGCACTCCACCAAACTTCCGCACTCCACGCAACCTCCCCACTCCAACCAACCTCCCCACTCCACCCAACCTCCCCACTCCACCCAACCTCCGCACTCCTCCCAACCTCCGCACTCCACCCAAACTCCGCACTCCACCAAACTTCCGCACTCCACGCAATCTCCCCTCTCCACCCAACCTCCCCACTCCATCCAACCTCCCCACTCCACCCAACCTCCCCAATTCACCCAACCTCCCCACTTCACCCAACCTCCCCACTCCTCCCAACCTCCGCACTCCACCCAACTTCCGCACTCCACCCAACTTCCGCACTCCACCCAACCTCCCCACTCCAACCAACCTCCCCACTCCACCCAACCTCCCCACTCCACCCAAACTCCCCACTCCACCCAACCTCCCCACTTCACCAAACCTCCCCATTCCACTATACCTCCCCACTTCACCCAACCTCTCCACTTCACCCAACCTCCCTACTTCACCCAACCTCCGCACTTCACCCAACCTCCCCACTTCACCCAACCTCCCCACTCCACCCAACCTCCCCAAATCACCCATCCTCCCCACTCCACCCGACCTCCCCACTCCACCCAACCTCCCCACTCCACCGAACCTCAGCACTCCAACCAACTTCCGCACTCCACCCAACCTCCGCACTCCACCCAACCTCCCCACTTCACCCAAACTCCCCACTCCAACCAACCTCCGCACTCCACCCAACCTTCGCACTCAACCCAACCTCCCCACTTCACCCAACCTCCCAACTCCACCCAACCTCCCCACTCCACCCAACCTCCCCACTTCACCAAACCTCCCCACTTCACCCAACCTCCCCACTTCACCGAACCTCCCCACTCCACCCAACCTCCCCACTCAACCCAACCTCCCCACTCCACCCAACCTCCCCACTTCACCCAACCTCCGCACTCCATCCAACCTCCGCACTCCACCCAACCTCCGCACTCCACCAAACTTCCGCACTCCACGCAACCTCCCCACTCCACCCAACCTCCCCACTCCATCCAACCTCCCCACTCCACCCAACCTCCCCACTTCACCCAACCTCCCCGCTTCACCCAACCTCCCCACTCTTCCCAACCTCCGCACTCCACCCAACTTCCGCACTCCACCCAACTTCCCCACTCCAACCAACCTCCCCACTCCACCCAACCTCCCCACTCCACCCAACCTCCCCACTCCACCCAACTTCCCCACTCCATCCAACCTCCCCACTCCACCCAACCTCCCCACTTCACCCAACCTCCCCACTTCACCCAACCTCCCCACTCCTCCCAACCTCCGCACTCCACCCAACTTCCCCATTCCACCCAACCTCCGCACTCCACCCAACCTTCGCACTCAACCCAACCTCCCCACTTCACCCAACCTCCGAACTCCACCCAACCTCCCCACTTCACCCAACCTCCGCACTCCATCCAACCTCCGCACTCCACCCAATCTCCGCACTCCACCTAACCTCCCCACTTCACCCAACCTCCCCACTTCACCCAACCTCCCTACTTCAACCAACCTCCCCACTTCACCCAACCTCCCCACTTCACCCAACCTCCCCACTCCACCCAACCTCCCCAAATCACCCATCCTCCCCACTCCACCCAACCTCCCCACTCCACCCAACCTCCGCACTCCACCGAACCTCCCCACTCCACCCAACCTCCCCACTTCACCAAACCTCCCCACTTCACCCAACCTCCCCACTTCACCGAACCTCCCCACTCCACCCAACCTCCCCACTCAACCCAACCTCCCCACTCCACCCAACCTCCCCACTTCACCCAACCTCCGCACTCCATCCAACCTCCGCACTCCACCCAATCTCCGCACTCCACCTAACCTCCCCACTTCACCCAACCTCCGCACTCCATCCAACCTCCGCACTCCACCCAACTTCCGCACTCCACCCAACCTCCCCACTCCACCCAACCTCCCCACTCCACGCAACCTCCCCACTTCACCCAACCTCCCCACTTCACCCAACCTCCCCACTCCACCCAACCTCCGCACTCCACCCAACTTCCGCACTCCACCCAACTTCCGCACTCCACCCAACCTCCGCACTCCACCCAAACTCCGCACTCCACCCAGCCTCCGCACTCCACCCAAACTCCGCACTCCACCAAACTTCCGCACTCCACGCAACCTCCCCACTCCAACCAACCTCCCCACTCCACCCAACCTCCCCACTCCACCCAACCTCCGCACTCCACCCAACCTCCGCACTCCACCCAAACTCCGCACTCCACCAAACTTCCGCACTCCACGCAATCTCCCCTCTCCACCCAACCTCCCCACTCCATCCAACCTCCCCACTCCACCCAACCTCCCCAATTCACCCAACCTCCCCACTTCACCCAACCTCCCCACTCCTCCCAACCTCCGCACTCCACCCAACTTCCGCACTCCACCCAACTTCCGCACTCCACCCAACCTCCCCACTCCAACCAACCTCCCCACTCCACCCAACCTCTCCACTCCACCCAAACTCCCCACTCCACCCAAACCTCCCCACTTCACCCAACCTCCCCATTCCACTATACCTCCCCACTTCACCCAACCTCTCCACTTCACCCAACCTCCCTACTTCACCCAACCTCCCCACTTCACCCAACCTCCCCACTTCACCCAACCTCCCCACTCCACCCAACCTCCCCAAATCACCCATCCTCCCCACTCCACCCAACCTCCCCACTCCACCCAACCTCCCCACTCCACCGAACCTCAGCACTCCAACCAACTTCCGCACTCCACCCAACCTCCGCACTCCACCCAACCTCCCCACTTCACCCAAACTCCCCACTCCACCCAACCTCCGCACTCCACCCAACCTTCGCACTCAACCCAACCTCCCCACTTCACCCAACCTCCCAACTCCACCCAACCTCCCCACTTCACCCAACCTCCGCACTCCATCCAACCTCCGCACTCCACCCAATCTCCGCACTCCACCTAGCCTCCCCACTTCACCCAACCTCCCCACTTCACCCAACCTCCCCACTTCACCCAACCTCCCCACTTCACCCAACCTCCCCACTCCACCCAACCTCCCCAAATCACCCATCCTCCCCACTCCACCCAACCTCCCCACTCCACACTACCTCCCCACTCCACCGAACCTCCCCACTCCACCCAACCTCCCCACTTCACCCAAACTCGGCACTCCATCCAACCTCCCCACCCCAGCCAACCTCAGCACTCCAACCAACTTCCGCACTCCACCCAACCTCCGCACTCCACCCAACCTCCCCACTCCACACTACCTCCCCACTCCACCGAACCTCCCCACTCCACCCAACCTCCCCACTTCACCCAAACTCGGCACTCCATCCAACCTCCCCACTCCAGCCAACCTCAGCACTCCAACCAACTTCCGCATTCCACCCAAACTCCGCACTCCACCCAACCTCCGCACTTCACCCAACCTCCCCACTCCACCCAACCTCCCTACTTCACCCAACCTCCGCACTCCATCCAACCTCCGCACTCCACCCAATCTCCGCACTCCACCTAACCTCCCCACTCCACCCAACCTCCCTACTTCACCCAACCTCCGCACTCCACCCAACCTCCGCACTCCACCCAACCTCCCCACTCCACCCAACCTCCCCACTTCACCCAACCTCCCCACTTCACCCAACCTTCCCACTCCACCCAACCTCCGCACTCCACCCAACTTCCGCACTCCACCCAAATTCCGCACTCCACCCAACCTCCGCACTCCACCCAAACTCCGCACTCCACCCAACCTCCGCACTCCACCCAAACTCCGCACTCCACCAAACTTCCGCACTCCACCCAACCTTCGCACTCAACCCAACCTCCCCACTTCACCCAACCTCCCAACTCCACCCAACCTCCCCACTCCACCCAACCTCCCCACTTCACCAAACCTCCCCACTTCACCCAACCTCCCCACTTCACCGAACCTCCCCACACCACCCAACCTCCCCACTCAACCCAACCTCCCCACTCCACCCAACCTCCCCACTTCACCCAACCTCCGCACTCCATCCAACCTCCGCACTCCACCCAATCTCCGCACTCCACCTAACCTCCCCACTTCACCCAACCTCCGCACTCCATCCAACCTCCGCACTCCACCCAACTTCCGCACTCCACCCAACCTCCCCACTCCACCCAACCTCCCCACTCCACCCAACCTCCCCACTCCACCTAACCTCCCCACTTCACCCAACCTCCGCACTCCATCCAACCTCCGCACTCCACCCAACTTCCGCACTCCACCCAACCTCCCCACTCCACCCAACCTCCCCACTTCACCCAACCTCCCCACTTCACCCAACCTCCCCACTCCACCCAACCTCCGCACTCCACCCAACTTCCGCACTCCACCCAACTTCCGCACTCCACCCAACCTCCGCACTCCACCAAAACTCCGCACTCCACCCAGCCTCCGCACTCCACCCAAACTCCGCACTCCACCAAACTTCCGCATTCCACGCAACCTCCCCACTCCAACCAACCTCCCCACTCCACCCAACCTCCCCACTCCACCCAACCTCCGCACTCCACCCAACCTCCGCACTCCACCCAAACTCCGCACTCCACCAAACTTCCGCACTCCACGCAATCTCCCCTCTCCACCCAACCTCCCCACTCCATCCAACCTCCCCACTCCACCCAACCTCCCCAATTCACCCAACCTCCCCACTTCACCCAACCTCCCCACTCCTCCCAACCTCCGCACTCCACCCAACTTCCGCACTCCACCCAACTTCCGCACTCCACCCAACCTCCCCACTCCAACCAACCTCCCCACTCCACCTAACCTCCCCACTCCACCCAAACTCCCCACTCCACCCAACCTCCCCACTTCACCCAACCTCCCCATTCCACTATACCTCCCCACTTCACCCAACCTCTCCACTTCACCCAACCTCCCTACTTCACCCAACCTCCCCACTTCACCCAACCTCCCCACTTCACCCAACCTCCCCACTCCACCCAACCTCCCCAAATCACCCATCCTCCCCACTCCACCCAACCTCCCCACTCCACCCAACCTCCCCACTCCACCGAACCTCAGCACTCCAACCAACTTCCGCACTCCACCCAACCTCCGCACTCCACCCAACCTCCCCACTTCACCCAAACTCCCCACTCCACCCAACCTCCGCACTCCACCCAACCTTCGCACTCAACCCAACCTCCCCACTTCACCCAACCTCCGAACTCCACCCAACCTCCCCACTTCACCCAACCTCCGCACTCCATCCAATCTCCGCACTCCACCTAGCCTCCCCACTTCACCCAACCTCCCCACTTCACCCAACCTCCCTACTTCACCCAACCTCCCCACTTCACCCAAACTCCCCACTTCACCCAACCTCCCCACTCCACCCAACCTCCCCAAATCACCCATCCTCCCCACTCCACCCAACCTCCCCACTCCACACTACCTCCCCACTCCACCGAACCTCCCCACTCCACCCAACCTCCCCACTTCACCCAAACTCGGCACTCCATCCAACCTCCCCACTCCAGCCAACCTCAGCACTCCAACCAACTTCCGCACTTCACCCAACCTCCGCACTCCACACAACCTCCCCACTTCACCCAACTTCCGCACTACACCTAACCTCCGCATTCCACCCAAACTCCGCACTCCACCCAACCTCCGCACTTCACCCAACCTCCCCACTCCACCCAACCTCCCTACTTCACCCAACCTCCGCACTCCACCCAACCTCCGCACTCCACCCAACCTCCCCACTCCACCCAACCTCCCCACTTCACCCAACCTCCCCACTTCACCCAACCTTCCCACTCCACCCAACCTCCGCACTCCACCCAACTTCCGCACTCCACCCAAATTCCGCACTCCACCCAACCTCCGCACTCCACCCAAACTCCGCACTCCACCCAACCTCCGCACTCCACCCAAACTCCGCACTCCACCAAACTTCCGCACTCCACCCAACCTTCGCACTCAACCCAACCTCCCCACTTCACCCAACCTCCCAACTCCACCCAACCTCCCCACTCCACCCAACCTCCCCACTTCACCAAACCTCCCCACTTCACCCAACCTCCCCACTTCACCGAACCTCCCCACACCACCCAACCTCCCCACTCAACCCAACCTCCCCACTCCACCCAACCTCCCCACTTCACCCAACCTCCCCACTCCACCCAACCTCCCCACTTCACCCAAACTCGGCACTCCATCCAACCTCCCCACTCCAGCCAACCTCAGCACTCCAACCAACTTCCGCACTTCACCCAACCTCCGCACTCCACACAACCTCCCCACTTCACCCAACTTCCGCACTACACCTAACCTCCGCACTCCACCCAAACTCCGCACTCCACCAAACTTCCGCACTCCACGCAATCTCCCCTCTCCACCCAACCTCCCCACTCCATCCAACCTCCCCACTCCACCCAACCTCCCCAATTCACCCAACCTCCCCACTTCACCCAACCTCCCCACTCCTCCCAACCTCCGCACTCCACCCAACTTCCGCACTCCACCCAACTTCCGCACTCCACCCAACCTCCCCACTCCAACCAACCTCCCCACTCCACCTAACCTCCCCACTCCACCCAAACTCCCCACTCCACCCAACCTCCCCACTTCACCCAACCTCCCCATTCCACTATACCTCCCCACTTCACCCAACCTCTCCACTTCACCCAACCTCCCTACTTCACCCAACCTCCCCACTTCACCCAACCTCCCCACTTCACCCAACCTCCCCACTCCACCCAACCTCCCCAAATCACCCATCCTCCCCACTCCACCCAACCTCCCCACTCCACCCAACCTCCCCACTCCACCGAACCTCAGCACTCCAACCAACTTCCGCACTCCACCCAACCTCCGCACTCCACCCAACCTCCCCACTTCACCCAAACTCCCCACTCCACCCAACCTCCGCACTCCACCCAACCTTCGCACTCAACCCAACCTCCCCACTTCACCCAACCTCCGAACTCCACCCAACCTCCCCACTTCACCCAACCTCCGCACTCCATCCAATCTCCGCACTCCACCTAGCCTCCCCACTTCACCCAACCTCCCCACTTCACCCAACCTCCCTACTTCACCCAACCTCCCCACTTCACCCAAACTCCCCACTTCACCCAACCTCCCCACTCCACCCAACCTCCCCAAATCACCCATCCTCCCCACTCCACCCAACCTCCCCACTCCACACTACCTCCCCACTCCACCGAACCTCCCCACTCCACCCAACCTCCCCACTTCACCCAAACTCGGCACTCCATCCAACCTCCCCACTCCAGCCAACCTCAGCACTCCAACCAACTTCCGCACTTCACCCAACCTCCGCACTCCACACAACCTCCCCACTTCACCCAACTTCCGCACTACACCTAACCTCCGCATTCCACCCAAACTCCGCACTCCACCCAACCTCCGCACTTCACCCAACCTCCCCACTCCACCCAACCTCCCTACTTCACCCAACCTCCGCACTCCATCCAACCTCCGCACTCCACCCAATCTCCGCACTCCACCTAACCTCCCCACTTCACCCAACCTCCGCACTCCATCCAACCTCCGCACTCCACCCAACCTCCGCACTCCACCCAACCTCCCCACTCCACTCAACCTCCCCACTTCACCCAACCTCCCCACTTCACCCAACCTTCCCTCTCCACCCAACCTCCGCACTCCACCCAACTTCCGCACTCCACCCAAATTCCGCACTCCACCCAACCTCCGCACTCCACCCAAACTCCGCACTCCACCCAACCTCCGCACTCCACCCAAACTCCGCACTCCACCAAACTTCCGCACTCCACGCAACCTCCCCACTCCAACCAACCTCCCCACTCCACCCAACCTCCCCACTTCACCCAACCTCCCCAAATCACCAAACCTTCCCACTCCACCGAACCTCAGCACTCCAACCAACTTCCGCACTCCACCCAACCTCCGCACTCCACCCAACCTCCCCACTTCACCCAAACTCCCCAATCCACCCAACCTCCGCACTCCACCCAACCTTCGCACTCAACCCAACCTCCCCACTTCACCCAACCTCCCCACTCCACCCAACCTCCCCACTCAACCCAACCTCCCCACTCCACCCAACCTCCCCACTCCACCCAACCTCCCCACTTCACCCAACCTCCGCACTCCATCCAACCTCCGCACTCCACCCAATCTCCGCACTCCACCTAACCTCCCCACTTCACCCAACCTCCCCACTTCACCCAACCTCCCTACTTCACTCAATCTCCCCACTTCACCCAACCTCCCCACTTCACCCAACCTCCCCACTCCACCCAACCTCCCAAATCACCCATCCTCCCCACTCCACCCAACCTCCCCACTCCACCCAACCTCCCCACTCCACCGAACCTCCCCACTCCACCCAACCTCCCCACTTCACCAAACCTCCCCACTTCACCCAACCTCCCCACTTCACCGAACCTCCCCACTCCACCCAACCTCCCCACTCAACCCAACCTCCCCACTCCACCCAACCTCCCCACTTCACCCAACCTCCGCACTCCATCCAACCTCCGCACTCCACCCAATCTCCGCACTCCACCTAACCTCCCGACTTCACCCAACCTCCGCACTCCATCCAACCTCCGCACTCCACCCAACTTCCGCACTCCACCCAACCTCCGCACTCCACCCAACTTTCGCACTCCACCCAACTTCCGCACTCCACCCAACCTCCCCACTTCACCCAACCTCCCCACTCCATCCAACCTCCCCACTCCACCCAACCTCCCCACTCCACCCAACCTCCCCACTCCATCCAACCTTCCCACTTCTCCCAACCTCCCCACTTCACCCAACCTCCCCACTCCACCCAACCTCCTCACTCCACCCAACCTCCCCACTTCACCCTACCTCCTCACTTCTCCCAACCTCCCCACTACACCCAACCTCCGCACTCCACCCAACCTTCGCACTCAACCCAACCTCCCCACTTCACCCAACCTCCCAACTCCACCCAAACTCCCCACTTCACCCAACCTCCGCACTCCATCCAACCTCCGCACTCTACCCAACCTCCGTACTCCACCCAACCTCCGCACTCCACCCAACCTCCGCACTCCACCAAACTTCCGCACTCCACGCAACCTCCCCACTCCACCCAACCTCCCCACTCCATCCAACCTCCCCACTCCACCCAACCTCCCCACTTCACCCAACCTCCCCGCTTCACCCAACCTCCCCACTCTTCCCAACCTCCGCACTCCACCCAACTTCCGCACTCCACCCAACTTCCCCACTCCATCCAACCTCCGCACACCACCCAACCTCCGCACTCCAACCAAACTCCGCACTCCACCAAACTTCCGCACTCCACGCAACCTCCCCACTCCAACCAACCTCCCCACTCCACCCAACCTCCCCACTCCACCCAACCTCCCCACTCCACCCAACTTCCCCACTCCATCCAACCTCCCCACTCCACCCAACCTCCCCACTTCACCCAACCTCCCCACTTCACCCAACCTCCCCACTCCTCCCAACCTCCGCACTCCACCCAACTTCCCCATTCCACCCAACCTCCGCACTCCACCCAACCTTCGCACTCAACCCAACCTCCCCACTCCACCCAACCTCCCCACTTCACCCAACCTCCGCACTCCATCCAATCTCCGCACTCCACCTAGCCTCCCCACTTCACCCAACCTCCCCACTCCACCCAACCTCCCCAAATCACCCATCCTCCCCACTCCACCCAACCTCCCCACTCCACACTACCTCCCCACTCCACCGAACCTCCCCACTCCACCCAACCTCCCCACTTCACCCAAACTCGGCACTCCATCCAACCTCCCCACTCCAGCCAACCTCAGCACTCCAACCAACTTCCGCACTCCACCCAACCTCCGCACTCCACACAACCTCCCCACTTCACCCAACTTCCGCACTACACCTAACCTCCGCATTCCACCCAAACTCCGCACTCCACCCAACCTCCGCACTTCACCCAACCTCCCCACTCCACCCAACCTCCCTACTTCACCCAACCTCCGCACTCCATCCAACCTCCGCACTCCACCCAATCTCCGCACTCCACCTAACCTCCCCACTTCACCCAACCTCCGCACTCCATCCAACCTCCGCACTCCACCCAACCTCCGCACTCCACCCAACCTCCCCACTCCACTCAACCTCCCCACTTCACCCAACCTCCCCACTTCACCCAACATTCCCTCTCCACCCAACCTCCGCACTCCACCCAACTTCCGCACTCCACCCAAATTCCGCACTCCACCAAACCTCCGCACTCCACCCAAACTCCGCACTCCACCCAACCTCCGCACTCCACCCAAACTCCGCACTCCACCAAACTTCCGCACTCCACGCAACCTCCCTACTCCAACCAACCTCCCCACTCCACCCAACCTCCCCACTCCACCCAACCTCCCCAAATCACCAAACCTCCCCACTCCACCGAACCTCAGCACTCCAACCAACTTCCGCCCTCCACCCAACCTCCGCACTCCACCCAACCTCCCCACTTCACCCAAACTCCCCAATCCACCCAACCTCCGCACTCCACCCAACCTCCGCACTCTACCCAACCTCCGCACTCCACCCAACCTCCGCACTCCACCCAACCTCCGCACTCCACCAAACTTCCGCACTCCACGCAACCTCCCCACTCCACCCAACCTCCCCACTCCATCCAACCTCCCCACTCCACCCAACCTCCCCACTTCACCCAACCTCCCCGCTTCACCCAACCTCCCCACTCTTCCCAACCTCCGCACTCCACCCAACTTCCGCACTCCACCCAACTTCCCCACTCCATCCAACCTCCGCACACCACCCAACCTCCGCACTCCAACCAAACTCCGCACTCCACCAAACTTCCGCACTCCACGCAACCTCCCCACTCCAACCAACCTCCCCACTCCACCCAACCTCCCCACTCCACCCAACCTCCCCACTCCACCCAACTTCCCCACTCCATCCAACCTCCCCACTCCACCCAACCTCCCCACTTCACCCAACCTCCCCACTTCACCCAACCTCCCCACTCCTCCCAACCTCCGCACTCCACCCAACTTCCCCATTCCACCCAACCTCCGCACTCCACCCAACCTTCGCACTCAACCCAACCTCCCCACTCCACCCAACCTCCCCACTTCACCCAACCTCCGCACTCCATCCAATCTCCGCACTCCACCTAGCCTCCCCACTTCACCCAACCTCCCCACTCCACCCAACCTCCCCAAATCACCCATCCTCCCCACTCCACCCAACCTCCCCACTCCACACTACCTCCCCACTCCACCGAACCTCCCCACTCCACCCAACCTCCCCACTTCACCCAAACTCGGCACTCCATCCAACCTCCCCACTCCAGCCAACCTCAGCACTCCAACCAACTTCCGCACTCCACCCAACCTCCGCACTCCACACAACCTCCCCACTTCACCCAACTTCCGCACTACACCTAACCTCCGCATTCCACCCAAACTCCGCACTCCACCCAACCTCCGCACTTCACCCAACCTCCCCACTCCACCCAACCTCCCTACTTCACCCAACCTCCGCACTCCATCCAACCTCCGCACTCCACCCAATCTCCGCACTCCACCTAACCTCCCCACTTCACCCAACCTCCGCACTCCATCCAACCTCCGCACTCCACCCAACCTCCGCACTCCACCCAACCTCCCCACTCCACTCAACCTCCCCACTTCACCCAACCTCCCCACTTCACCCAACATTCCCTCTCCACCCAACCTCCGCACTCCACCCAACTTCCGCACTCCACCCAAATTCCGCACTCCACCAAACCTCCGCACTCCACCCAAACTCCGCACTCCACCCAACCTCCGCACTCCACCCAAACTCCGCACTCCACCAAACTTCCGCACTCCACGCAACCTCCCTACTCCAACCAACCTCCCCACTCCACCCAACCTCCCCACTCCACCCAACCTCCCCAAATCACCAAACCTCCCCACTCCACCGAACCTCAGCACTCCAACCAACTTCCGCACTCCACCCAACCTCCGCACTCCACCCAACCTCCCCACTTCACCCAAACTCCCCAATCCACCCAACCTCCGCACTCCACCCAACCTTCGCACTCAACCCAACCTCCCCACTTCACCCAACCTCCCAACTCCACCCAACCTCCCCACTTCACCCAACCTCCGCACTCCATCCAACCTCCGCACTCCACCCAATCTCCGCACTCCACCTAACCTCCCCACTTCACCCAACCTCCCCACTTCACCCAACCTCCCTACTTCACTCAACCTCCCCACTTCACCCAACCTCCCCACTTCACCCAACCTCCCCACTCCACCCAACCTCCCCAAATCACCCATCCTCCCCACTCCACCCAACTTCCCCACTCCACCCAACCTCCCCACTCCACCGAACCTCCCCACTCCACCCAACCTCCCCACTTCACCAAACCTCCCCACTTCACCCAACCTCCCCACTTCACCGAACCTCCCCACTCCACCCAACCTCCCCACTCAACCCAACCTCCCCACTCCACCCAACCTCCCCACTTCACCCAACCTCCGCACTCCATCCAACCTCCGCACTCCACCCAATCTCCGCACTCCACCTAACCTCCCCACTTCACCCAACCTCCGCACTCCATCCAACCTCCGCACTCCACCCAACTTCCGCACTCCACCCAACCTACGCACTCCACCCAACTTTCGCACTCCACCCAACTTCCGCACTCCACCCAACCTCCCCACTTCACCCAACCTCCCCACTCCATCCAACCTCCCCACTCCACCCAACCTCCGCACTCCACCCAACTTCCGCACTCCACCCAACTTCCGCACTCCACCCAACCTCCGCTCTCCACCCAAACTCCGCACTCCACCCAGCCTCCGCACTCCACCCAAACTCCGCACTCCACCAAACTTCCGCACTCCACGCAACCTCCCCACTCCAACCAACCTCCCCACTCCACCCAACCTCCCCACTCCACCCAACCTCCGCACTCCACCCAACCTCCGCACTCCACCCAAACTCCGCACTCCACCAAACTTCCGCACTCCACGCAATCTCCCCTCTCCACGCAACCTCCCCACTCCATCCAACCTCCCCACTCCACCCAACCTCCCCAATTCACCCAACCTCCCCACTTCACCCAACCTCCCCACTCCTCCCAACCTCCGCACTCCACCCAACTTCCGCACTCCACCCAACTTCCGCACTCCACCCAACCTCCCCACTCCAACCAACCTCCCCACTCCACCCAAACTCCCCACTCCACCCAACCTCCCCACTTCACCCAACCTCCCCATTCCACTATACCTCCCCACTTCACCCAACCTCTCCACTTCACCCAACCTCCCTACTTCACCCAACCTCCGCACTTCACCCAACCTCCCCACTTCACCCAACCTCCCCACTCCACCCAACCTCCCCAAATCACCCATCCTCCCCACTCCACCCGACCTCCCCACTCCACCCAACCTCCCCACTCCACCGAACCTCAGCACTCCAACCAACTTCCGCACTCCACCCAACCTCCGCACTCCACCCAACCTCCCCACTTCACCCAAACTCCCCACTCCACCCAACCTCCGCACTCCACCCAACCTTCGCACTCAACCCAACCTCCCCTCTTCACCCAACCTCCCAACTCCACCCAACCTCCCCACTCCACCCAACCTCCCCACTTCACCAAACCTCCCCACTTCACCCAACCTCCCCACTTCACCGAACCTCCCCACTCCACCCAACCTCCCCACTCAACCCAACCTCCCCACTCCACCCAAACTCCGCACTCCACCCAACCTCCCCACTCCAACCAACCTCCCCACTCCACCCAAACTCCCCACTCCACCCAACCTCCCCACTCCACCCAACCTCCCCAAATCACCCATCCTCCCCACTCCACCCGACCTCCCCACTCCACCCAACCTCCCCACTCCACCGAACCTCAGCACTCCAACCAACTTCCGCACTCCACCCAACCTCCGCACTCCACCCAACCTCCCCACTTCACCCAAACTCCCCACTCCACCCAACCTCCGCACTCCACCCAACCTTCGCACTCAACCCAACCTCCCCTCTTCACCCAACCTCCCAACTCCACCCAACCTCCCCACTCCACCCAACCTCCCCACTTCACCAAACCTCCCCACTTCACCCAACCTCCCCACTTCACCGAACCTCCCCACTCCACCCAACCTCCCCACTCAACCCAACCTCCCCACTCCACCCAAACTCCGCACTTCACCAAACTTCCGCACTCCACGCAACCTCCCCACTCCAACCAACCTCCCTACTCCACCCAACCTCCCCACTCCACCCAACCTCCGCACTCCACCCAACCTCCGCACTCCACCCAAACTCCGCACTCCACCAAACTTCCGCACTCCACGCAACCTCCCCTCTCCACCCAACCTCCCCACTCCATCCAACCTCCCCACTCCACCCAACCTCCCCACTTCACCCAACCTCCCCACTTCACCCAACCTCCCCACTCCTCCCAACCTCCCCACTCCACCCAACTTCCGCACTCCACCCAACTTCCGCACTCCACCCAACCTCCCCACTCCAACCAACCTCCCCACTCCACCCAACCTCCCCACTCCACCCAACCTCCCCACTCCATCCAACCTCCGCACTCCACCCAAACTCCGCACTCCACCAAACTTCCGCACTCCACGCAACCTCCCCTCTCCACCCAACCTCCCCACTCCATCCAACCTCCCCACTCCACCCAACCTCCCCACTTCACCCAACCTCCCCACTTCACCCAACCTCCCCACTCCTCCCAACCTCCCCACTCCACCCAACTTCCGCACTCCACCCAACTTCCGCACTCCACCCAACCTCCCCACTCCAACCAACCTCCCCACTCCACCCAACCTCCCCACTCCACCCAACCTCCCCACTCCATCCAACCTCCGCACTCCACCTAACCTCCCCACTTCACCCAACCTCCCCACTTCACCCAACCTCCCTACTTCACCCAACCTCCCCACTTCACCCAACCTCCCCACTTCACCCAACCTCCCCACTCCACCCAACCTCCCCAAATCACCCAACTTCCGCACTCCACCCAACCTCCGCACTCCACCCAACTTCCGCACTCCACCCAAATTCCGCACTCCACCAAACCTCCGCACTCCACCCAAACTCCGCACTCCACCCAACCTCCGCACTCCACCCAAACTCCGCACTCCACCAAACTTCCGCACTCCACGCAACCTCCCTACTCCAACCAACCTCCCCACTCCACCCAACCTCCCCACTCCACCCAACCTCCCCAAATCACCAAACCTCCCCACTCCACCGAACCTCAGCACTCCAACCAACTTCCGCACTCCACCCAACCTCCGCACTCCACCCAACCTCCCCACTTCACCCAAACTCCCCAATCCACCCAACCTCCGCACTCCACCCAACCTTCGCACTCAACCCAACCTCCCCACTTCACCCAACCTCCCAACTCCACCCAACCTCCCCACTTCACCCAACCTCCGCACTCCATCCAACCTCCGCACTCCACCCAATCTCCGCACTCCACCTAACCTCCCCACTTCACCCAACCTCCCCACTTCACCCAACCTCCCTACTTCACTCAACCTCCCCACTTCACCCAACCTCCCCACTTCACCCAACCTCCCCACTCCACCCAACCTCCCCAAATCACCCATCCTCCCCACTCCACCCAACTTCCCCACTCCACCCAACATCCCCACTCCACCGAACCTCCCCACTCCACCCAACCTCCCCACTTCACCAAACCTCCCCACTTCACCCAACCTCCCCACTTCACCGAACCTCCCCACTCCACCCAACCTCCCCACTCAACCCAACCTCCCCACTCCACCCAACCTCCCCACTTCACCCAACCTCCGCACTCCATCCAACCTCCGCACTCCACCCAATCTCCGCACTCCACCTAACCTCCCCACTTCACCCAACCTCCGCACTCCATCCAACCTCCGCACTCCACCCAACTTCCGCACTCCACCCAACCTACGCACTCCACCCAACTTTCGCACTCCACCCAACTTCCGCACTCCACCCAACCTCCCCACTTCACCCAACCTCCCCACTCCATCCAACCTCCCCACTCCACCCAACCTCCCCACTCCACCCAACCTCCCCACTCCACCCAACCTTCCCACTTCTCCCAACCTCCCCACTTCACCCAACCTCCCCACTCCACCCAACCTCCTCACTCCACCCAACCTCCCCACTTCACCCTACCTCCTCACTTCTCCCAGCCTCCCCACTACACCCAACCTCCGCACTCCACCCAACCTTCGCACTCAACCCAACCTCCCCACTTCACCCAACCTCCCAACTCCACCCAAACTCCCCACTTCACCCAACCTCCGCACTCCATCCAACCTCCGCACTCTACCCAACCTCCGCACTCCACCCAACCTCCGCACTCCACCCAACCTCCGCACTCCACCAAACTTCCGCACTCCACGCAACCTCCCCACTCCACCCAACCTCCCCACTCCATCCAACCTCCCCAATCCACCCAACCTCCCCACTTCACCCAACCTCCCCGCTTCACCCAACCTCCCCACTCTTCCCAACCTCCGCACTCCACCCAACTTCCGCACTCCACCCAAACTCCGCACTCCACCAAACTTCCGCACTCCACGCAACCTCCCCACTCCAACCAACCTCCCCACTCCACCCAACCTCCCCACTCCACCCAACCTCCCCACTCCACCCAACCTCCCCACTCCACCCAACTTCCCCACTCCATCCAACCTCCCCACTCCACCCAACCTCCCCACTTCACCCAACCTCCCCACTTCACCCAACCTCCCCACTCCTCCCAACCTCCGCACTCCACCCAACTTCCCCATTCCACCCAACCTCCGCACTCCACCCAACCTTCGCACTCAACCCAACCTCCCCACTCCACCCAACCTCCCCACTTCACCCAACCTCCGCACTCCATCCAACCTCCGCACTCCACCCAATCTCCGCACTCCACCTAACCTCCCCACTTCACCCAACCTCCGCACTCCATCCAACCTCCGCACTCCACCCAACCTCCGCACTCCACCCAACCTCCGCACTCCACCCAACTTCCGCACTCCACCCAACTTCCGCACTCCACCCAACCTCCGCACTCTACCCAACCTCCCAACTCCACCCAACCTCCCCACTTCTCCCAACCTCCCCACTTCACCCAACCTCCCCACTCCACCCAACCTCCTCACTCCACCCAACCTCCCCACTTCACCCTACCTCCCCACTTCACCCAACCTCCCCACTGCACCCAACTTCCGCACTCCACCCAACCTCCGCACTCCACCCAAACTCCGCACTCCACCAAACTTCCGCACTCCACGCAACCTCCCCACTCCAACCAACCTCCCCACTCCACCCAACCTCCCCACTCCACCCAACCTCCCCACTCCACCCAACCTCCCCACTTCACCCAACCTCCCCATTCCACTATACCTCCCCACTTCACCCAACCTCCCCACTCCTCCCAACCTCCGCACTCCACCCAACTTCCGCACTCCACCCAACTTCCGCACTCCACCCAACCTCCCCACTCCACACTACATCCCCACTCCACCGAACCTCCCCACTCCACCCAACCTCCCCACTTCACCCAAACTCGGCACTCCATCCAACCTCCCCACTCCAGCCAACCTCAGCACTCCAACCAACTTCCGCACTCCACCCAACTTCCGCACTCCACCCAACCTCCGCACTCCACCCAAACTCCGCACTCCACCCAACCTCCGCACTCCACCCAAACTCCGCACTTCACCAAACTTCCGCACTCCACGCAACCTCCCCACTCCAACCAACCTCCCTACTCCACCCAACCTCCCCACTCCACCCAACCTCCGCACTCCACCCAACCTCCGCACTCCACCCAAACTCCGCACTCCACCAAACTTCCGCACTCCACGCAACCTCCCCTCTCCACCCAACCTCCCCACTCCATCCAACCTCCCCACTCCACCCAACCTCCCCACTTCACCCAACCTCCCCACTTCACCCAACCTCCCCACTCCTCCCAACCTCCCCACTCCACCCAACTTCCGCACTCCACCCAACTTCCGCACTCCACCCAACCTCCCCACTCCAACCAACCTCCCCACTCCACCCAACCTCCCCACTCCACCCAACCTCCCCACTCCATCCAACCTCCGCACTCCACCTAACCTCCCCACTTCACCCAACCTCCCCACTTCACCCAACCTCCCTACTTCACCCAACCTCCCCACTTCACCCAACCTCCCCACTTCACCCAACCTCCCCACTCCACCCAACCTCCCCAAATTACCCAACTTCCGCACTCCACCCAACCTCCGCACTCCACCCAACCTTCGCACTCAACCCAACCTCCCCACTTCACCCAACCTCCGAACTCCACCCAACCTCCCCACTTCACCCAACCTCCGCACTCCATCCAACCTCCGCACTCCACCCAATCTCCGCACTCCACCTAACCTCCCCACTTCACCCAACCTCCCCACTTCACCCAACCTCCCTACTTCAACCAACCTCCCCACTTCACCCAACCTCCCCACTTCACCCAACCTCCCCACTCCACCCAACCTCCCCAAATCACCCATCCTCCCCACTCCACCCAACCTCCCCACTCCACCCAACCTCCGCACTCCACCGAACCTCCCCACTCCACCCAACCTCCCCACTTCACCAAACCTCCCCACTTCACCCAACCTCCCCACTTCACCGAACCTCCCCACTCCACCCAACCTCCCCACTCAACCCAACCTCCCCACTCCACCCAACCTCCCCACTTCACCCAACCTCCGCACTCCATCCAACCTCCGCACTCCACCCAATCTCCGCACTCCACCTAACCTCCCCACTTCACCCAACCTCCGCACTCCATCCAACCTCCGCACTCCACCCAACTTCCGCACTCCACCCAACCTCCCCACTCCACCCAACCTCCCCACTCCACCCAACCTCCCCACTTCACCCAACCTCCCCACTTCACCCAACCTCCCCACTCCACCCAACCTCCGCACTCCACCCAACTTCCGCACTCCACCCAACTTCCGCACTCCACCCAACCTCCGCTCTCCACCCAAACTCCGCACTCCACCCAGCCTCCGCACTCCACCCAAACTCCGCACTCCACCAAACTTCCGCACTCCACGCAACCTCCCCACTCCAACCAACCTCCCCACTCCACCCAACCTCCCCACTCCACCCAACCTCCGCACTCCACCCAACCTCCGCACTCCACCCAAACTCCGCACTCCACCAAACTTCCGCACTCCACGCAATCTCCCCTCTCCACGCAACCTCCCCACTCCATCCAACCTCCCCACTCCACCCAACCTCCCCAATTCACCCAACCTCCCCACTTCACCCAACCTCCCCACTCCTCCCAACCTCCGCACTCCACCCAACTTCCGCACTCCACCCAACTTCCGCACTCCACCCAACCTCCCCACTCCAACCAACCTCCCCACTCCACCCAAACTCCCCACTCCACCCAACCTCCCCACTTCACCCAACCTCCCCATTCCACTATACCTCCCCACTTCACCCAACCTCTCCACTTCACCCAACCTCCCTACTTCACCCAACCTCCGCACTTCACCCAACCTCCCCACTTCACCCAACCTCCCCACTCCACCCAACCTCCCCAAATCACCCATCCTCCCCACTCCACCCGACCTCCCCACTCCACCCAACCTCCCCACTCCACCGAACCTCAGCACTCCAACCAACTTCCGCACTCCACCCAACCTCCGCACTCCACCCAACCTCCCCACTTCACCCAAACTCCCCACTCCACCCAACCTCCGCACTCCACCCAACCTTCGCACTCAACCCAACCTCCCCTCTTCACCCAACCTCCCAACTCCACCCAACCTCCCCACTCCACCCAACCTCCCCACTTCACCAAACCTCCCCACTTCACCCAACCTCCCCACTTCACCGAACCTCCCCACTCCAACCAACCTCCCCACTCCACCCAACCTCCCCACTCCACCCAACCTCCCCACTCCGTCCAACCTCCGCACTCCACCTAACCTCCCCACTTCACCCAACCTCCCCACTTCACCCAACCTCCCTACTTCACCCAACCTCCCCACTTCACCCAACCTCCCCACTTCACCCAACCTCCCCACTCCACCCAACCTCCCCAAATCACCCAACTTCCGCACTCCACCCAACCTCCGCACTCCACCCAACCTTCGCACTCAACCCAACCTCCCCACTTCACCCAACCTCCGAACTCCACCCAACCTCCCCACTTCACCCAACCTCCGCACTCCATCCAACCTCCGCACTCCACCCAATCTCCGCACTCCACCTAACCTCCCCACTTCACCCAACCTCCCCACTTCACCCAACCTCCCTACTTCAACCAACCTCCCCACTTCACCCAACCTCCCCACTTCACCCAACCTCCCCACTCCACCCAACCTCCCCAAATCACCCATCCTCCCCACTCCACCCAACCTCCCCACTCCACCCAACCTCCGCACTCCACCGAACCTCCCCACTCCACCCAACCTCCCCACTTCACCAAACCTCCCCACTTCACCCAACCTCCCCACTTCACCGAACCTCCCCACTCCACCCAACCTCCCCACTCAACCCAACCTCCCCACTCCACCCAACCTCCCCACTTCACCCAACCTCCCCACTTCACCGAACCTCCCCACTCCACCCAACCTCCCCACTCAACCCAACCTCCCCACTCCACCCAACCTCCCCACTTCACCCAACCTCCGCACTCCATCCAACCTCCGCACTCCACCCAATCTCCGCACTCCACCTAACCTCCCCACTTCCCCCAACCTCCGCACTCCATCCAACCTCCGCACTCCACCCAACTTCCGCACTCCACCCAACCTCCCCACTCCACCCAACCTCCCCACTCCACCCAACCTCCCCACTTCACCCAACCTCCCCACTTCACCCAACCTCCCTACTTCAACCAACCTCCCCACTTCACCCAACCTCCCCACTTCACCCAACCTCCCCACTCCACCCAACCTCCCCAAATCACCCATCCTCCCCACTCCACCCAACCTCCCCACTCCACCCAACCTCCGCACTCCACCGAACCTCCCCACTCCACCCAACCTCCCCACTTCACCAAACCTCCCCACTTCACCCAACCTCCCCACTTCACCGAACCTCCCCACTCCACCCAACCTCCCCACTCAACCCAACCTCCCCACTCCACCCAACCTCCCCACTTCACCCAACCTCCGCACTCCATCCAACCTCCGCACTCCACCCAATCTCCGCACTCCACCTAACCTCCCCACTTCACCCAACCTCCGCACTCCATCCAACCTCCGCACTCCACCCAACTTCCGCACTCCACCCAACCTCCCCACTCCACCCAACCTCCCAACTCCACCCAACCTCCCCACTTCACCCAACCTCCCCACTTCACCCAACCTCCCCACTCCACCCAACCTCCGCACTCCACCCAACTTCCGCACTCCACCCAACTTCCGCACTCCACCCAACCTCCGCTCTCCACCCAAACTCCGCACTCCACCCAGCCTCCGCACTCCACCCAAACTCCGCACTCCACCAAACTTCCGCACTCCACGCAACCTCCCCACTCCAACCAACCTCCCCACTCCACCCAACCTCCCCACTCCACCCAACCTCCGCACTCCACCCAACCTCCGCACTCCACCCAAACTCCGCACTCCACCAAACTTCCGCACTCCACGCAATCTCCCCTCTCCACCCAACCTCCCCACTCCATCCAACCTCCCCACTCCACCCAACCTCCCCAATTCACCCAACCTCCCCACTTCACCCAACCTCCCCACTCCTCCCAACCTCCGCACTCCACCCAACTTCCGCACTCCACCCAACTTCCGCACTCCACCCAACCTCCCCACTCCAACCAACCTCCCCACTCCACCCAACCTCCCCACTCCACCCAAACTCCCCACTCCACCCAACCTCCCCACTTCACCCAACCTCCCCATTCCACTATACCTCCCCACTTCACCCAACCTCTCCACTTCACCCAACCTCCCTACTTCACCCAACCTCCGCACTTCACCCAACCTCCCCACTTCACCCAACCTCCCCACTCCACCCAACCTCCCCAAATCACCCATCCTCCCCACTCCACCCGACCTCCCCACTACACCCAACCTCCCCACTCCACCGAACCTCAGCACTCCAACCAACTTCCGCACTCCACCCAACCTCCGCACTCCACCCAACCTCCCCACTTCACCCAAACTCCCCACTCCACCCAACCTCCGCACTCCACCCAACCTTCGCACTCAACTCAACCTCCCCTCTTCACCCAACCTCCCAACTCCACCCAACCTCCCCACTCCACCCAACCTCCCCACTTCACCAAACCTCCCCACTTCACCCAACCTCCCCACTTCACCGAACCTCCCCACTCCACCCAACCTCCCCACTCAACCCAACCTCCCCACTCCACCCAACCTCCCCACTTCACCCAACCTCCGCACTCCATCCAACCTCCGCACTCCACCCAATCTCCGCACTCCACCTAACCTCCCCACTTCACCCAACCTCCGCACTCCATCCAACCTCCGCACTCCACCCAACTTCCGCACTCCACCCAACCTCCCCACTCCACCCAACCTCCCCACTCCACCCAACCTCCCCACTTCACCCAACCTCCCCACTCCACCCAACCTCCCCACTCAACCCAACCTCCCCACTCCACCCAACCTCCCCACTTCACCCAACCTCCGCACTCCATCCAACCTCCGCACTCCACCCAATCTCCGCACTCCACCTAACCTCCCCACTTCACCCAACCTCCGCACTCCATCCAACCTCCGCACTCCACCCAACTTCCGCACTCCACGCAACCTCCCCACTCCAACCAACCTCCCCACTCCACCCAACCTCCCCACTCCACCCAACCTCCGCACTCCACCCAACCTCCGCACTCCACCCAAACTCCGCACTCCACCAAACTTCCGCACTCCACGCAATCTCCCCTCTCCACCCAACCTCCCCACTCCATCCAACCTCCCCACTCCACCCAACCTCCCCAATTCACCCAACCTCCCCACTTCACCCAACCTCCCCACTCCTCCCAACCTCCGCACTCCACCCAACTTCCGCACTCCACCCAACTTCCGCACTCCACCCAACCTCCCCACTCCAACCAACCTCCCCACTCCACCCAACCTCCCCACTCCACCCAAACTCCCCACTCCACCCAACCTCCCCACTTCACCCAACCTCCCCATTCCACTATACCTCCCCACTTCACCCAACCTCTCCACTTCACCCAACCTCCCTACTTCACCCAACCTCCCCACTTCACCCAACCTCCCCACTTCACCCAACCTCCCCACTCCACCCAACCTCCCCAAATCACCCATCCTCCCCACTCCACCCAACCTCCCCACTCCACCCAACCTCCCCACTCCACCGAACCTCAGCACTCCAACCAACTTCCGCACTCCACCCAACCTCCCCACTCCACCGAACCTCAGCACTCCAACCAACTTCCGCACTCCACCCAACCTCCGCACTCCACCCAACCTACGCACTCAACCCAACCTCCCCACTTCACCCAACCTCCCAACTCCACCCAACCTCCCCACTTCACCCAACCTCCCCACTTCACCCAACCTCCCAACTCCACCCAACCTCCCCACTTCACCCAACCTCCGCACTCCATCCAACCTCCGCACTCCACCCAATCTCCGCACTCCACCTAGCCTCCCCACTTCACCCAACCTCCCCACTTCACCCAACCTCCCTACTTCACCCAACCTCCCCACTCCACCCAACCTCCCCACTCCACACTACCTCCCCACTCCACCGAACCTCCCCACTCCACCCAACCTCCCCACTTCACCCAAACTCGGCACTCCATCCAACCTCCCCACTCCAGCCAACCTCAGCACTCCAACCAACTTCCGCACTCCACCCAACCTCCGCACTCCACACAACCTCCCCACTTCACCCAACTTCCGCACTACACCTAACCTCCGCATTCCACCCAAACTCCGCACTCCACCCAACCTCCGCACTTCACCCAACCTCCCCACTCCACCCAACCTCCCTACTTCACCCAACCTCCGCACTCCATCCAACCTCCGCACTCCACCCAATCTCCGCACTCCACCTAACCTCCCCACTTCACCCAACCTCCGCACTCCATCCAACCTCCGCACTCCACCCAACCTCCGCACTCCACCCAACCTCCCCACTCCACCCAACCTCCCCACTTCACCCAACCTCCCCACTTCACCCAACCTTCCCACTCCACCCAACCTCCGCACTCCACCCAACTTCCGCACTCCACCCAAATTCCGCACTCCACCCAACCTCCGCACTCCACCCAAACTCCGCACTCCACCCAACCTCCGCACTCCACCCAAACTCCGCACTCCACCAAACTTCCGCACTCCACCCAACCTTCGCACTCAACCCAACCTCCCCACTTCACCCAACCTCCCAACTCCACCCAACCTCCCCACTCCACCCAACCTCCCCACTTCACCAAACCTCCCCACTTCACCCAACCTCCCCACTTCACCGAACCTCCCCACTCCACCCAACCTCCCCACTCAACCCAACCTCCCCACTCCACCCAACCTCCCCACTTCACCCAACCTCCGCACTCCATCCAACCTCCGCACTCCACCCAATCTCCGCACTCCACCTAACCTCCCCACTTCACCCAACCTCCGCACTCCATCCAACCTCCGCACTCCACCCAACTTCCGCACTCCACCCAACCTCCCCACTCCACCCAACCTCCCCACTCCACCCAACCTCCCCACTTCACCCAACCTCCCCACTTCACCCAACCTCCCCACTCCACCCAACCTCCGCACTCCACCCAACTTCCGCACTCCACCCAACTTCCGCACTCCACCCAACCTCCGCACTCCACCCAAACTCCGCACTCCACCCAGCCTCCGCACTCCACCCAAACTCCGCACTCCACCAAACTTCCGCATTCCACGCAACCTCCCCACTCCAACCAACCTCCCCACTCCACCCAACCTCCCCACTCCACCCAACCTCCGCACTCCACCCAACCTCCGCACTCCACCCAAACTCCGCACTCCACCAAACTTCCGCACTCCACGCAATCTCCCCTCTCCACCCAACCTCCCCACTCCATCCAACCCCCCCACTCCACCCAACCTCCCCAATTCACCCAACCTCCCCACTTCACCGAACCTCCCCACTCCACCCAACCTCCCCACTCAACCCAAACTCCCCACTCCACCCAACCTCCCCACTTCACCCAACCTCCGCACTCCATCCAACCTCCGCACTCCACCCAATCTCCGCACTCCACCTAACCTCCCCACTTCACCCAACCTCCGCACTCCATCCAACCTCCGCACTCCACCCAACTTCCGCACTCCACCCAACCTCCGCACTCCACCCAACTTTCGCACTCCACCCAACTTCCGCACTCCACCCAACCTCCCCACTTCACCCAACCTCCCCACTCCATCCAACCTCCCCACTCCACCCAACCTCCCCACTCCACCCAACCTCCCCACTCCATCCAACCTTCCCATTTCTCCCAACCTCCCCACTTCACCCAACCTCCCCACTTCACCCTACCTCCTCACTTCTCCCAACCTCCCCACTACACCCAACCTCCGCACTCCACCCAACCTTCGCACTCAACCCAACCTCCCCACTTCACCCAACCTCCCAACTCCACCCAAACTCCCCACTTCACCCAACCTCCGCACTCCATCCAACCTCCGCACTCTACCCAACCTCCGCACTCCACCCAACCTCCGCACTCCACCCAACCTCCGCACTCCACCAAACTTCCGCACTCCACGCAACCTCCCCACTCCACCCAACCTCCCCACTCCATCCAACCTCCCCACTCCACCCAACCTCCCCACTTCACCCAACCTCCCCGCTTCACCCAACCTCCGCACACCACCCAACCTCCGCACTCCACCCAAACTCCGCACTCCACCAAACTTCCGCACTCCACGCAACCTCCCCACTCCAACCAACCTCCCCACTCCACCCAACCTCCCCACTCCACCCAACCTCCCCACTCCACCCAACTTCCCCACTCCATCCAACCTCCCCACTCCACCCAACCTCCCCACTTCACCCAACCTCCCCACTTCACCCAAACTCCCCACTCCTCCCAACCTCCGCACTCCACCCAACTTCCCCATTCCACCCAACCTCCGCACTCCACCCAACCTTCGCACTCAACCCAACCTCCCCACTCCACCCAACCTCCCCACTTCACCCAACCTCCGCACTCCATCCAATCTCCGCACTCCACCTAGCCTCCCCACTTCACCCAACCTCCCCACTTCACCCAACCTCCCTACTTCACCCAACCTCCCCACTTCACCCAACCTCCCCACTTCACCCAACCTCCCCACTCCACCCAACCTCCCCAAATCACCCATCCTCCCCACTCCACCCAACCTCCCCACTCCACACTACCTCCCCACTCCACCGAACCTCCCCACTCCACCCAACCTCCCCACTTCACCCAAACTCGGCACTCCATCCAACCTCCCCACTCCAGCCAACCTCAGCACTCCAACCAACTTCCGCACTCCACCCAACCTCCGCACTCCACACAACCTCCCCACTTCACCCAACTTCCGCACTACACCTAACCTCCGCATTCCACCCAAACTCCGCACTCCACCCAACCTCCGCACTTCACCCAACCTCCCCACTCCACCCAACCTCCCTACTTCACCCAACCTCCGCACTCCATCCAACCTCCGCACTCCACCCAATCTCCGCACTCCACCTAACCTCCCCACTTCACCCAACCTCCGCACTCCATCCAACCTCCGCACTCCACCCAACCTCCGCACTCCACCCAACCTCCCCACTCCACTCAACCTCCCCACTTCACCCAACCTCCCCACTTCACCCAACCTTCCCTCTCCACCCAACCTCCGCACTCCACCCAACTTCCGCACTCCACCCAAATTCCGCACTCCACCCAACCTCCGCACTCCACCCAAACTCCGCACTCCACCAAACCTCCGCACTCCACCCAAACTCCGCACTCCACCAAACTTCCGCACTCCACGCAACCTCCCCACTCCAACCAACCTCCCCACTCCACCCAACCTCCCCACTCCACCCAACCTCCCCAAATCACCAAACCTCCCCACTCCACCGAACCTCAGCACTCCAACCAACTTCCGCACTCCACCCAACCTCCGCACTCCACCCAACCTCCCCACTTCACCCAAACTCCCCAATCCACCCAACCTCCGCACTCCACCCAAACTTCGCACTCAACCCAACCTCCCCACTTCACCCAACCTCCCAACTCCACCCAACCTCCCCACTTCACCCAACCTCCGCACTCCATCCAACCTCCGCACTCCACCCAATCTCCGCACTCCACCTAACCTCCCCACTTCACCCAACCTCCCCACTTCACCCAACCTCCCTACTTCACTCAACCTCCCCACTTCACCCAACCTCCCCACTTCACCCAACCTCCCCACTCCACCCAACCTCCCCAAATCACCCATCCTCCCCACTCCACCCAACCTCCCCACTCCACCCAACCTCCCCATTCCACCGAACCTCCCCACTCCACCCAACCTCCCCACTTCACCAAACCTCCCCACTTCACCCAACCTCCCCACTTCACCGAACCTCCCCACTCCACCCAACCTCCCCACTCAACCCAACCTCCCCACTCCACCCAACCTCCCCACTTCACCCAACCTCCGCACTCCATCCAACCTCCGCACTCCACCCAATCTCCGCACTCCACCTAACCTCCCCACTTCACCCAACCTCCGCACTCCATCCAACCTCCGCACTCCACCCAACTTCCGCACTCCACCCAACCTCCGCACTCCACCCAACTTTCGCACTCCACCCAACTTCCGCACTCCACCCAACCTCCCCACTTCACCCAACCTCCCCACTCCATCCAACCTCCCCACTCCACCCAACCTCCCCACTCCACCCAACCTCCCCACTCCACCCAACCTTCCCACTTCTCCCAACCTCCCCACTTCACCCAACCTCCCCACTCCACCCAACCTCCCCACTTCACCCAACCTCCCCACTCCACCCTACCTCCTCACTTCTCCCAACCTCCCCACTACACCCAACCTCCGCACTCCACCCAACCTTCGCACTCAACCCAACCTCCCCACTTCACCCAACCTCCCAACTCCACCCAAACTCCCCACTTCACCCAACCTCCGCACTCCATCCAACCTCCGCACTCTACCCAACCTCCGCACTCCACCCAACCTCCGCACTCCACCCAACCTCCGCACTCCCCCAAACTTCCGCACTCCACGCAACCTCCCCACTCCACCCAACCTCCCCACTCCATCCAACCTCCCCACTCCACCCAACCTCCCCACTTCACCCAACCTCCCCGCTTCACCCAACCTCCCCACTCTTCCCAACCTCCGCACTCCACCCAACTTCCGCACTCCACCCAACTTCCCCACTCCATCCAACCTCCGCACACCACCCAACCTCCGCACTCCACCCAAACTCCGCACTCCACCAAACTTCCGCACTCCACGCAACCTCCCCACTCCAACCAACCTCCCCACTCCACCCAACCTCCCCACTCCACCCAACCTCCCCACTCCACCCAACTTCCCCACTCCATCCAACCTCCCCACTCCACCCAACCTCCCCACTTCACCCAACCTCCCCACTTCACCCAACCTCCCCACTCCTCCCAACCTCCGCACTCCACCCAACTTCCCCATTCCACCCAACCTCCGCACTCCACCCAACCTTCGCACTCAACCCAACCTCCCCACTCCACCCAACCTCCCCACTTCACCCAACCTCCGCACTCCATCCAACCTCCGCACTCCACCCAATCTCCGCACTCCACCTAACCTCCCCACTTCACCCAACCTCCGCACTCCATCCAACCTCCGCACTCCACCCAACCTCCGCACTCCACCCAACTTCCGCACTCCACCCAACTTCCGCACTCCACCCAACCTCCGCACTCTACCCAACCTCCCAACTCAACCCAACCTCCCCACTTCTCCCAACCTCCCCACTTCACCCAACTTCCCCACTCCACCCAACCTCCTCACTCCACCCAACCTCCCCACTTCACCCTACCTCCCCACTTCACCCAACCTCCCCACTGCACCCAACTTCCGCACTCCACCCAACCTCCGCACTCCACCCAAACTCCGCACTCCATCCAACCTCCCCACTCCACCCAACCTCCCCACTTCACCCAACCTCCCCGCTTCACCCAACCTCCCCACTCTTCCCAACCTCCGCACTCCACCCAACTTCCGCACTCCACCCAACTTCCCCACTCCATCCAACCTCCGCACACCACCCAACCTCCGCACTCCACCCAAACTCCGCACTCCACCAAACTTCCGCACTCCACGCAACCTCCCCACTCCAACCAACCTCCCCACTCCACCCAACCTCCCCACTCCACCCAACCTCCCCACTCCACCCAACTTCCCCACTCCATCCAACCTCCCCACTCCACCCAACCTCCCCACTTCACCCAACCTCCCCACTTCACCCAACCTCCCCACTCCTCCCAACCTCCGCACTCCACCCAACTTCCCCATTCCACCCAACCTCCGCACTCCACCCAACCTTCGCACTCAACCCAACCTCCCCACTCCACCCAACCTCCCCACTTCACCCAACCTCCGCACTCCATCCAACCTCCGCACTCCACCCAATCTCCGCACTCCACCTAACCTCCCCACTTCACCCAACCTCCGCACTCCATCCAACCTCCGCACTCCACCCAACCTCCGCACTCCACCCAACTTCCGCACTCCACCCAACTTCCGCACTCCACCCAACCTCCGCACTCTACCCAACCTCCCAACTCAACCCAACCTCCCCACTTCTCCCAACCTCCCCACTTCACCCAACCTCCCCACTCCACCCAACCTCCCCACTCCACCCAACCTCCCCACTCCACCCAACCTCCCCACTTCACCCAACCTCCCCATTCCACTATACCTCCCCACTTCACCCAACCTCCCCACTCCTCCCAACCTCCGCACTCCACCCAACTTCCGCACTCCACCCAACTTCCGCACTCCACCCAACCTCCCCACTCCACACTACTTCCCCACTCCACCGAACCTCCCCACTCCACCCAACCTCCCCACTTCACCCAAACTCGGCACTCCATCCAACCTCCCCACTCCAGCCAACCTCAGCACTCCAACCAACTTCCGCACTCCACCCAACCTCCGCACTCCACACAACCTCCCCACTTCACCCAACTTCCGCACTACACCCAACCTCCGCATTCCACCCAAACTCCGCACTCCACCCAACCTCCGCACTTCACCCAACCTCCCCACTCCACCCAACCTCCCTACTTCACCCAACCTCCGCACTCCATCCAACCTCCGCACTCCACCCAATCTCCGCACTCCACCTAACCTCCCCACTTCACCCAACCTCCGCACTCCATCCAACCTCCGCACTCCACCCAACCTACGCACTCCACCCAACCTCCCCACTCCACCCAACCTCCCCACTTCACCCAACCTCCCCACTTCACCCAACCTTCGCACTCCACCCAACCTCCGCACTCCACCCAACTTCCGCACTCCACCCAAATTCCGCACTCCACCCAACCTCCGCACTCCACCCAAACTCCGCACTCCACCCAACCTCCGCACTCCACCCAAACTCCGCACTCCACCAAACTTCCGCACTCCACGCAACCTCCCCACTCCAACCAACCTCCCCACTCCACCCAACCTCCGCACTCCACCCAACCTCCGCACTCCACCCAAACTCCGCACTCCACCAAACTTCCGCACTCCACCCAACCTTCGCACTCAACCCAACCTCCCCACTTCACCCAACCTCCCAACTCCACCCAACCTCCCCACTCCACCCAACCTCCCCACTTCACCAAACCTCCCCACTTCACCCAACCTCCCCACTTCACCGAACCTCCCCACTCCACCCAACCTCCCCACTCAACCCAACGTCCCCACTCCACCCAACCTCCCCACTTCACCCAACCTCCGCACTCCATCCAACCTCCGCACTCCACCCAACCTCCCCACTTCACCCAACCTCCCCACTTCACCCAACCTCCCCACTCCACCCAACCTCCGCACTCCACCCAACTTCCGCACTCCACCCAACTTCCGCACTCCACCCAACCTCCGCACTCCACCCAAACTCCGCACTCCACCCAGCCTCCACACTCCACCCAAACTCCGCACTCCACCAAACTTCCGCATTCCACGCAACCTCCCCACGTCAACCAACCTCCCCACTCCACCCAACCTCCCCACTCCACCCAACCTCCGCACTCCACCCAGCCTCCGCACTCCACCCAAACTCCGCACTCCACCAAACTTCCGCATTCCACGCAACCTCCCCACTCCAACCAACCTCCCCACTCCACCCAACCTCCCCACTCCATCCAACCTCCGCACTCCACCCAATCTCCGCACTCCACCTAACCTCCCCACTTCACCCAACCTCCGCACTCCATCCAACCTCCGCACTCCACCCAACCTCCGCACTCCACCCAACCTCCGCACTCCACCCAACTTCCGCACTCCACCCAACTTCCGCACTCCACCCAACCTCCGCACTCTACCCAACCTCCCAACTCCACCCAACCTCCCCACTTCTCCCAACCTCCCCACTTCACCCAACCTCCCTACTCCACCCAACCTCCCCACTTCACCCTACCTCCCCACTTCACCCAACCTCCCCACTGCACACAACTTCCGCACTCCACCCAACCTCCGCACTCCACCCAAACTCCGCACTCCACCAAACTTCCGCACTCCACGCAACCTCCCCACTCCAACCAACCTCCGCACTCCACCCAACTTCCGCACTCCACCCAACCTCCCCACTCCACACTACTTCCCCACTCCACCGAACCTCCCCACTGCACCCAACCTCCCCACTTCACCCAAACTCGGCACTCCATCCAACCTCCCCACTTCACCCAACTTCCGCACTACACCCAACCTCCGCATTCCACCCAAACTCCGCACTCCACCCAACCTCCGCACTTCACCCAACCTCCCCACTCCACCCAACCTCCCTACTTCACCCAACCTCCGCACTCCATCCAACCTCCGCACTCCACCCAATCTCCGCACTCCACCTAACCTCCCCACTTCACCCAACCTCCGCACTCCATCCAACCTCCGCACTCCACCCAACCTATGCACTCCACCCAACCTCCCCACTCCACCCAACCTCCCCACTTCACCCAACCTCCCCACTTCACCCAACCTTCCCACTCCACCCAACCTCCGCACTCCACCCAACTTCCGCACTCCACCCAAATTCCGCACTCCACCCAACCTCCGCACTCCACCCAAACTCCGCACTCCACCCAACCTCCGCACTCCACCCAAACTCCGCACTCCACCAAACTTCCGCACTCCAAGCAACCTCCCCACTCCAACCAACCTCCCCACTCCACCCAACCTCCGCACTCCACCCAACCTCCGCACTCCACCCAAACTCCGCACTCCACCAAACTTCCGCACTCCACCCAACCTTCGCACTCAACCCAACCTCCCCACTTCACCCAACCTCCCAACTCCACCCAACCTCCCCACTCCACCCAACCTCCCCACTTCACCAAACCTCCCCACTTCACCCAACCTCCCCACTTCACCGAACCTCCCCACTCCACCCAACCTCCCCACTCAACCCAACCTCCCCACTCCACCCAACCTCCCCACTTCACCCAACCTCCGCACTCCATCCAACCTCCGCACTCCACCCAACCTCCCCACTTCACCCAACCTCCCCACTTCACCCAACCTCCCCACTCCACCCAACCTCCGCACTCCACCCAACTTCCGCACTCCACCCAACTTCCGCACTCCACCCAACCTCCGCACTCCACCCAAACTCCGCACTCCACCCAGCCTCCGCACTCCACCCAAACTCCGCACTCCACCAAACTTCCGCATTCCACGCAACCTCCCCACTCCAACCAACCTCCCCACTCCACCCAACCTCCCCACTCCACCCAACCTCCGCACTCCACCCAACCTCCGCACTCCACCCAAACTCCGCACTCCACCAAACTTCCGCACTCCACGCAATCTCCCCTCTCCACCCAACCTCCCCACTCCATCCAACCTCCCCACTCCACCCAACCTCCCCAATTCACCCAACCTCCCCACTTCACCCAACCTCCCCACTCCTCCCAACCTCCGCACTCCACCCAACTTCCGCACTCCACCCAACTTCCGCACTCCACCCAACCTCCCCACTCCAACCAACCTCCCCACTCCACCCAACCTCCCCACTCCACCCAAACTCCCCACTCCACCCAACCTCCCCACTTCACCCAACCTCCCCATTCCACTATACCTCCCCACTTCACCCAACCTCTCCACTTCACCCAACCTCCCTACTTCACCCAACCTCCCCACTTCACCCAACTTCCCCACTTCACCCAACCTCCCCACTCCACCCAACCTCCCCAAATCACCCATCCTCCCCACTCCACCCAACCTCCCCACTCCACCCAACCTCCCCACTCCACCGAACCTCAGCACTCCAACCAACTTCCGCACTCCACCCAACCTCCGCACTCCACCCAACCTCCCCACTTCAAACAAACTCCCCACTCCACCCAACCTCCGCACTCCACCCAACCTTCGCACTCAACCCAACCTCCCCACTTCACCCAACCTCCCAACTCCACCCAACCTCCCCACTTCACCCAACCTCCGCACTCCATCCAATCTCCGCACTCCACCTAGCCTCCCCACTTCACCCAACCTCCCCACTTCACCCAACCTCCCTACTTCACCCAACCTCCCCACTTCACCCAACCTCCCCACTTCACCCAACCTCCCCACTCCACCCAACCTCCCCAAATCACCCATCCTCCCCACTCCACCCAACCTCCCCACTCCACACTACCTCCCCACTCCACCGAACCTCCCCACTCCACCCAACCTCCCCACTTCACCCAAACTCGGCACTCCATCCAACCTCCCCACTCCAGCCAACCTCAGCACTCCAACCAACTTCCGCACTCCACCCAACCTCCGCACTCCACACAACCTCCCCACTTCACCCAACTTCCGCACTACACCTAACCTCCGCATTCCACCCAACCTCCCTACTTCACCCAACCTCCGCACTCCATCCAACCTCCGCACTCCACCCAATCTCCGCACTCCACCTAACCTCCCCACTTCAACCAACCTCCGCACTCCATCCAACCTCCGCACTCCACCCAACCTCCGCACTCCACCCAACCTCCCCACTCCACCCAACCTCCCCACTTCACCCAACCTCCCCACTTCACCCAACCTTCCCTCTCCACCCAACCTCCGCACTCCACCCAACTTCCGCACTCCACCCAAATTCCCCACTCCACCCAACCTCCGCACTCCACCCAACCTCCGCACTCCACCCAAACTCCGCACTCCACCAAACTTCCGCACTCCACGCAATCTCCCCTCTCCACCCAACCTCCCTACTTCACCCAACCTCCCCACTTCACCCAACTTCCCCACTTCACCCAACCTCCCCACTCCACCCAACCTCCCCAAATCACCCATCCTCCCCACTCCACCCAACCTCCCCACTCCACCCAACCTCCCCACTCCACCGAACCTCAGCACTCCAACCAACTTCCGCACTCCACCCAACCTCCGCATTCCACCCAAACTCCGCACTCCACCCAACCTCCGCACTTCACCCAACCTCCCCACTCCACCCAACCTCCCTACTTCACCCAACCTCCGCACTCCATCCAACCTCCGCACTCCACCCAATCTCCGCACTCCACCTAACCTCCCCACTTCACCCAACCTCCGCACTCCATCCAACCTCCGCACTCCACCCAACCTCCGCACTCCACCCAACCTCCCCACTCCACCCAACCTCCCCACTTCACCCAACCTCCCCACTTCACCCAACCTTCCCTCTCCACCCAACCTCCGCACTCCACCCAACTTCCGCACTCCACCCAAATTCCGCACTCCACCCAACCTCCGCACTCCACCCAAACTCCGCACTCCACCCAACCTCCGCACTCCACCCAACCTCCCCACTTCACCCAACCTCCCTACTTCACCCAACCTCCCCACTTCACCCAACCTCCCCACTTCACCCAACCTCCCCACTCCACCCAACCTCCCCAAATCACCCATCCTCCCCACTCCACCCAACCTCCCCACTCCACACTACCTCCCCACTCCACCGAACCTCCCCACTCCACCCAACCTCCCCACTTCACCCAAACTCGGCACTCCATCCAACCTCCCCACTCCAGCCAACCTCAGCACTCCAACCAACTTCCGCACTCCACCCAACCTCCGCACTCCACACAACCTCCCCACTTCACCCAACTTCCGCACTACACCTAACCTCCGCATTCCACCCAAACTCCGCACTCCACCCAACCTCCGCACTTCACCCAACCTCCCCACTCCACCCAACCTCCCTACTTCACCCAACCTCCGCACTCCATCCAACTTCCGCACTCCACCCAATCTCCGCACTCCACCTAACCTCCCCACTTCAACCAACCTCCGCACTCCATCCAACCTCCGCACTCCACCCAACCTCCGCACTCCACCCAACCTCCCCACTCCACCCAACCTCCCCACTTCACCCAACCTCCCCACTTCACCCAACCTTTCCTCTCCACCCAAACTCCGCACTCCACCAAACTTCCGCACTCCACGCAATCTCCCCTCTCCACCCAACCTCCCCACTCCATCCAACCTCCCCACTCCACCCAACCTCCCCAATTCACCCAACCTCCCCACTTCACCTAACCTCCCCACTCCTCCCAACCTCCGCACTCCACCCAACTTCCGCACTCCACCCAACTTCCGCACTCCACCCAACCTCCCCACTCCAACCAACCTCCCCACTCCACCCAACCTCCCCACTCCACCCAAACTCCCCACTCCACCCAACCTCCCCACTTCACCCAACCTCCCCATTCCACTATACCTCCCCACTTCACCCAACCTCTCCACTTCACCCAACCTCCCTACTTCACCCAACCTCCCCACTTCACCCAACTTCCCCACTTCATCCAACCTCCCCACTCCACCCAACCTCCCCAAATCACCCATCCTCCCCACTCCACCCAACCTCCCCACTCCACCCAACCTCCCCACTCCACCGAACCTCAGCACTCCAACCAACTTCCGCACTCCACCCAACCTCAGCATTCCACCCAAACTCCGCACTCCACCCAACCTCCGCACTTCACCCAACCTCCCCACTCCACCCAACCTCCCTACTTCACCCAACCTCCGCACTCCATCCAACCTCCGCACTCCACCCAATCTCCGCACTCCACCTAACCTCCCCACTTCACCCAACCTCCGCACTCCATCCAACCTCCGCACTCCACCCAACCTCCGCACTCCACCCAACCTCCCCACTCCACCCAACCTCCCCACTTCACCCAACCTCCCCACTTCACCCAACCTTCCCTCTCCACCCAACCTCCGCACTCCACCCAACTTCCGCACTCCACCCAAATTCCGCACTCCACCCAACCTCCGCACTCCACCCAAACTCCGCACTCCACCCAACCTCCGCACTCCACCCAACCTCCCCACTTCACCCAACCTCCCTACTTCACCCAACCTCCCCACTTCACCCAACCTCCCCACTTCACCCAACCTCCCCACTCCACCCAACCTCCCCAAATCACCCATCCTCCCCACTCCACCCAACCTCCCCACTCCACACTACCTCCCCACTCCACCGAACCTCCCCACTCCACCCAACCTCCCCACTTCACCCAAACTCGGCACTCCATCCAACCTCCCCACTCCAGCCAACCTCAGCACTCCAACCAACTTCCGCACTCCACCCAACCTCCGCACTCCACACAACCTCCCCACTTCACCCAACTTCCGCACTACACCTAACCTCCGCATTCCACCCAAACTCCGCACTCCACCCAACCTCCGCACTTCACCCAACCTCCCCACTCCACCCAACCTCCCTACTTCACCCAACCTCCGCACTCCATCCAACCTCCGCACTCCACCCAATCTCCGCACTCCACCTAACCTCCCCACTTCAACCAACCTCCGCACTCCATCCAACCTCCGCACTCCACCCAACCTCCGCACTCCACCCAACCTCCCCACTCCACCCAACCTCCCCACTTCACCCAACCTCCCCACTTCACCCAACCTTCCCTCTCCACCCAACCTCCGCACTCCACCCAACTTCCGCACTCCACCCAAATTCCCCACTCCACCCAACCTCCGCACTCCACCCAACCTCCGCACTCCACCCAAACTCCGCACTCCACCAAACTTCCGCACTCCACGCAATCTCCCCTCTCCACCCAACCTCCCCACTCCATCCAACCTCCCCACTCCACCCAACCTCCCCAATTCACCCAACCTCCCCACTTCACCTAACCTCCCCACTCCTCCCAACCTCCGCACTCCACCCAACTTCCGCACTCCACCCAACTTCCGCACTCCACCCAACCTCCCCACTCCAACCAACCTCCCCACTCCACCCAACCTCCCCACTCCACCCAAACTCCCCACTCCACCCAACCTCCCCACTTCACCCAACCTCCCCATTCCACTATACCTCCCCACTTCACCCAACCTCTCCACTTCACCCAACCTCCCTACTTCACCCAACCTCCCCACTTCACCCAACTTCCCCACTTCACCCAACCTCCCCACTCCACCCAACCTCCCCAAATCACCCATCCTCCCCACTCCACCCAACCTCCCCACTCCACCCAACCTCCCCACTCCACCGAACCTCAGCACTCCAACCAACCTCCCCACTCCACCCAACCTCCCCACTTCACCCAACCTCCCCACTTCACCCAACCTCCGCACACCATCCAACCTCCGCACTCCACCCAATCTCCGCACTCCACCTAACCTCCCCACTTCACCCAACCTCCGCACTCCATCCAACCTCCGCACTCCACCCAACCTCCGCACTCCACCCAACCTCCCCACTCCACCCAACCTCCCCACTTCACCCAACCTCCCCACTTCACCCAACCTTCCCTCTCCACCCAACCTCCGCACTCCACCCAACTTCCGCACTCCACCCAAATTCCGCACTCCACCCAACCTCCGCACTCCACCCAAACTCCGCACTCCACCCAACCTCCGCACTCCACCCAACCTCCCCACTTCACCCAACCTCCGCACTCCATCCAATCTCCGCACTCCACCTAGCCTCCCCACTTCACCCAACCTCCCCACTTCACCCAACCTCCCTACTTCACCCAACCTCCCCACTTCACCCAACCTCCCCACTTCACCCAACCTCCCCACTCCACCCAACCTCCCCAAATCACCCATCCTCCCCACTCCACCCAACCTCCCCACTCCACACTACCTCCCCACTCCACCGAACCTCCCCACTCCACCCAACCTCCCCACTTCACCCAAACTCGGCACTCCATCCAACCTCCCCACTCCAGCCAACCTCAGCACTCCAACCAACTTCCGCACTCCACCCAACCTCCGCACTCCACACAACCTCCCCACTTCACCCAACTTCCGCACTACATCTAACCTCCGCATTCCACCCAAACTCCGCACTCCACCCAACCTCCGCACTTCACCCAACCTCCCCACTCCACCCAACCTCCCTACTTCACCCAACCTCCGCACTCCATCCAACCTCCGCACTCCACCCAATCTCCGCACTCCACCTAACCTCCCCACTTCAACCAACCTCCGCACTCCATCCAACCTCCGCACTCCACCCAACCTCCGCACTCCACCCAACCTCCCCACTCCACCCAACCTCCCCACTTCACCCAACCTCCCCACTTCACCCAACCTTCCCTCTCCACCCAACCTCCGCACTCCACCCAACTTCCGCACTCCACCCAAATTCCCCACTCCACCCAACCTCCGCACTCCACCCAACCTCCGCACTCCACCCAAACTCCGCACTCCACCAAACTTCCGCACTCCACGCAATCTCCTCTCTCCACCCAACCTCCCCACTCCATCCAACCTCCCCACTCCACCCAACCTCCCCAATTCACCCAACCTCCCCACTTCACCCAACCTCCCCACTCCTCCCAACCTCCGCACTCCACCCAACTTCCGCACTCCACCCAACTTCCGCACTCCACCCAACCTCCCCACTCCAACCAACCTCCCCACTCCACCCAACCTCCCCACTCCACCCAAACTCCCCACTCCACCCAACCTCCCCACTTCACCCAACCTCCCCATTCCACTATACCTCCCCACTTCACCCAACCTCTCCACTTCACCCAACCTCCCTACTTCACCCAACCTCCCCACTTCACCCAACTTCCCCACTTCACCCAACCTCCCCACTCCACCCAACCTCCCCAAATCACCCATCCTCCCCACTCCACCCAACCTCCCCACTCCACCCAACCTCCCCACTCCACCGAACCTCAGCACTCCAACCAACTTCCGCACTCCACCCAACCTCCGCATTCCACCCAAACTCCGCACTCCACCCAACCTCCGCACTTCACCCAACCTCCGCACTCCATCCAACCTCCGCACTCCACCCAACCTCCGCACTCCACCCAACCTCCCCACTCCACCCAACCTCCCAACTTCACCCAACCTCCCCACTTCACCCAACCTTCCCTCTCCACCCAACCTCCGCACTCCACCCAACTTCCGCACTCCACCCAAATTCCGCACTCCACCCAACCTCCGCACTCCACCCAAACTCCGCACTCCACCTAACCTCCCCACTTCACCCAACCTCCGCACTTCACCCAACCTCCCTACTTCACTCAACCTCCCCACTTCACCCAACCTCCCCACTTCACCCAACCTCCCCACTCCACCCAACCTCCCCAAATCACCCATCCTCCCCACTCCACCCAACCTCTCCACTCCACCCAACCTCCCCACTCCACCGAACCTCCCCACTCCACCCAACCTCCCCACTTCACCAAACCTCCCCACTTCACCCAACCTCCCCACTTCACCGAACCTCCCCACTCCACCCAACCTCCCCACTCAACCCAACCTCCCCACTCCACCCAACCTCCCCACTTCACCCAACCTCCGCACTCCATCCAACCTCCGCACTCCACCCAATCTCCGCACTCCACCTAACCTCCCCACTTCACCCAACCTCCGCACTCCATCCAACCTCCGCACTCCACCCAACTTCCGCACTCCACCCAACCTCCGCACTCCACCCAACTTTCGCACTCCACCCAACTTCCGCACTCCACCCAACCTCCCCACTTCACCCAACCTCCCCACTCTATCCAACCTCCCCACTCCACCCAACCTCCCCACTCCACCCAACCTCCCCACTCCATCCAACCTTCCCACTTCTCCCAACCTCCCCCCTTCACCCAACCTCCCCACTCCACCCAACCTCCTCACTCCACCCAACCTCCCCACTTCACCCTACCTCCTCACTTCTCCCAACCTCCCCACTACACCCAACCTCCGCACTCCACCCAACCTTCGCACTCAACCCAACCTCCCCACTTCACCCAACCTCCCAACTCCACCCAAACTCCCCACTTCACCCAACCTCCGCACTCCATCCAACCTCCGCACTCTACCCAACCTCCGCACTCCACCCAACCTCCGCACTCCACCCAACCTCCGCACTCCACCAAACTTCCGCACTCCACGCAACCTCCCCACTCCACCCAACCTCCCCACTCCATCCAACCTCCCCACTCCACCCAACCTCCCCACTTCACCCAACCTCCCCGCTTCACCCAACCTCCCCACTCTTCCCAACCTCCGCACTCCACCCAACTTCCGCACTCCACCCAACTTCCCCACTCCATCCAACCTCCGCACACCACCCAACCTCCGCACTCCACCCAAACTCCGCACTCCACCAAACTTCCGCACTCCACGCAACCTCCCCACTCCAACCAACCTCCCCACTCCACCCAACCTCCCCACTCCACCCAACCTCCCCACTCCACCCAACTTCCCCACTCCATCCAACCTCCCCACTCCACCCAACCTCCCCACTTCACCCAACCTCCCCACTTCACCCAACCTCCCCACTCCTCCCAACCTCCGCACTCCACCCAACTTCCCCATTCCACCCAACCTCCGCACTCCACCCAACCTTCGCACTCAACCCAACCTCCCCACTCCACCCAACCTCCCCACTTCACCCAACCTCCGCACTCCATCCAATCTCCGCACTCCACCTAGCCTCCCCACTTCACCCAACCTCCCCACTTCACCCAACCTCCCTACTTCACCCAACCTCCCCACTTCACCCAACCTCCCCACTTCACCCAACCTCCCCACTCCACCCAACCTCCCCAAATCACCCATCCTCCCCACTCCACCCAACCTCCCCACTCCACACTACCTCCCCACTCCACCGAACCTCCCCACTCCACCCAACCTCCCCACTTCACCCAAACTCGGCACTCCATCCAACCTCCCCACTCCAGCCAACCTCAGCACTCCAACCAACTTCCGCACTCCACCCAACCTCCGCACTCCACCCAACCTCCGCATTCCACCCAAACTCCGCACTCCACCCAACCTCCGCACTTCACCCAACCTCCCCACTCCACCCAACCTCCCTACTTCACCCAACCTCCGCACTCCATCCAACCTCCGCACTCCACCCAATCTCCGCACTCCACCTAACCTCCCCACTTCACCCAACCTCCGCACTCCATCCAACCTCCGCACTCCACCCAACCTCCGCACTCCACCCAACCTCCCCACTCCACCCAACCTCCCCACTTCACCCAACCTCCCCACTTCACCCAACCTTCCCTCTCCACCCAACCTCCGCACTCCACCCAACTTCCGCACTCCACCCAAATTCCGCACTCCACCCAACCTCCGCACTCCACCCAAACTCCGCACTCCACCCAACCTCCGCACTCCACCCAACCTCCCCACTTCACCCAACCTCCGCACTCCATCCAATCTCCGCACTCCACCTAGCCTCCCCACTTCACCCAACCTCCCCACTTCACCCAACCTCCCTACTTCACCCAACCTCCCCACTTCACCCAACCTCCCCACTTCACCCAACCTCCCCACTCCACCCAACCTCCCCAAATCACCCATCCTCCCCACTCCACCCAACCTCCCCACTCCACACTACCTCCCCACTCCACCGAACCTCCCCACTTCAACCAACCTCCGCACTCCATCCAACCTCCGCACTCCACCCAACCTCCGCACTCCACCCAACCTCCCCACTCCACCCAACCTCCCCACTTCACCCAACCTCCCCACTTCACCCAACCTTCCCTCTCCACCCAACCTCCGCACTCCACCCAACTTCCGCACTCCACCCAAATTCCCCACTCCACCCAACCTCCGCACTCCACCCAACCTCCGCACTCCACCCAAACTCCGCACTCCACCAAACTTCCGCACTCCACGCAATCTCCCCTCTCCACCCAACCTCCCCACTCCATCCAACCTCCCCACTCCACCCAACCTCCCCAATTCACCCAACCTCCCCACTTCACCCAACCTCCCCACTCCTCCCAACCTCCGCACTCCACCCAACTTCCGCACTCCACCCAACTTCCGCACTCCACCCAACCTCCCCACTCCAACCAACCTCCCCACTCCACCCAACCTCCCCACTCCACCCAAACTCCCCACTCCACCCAACCTCCCCACTTCACCCAACCTCCCCATTCCACTATACCTCCCCACTTCACCCAACCTCTCCACTTCACCCAACCTCCCTACTTCACCCAACCTCCCCACTTCACCCAACTTCCCCACTTCACCCAACCTCCCCACTCCACCCAACCTCCCCAAATCACCCATCCTCCCCACTCCACCCAACCTCCCCACTCCACCCAACCTCCCCACTCCACCGAACCTCAGCACTCCAACCAACTTCCGCACTCCACCCAACCTCCGCATTCCACCCAAACTCCGCACTCCACCCAACCTCCGCACTTCACCCAACCTCCCCACTCCACCCAACCTCCCTACTTCACCCAACCTCCGCACTCCATCCAACCTCCGCACTCCACCCAATCTCCGCACTCCACCTAACCTCCCCACTTCACCCAACCTCCGCACTCCATCCAACCTCCGCACTCCACCCAACCTCCGCACTCCACCCAACCTCCCCACTCCACCCAACCTCCCCACTCCACCCAACCTCCCCACTCCATCCAACCTTCCCACTTCTCCCAACCTCCCCCCTTCACCCAACCTCCCCACTCCACCCAACCTCCTCACTCCACCCAACCTCCCCACTTCACCCTACCTCCTCACTTCTCCCAACCTCCCCACTACACCCAACCTCCGCACTCCACCCAACCTTCGCACTCAACCCAACCTCCCCACTTCACCCAACCTCCCAACTCCACCCAAACTCCCCACTTCACCCAACCTCCGCACTCCATCCAACCTCCGCACTCTACCCAACCTCCGCACTCCACCCAACCTCCGCACTCCACCCAACCTCCGCACTCCACCAAACTTCCGCACTCCACGCAACCTCCCCACTCCACCCAACCTCCCCACTCCATCCAACCTCCCCACTCCACCCAACCTCCCCACTTCACCCAACCTCACCGCTTCACCCAACCTCCCCACTCTTCCCAACCTCCGCACTCCACCCAACTTCCGCACTCCACCCAACTTCCCCACTCCATCCAACCTCCGCACACCACCCAACCTCCGCACTCCACCCAAACTCCGCACTCCACCAAACTTCCGCACTCCACGCAACCTCCCCACTCCAACCAACCTCCCCACTCCACCCAACCTCCCCACTCCACCCAACCTCCCCACTTCACCCAACCTCCCCACTTCACCCAACCTCCCCACTCCTCCCAACCTCCGCACTCCACCCAACTTCCCCATTCCACCCAACCTCCGCACTCCACCCAACCTTCGCACTCAACCCAACCTCCCCACTCCACCCAACCTCCCCACTTCACCCAACCTCCGCACTCCATCCAATCTCCGCACTCCACCTAGCCTCCCCACTTCACCCAACCTCCCCACTTCACCCAACCTCCCTACTTCACCCAACCTCCCCACTTCACCCAACCTCCCCACTTCACCCAACCTCCCCACTCCACCCAACCTCCCCAAATCACCCATCCTCCCCACTCCACCCAACCTCCCCACTCCACACTACCTCCCCACTCCACCGAACCTCCCCACTCCACCCAACCTCTCCACTTCACCCAACCTCCCTACTTCACCCAACCTCCCCACTTCACCCAACTTCCCCACTTCACCCAACCTCCCCACTCCACCCAACCTCCCCAAATCACCCATCCTCCCCACTCCACCCAACCTCCCCACTCCACCCAACCTCCCCACTCCACCGAACCTCAGCACTCCAACCAACTTCCGCACTCCACCCAACCTCCGCATTCCACCCAAACTCCGCACTCCACCCAACCTCCGCACTTCACCCAACCTCCCCACTCCACCCAACCTCCCTACTTCACCCAACCTCCGCACTCCATCCAACCTCCGCACTCCACCCAATCTCCGCACTCCACCTAACCTCCCCACTTCACCCAACCTCCGCACTCCATCCAACCTCCGCACTCCACCCAACCTCCGCACTCCACCCAACCTCCCCACTCCACCCAACCTCCCCACTCCACCCAACCTCCCCACTCCATCCAACCTTCCCACTTCTCCCAACCTCCCCCCTTCACCCAACCTCCCCACTCCACCCAACCTCCTCACTCCACCCAACCTCCCCACTTCACCCTACCTCCTCACTTCTCCCAACCTCCCCACTACACCCAACCTCCGCACTCCACCCAACCTTCGCACTCAACCCAACCTCCCCACTTCACCCAACCTCCCAACTCCACCCAAACTCCCCACTTCACCCAACCTCCGCACTCCATCCAACCTCCGCACTCTACCCAACCTCCGCACTCCACCCAACCTCCGCACTCCACCCAACCTCCCCACTCCACCCAACCTCCCCACTTCACCCAACCTCCCCACTTCACCCAACCTTCCCTCTCCACCCAACCTCCGCACTCCACCCAACTTCCGCACTCCACCCAAATTCCGCACTCCACCCAACCTCCGCACTCCACCCAAACTCCGCACTCCACCCAACCTCCGCACTCCACCCAACCTCCCCACTTCACCCAACCTCCGCACTCCATCCAATCTCCGCACTCCACCTAGCCTCCCCACTTCACCCAACCTCCCCACTTCACCCAACCTCCCTACTTCACCCAACCTCCCCACTTCACCCAACCTCCCCACTTCACCCAACCTCCCCACTCCACCCAACCTCCCCAAATCACCCATCCTCCCCACTCCACCCAACCTCCCCACTCCACACTACCTCCCCACTCCACCGAACCTCCCCACTTCAACCAACCTCCGCACTCCATCCAACCTCCGCACTCCACCCAACCTCCGCACTCCACCCAACCTCCCCACTCCACCCAACCTCCCCACTTCACCCAACCTCCCCACTTCACCCAACCTTCCCTCTCCACCCAACCTCCGCACTCCACCCAACTTCCGCACTCCACCCAAATTCCCCACTCCACCCAACCTCCGCACTCCACCCAACCTCCGCACTCCACCCAAACTCCGCACTCCACCAAACTTCCGCACTCCACGCAATCTCCCCTCTCCACCCAACCTCCCCACTCCATCCAACCTCCCCACTCCACCCAACCTCCCCAATTCACCCAACCTCCCCACTTCACCCAACCTCCCCACTCCTCCCAACCTCCGCACTCCACCCAACTTCTGCACTCCACCCAACTTCCGCACTCCACCCAACCTCCCCACTCCAACCAACCTCCCCACTCCACCCAACCTCCCCACTCCACCCAAACTCCCCACTCCACCCAACCTCCCCACTTCACCCAACCTCCCCATTCCACTATACCTCCCCACTTCACCCAACCTCTCCACTTCACCCAACCTCCCTACTTCACCCAACCTCCCCACTTCACCCAACTTCCCCACTTCACCCAACCTCCCCACTCCACCCAACCTCCCCAAATCACCCATCCTCCCCACTCCACCCAACCTCCCCACTCCACCCAACCTCCCCACTCCACCGAACCTCAGCACTCCAACCAACTTCCGCACTCCACCCAACCTCCGCATTCCACCCAAACTCCGCACTCCACCCAACCTCCGCACTTCACCCAACCTCCCCACTCCACCCAACCTCCCTACTTCACCCAACCTCCGCACTCCATCCAACCTCCGCACTCCACCCAATCTCCGCACTCCACCTAACCTCCCCACTTCACCCAACCTCCGCACTCCATCCAACCTCCGCACTCCACCCAACCTCCGCACTCCACCCAACCTCCCCACTCCACCCAACCTCCCCACTTCACCCAACCTCCCCACTTCACCCAACCTTCCCTCTCCACCCAACCTCCGCACTCCACCCAACTTCCGCACTCCACCCAAATTCCGCACTCCACCCAACCTCCGCACTCCACCCAAACTCCGCACTCCACCCAACCTCCGCACTCCACCCAACCTCCCCACTTCACCCAACCTCCGCACTCCATCCAATCTCCGCACTCCACCTAGCCTCCCCACTTCACCCAACCTCCCCACTTCACCCAACCTCCCTACTTCACCCAACCTCCCCACTTCACCCAACCTCCCCACTTCACCCAACCTCCCCACTCCACCCAACCTCCCCAAATCACCCATCCTCCCCACTCCACCCAACCTCCCCACTCCACACTACCTCCCCACTCCACCGAACCTCCCCACTTCAACCAACCTCCGCACTCCATCCAACCTCCGCACTCCACCCAACCTCCGCACTCCACCCAACCTCCCCACTCCACCCAACCTCCCCACTTCACCCAACCTCCCCACTTCACCCAACCTTCCCTCTCCACCCAACCTCCGCACTCCACCCAACTTCCGCACTCCACCCAAATTCCCCACTCCACCCAACCTCCGCACTCCACCCAACCTCCGCACTCCACCCAAACTCCGCACTCCACCAAACTTCCGCACTCCACGCAATCTCCCCTCTCCACCCAACCTCCCCACTCCATCCAACCTCCCCACTCCACCCAACCTCCCCAATTCACCCAACCTCCCCACTTCACCCAACCTCCCCACTCCTCCCAACCTCCGCACTCCACCCAACTTCCGCACTCCACCCAACTTCCGCACTCCACCCAACCTCCCCACTCCAACCAACCTCCCCACTCCACCCAACCTCCCCACTCCACCCAAACTCCCCACTCCACCCAACCTCCCCACTTCACCCAACCTCCCCATTCCACTATACCTCCCCACTTCACCCAACCTCTCCACTTCACCCAACCTCCCTACTTCACCCAACCTCCCCACTTCACCCAACTTCCCCACTTCACCCAACCTCCCCACTCCACCCAACCTCCCCAAATCACCCATCCTCCCCACTCCACCCAACCTCCCCACTCCACCCAACCTCCCCACTCCACCGAACCTCAGCACTCCAACCAACTTCCGCACTCCACCCAACCTCCGCATTCCACCCAAACTCCGCACTCCACCCAACCTCCGCACTTCACCCAACCTCCCCACTCCACCCAACCTCCCTACTTCACCCAACCTCCGCACTCCATCCAACCTCCGCACTCCACCCAATCTCCGCACTCCACCTAACCTCCCCACTTCACCCAACCTCCGCACTCCATCCAACCTCCGCACTCCACCCAACCTCCGCACTCCACCCAACCTCCCCACTCCACCCAACCTCCCCACTTCACCCAACCTCCCCACTTCACCCAACCTTCCCTCTCCACCCAACCTCCGCACTCCACCCAACTTCCGCACTCCACCCAAATTCCGCACTCCACCCAACCTCCGCACTCCTCCCAAACTCCGCACTCCACCTAACCTCCCCACTTCACCCAACCTCCGCACTTCACCCAACCTCCCTACTTCACTCAACCTCCCCACTTCACCCAACCTCCCCACTTCACCCAACCTCCCCACTCCACCCAACCTCCCCAAATCACCCATCCTCCCCACTCCACCCAACCTCCCCACTCCACCCAACCTCCCCACTCCACCGAACCTCCCCACTCCACCCAACCTCCCCACTTCACCAAACCTCCCCACTTCACCCAACCTCCCCACTTCACCGAACCTCCCCACTCCACCCAACCTCCCCACTCAACCCAACCTCCCCACTCCACCCAACATCCCCACTTCACCCAACCTCCGCACTCCATCCAACCTCCGCACTCCACCCAATCTCCGCACTCCACCTAACCTCCCCACTTCACCCAACCTCTGCACTCCATCCAACCTCCGCACTCCACCCAACTTCCGCACTCCACCCAACCTCCGCACTCCACCCAACTTTCGCACTCCACCCAACTTCCGCACTCCACCCAACCTCCCCACTTCACCCAACCTCCCCACTCTATCCAACCTCCCCACTCCACCCAACCTCCCCACTCCACCCAACCTCCCCACTCCATCCAACCTTCCCACTTCTCCCAACCTCCCCACTTCACCCAACCTCCCCACTCCACCCAACCTCCTCACTCCACCCAACCTCCCCACTTCACCCTACCTCCTCACTTCTCCCAACCTCCCCACTACACCCAACCTCCGCACTCCACCCAACCTTCGCACTCAACCCAACCTCCCCACTTCACCCAACCTCCCAACTCCACCCAAACTCCCCACTTCACCCAACCTCCGCACTCCATCCAACCTCCGCACTCTACCCAACCTCCGCACTCCACCCAACCTCCCCACTCCACCCAACCTCCGCACTCCACCAAACTTCCGCACTCCACGCAACCTCCCCACTCCACCCAACCTCCCCACTCCATCCAACCTCCCCACTCCACCCAACCTCCCCACTTCACCCAACCTCCCCGCTTCACCCAACCTCCCCACTCTTCCCAACCTCCGCACTCCACCCAACTTCCGCACTCCACCCAACTTCCCCACTCCATCCAACCTCCGCACACCACCCAACCTCCGCACTCCACCCAAACTCCGCACTCCACCAAACTTCCGCACTCCACGCAACCTCCCCACTCCAACCAACCTCCCCACTCCACCCAACCTCCCCACTCCACCCAACCTCCCCACTCCACCCAACTTCCCCACTCCATCCAACCTCCCCACTCCACCCAACCTCCCCACTTCACCCAACCTCCCCACTTCACCCAACCTCCCCACTCCTCCCAAACTTCGCACTCAACCCAACCTCCCCACTCCACCCAACCTCCCCACTTCACCCAACCTCCGCACTCCATCCAATCTCCGCACTCCACCTAGCCTCCCCACTTCACCCAACCTCCCCACTTCACCCAACCTCCCTACTTCACCCAACCTCCCCACTTCACCCAACCTCCCCACTTCACCCAACCTCCCCACTCCACCCAACCTCCCCAAATCACCCATCCTCCCCACTCCACCCAACCTCCCCACTCCACACTACCTCCCCACTCCACCGAACCTCCCCACTCCACCCAACCTCCCCACTTCACCCAAACTCGGCACTCCATCCAACCTCCCCACTCCAGCCAACCTCAGCACTCCAACCAACTTCCGCACTCCACCCAACCTCCGCACTCCACACAACCTCCCCACTTCACCCAACTTCCGCACTACACCTAACCTCCGCATTCCACCCAAACTCCGCACTCCACCCAACCTCCGCAATTCACCCAACCTCCCCACTCCACCCAACCTCCCTACTTCACCCAACCTCCGCACTCCATCCAACCTCCGCACTCCACCCAATCTCCGCACTCCACCTAACCTCCCCACTTCACCCAACCTCCGCACTCCATCCAACCTCCCCACTCCACTGAACCTCCCCACTTCACCCAACCTCCCCACTTCACCCAACCTTCCCTCTCCACCCAACCTCCGCACTCCACCCAACTTCCGCACTCCACCCAAATTCCGCACTCCACCCAACCTCCGCACTCCAACCAACTTCCGCACTCCACCCAACCTCCGCACTCCACCCAACCTCCCCACTTCACCCAAACTCCCCAATCCACCCAACCTCCGCACTCCACCCAAACTTCGCACTCAACCCAACCTCCCCACTTCACCCAACCTCCCAACTCCACCCAACCTCCCCACTTCACCCAACCTCCGCACTCCATCCAACCTCCGCATTACACCCAATCTCCGCACTCCACCTAACCTCCCCACTTCACCCAACCTCCCCACTTCACCCAACCTCCCTACTTCACTCAACCTCCCCACTTCACCCAACCTCCCCACTTCACCCAACCTCCCCACTCCACCCAACCTCCCCAAATCACACATCCTCCCCACTCCACCCAACCTCCCCACTCCACCGAACCTCAGCACTCCAACCAACTTCCGCACTCCACCCAACCTCCGCATTCCACCCAAACTCCGCACTCCACCCAACCTCCGCACTTCACCCAACCTCCCCACTCCACCCAACCTCCCTACTTCACCCAACCTCCGCACTCCATCCAACCTCCGCACTCCACCCAATCTCCGCACTCCACCTAACCTCCCCACTTCACCCAACCTCCGCACTCCATCCAACCTCCGCACTCCACCCAACCTCCGCACTCCACCCAACCTCCCCACTCCACCCAACCTCCCCACTTCACCCAACCTCCCCACTTCACCCAACCTTCCCTCTCCACCCAACCTCCGCACTCCACCCAACTTCCGCACTCCACCCAAATTCCGCACTCCACCCAACCTCCGCACTCCACCCAAACTCCGCACTCCACCTAACCTCCCCACTTCACCCAACCTCCGCACTTCACCCAACCTCCCTACTTCACTCAACCTCCCCACTTCACCCAACCTCCCCACTTCACCCAACCTCCCCACTACACCCAACCTCCCCAAATCACCCATCCTCCCCACTCCACCCAACCTCCCCACTCCACCCAACCTCCCCACTCCACCGAACCTCCCCACTCCACCCAACCTCCCCACTTCACCAAACCTCCCCACTTCACCCAACCTCCCCACTTCACCGAACCTCCCCACTCCACCCAACCTCCCCACTCAACCCAACCTCCCCACTCCACCCAACATCCCCACTTCACCCAACCTCCGCACTCCATCCAACCTCCGCACTCCACCCAATCTCCGCACTCCACCTAACCTCCCCACTTCACCCAACCTCCGCACTCCATCCAACCTCCGCACTCCACCCAACTTCCGCACTCCACCCAACCTCCGCACTCCACCCAACTTTCGCACTCCACCCAACTTCCGCACTCCACCCAACCTCCCCACTTCACCCAACCTCCCCACTCTATCCAACCTCCCCACTCCACCCAACCTCCCCACTCCACCCAACCTCCCCACTCCATCCAACCTTCCCACTTCTCCCAACCTCCCCACTTCACCCAACCTCCCCACTCCACCCAACCTCCTCACTCCACCCAACCTCCCCACTTCACCCTACCTCCTCACTTCTCCCAACCTCCCCACTACACCCAACCTCCGCACTCCACCCAACCTTCGCACTCAACCCAACCTCCCCACTTCACCCAACCTCCCAACTCCACCCAAACTCCCCACTTCACCCAACCTCCGCACTCCATCCAACCTCCGCACTCTACCCAACCTCCGCACTCCACCCAACCTCCGCACTCCACCCAACCTCCGCACTCCACCAAACTTCCGCACTCCACGCAACCTCCCCACTCCACCCAACCTCCCCACTCCACCCAACCTCCCCACTCCACCCAACCTCCCCACTCCACCGAACCTCCCCACTCCACCCAACCTCCCCACTTCACCAAACCTCCCCACTTCACCCAACCTCCCCACTTCACCGAACCTCCCCACTCCACCCAACCTCCCCACTCAACCCAACCTCCCCACTCCACCCAACATCCCCACTTCACCCAACCTCCGCACTCCATCCAACCTCCGCACTCCACCCAATCTCCGCACTCCACCTAACCTCCCCACTTCACCCAACCTCTGCACTCCATCCAACCTCCGCACTCCACCCAACTTCCGCACTCCACCCAACCTCCGCACTCCACCCAACTTTCGCACTCCACCCAACTTCCGCACTCCACCCAACCTCCCCACTTCACCCAACCTCCCCACTCTATCCAACCTCCCCACTCCACCCAACCTCCCCACTCCACCCAACCTCCCCACTCCATCCAACCTTCCCACTTCTCCCAACCTCCCCACTTCACCCAACCTCCCCACTCCACCCAACCTCCTCACTCCACCCAACCTCCCCACTTCACCCTACCTCCTCACTTCTCCCAACCTCCCCACTACACCCAACCTCCGCACTCCACCCAACCTTCGCACTCAACCCAACCTCCCCACTTCACCCAACCTCCCAACTCCACCCAAACTCCCCACTTCACCCAACCTCCGCACTCCATCCAACCTCCGCACTCTACCCAACCTCCGCACTCCACCCAACCTCCCCACTCCACCCAACCTCCGCACTCCACCAAACTTCCGCACTCCACGCAACCTCCCCACTCCACCCAACCTCCCCACTCCATCCAACCTCCCCACTCCACCCAACCTCCCCACTTCACCCAACCTCCCCGCTTCACCCAACCTCCCCACTCTTCCCAACCTCCGCACTCCACCCAACTTCCGCACTCCACCCAACTTCCCCACTCCATCCAACCTCCGCACACCACCCAACCTCCGCACTCCACCCAAACTCCGCACTCCACCAAACTTCCGCACTCCACGCAACCTCCCCACTCCAACCAACCTCCCCACTCCACCCAACCTCCCCACTCCACCCAACCTCCCCACTCCACCCAACTTCCCCACTCCATCCAACCTCCCCACTCCACCCAACCTCCCCACTTCACCCAACCTCCCCACTTCACCCAACCTCCCCACTCCTCCCAAACTTCGCACTCAACCCAACCTCCCCACTCCACCCAACCTCCCCACTTCACCCAACCTCCGCACTCCATCCAATCTCCGCACTCCACCTAGCCTCCCCACTTCACCCAACCTCCCCACTTCACCCAACCTCCCTACTTCACCCAACCTCCCCACTTCACCCAACCTCCCCACTTCACCCAACCTCCCCACTCCACCCAACCTCCCCAAATCACCCATCCTCCCCACTCCACCCAACCTCCCCACTCCACACTACCTCCCCACTCCACCGAACCTCCCCACTCCACCCAACCTCCCCACTTCACCCAAACTCGGCACTCCATCCAACCTCCCCACTCCAGCCAACCTCAGCACTCCAACCAACTTCCGCACTCCACCCAACCTCCGCACTCCACACAACCTCCCCACTTCACCCAACTTCCGCACTACACCTAACCTCCGCATTCCACCCAAACTCCGCACTCCACCCAACCTCCGCACTTCACCCAACCTCCCCACTCCACCCAACCTCCCTACTTCACCCAACCTCCGCACTCCATCCAACCTCCGCACTCCACCCAATCTCCGCACTCCACCTAACCTCCCCACTTCACCCAACCTCCGCACTCCATCCAACCTCCCCACTCCACTGAACCTCCCCACTTCACCCAACCTCCCCACTTCACCCAACCTTCCCTCTCCACCCAACCTCCGCACTCCACCCAACTTCCGCACTCCACCCAAATTCCGCACTCCACCCAACCTCCGCACTCCAACCAACTTCCGCACTCCACCCAACCTCCGCACTCCACCCAACCTCCCCACTTCACCCAAACTCCCCAATCCACCCAACCTCCGCACTCCACCCAAACTTCGCACTCAACCCAACCTCCCCACTTCACCCAACCTCCCAACTCCACCCAACCTCCCCACTTCACCCAACCTCCGCACTCCATCCAACCTCCGCATTACACCCAATCTCCGCACTCCACCTAACCTCCCCACTTCACCCAACCTCCCCACTTCACCCAACCTCCCTACTTCACTCAACCTCCCCACTTCACCCAACCTCCCCACTTCACCCAACCTCCCCACTCCACCCAACCTCCCCAAATCACACATCCTCCCCACTCCACCCAACCTCCCCACTCCACCGAACCTCAGCACTCCAACCAACTTCCGCACTCCACCCAACCTCCGCATTCCACCCAAACTCCGCACTCCACCCAACCTCCGCACTTCACCCAACCTCCCCACTCCACCCAACCTCCCTACTTCACCCAACCTCCGCACTCCATCCAACCTCCGCACTCCACCCAATCTCCGCACTCCACCTAACCTCCCCACTTCACCCAACCTCCGCACTCCATCCAACCTCCGCACTCCACCCAACCTCCGCACTCCACCCAACCTCCCCACTCCACCCAACCTCCCCACTTCACCCAACCTCCCCACTTCACCCAACCTTCCCTCTCCACCCAACCTCCGCACTCCACCCAACTTCCGCACTCCACCCAAATTCCGCACTCCACCCAACCTCCGCACTCCACCCAAACTCCGCACTCCACCTAACCTCCCCACTTCACCCAACCTCCGCACTTCACCCAACCTCCCTACTTCACTCAACCTCCCCACTTCACCCAACCTCCCCACTTTACCCAACCTCCCCACTACACCCAACCTCCCCAAATCACCCATCCTCCCCACTCCACCCAACCTCCCCACTCCACCCAACCTCCCCACTCCACCGAACCTCCCCACTCCACCCAACCTCCCCACTTCACCAAACCTCCCCACTTCACCCAACCTCCCCACTTCACCGAACCTCCCCACTCCACCCAACCTCCCCACTCAACCCAACCTCCCCACTCCACCCAACATCCCCACTTCACCCAACCTCCGCACTCCATCCAACCTCCGCACTCCACCCAATCTCCGCACTCCACCTAACCTCCCCACTTCACCCAACCTCCGCACTCCATCCAACCTCCGCACTCCACCCAACTTCCGCACTCCACCCAACCTCCGCACTCCACCCAACTTTCGCACTCCACCCAACTTCCGCACTCCACCCAACCTCCCCACTTCACCCAACCTCCCCACTCTATCCAACCTCCCCACTCCACCCAACCTCCCCACTCCACCCAACCTCCCCACTCCATCCAACCTTCCCACTTCTCCCAACCTCCCCACTTCACCCAACCTCCCCACTCCACCCAACCTCCTCACTCCACCCAACCTCCCCACTTCACCCTACCTCCTCACTTCTCCCAACCTCCCCACTACACCCAACCTCCGCACTCCACCCAACCTTCGCACTCAACCCAACCTCCCCACTTCACCCAACCTCCCAACTCCACCCAAACTCCCCACTTCACCCAACCTCCGCACTCCATCCAACCTCCGCACTCTACCCAACCTCCGCACTCCACCCAACCTCCGCACTCCACCCAACCTCCGCACTCCACCAAACTTCCGCACTCCACGCAACCTCCCCACTCCACCCAACCTCCCCACTCCATCCAACCTCCCCACTCCACCCAACCTCCCCACTTCACCCAACCTCCCCGCTTCACCCAACCTCCCCACTCTTCCCAACCTCCGCACTCCACCCAACTTCCGCACTCCACCCAACTTCCCCACTCCATCCAACCTCCGCACACCACCCAACCTCCGCACTCCACCCAAACTCCGCACTCCACCAAACTTCCGCACTCCACGCAACCTCCCCACTCCAACCAACCTCCCCACTCCACCCAACCTCCCCACTCCACCCAACCTCCCCACTCCACCCAACTTCCCCACTCCATCCAACCTCCCCACTCCACCCAACCTCCCCACTTCACCCAACCTCCCCACTTCACCCAACCTCCCCACTCCTCCCAACCTCCGCACTCCACCCAACTTCCCCATTCCACCCAACCTCCGCACTCCACCCAACCTTCGCACTCAACCCAACCTCCCCACTCCACCCAACCTCCCCACTCCACCCAACCTCCCCACTCCACCCAACCTCCCCACTCCACCCAACTTCCCCACTCCATCCAACCTCCCCACTCCACCCAACCTCCCCACTTAACCCAACCTCCCCACTTCACCCAACCTCCCCACTCCTCCCAACCTTCGCACTCAACCCAACCTCCCCACTCCACCCAACCTCCCCACTTCACCCAACCTCCGCACTCCATCCAATCTCCGCACTCCACCTAGCCTCCCCACTTCACCCAACCTCCCCACTTCACCCAACCTCCCTACTTCACCCAACCTCCCCACTCCACCCAACCTCCCCAAATCACCCATCCTCCCCACTCCACCCAACCTCCCCACTCCACACTACCTCCCCACTCCACCGAACCTCCCCACTCCACCCAACCTCCCCACTTCACCCAAACTCGGCACTCCATCCAACCTCCCCACTCCAGCCAACCTCAGCACTCCAACCAACTTCCGCACTCCACCCAACCTCCGCACTCCACACAACCTCCCCACTTCACCCAACTTCCGCACTACACCTAACCTCCGCATTCCACCCAAACTCCGCACTCCACCCAACCTCCGCACTTCACCCAACCTCCCCACTCCACCCAACCTCCCTACTTCACCCAACCTCCGCACTCCATCCAACCTCCGCACTCCACCCAAACTCCGCACTCCACCTAACCTCCCCACTTCACCCAACCTCCGCACTTCACCCAACCTCCCTACTTCACTCAACCTCCCCACTTCACCCAACCTCCCCACTTCACCCAACCTCCCCACTACACCCAACCTCCCCAAATCACCCATCCTCCCCACTCCACCCAACCTCCCCACTCCACCCAACCTCCCCACTCCACCGAACCTCCCCACTCCACCCAACCTCCCCACTTCACCAAACCTCCCCACTTCACCCAACCTCCCCACTTCACCGAACCTCCCCACTCCACCCAACCTCCCCACTCAACCCAACCTCCCCACTCCACCCAACATCCCAACTTCACCCAACCTCCGCACTCCATCCAACCTCCGCACTCCACCCAATCTCCGCACTCCACCTAACCTCCCCACTTCACCCAACCTCCGCACTCCATCCAACCTCCGCACTCCACCCAACTTCCGCACTCCACCCAACCTCCGCACTCCACCCAACTTTCGCACTCCACCCAACTTCCGCACTCCACCCAACCTCCCCACTTCACCCAACCTCCCCACTCTATCCAACCTCCCCACTCCACCCAACCTCCCCACTCCACCCAACCTCCCCACTCCATCCAACCTTCCCACTTCTCCCAACCTCCCCACTTCACCGAACCTCCCCACTCCACCCAACCTCCTCACTCCACCCAACCTCCCCACTTCACCCTACCTCCTCACTTCTCCCAACCTCCCCACTACACCCAACCTCCGCACTCCACCCAACCTTCGCACTCAACCCAACCTCCCCACTTCACCCAACCTCCCAACTCCACCCAAACTCCCCACTTCACCCAACCTCCGCACTCCATCCAACCTCCGCACTCTACCCAACCTCCGCACTCCACCCAACCTCCGCACTCCACCCAACCTCCGCACTCCACCAAACTTCCGCACTCCACGCAACCTCCCCACTCCACCCAACCTCCCCACTCCATCCAACCTCCCCACTCCACCCAACCTCCCCACTTCACCCAACCTCCCCGCTTCACCCAACCTCCCCACTCTTCCCAACCTCCGCACTCCACCCAACTTCCGCACTCCACCCAACTTCCCCACTCCATCCAACCTCCGCACACCACCCAACCTCCGCACTCCACCCAAACTCCGCACTCCACCAAACTTCCGCACTCCACGCAACCTCCCCACTCCAACCAACCTCCCCACTCCACCCAACCTCCCCACTCCACCCAACCTCCCCACTCCACCCAACTTCCCCACTCCATCCAACCTCCCCACTCCACCCAACCTCCCCACTTCACCCAACCTCCCCACTTCACCCAACCTCCCCACTCCTCCCAACCTCCGCACTCCACCCAACTTCCCCATTCCACCCAACCTCCGCACTCCACCCAACCTTCGCACTCAACCCAACCTCCCCACTCCACCCAACCTCCCCACTCCACCCAACCTCCCCACTCCACCCAACCTCCCCACTCCACCCAACTTCCCCACTCCATCCAACCTCCCCACTCCACCCAACCTCCCCACTTAACCCAACCTCCCCACTTCACCCAACCTCCCCACTCCTCCCAACCTTCGCACTCAACCCAACCTCCCCACTCCACCCAACCTCCCCACTTCACCCAACCTCCGCACTCCATCCAATCTCCGCACTCCACCTAGCCTCCCCACTTCACCCAACCTCCCCACTTCACCCAACCTCCCTACTTCACCCAACCTCCCCACTCCACCCAACCTCCCCAAATCACCCATCCTCCCCACTCCACCCAACCTCCCCACTCCACACTACCTCCCCACTCCACCGAACCTCCCCACTCCACCCAACCTCCCCACTTCACCCAAACTCGGCACTCCATCCAACCTCCCCACTCCAGCCAACCTCAGCACTCCAACCAACTTCCGCACTCCACCCAACCTCCGCACTCCACACAACCTCCCCACTTCACCCAACTTCCGCACTACACCTAACCTCCGCATTCCACCCAAACTCCGCACTCCACCCAACCTCCGCACTTCACCCAACCTCCCCACTCCACCCAACCTCCCTACTTCACCCAACCTCCGCACTCCATCCAACCTCCGCACTCCACCCAATCTCCGCACTCCACCTAACCTCCCCACTTCACCCAACCTCCGCATTCCATCCAACCTCCCCACTCCACTCAACCTCCCCACTTCACGCAACCTCCCCACTTCACCCAACCTTCCCTCTCCACCCAACCTCCGCACTCCACCCAACTTCCGCACTCCACCCAAATTCCGCACTCCACCCAACCTCCGCACTCCAACCAACTTCCGCACTCCACCCAACCTCCGCACTCCACCCAACCTCCCCACTTCACCCAAACTCCCCAATCCACCCAACCTCCGCACTCCACCCAAACTTCGCACTCAACCCAACCTCCCCACTTCACCCAACCTCCCAACTCCACCCAACCTCCCCACTTCACCCAACCTCCGCACTCCATCCAACCTCCGCACTCCACCCAATCTCCGCACTCCACCTAACCTCCCCACTTCACCCAACCTCCCCACTTCACCCAACCTCCCTACTTCACCTAACCTCCCCACTTCACCCAACCTCCCCACTTCACCCAACCTCCCCACTCCACCCAACCTCCCCAAATCACCCATCCTCCCCACTCCACCCAACCTCCCCACTCCACCGAACCTCAGCACTCCAACCAACTTCCGCACTCCACCCAACCTCCGCACTCCACCCAAACTCCGCACTCCACCCAACCTCCGCACTTCACCCAACCTCCCCACTCCACCCAACCTCCCTACTTCACCCAACCTCCGCACTCCATCCAACCTCCGCACTCCACCCAATCTCCGCACTCCACCTAACCTCCCCACTTCACCCAACCTCCGCACTCCATCCAACCTCCGCACTCCACCCAACCTCCGCACTCCACCCAACCTCCCCACTCCACCCAACCTCCCCACTTCACCCAACCTCCCCACTTCACCCAACCTTCCCTCTCCACCCAACCTCCGCACTCCACCCAACTTCCGCACTCCACCCAAATTCCGCACTCCACCCAACCTCCGCACTCCACCCAAACTCCGCACTCCACCTAACCTCCCCACTTCACCCAACCTCCGCACTTCACCCAACCTCCCTACTTCACTCAACCTCCCCACTTCACCCAACCTCCCCACTTCACCCAACCTCCCCACTCCACCCAACCTCCCCAAATCACCCATCCTCCCCACTCCACCCAACCTCCCCACTCCACCCAACCTCCCCACTCCACCGAACCTCCCCACTCCACCCAACCTCCCCACTTCACCAAACCTCCCCACTTCACCCAACCTCCCCACTTCACCGAACCTCCCCACTCCACCCAACCTCCCCACTCAACCCAACCTCCCCACTCCACCCAACATCCCCACTTCACCCAACCTCCGCACTCCATCCAACCTCCGCACTCCACCCAATCTCCGCACTCCACCTAACCTCCCCACTTCACCCAACCTCCGCACTCCATCCAACCTCCGCACTCCACCCAACTTCCGCACTCCACCCAACCTCCGCACTCCACCCAACTTTCGCACTCCACCCAACTTCCGCACTCCACCCAACCTCCCCACTTCACCCAACCTCCCCACTCTATCCAACCTCCCCACTCCACCCAACCTCCCCACTCCACCCAACCTCCCCACTCCATCCAACCTTCCCACTTCTCCCAACCTCCCCACTTCACCCAACCTCCCCACTCCACCCAACCTCCTCACTCCACCCAACCTCCCCACTTCACCCTACCTCCTCACTTCTTCCAACCTCCCCACTACACCCAACCTCCGCACTCCACCCAACCTTCGCACTCAACCCAACCTCCCCACTTCACCCAACCTCCCAACTCCACCCAAACTCCCCACTTCACCCAACCTCCGCACTCCATCCAACCTCCGCACTCTACCCAACCTCCGCACTCCACCCAACCTCCGCACTCCACCCAACCTCCGCACTCCACAAAACTTCCGCACTCCACGCAACCTCCCCACTCCACCCAACCTCCCCACTCCATCCAACCTCCCCACTCCACCCAACCTCCCCACTTCACCCAACCTCCCCGCTTCACCCAACCTCCCCACTCTTCCCAACCTCCGCACTCCACCCAACTTCCGCACTCCACCCAACTTCCCCACTCCATCCAACCTCCGCACACCACCCAACCTCCGCACTCCACCCAAACTCCGCACTCCACCAAACTTCCGCACTCCACGCAACCTCCCCACTCCAACCAACCTCCCCACTCCACCCAACCTCCCCACTCCACCCAACCTCCCCACTCCACCCAACTTCCCCACTCCATCCAACCTCCCCACTCCACCCAACCTCCCCACTTCACCCAACCTCCCCACTTCACCCAACCTCCCCACTCCTCCCAACCTCCGCACTCCACCCAACTTCCCCATTCCACCCAACCTCCGCACTCCACCCAACCTTCGCACTCAACCCAACCTCCCCACTCCACCCAACCTCCCCACTTCACCCAACCTCCGCACTCCATCCAATCTCCGCACTCCACCTAGCCTCCCCACTTCACCCAACCTCCCCACTTCACCCAACCTCCCTACTTCACCCAACCTCCCCACTTCACCCAACCTCCCCACTTCACCCAACCTCCCCACTCCACCCAACCTCCCCAAATCACCCATCCTCCCCACTCCACCCAACCTCCCCACTCCACACTACCTCCCCACTCCACCGAACCTCCCCACTCCACCCAACCTCCCCACTTCACCCAAACTCGGCACTCCATCCAACCTCCCCACTCCAGCCAACCTCAGCACTCCAACCAACTTCCGCACTCCACCCAACCTCCGCACTCCACACAACCTCCCCACTTCACCCAACTTCCGCACTACACCTAACCTCCGCATTCCACCCAAACTCCGCACTCCACCCAACCTCCGCACTTCACCCAACCTCCCCACTCCACCCAACCTCCCTACTTCACCCAACCTCCGCACTCCATCCAACCTCCGCACTCCACCCAATCTCCGCACTCCACCTAACCTCCCCACTTCACCCAACCTCCGCACTCCATCCAACCTCCCCACTCCACTCAACCTCCCCACTTCACCCAACCTCCCCACTTCACCCAACCTTCCCTCTCCACCCAACCTCCGCACTCCACCCAACTTCCGCACTCCACCCAAATTCCGCACTCCACCCAACCTCCGCACTCCAACCAACTTCCGCACTCCACCCAACCTCCGCACTCCACCCAACCTCCCCACTTCACCCAAACTCCCCAATCCACCCAACCTCCGCACTCCACCCAAACTTCGCACTCAACCCAACCTCCCCACTTCACCCAACCTCCCAACTCCACCCAACCTCCCCACTTCACCCAACCTCCGCACTCCATCCAACCTCCGCACTCCACCCAATCTCCGCACTCCACCTAACCTCCCCACTTCACCCAACCTCCCCACTTCACCCAACCTCCCTACTTCACTCAACCTCCCCACTTCACCCAACCTCCCCACTTCACCCAACCTCCCCACTCCACCCAACCTCCCCAAATCACCCATCCTCCCCACTCCACCCAACCTCCCCACTCCACCCAACCTCCCCACTCCACCGAACCTCCCCACTCCACCCAACCTCCCCACTTCACCAAACCTCCCCACTTCACCCAACCTCCCCACTTCACCGAACCTCCCCACTCCACCCAACCTCCCCACTCAACCCAACCTCCCCACTCCACCCAACCTCCCCACTTCACCCAACCTCCGCACTCCATCCAACCTCCGCACTCCACCCAATCTCCGCACTCCACCTAACCTCCCCACTTCACCCAACCTCCGCACTCCATCCAACCTCCGCACTCCACCCAACTTCCGCACTCCACCCAACCTCCGCACTCCACCCAACTTTCGCACTCCACCCAACTTCCGCATTCCACCCAACCTCCCCACTTCACCCAACCTCCCCACTCCATCCAACCTCCCCACTCCACCCAACCTCCCCACTCCACCCAACCTCCCCACTCCACCCAACCTTCCCACTTCTCCCAACCTCCCCACTTCACCCAACCTCCCCACTCCACCCAACCTCCTCACTCCACCCAACCTCCCCACTTCACCCTACCTCCTCACTTCTCCCAACCTCCCCACTACACCCAACCTCCGCACTCCACCCAACCTTCGCACTCAACCCAACCTCCCCACTTCACCCAACCTCCCAACTCCACCCAAACTCCCCACTTCACCCAACCTCCGCACTCCATCCAACCTCCGCACTCTACCCAACCTCCGCACTCCACCCAACCCCCGCACTCCACCCAACCTCCGCACTCCACCAAACTTCCGCACTCCACGCAACCTCCCCACTCCACCCAACCTCCCCACTCCATCCAACCTCCCCACTCCACCCAACCTCCCCACTTCACCCAACCTCCCCGCTTCACCCAACCTCCCCACTCTTCCCAACCTCCGCACTCCACCCAACTTCCGCACTCCACCCAACTTCCCCACTCCATCCAACCTCCGCACACCACCCAACCTCCGCACTCCACCCAAACTCCGCACTCCACCAAACTTCCGCACTCCACGCAACCTCCCCACTCCAACCAACCTCCCCACTCCACCCAACCTCCCCACTCCACCCAACCTCCCCACTCCACCCAACTTCCCCACTCCATCCAACCTCCCCACTCCACCCAACCTCCCCACTTCACCCAACCTCCCCACTTCACCCAACCTCCCCACTCCTCCCAACCTCCGCACTCCACCCAACTTCCCCATTCCACCCAACCTCCGCACTCCACCCAACCTTCGCACTCAACCCAACCTCCCCACTCCACCCAACCTCCCCACTTCACCCAACCTCCGCACTCCATCCAACCTCCGCACTCCACCCAATCTCCGCACTCCACCTAACCTCCCCACTTCACCCAACCTCCGCACTCCATCCAACCTCCGCACTCCACCCAACCTCCGCACTCCACCCAACCTCCGCACTCCACCCAACTTCCGCACTCCACCCAACTTCCGCACTCCACCCAACCTCCGCACTCTACCCAACCTCCCAACTCCACCCAACCTCCCCACTTCTCCCAACCTCCCCACTTCACCCAACCTCCCCACTCCACCCAACCTCCTCACTCCACCCAACCTCCCCACTTCACCCTACCTCCCCACTTCACCCAACCTCCCCACTGCACCCAACTTCCGCACTCCACCCAACCTCCGCACTCCACCCAAACTCCGCACTCCACCAAACTTCCGCACTCCACGCAACCTCCCCACTCCAACCAACCTCCCCACTCCACCCAACCTCCCCACTCCACCCAACCTCCCCACTCCACCCAACCTCCCCACTTCACCCAACCTCCCCATTCCACTATACCTCCCCACTTCACCCAACCTCCCCACTCCTCCCAACCTCCGCACTCCACCCAACTTCCGCACTCCACCCAACTTCCGCACTCCACCCAACCTCCCCACTCCACACTACTTCCCCACTCCACCGAACCTCCCCACTCCACCCAACCTCCCCACTTCACCCAAACTCGGCACTCTATCCAACCTCCCCACTCCAGCCAACCTCAGCACTCCAACCAACTTCCGCACTCCACCCAACCTCCGCACTCCACACAACCTCCCCACTTCACCCAACTTCCGCACTACACCTAACCTCCGCATTCCACCCAAACTCCGCACTCCACCCAACCTCCGCACTTCACCCAACCTCCCCACTTCACCCAACCTCCCTACTTCACCCAACCTCCGCACTCCATCCAACCTCCGCACTCCACCCAATCTCCGCACTCCACCTAACCTCCCCACTTCACCCAACCTCCGCACTCCATCCAACCTCCGCACTCCACCCAACCTACGCACTCCACCCAACCTCCCCACTCCACCCAACCTCCCCACTTCACCCAACCTCCCCACTTCACCCAACCTTCCCACTCCACCCAACCTCCGCACTCCACCCAACTACCGCACTCCACCCAAATTCCGCACTCCACCCAACCTCCGCACTCCACCCAAACTCCGCACTCCACCCAACCTCCGCACTCCACCCAAACTCCGCACTCCACCAAACTTCCGCACTCCACGCAACCTCCCCACTCCAACCAACCTCCCCACTCAACCCAACCTCCGCACTCCACCCAACCTCCGCACTCCACCCAAACTCCGCACTCCACCAAACTTCCGCACTCCACCCAACCTTCGCACTCAACCCAACCTCCCCACTTCACCCAACCTCCCAACTCCACCCAACCTCCCCACTCCACCCAACCTCCCCACTTCACCAAACCTCCCCACTTCACCCAACCTCCCCACTTCACCGAACCTCCCCACTCCACCCAACCTCCCCACTCAACCCAACCTCCCCACTCCACCCAACCTCCCCACTTCACCCAACCTCCGCACTCCATCCAACCTCCGCACTCCACCCAACCTCCCCACTTCACCCAACCTCCCCACTTCACCCAACCTCCCCACTCCACCCAACCTCCGCACTCCACCCAACTTCCGCACTCCACCCAACTTCCGCACTCCACCCAACCTCCGCACTCCACCCAAACTCCGCACTCCACCCAGCCTCCGCACTCCACCCAAACTCCGCACTCCACCAAACTTCCGCATTCCACGCAACCTCCCCACTCCAACCAACCTCCCCACTCCACCCAACCTCCCCACTCCACCCAACCTCCGCACTCCACCCAACCTCCGCACTCCACCCAAACTCCGCCCTCCACCAAACTTCCGCACTCCACGCAATCTCCCCTCTCCACCCAACCTCCCCACTCCATCCAACCTCCCCACTCCACCCAACCTCCCCAATTCACCCAACCTCCCCACTTCACCCAACCTCCCCACTCCTCCCAACCTCCGCACTCCACCCAACTTCCGCACTCCACCCAACTTCCGCACTCCACCCAACCTCCCCACTCCAACCAACCTCCCCACTCCACCCAACCTCCCCACTCCACCCAAACTCCCCACTCCACCCAACCTCCCCACTTCACCCAACCTCCCCATTCCACTATACCTCCCCACTTCACCCAACCTCTCCACTTCACCCAACCTCCCTACTTCACCCAACCTCCCCACTTCACCCAACTTCCCCACTTCACCCAACCTCCCCACTCCACCCAACCTCCCCAAATCACCCATCCTCCCCACTCCACCCAACCTCCCCACTCCACCCAACCTCCCCACTCCACCGAACCTCAGCACTCCAACCAACTTCCGCACTCCACCCAACCTCCGCATTCCACCCAAACTCCGCACTCCACCCAACCTCCGCACTTCACCCAACCTCCCCACTCCACCCAACCTCCCTACTTCACCCAACCTCCGCACTCCATCCAACCTCCGCACTCCACCCAATCTCCGCACTCCACCTAACCTCCCCACTTCACCCAACCTCCGCACTCCATCCAACCTCCGCACTCCACCCAACCTCCGCACTCCACCCAACCTCCCCACTCCACCCAACCTCCCCACTTCACCCAACCTCCCCACTTCACCCAACCTTCCCTCTCCACCCAACCTCCGCACTCCACCCAACTTCCGCACTCCACCCAAATTCCGCACTCCACCCAACCTCCGCACTCCTCCCAAACTCCGCACTCCACCTAACCTCCCCACTTCACCCAACCTCCGCACTTCACCCAACCTCCCTACTTCACTCAACCTCCCCACTTCACCCAACCTCCCCACTTCACCCAACCTCCCCACTCCACCCAACCTCCCCAAATCACCCATCCTCCCCACTCCACCCAACCTCCCCACTCCACCCAACCTCCCCACTCCACCGAACCTCCCCACTCCACCCAACCTCCCCACTTCACCAAACCTCCCCACTTCACCCAACCTCCCCACTTCACCGAACCTCCCCACTCCACCCAACCTCCCCACTCAACCCAACCTCCCCACTCCACCCAACATCCCCACTTCACCCAACCTCCGCACTCCATCCAACCTCCGCACTCCACCCAATCTCCGCACTCCACCTAACCTCCCCACTTCACCCAACCTCTGCACTCCATCCAACCTCCGCACTCCACCCAACTTCCGCACTCCACCCAACCTCCGCACTCCACCCAACTTTCGCACTCCACCCAACTTCCGCACTCCACCCAACCTCCCCACTTCACCCAACCTCCCCACTCTATCCATCCTCCCCACTCCACCCAACCTCCCCACTCCACCCAACCTCCCCACTCCATCCAACCTTCCCACTTCTCCCAACCTCCCCACTTCACCCAACCTCCCCACTCCACCCAACCTCCTCACTCCACCCAACCTCCCCACTTCACCCTACCTCCTCACTTCTCCCAACCTCCCCACTACACCCAACCTCCGCACTCCACCCAACCTTCGCACTCAACCCAACCTCCCCACTTCACCCAACCTCCCAACTCCACCCAAACTCCCCACTTCACCCAACCTCCGCACTCCATCCAACCTCCGCACTCTACCCAACCTCCGCACTCCACCCAACCTCCCCACTCCACCCAACCTCCGCACTCCACCAAACTTCCGCACTCCACGCAACCTCCCCACTCCACCCAACCTCCCCACTCCATCCAACCTCCCCACTCCACCCAACCTCCCCACTTCACCCAACCTCCCCGCTTCACCCAACCTCCCCACTCTTCCCAACCTCCGCACTCCACCCAACTTCCGCACTCCACCCAACTTCCCCACTCCATCCAACCTCCGCACACCACCCAACCTCCGCACTCCACCCAAACTCCGCACTCCACCAAACTTCCGCACTCCACGCAACCTCCCCACTCCAACCAACCTCCCCACTCCACCCAACCTCCCCACTCCACCCAACCTCCCCACTCCACCCAACTTCCCCACTCCATCCAACCTCCCCACTCCACCCAACCTCCCCACTTCACCCAACCTCCCCACTTCACCCAACCTCCCCACTCCTCCCAAACTTCGCACTCAACCCAACCTCCCCACTCCACCCAACCTCCCCACTTCACCCAACCTCCGCACTCCATCCAATCTCCGCACTCCACCTAGCCTCCCCACTTCACCCAACCTCCCCACTTCACCCAACCTCCCTACTTCACCCAACCTCCCCACTTCACCCAACCTCCCCACTTCACCCAACCTCCCCACTCCACCCAACCTCCCCAAATCACCCATCCTCCCCACTCCACCCAACCTCCCCACTCCACACTACCTCCCCACTCCACCGAACCTCCCCACTCCACCCAACCTCCCCACTTCACCCAAACTCGGCACTCCATCCAACCTCCCCACTCCAGCCAACCTCAGCACTCCAACCAACTTCCGCACTCCACCCAACCTCCGCACTCCACACAACCTCCCCACTTCACCCAACTTCCGCACTACACCTAACCTCCGCATTCCACCCAAACTCCGCACTCCACCCAACCTCCGCACTTCACCCAACCTCCCCACTCCACCCAACCTCCCTACTTCACCCAACCTCCGCACTCCATCCAACCTCCGCACTCCACCCAATCTCCGCACTCCACCTAACCTCCCCACTTCACCCAACCTCCGCACTCCATCCAACCTCCCCACTCCACTGAACCTCCCCACTTCACCCAACCTCCCCACTTCACCCAACCTTCCCTCTCCACCCAACCTCCGCACTCCACCCAACTTCCGCACTCCACCCAAATTCCGCACTCCACCCAACCTCCGCACTCCAACCAACTTCCGCACTCCACCCAACCTCCGCACTCCACCCAACCTCCCCACTTCACCCAAACTCCCCAATCCACCCAACCTCCGCACTCCACCCAAACTTCGCACTCAACCCAACCTCCCCACTTCACCCAACCTCCCAACTCCACCCAACCTCCCCACTTCACCCAACCTCCGCACTCCATCCAACCTCCGCATTACACCCAATCTCCGCACTCCACCTAACCTCCCCACTTCACCCAACCTCCCCACTTCACCCAACCTCCCTACTTCACTCAACCTCCCCACTTCACCCAACCTCCCCACTTCACCCAACCTCCCCACTCCACCCAACCTCCCCAAATCACACATCCTCCCCACTCCACCCAACCTCCCCACTCCACCGAACCTCAGCACTCCAACCAACTTCCGCACTCCACCCAACCTCCGCATTCCACCCAAACTCCGCACTCCACCCAACCTCCGCACTTCACCCAACCTCCCCACTCCACCCAACCTCCCTACTTCACCCAACCTCCGCACTCCATCCAACCTCCGCACTCCACCCAATCTCCGCACTCCACCTAACCTCCCCACTTCACCCAACCTCCGCACTCCATCCAACCTCCGCACTCCACCCAACCTCCGCACTCCACCCAACCTCCCCACTCCACCCAACCTCCCCACTTCACCCAACCTCCCCACTTCACCCAACCTTCCCTCTCCACCCAACCTCCGCACTCCACCCAACTTCCGCACTCCACCCAAATTCCGCACTCCACCCAACCTCCGCACTCCACCCAAACTCCGCACTCCACCTAACCTCCCCACTTCACCCAACCTCCGCACTTCACCCAACCTCCCTACTTCACTCAACCTCCCCACTTCACCCAACCTCCCCACTTCACCCAACCTCCCCACTACACCCAACCTCCCCAAATCACCCATCCTCCCCACTCCACCCAACCTCCCCACTCCACCCAACCTCCCCACTCCACCGAACCTCCCCACTCCACCCAACCTCCCCACTTCACCAAACCTCCCCACTTCACCCAACCTCCCCACTTCACCGAACCTCCCCACTCCACCCAACCTCCCCACTCAACCCAACCTCCCCACTCCACCCAACATCCCCACTTCACCCAACCTCCGCACTCCATCCAACCTCCGCACTCCACCCAATCTCCGCACTCCACCTAACCTCCCCACTTCACCCAACCTCCGCACTCCATCCAACCTCCGCACTCCACCCAACTTCCGCACTCCACCCAACCTCCGCACTCCACCCAACTTTCGCACTCCACCCAACTTCCGCACTCCACCCAACCTCCCCACTTCACCCAACCTCCCCACTCTATCCAACCTCCCCACTCCACCCAACCTCCCCACTCCACCCAACCTCCCCACTCCATCCAACCTTCCCACTTCTCCCAACCTCCCCACTTCACCCAACCTCCCCACTCCACCCAACCTCCTCACTCCACCCAACCTCCCCACTTCACCCTACCTCCTCACTTCTCCCAACCTCCCCACTACACCCAACCTCCGCACTCCACCCAACCTTCGCACTCAACCCAACCTCCCCACTTCACCCAACCTCCCAACTCCACCCAAACTCCCCACTTCACCCAACCTCCGCACTCCATCCAACCTCCGCACTCTACCCAACCTCCGCACTCCACCCAACCTCCGCACTCCACCCAACCTCCGCACTCCACCAAACTTCCGCACTCCACGCAACCTCCCCACTCCACCCAACCTCCCCACTCCACCCAACCTCCCCACTCCACCCAACCTCCCCACTCCACCGAACCTCCCCACTCCACCCAACCTCCCCACTTCACCAAACCTCCCCACTTCACCCAACCTCCCCACTTCACCGAACCTCCCCACTCCACCCAACCTCCCCACTCAACCCAACCTCCCCACTCCACCCAACATCCCCACTTCACCCAACCTCCGCACTCCATCCAACCTCCGCACTCCACCCAATCTCCGCACTCCACCTAACCTCCCCACTTCACCCAACCTCTGCACTCCATCCAACCTCCGCACTCCACCCAACTTCCGCACTCCACCCAACCTCCGCACTCCACCCAACTTTCGCACTCCACCCAACTTCCGCACTCCACCCAACCTCCCCACTTCACCCAACCTCCCCACTCTATCCAACCTCCCCACTCCACCCAACCTCCCCACTCCACCCAACCTCCCCACTCCATCCAACCTTCCCACTTCTCCCAACCTCCCCACTTCACCCAACCTCCCCACTCCACCCAACCTCCTCACTCCACCCAACCTCCCCACTTCACCCTACCTCCTCACTTCTCCCAACCTCCCCACTACACCCAACCTCCGCACTCCACCCAACCTTCGCACTCAACCCAACCTCCCCACTTCACCCAACCTCCCAACTCCACCCAAACTCCCCACTTCACCCAACCTCCGCACTCCATCCAACCTCCGCACTCTACCCAACCTCCGCACTCCACCCAACCTCCCCACTCCACCCAACCTCCGCACTCCACCAAACTTCCGCACTCCACGCAACCTCCCCACTCCACCCAACCTCCCCACTCCATCCAACCTCCCCACTCCACCCAACCTCCCCACTTCACCCAACCTCCCCGCTTCACCCAACCTCCCCACTCTTCCCAACCTCCGCACTCCACCCAACTTCCGCACTCCACCCAACTTCCCCACTCCATCCAACCTCCGCACACCACCCAACCTCCGCACTCCACCCAAACTCCGCACTCCACCAAACTTCCGCACTCCACGCAACCTCCCCACTCCAACCAACCTCCCCACTCCACCCAACCTCCCCACTCCACCCAACCTCCCCACTCCACCCAACTTCCCCACTCCATCCAACCTCCCCACTCCACCCAACCTCCCCACTTCACCCAACCTCCCCACTTCACCCAACCTCCCCACTCCTCCCAAACTTCGCACTCAACCCAACCTCCCCACTCCACCCAACCTCCCCACTTCACCCAACCTCCGCACTCCATCCAATCTCCGCACTCCACCTAGCCTCCCCACTTCACCCAACCTCCCCACTTCACCCAACCTCCCTACTTCACCCAACCTCCCCACTTCACCCAACCTCCCCACTTCACCCAACCTCCCCACTCCACCCAACCTCCCCAAATCACCCATCCTCCCCACTCCACCCAACCTCCCCACTCCACACTACCTCCCCACTCCACCGAACCTCCCCACTCCACCCAACCTCCCCACTTCACCCAAACTCGGCACTCCATCCAACCTCCCCACTCCAGCCAACCTCAGCACTCCAACCAACTTCCGCACTCCACCCAACCTCCGCACTCCACACAACCTCCCCACTTCACCCAACTTCCGCACTACACCTAACCTCCGCATTCCACCCAAACTCCGCACTCCACCCAACCTCCGCACTTCACCCAACCTCCCCACTCCACCCAACCTCCCTACTTCACCCAACCTCCGCACTCCATCCAACCTCCGCACTCCACCCAATCTCCGCACTCCACCTAACCTCCCCACTTCACCCAACCTCCGCACTCCATCCAACCTCCCCACTCCACTGAACCTCCCCACTTCACCCAACCTCCCCACTTCACCCAACCTTCCCTCTCCACCCAACCTCCGCACTCCACCCAACTTCCGCACTCCACCCAAATTCCGCACTCCACCCAACCTCCGCACTCCAACCAACTTCCGCACTCCACCCAACCTCCGCACTCCACCCAACCTCCCCACTTCACCCAAACTCCCCAATCCACCCAACCTCCGCACTCCACCCAAACTTCGCACTCAACCCAACCTCCCCACTTCACCCAACCTCCCAACTCCACCCAACCTCCCCACTTCACCCAACCTCCGCACTCCATCCAACCTCCGCATTACACCCAATCTCCGCACTCCACCTAACCTCCCCACTTCACCCAACCTCCCCACTTCACCCAACCTCCCTACTTCACTCAACCTCCCCACTTCACCCAACCTCCCCACTTCACCCAACCTCCCCACTCCACCCAACCTCCCCAAATCACACATCCTCCCCACTCCACCCAACCTCCCCACTCCACCGAACCTCAGCACTCCAACCAACTTCCGCACTCCACCCAACCTCCGCATTCCACCCAAACTCCGCACTCCACCCAACCTCCGCACTTCACCCAACCTCCCCACTCCACCCAACCTCCCTACTTCACCCAACCTCCGCACTCCATCCAACCTCCGCACTCCACCCAATCTCCGCACTCCACCTAACCTCCCCACTTCACCCAACCTCCGCACTCCATCCAACCTCCGCACTCCACCCAACCTCCGCACTCCACCCAACCTCCCCACTCCACCCAACCTCCCCACTTCACCCAACCTCCCCACTTCACCCAACCTTCCCTCTCCACCCAACCTCCGCACTCCACCCAACTTCCGCACTCCACCCAAATTCCGCACTCCACCCAACCTCCGCACTCCACCCACACTCCGCACTCCACCTAACCTCCCCACTTCACCCAACCTCCGCACTTCACCCAACCTCCCTACTTCACTCAACCTCCCCACTTCACCCAACCTCCCCACTTCACCCAACCTCCCCACTACACCCAACCTCCCCAAATCACCCATCCTCCCCACTCCACCCAACCTCCCCACTCCACCCAACCTCCCCACTCCACCGAACCTCCCCACTCCACCCAACCTCCCCACTTCACCAAACCTCCCCACTTCACCCAACCTCCCCACTTCACCGAACCTCCCCACTCCACCCAACCTCCCCACTCAACCCAACCTCCCCACTCCACCCAACATCCCCACTTCACCCAACCTCCGCACTCCATCCAACCTCCGCACTCCACCCAATCTCCGCACTCCACCTAACCTCCCCACTTCACCCAACCTCCGCACTCCATCCAACCTCCGCACTCCACCCAACTTCCGCACTCCACCCAACCTCCGCACTCCACCCAACTTTCGCACTCCACCCAACTTCCGCACTCCACCCAACCTCCCCACTTCACCCAACCTCCCCACTCTATCCAACCTCCCCACTCCACCCAACCTCCCCACTCCACCCAACCTCCCCACTCCATCCAACCTTCCCACTTCTCCCAACCTCCCCACTTCACCCAACCTCCCCACTCCACCCAACCTCCTCACTCCACCCAACCTCCCCACTTCACCCTACCTCCTCACTTCTCCCAACCTCCCCACTACACCCAACCTCCGCACTCCACCCAACCTTCGCACTCAACCCAACCTCCCCACTTCACCCAACCTCCCAACTCCACCCAAACTCCCCACTTCACCCAACCTCCGCACTCCATCCAACCTCCGCACTCTACCCAACCTCCGCACTCCACCCAACCTCCGCACTCCACCCAACCTCCGCACTCCACCAAACTTCCGCACTCCACGCAACCTCCCCACTCCACCCAACCTCCCCACTCCATCCAACCTCCCCACTCCACCCAACCTCCCCACTTCACCCAACCTCCCCGCTTCACCCAACCTCCCCACTCTTCCCAACCTCCGCACTCCACCCAACTTCCGCACTCCACCCAACTTCCCCACTCCATCCAACCTCCGCACACCACCCAACCTCCGCACTCCACCCAAACTCCGCACTCCACCAAACTTCCGCACTCCACGCAACCTCCCCACTCCAACCAACCTCCCCACTCCACCCAACCTCCCCACTCCACCCAACCTCCCCACTCCACCCAACTTCCCCACTCCATCCAACCTCCCCACTCCACCCAACCTCCCCACTTCACCCAACCTCCCCACTTCACCCAACCTCCCCACTCCTCCCAACCTCCGCACTCCACCCAACTTCCCCATTCCACCCAACCTCCGCACTCCACCCAACCTTCGCACTCAACCCAACCTCCCCACTCCACCCAACCTCCCCACTCCACCCAACCTCCCCACTCCACCCAACCTCCCCACTCCACCCAACTTCCCCACTCCATCCAACCTCCCCACTCCACCCAACCTCCCCACTTAACCCAACCTCCCCACTTCACCCAACCTCCCCACTCCTCCCAACCTTCGCACTCAACCCAACCTCCCCACTCCACCCAACCTCCCCACTTCACCCAACCTCCGCACTCCATCCAATCTCCGCACTCCACCTAGCCTCCCCACTTCACCCAACCTCCCCACTTCACCCAACCTCCCTACTTCACCCAACCTCCCCACTCCACCCAACCTCCCCAAATCACCCATCCTCCCCACTCCACCCAACCTCCCCACTCCACACTACCTCCCCACTCCACCGAACCTCCCCACTCCACCCAACCTCCCCACTTCACCCAAACTCGGCACTCCATCCAACCTCCCCACTCCAGCCAACCTCAGCACTCCAAACAACTTCCGCACTCCACCCAACCTCCGCACTCCACACAACCTCCCCACTTCACCCAACTTCCGCACTACACCTAACCTCCGCATTCCACCCAAACTCCGCACTCCACCCAACCTCCGCACTTCACCCAACCTCCCCACTCCACCCAACCTCCCTACTTCACCCAACCTCCGCACTCCATCCAACCTCCGCACTCCACCCAAACTCCGCACTCCACCTAACCTCCCCACTTCACCCAACCTCCGCACTTCACCCAACCTCCCTACTTCACTCAACCTCCCCACTTCACCCAACCTCCCCACTTCACCCAACCTCCCCACTACACCCAACCTCCCCAAATCACCCATCCTCCCCACTCCACCCAACCTCCCCACTCCACCCAACCTCCCCACTCCACCGAACCTCCCCACTCCACCCAACCTCCCCACTTCACCAAACCTCCCCACTTCACCCAACCTCCCCACTTCACCGAACCTCCCCACTCCACCCAACCTCCCCACTCAACCCAACCTCCCCACTCCACCCAACATCCCCACTTCACCCAACCTCCGCACTCCATCCAACCTCCGCACTCCACCCAATCTCCGCACTCCACCTAACCTCCCCACTTCACCCAACCTCCGCACTCCATCCAACCTCCGCACTCCACCCAACTTCCGCACTCCACCCAACCTCCGCACTCCACCCAACTTTCGCACTCCACCCAACTTCCGCACTCCACCCAACCTCCCCACTTCACCCAACCTCCCCACTCTATCCAACCTCCCCACTCCACCCAACCTCCCCACTCCACCCAACCTCCCCACTCCATCCAACCTTCCCACTTCTCCCAACCTCCCCACTTCACCCAACCTCCCCACTCCACCCAACCTCCTCACTCCACCCAACCTCCCCACTTCACCCTACCTCCTCACTTCTCCCAACCTCCCCACTACACCCAACCTCCGCACTCCACCCAACCTTCGCACTCAACCCAACCTCCCCACTTCACCCAACCTCCCAACTCCACCCAAACTCCCCACTTCACCCAACCTCCGCACTCCATCCAACCTCCGCACTCTACCCAACCTCCGCACTCCACCCAACCTCCGCACTCCACCCAACCTCCGCACTCCACCAAACTTCCGCACTCCACGCAACCTCCCCACTCCACCCAACCTCCCCACTCCATCCAACCTCCCCACTCCACCCAACCTCCCCACTTCACCCAACCTCCCCGCTTCACCCAACCTCCCCACTCTTCCCAACCTCCGCACTCCACCCAACTTCCGCACTCCACCCAACTTCCCCACTCCATCCAACCTCCGCACACCACCCAACCTCCGCACTCCACCCAAACTCCGCACTCCACCAAACTTCCGCACTCCACGCAACCTCCCCACTCCAACCAACCTCCCCACTCCACCCAACCTCCCCACTCCACCCAACCTCCCCACTCCACCCAACTTCCCCACTCCATCCAACCTCCCCACTCCACCCAACCTCCCCACTTCACCCAACCTCCCCACTTCACCCAACCTCCCCACTCCTCCCAACCTCCGCACTCCACCCAACTTCCCCATTCCACCCAACCTCCGCACTCCACCCAACCTTCGCACTCAACCCAACCTCCCCACTCCACCCAACCTCCCCACTCCACCCAACCTCCCCACTCCACCCAACCTCCCCACTCCACCCAACTTCCCCACTCCATCCAACCTCCCCACTCCACCCAACCTCCCCACTTAACCCAACCTCCCCACTTCACCCAACCTCCCCACTCCTCCCAACCTTCGCACTCAACCCAACCTCCCCACTCCACCCAACCTCCCCACTTCACCCAACCTCCGCACTCCATCCAATCTCCGCACTCCACCTAGCCTCCCCACTTCACCCAACCTCCCCACTTCACCCAACCTCCCTACTTCACCCAACCTCCCCACTCCACCCAACCTCCCCAAATCACCCATCCTCCCCACTCCACCCAACCTCCCCACTCCACACTACCTCCCCACTCCACCGAACCTCCCCACTCCACCCAACCTCCCCACTTCACCCAAACTCGGCACTCCATCCAACCTCCCCACTCCAGCCAACCTCAGCACTCCAACCAACTTCCGCACTCCACCCAACCTCCGCACTCCACACAACCTCCCCACTTCACCCAACTTCCGCACTACACCTAACCTCCGCATTCCACCCAAACTCCGCACTCCACCCAACCTCCGCACTTCACCCAACCTCCCCACTCCACCCAACCTCCCTACTTCACCCAACCTCCGCACTCCATCCAACCTCCGCACTCCACCCAATCTCCGCACTCCACCTAACCTCCCCACTTCACCCAACCTCCGCACTCCATCCAACCTCCCCACTCCACTCAACCTCCCCACTTCACGCAACCTCCCCACTTCACCCAACCTTCCCTCTCCACCCAACCTCCGCACTCCACCCAACTTCCGCACTCCACCCAAATTCCGCACTCCACCCAACCTCCGCACTCCAACCAACTTCCGCACTCCACCCAACCTCCGCACTCCACCCAACCTCCCCACTTCACCCAAACTCCCCAATCCACCCAACCTCCGCACTCCACCCAAACTTCGCACTCAACCCAACCTCCCCACTTCACCCAACCTCCCAACTCCACCCAACCTCCCCACTTCACCCAACCTCCGCACTCCATCCAACCTCCGCACTCCACCCAATCTCCGCACTCCACCTAACCTCCCCACTTCACCCAACCTCCCCACTTCACCCAACCTCCCTACTTCACCTAACCTCCCCACTTCACCCAACCTCCCCACTTCACCCAACCTCCCCACTCCACCCAACCTCCCCAAATCACCCATCCTCCCCACTCCACCCAACCTCCCCACTCCACCGAACCTCAGCACTCCAACCAACTTCCGCACTCCACCCAACCTCCGCACTCCACCCAAACTCCGCACTCCACCCAACCTCCGCACTTCACCCAACCTCCCCACTCCACCCAACCTCCCTACTTCACCCAACCTCCGCACTCCATCCAACCTCCGCACTCCACCCAATCTCCGCACTCCACCTAACCTCCCCACTTCACCCAACCTCCGCACTCCATCCAACCTCCGCACTCCACCCAACCTCCGCACTCCACCCAACCTCCCCACTCCACCCAACCTCCCCACTTCACCCAACCTCCCCACTTCACCCAACCTTCCCTCTCCACCCAACCTCCGCACTCCACCCAACTTCCGCACTCCACCCAAATTCCGCACTCCACCCAACCTCCGCACTCCACCCAAACTCCGCACTCCACCTAACCTCCCCACTTCACCCAACCTCCGCACTTCACCCAACCTCCCTACTTCACTCAACCTCCCCACTTCACCCAACCTCCCCACTTCACCCAACCTCCCCACTCCACCCAACCTCCCCAAATCACCCATCCTCCCCACTCCACCCAACCTCCCCACTCCACCCAACCTCCCCACTCCACCGAACCTCCCCACTCCACCCAACCTCCCCACTTCACCAAACCTCCCCACTTCACCCAACCTCCCCACTTCACCGAACCTCCCCACTCCACCCAACCTCCCCACTCAACCCAACCTCCCCACTCCACCCAACATCCCCACTTCACCCAACCTCCGCACTCCATCCAACCTCCGCACTCCACCCAATCTCCGCACTCCACCTAACCTCCCCACTTCACCCAACCTCCGCACTCCATCCAACCTCCGCACTCCACCCAACTTCCGCACTCCACCCAACCTCCGCACTCCACCCAACTTTCGCACTCCACCCAACTTCCGCACTCCACCCAACCTCCCCACTTCACCCAACCTCCCCACTCTATCCAACCTCCCCACTCCACCCAACCTCCCCACTCCACCCAACCTCCCCACTCCATCCAACCTTCCCACTTCTCCCAACCTCCCCACTTCACCCAACCTCCCCACTCCACCCAACCTCCTCACTCCACCCAACCTCCCCACTTCACCCTACCTCCTCACTTCTTCCAACCTCCCCACTACACCCAACCTCCGCACTCCACCCAACCTTCGCACTCAACCCAACCTCCCCACTTCACCCAACCTCCCAACTCCACCCAAACTCCCCACTTCACCCAACCTCCGCACTCCATCCAACCTCCGCACTCTACCCAACCTCCGCACTCCACCCAACCTCCGCACTCCACCCAACCTCCGCACTCCACAAAACTTCCGCACTCCACGCAACCTCCCCACTCCACCCAACCTCCCCACTCCATCCAACCTCCCCACTCCACCCAACCTCCCCACTTCACCCAACCTCCCCGCTTCACCCAACCTCCCCACTCTTCCCAACCTCCGCACTCCACCCAACTTCCGCACTCCACCCAACTTCCCCACTCCATCCAACCTCCGCACACCACCCAACCTCCGCACTCCACCCAAACTCCGCACTCCACCAAACTTCCGCACTCCACGCAACCTCCCCACTCCAACCAACCTCCCCACTCCACCCAACCTCCCCACTCCACCCAACCTCCCCACTCCACCCAACTTCCCCACTCCATCCAACCTCCCCACTCCACCCAACCTCCCCACTTCACCCAACCTCCCCACTTCACCCAACCTCCCCACTCCTCCCAACCTCCGCACTCCACCCAACTTCCCCATTCCACCCAACCTCCGCACTCCACCCAACCTTCGCACTCAACCCAACCTCCCCACTCCACCCAACCTCCCCACTTCACCCAACCTCCGCACTCCATCCAATCTCCGCACTCCACCTAGCCTCCCCACTTCACCCAACCTCCCCACTTCACCCAACCTCCCTACTTCACCCAACCTCCCCACTTCACCCAACCTCCCCACTTCACCCAACCTCCCCACTCCACCCAACCTCCCCAAATCACCCATCCTCCCCACTCCACCCAACCTCCCCACTCCACACTACCTCCCCACTCCACCGAACCTCCCCACTCCACCCAACCTCCCCACTTCACCCAAACTCGGCACTCCATCCAACCTCCCCACTCCAGCCAACCTCAGCACTCCAACCAACTTCCGCACTCCACCCAACCTCCGCACTCCACACAACCTCCCCACTTCACCCAACTTCCGCACTACACCTAACCTCCGCATTCAACCCAAACTCCGCACTCCACCCAACCTCCGCACTTCACCCAACCTCCCCACTCCACCCAACCTCCTTACTTCACCCAACCTCCGCACTCCATCCAACCTCCGCACTCCACCCAATCTCCGCACTCCACCTAACCTCCCCACTTCACCCAACCTCCGCACTCCATCCAACCTCCCCACTCCACTCAACCTCCCCACTTCACCCAACCTCCCCACTTCACCCAACCTTCCCTCTCCACCCAACCTCCGCACTCCACCCAACTTCCGCACTCCACCCAAATTCCGCACTCCACCCAACCTCCGCACTCCAACCAACTTCCGCACTCCACCCAACCTCCGCACTCCACCCAACCTCCCCACTTCACCCAAACTCCCCAATCCACCCAACCTCCGCACTCCACCCAAACTTCGCACTCAACCCAACCTCCCCACTTCACCCAACCTCCCAACTCCACCCAACCTCCCCACTTCACCCAACCTCCGCACTCCATCCAACCTCCGCACTCCACCCAATGTCCGCACTCCACCTAACCTCCCCACTTCACCCAACCTCCCCACTTCACCCAACCTCCCTACTTCACTCAACCTCCCCACTTCACCCAACCTCCCCACTTCACCCAACCTCCCCACTCCACCCAACCTCCCCAAATCACCCATCCTCCCCACTCCACCCAACCTCCCCACTCCACCCAACCTCCCCACTCCACCGAACCTCCCCACTCCACCCAACCTCCCCACTTCACCAAACCTCCCCACTTCACCCAACCTCCCCACTTCACCGAACCTCCCCACTCCACCCAACCTCCCCACTCAACCCAACCTCCCCACTCCACCCAACCTCCCCACTTCACCCAACCTCCGCACTCCATCCAACCTCCGCACTCCACCCAATCTCCGCACTCCACCTAACCTCCCCACTTCACCCAACCTCCGCACTCCATCCAACCTCCGCACTCCACCCAACTTCCGCACTCCACCCAACCTCCGCACTCCACCCAACTTTCGCACTCCACCCAACTTCCGCATTCCACCCAACCTCCCCACTTCACCCAACCTCCCCACTCCATCCAACCTCCCCACTCCACCCAACCTCCCCACTCCACCCAACCTCCCCACTCCACCCAACCTTCCCACTTCTCCCAACCTCCCCACTTCACCCAACCTCCCCACTCCACCCAACCTCCTCACTCCACCCAACCTCCCCACTTCACCCTACCTCCTCACTTCTCCCAACCTCCCCACTACACCCAACCTCCGCACTCCACCCAACCTTCGCACTCAACCCAACCTCCCCACTTCACCCAACCTCCCAACTCCACCCAAACTCCCCACTTCACCCAACCTCCGCACTCCATCCAACCTCCGCACTCTACCCAACCTCCGCACTCCACCCAACCCCCGCACTCCACCCAACCTCCGCACTCCACCAAACTTCCGCACTCCACGCAACCTCCCCACTCCACCCAACCTCCCCACTCCATCCAACCTCCCCACTCCACCCAACCTCCCCACTTCACCCAACCTCCCCGCTTCACCCAACCTCCCCACTCTTCCCAACCTCCGCACTCCACCCAACTTCCGCACTCCACCCAACTTCCCCACTCCATCCAACCTCCGCACACCACCCAACCTCCGCACTCCACCCAAACTCCGCACTCCACCAAACTTCCGCACTCCACGCAACCTCCCCACTCCAACCAACCTCCCCACTCCACCCAACCTCCCCACTCCACCCAACCTCCCCACTCCACCCAACTTCCCCACTCCATCCAACCTCCCCACTCCACCCAACCTCCCCACTTCACCCAACCTCCCCACTTCACCCAACCTCCCCACTCCTCCCAACCTCCGCACTCCACCCAACTTCCCCATTCCACCCAACCTCCGCACTCCACCCAACCTTCGCACTCAACCCAACCTCCCCACTCCACCCAACCTCCCCACTTCACCCAACCTCCGCACTCCATCCAACCTCCGCACTCCACCCAATCTCCGCACTCCACCTAACCTCCCCACTTCACCCAACCTCCGCACTCCATCCAACCTCCGCACTCCACCCAACCTCCGCACTCCACCCAACCTCCGCACTCCACCCAACTTCCGCACTCCACCCAACTTCCGCACTCCACCCAACCTCCGCACTCTACCCAACCTCCCAACTCCACCCAACCTCCCCACTTCTCCCAACCTCCCCACTTCACCCAACCTCCCCACTCCACCCAACCTCCTCACTCCACCCAACCTCCCCACTTCACCCTACCTCCCCACTTCACCCAACCTCCCCACTGCACCCAACTTCCGCACTCCACCCAACCTCCGCACTCCACCCAAACTCCGCACTCCACCAAACTTCCGCACTCCACGCAACCTCCCCACTCCAACCAACCTCCCCACTCCACCCAACCTCCCCACTCCACCCAACCTCCCCACTCCACCCAACCTCCCCACTTCACCCAACCTCCCCATTCCACTATACCTCCCCACTTCACCCAACCTCCCCACTCCTCCCAACCTCCGCACTCCACCCAACTTCCGCACTCCACCCAACTTCCGCACTCCACCCAACCTCCCCACTCCACACTACTTCCCCACTCCACCGAACCTCCCCACTCCACCCAACCTCCCCACTTCACCCAAACTCGGCACTCCATCCAACCTCCCCACTCCAGCCAACCTCAGCACTCCAACCAACTTCCGCACTCCACCCAACCTCCGCACTCCACACAACCTCCCCACTTCACCCAACTTCCGCACTACACCTAACCTCCGCATTCCACCCAAACTCCGCACTCCACCCAACCTCCGCACTTCACCCAACCTCCCCACTTCACCCAACCTCCCTACTTCACCCAACCTCCGCACTCCATCCAACCTCCGCACTCCACCCAATCTCCGCACTCCACCTAACCTCCCCACTTCACCCAACCTCCGCACTCCATCCAACCTCCGCACTCCACCCAACCTACGCACTCCACCCAACCTCCCCACTCCACCCAACCTCCCCACTTCACCCAACCTCCCCACTTCACCCAACCTTCCCACTCCACCCAACCTCCGCACTCCACCCAACTACCGCACTCCACCCAAATTCCGCACTCCACCCAACCTCCGCACTCCACCCAAACTCCGCACTCCACCCAACCTCCGCACTCCACCCAAACTCCGCACTCCACCAAACTTCCGCACTCCACGCAACCTCCCCACTCCAACCAACCTCCCCACTCCACCCAACCTCCGCACTCCACCCAACCTCCGCACTCCACCCAAACTCCGCACTCCACCAAACTTCCGCACTCCACCCAACCTTCGCACTCAACCCAACCTCCCCACTTCACCCAACCTCCCAACTCCACCCAACCTCCCCACTCCACCCAACCTCCCCACTTCACCAAACCTCCCCACTTCACCCAACCTCCCCACTTCACCGAACCTCCCCACTCCACCCCAACCTCCCCACTCAACCCAACCTCCCCACTCCACCCAACCTCCCCACTTCACCCAACCTCCGCACTCCATCCAACCTCCGCACTCCACCCAACCTCCCCACTTCACCCAACCTCCCCACTTCACCCAACCTCCCCACTCCACCCAACCTCCGCACTCCACCCAACTTCCGCACTCCACCCTACTTCCGCACTCCACCCAACCTCCGCACTCCACCCAAACTCCGCACTCCACCCAGCCTCCGCACTCCACCCAAACTCCGCACTCCACCAAACTTCCGCATTCCACGCAACCTCCCCACTCCAACCAACCTCCCCACTCCACCCAACCTCCCCACTCCACCCAACCTCCGCACTCCACCCAACCTCCGCACTCCACCCAAACTCCGCACTCCACCAAACTTCCGCACTCCACGCAATCTCCCCTCTCCACCCAACCTCCCCACTCCATCCAACCTCCCCACTCCACCCAACCTCCCCAATTCACCCAACCTCCCCACTTCACCCAACCTCCCCACTCCTCCCAACCTCCGCACTCCACCCAACTTCCGCACTCCACCCAACTTCCGCACTCCACCCAACCTCCCCACTCCAACCAACCTCCCCACTCCACCCAACCTCCCCACTCCACCCAAACTCCCCACTCCACCCAACCTCCCCACTTCACCCAACCTCCCCATTCCACTATACCTCCCCACTTCACCCAACCTCTCCACTTCACCCAACCTCCCTACTTCACCCAACCTCCCCACTTCACCCAACTTCCCCACTTCACCCAACCTCCCCACTCCACCCAACCTCCCCAAATCACCCATCCTCCCCACTCCACCCAACCTCCCCACTCCACCCAACCTCCCCACTCCACCGAACCTCAGCACTCCAACCAACTTCCGCACTCCACCCAACCTCCGCACTCCACCCAGCCTCCCCACTTCACCCAAACTCCCCACTCCACCCAACCTCCGCACTCCACCCAACCTTCGCACTCAACCCAACCTCCCCACTTCACCCAACCTCCCAACTCCACCCAACCTCCCCACTTCACCCAACCTCCGCACTCCATCCAATCTCCGCACTCCACCTAGCCTCCCCACTTCACCCAACCTCCCCACTTCACCCAACCTCCCTACTTCACCCAACCTCCCCACTTCACCCAACCTCCCCACTTCAACCAACCTCCCCACTCCACCCAACCTCCCCAAATCACCCATCCTCCCCACTCCACCCAACCTCCCCACTCCACCCAACCTCCCCACTTCACCCAAACTCGGCACTCCATCCAACCTCCCCACTCCAGCCAACCTCAGCACTCCAACCAACTTCCGCACTCCACCCAACCTCCGCACTCCACACAACCTCCCCACTTCACCCAACTTCCGCACTACACCTAACCTCCGCATTCCACCCAAACTCCGCACTCCACCCAACCTCCGCACTTCACCCAACCTCCCCACTCCACCCAACCTCCCTACTTCACCCAACCTCCGCACTCCATCCAACCTCCGCACTCCAACCAATCTCCGCACTCCACCTAACCTCCCCACTTCAACCAACCTCCGCACTCCATCCAACCTCCGCACTCCACCCAACCTCCGCACTCCACCCAACCTCCCCACTCCACCCAACCTCCCCACTTCACCCAACCTCCCCACTTCACCCAACCTTCCCTCTCCACCCAACCTCCGCACTCCACCCAACTTCCGCACTCCACCCAAATTCCCCACTCCACCCAACCTCCGCACTCCACCCAACCTCCGCACTCCACCCAAACTCCGCACTCCACCAAACTTCCGCACTCCACGCAATCTCCCCTCTCCACCCAACCTCCCCACTCCATCCAACCTCCCCACTCCACCCAACCTCCCCAATTCACCCAACCTCCCCACTTCACCCAACCTCCCCACTCCTCCCAACCTCCGCACTCCACCCAACTTCCGCACTCCACCCAACTTCCGCACTCCACCCAACCTCCCCACTCCAACCAACCTCCCCACTCCACCCAACCTCCCCACTCCACCCAAACTCCCCACTCCACCCAGCCTCCCCACTTCGCCCAACCTCCCCATTCCACTATACCTCCCCACTTCACCCAACCTCTCCACTTCACCCAACCTCCCTACTTCACCCAACCTCCCCACTTCACCCAACTTCCCCACTTCACCCAACCTCCCCACTCCACCCAACCTCCCCAAATCACCCATCCTCCCCACTCCACCCAACCTCCCCACTCCACCCAACCTCCCCACTCCACCGAACCTCAGCACTCCAACCAACTTCCGCACTCCACCCAACCTCCGCATTCCACCCAAACTCCGCACTCCACCCAACCTCCGCACTTCACCCAACCTCCCCACTCCACCCAACCTCCCTACTTCACCCAACCTCCGCACTCCATCCAACCTCCGCACTCCACCCAATCTCCGCACTCCACCTAACCTCCCCACTTCACCCAACCTCCGCACTCCATCCAACCTCCGCACTCCACCCAACCTCCGCACTCCACCCAACCTCCCCACTCCACCCAACCTCCCCACGTCACCCAACCTTCCCTCTCCACCCAACCTCCGCACTCCACCCAACTTCCGCACTCCACCCAAATTCCGCACTCCACCCAACCTCCGCACTCCACCCAAACTCCGCACTCCACCCAACCTCCGCATTCCACCCAACCTCCCCACTTCACCCAACCTCCGCACTCCATCCAATCTCCGCACTCCACCTAGCCTCCCCACTTCACCCAACCTCCCCACTTCACCCAACCTCCCTACTTCACCCAACCTCCCCACTTCACCCAACCTCCCCACTTCACCCAACCGTCCCACTCCACCCAACCTCCCCAAATCACCCATCCTCCCCACTCCACCCAACCTCCCCACTCCACACTACCTCCCCACTCCACCGAACCTCCCCACTCCACCCAACCTCCCCACTTCACCCAAACTCGGCTCTCCATCCAACCTCCCCACTCCAGCCAACCTCAGCACTTCACCCAACTTCCGCACTACACCTAACCTCCGCATTCCACCCAAACTCCGCACTCCACCCAACCTCCGCACTTCACCCAACCTCCCCACTCCACCCAACCTCCCTACTTCACCCAACCTCCGCACTCCATCCAACCTCCGCACTCCACCCAATCTCCGCACTCCACCCAATCTCCGCACTCCACCTAACCTCCCCACTTCAACCAACCTCCGCACTCCATCCAACCTCCGCACTCCACCCAACCTCCGCACTCCACCCAACCTCCCCACTCCACCCAACCTCCCCACTTCACCCAACCTCCCCACTTCACCCAACCTTCCCTCTCCACCCAACCTCCGCACTCCACCCAACTTCCGCACTCCACCCAAATTCCCCACTCCACCCAACCTCCGCACTCCACCCAACCTCCGCACTCCACCCAAACTCCGCACTCCACCAAACTTCCGCACTCCACGCAATCTCCCCTCTCCACCCAACCTCCCCACTCCATCCAACCTCCCCACTCCACCCAACCTCCCCAATTCACCCAACCTCCCCACTTCACCCAACCTCCCCACTCCTCCCAACCTCCGCACTCCACCCAACTTCCGCACTCCACCCAACTTCCGCACTCCACCCAACCTCCCCACTCCAACCAACCTCCCCACTCCACCCAACCTCCCCACTCCACCCAAACTCCCCACTCCACCCAACCTCCCCACTTCACCCAACCTCCCCATTCCACTATACCTCCCCACTTCACCCAACCTCTCCACTTCACCCAACCGCCCTACTTCACCCAACCTCCCCACTTCACCCAACTTCCCCACTTCACCCAACCTCCCCACTCCACCCAACCTCCCCAAATCACCCATCCTCCCCACTCCACCCAACCTCCCCACTCCACCCAACCTCCCCACTTCACCCAACCTCCCCATTCCACTATACCTCCCCACTTCACCCAACCTCCCCACTCCTCCCAACCTCCGCACTCCACCAAACTTCCGCACTCCACGCAATCTCCCCTCTCCACCCAACCTCCCCACTCCATCCAACCTCCCCACTCCACCCAACCTCCCCAAATCACCAAACCTCCCCACTTCACCCAACCTCCCCACTTCACCCAACCTCCCCACTCCACCCAACCTCCGCACTCCACCCAACATCCGCACTCCACCAAACTTCCGCACTCCACGCAACCTCCCCACTCCACCCAACCTCCCCACTCCATCCAACCTCCCCACTCCACCCAACCTCCCCACTTCACCCAACCTCCCCGCTTCACCCAACCTCCCCACTCTTCCCAACCTCCGCACTCCACCCAACTTCCGCACTCCACCCAACTTCCCCACTCCATCCAACCTCCGCACACCACCCAACCTCCGCACTCCACCCAAACTCCGCACTCCACCAAACTTCCGCACTCCACGCAACCTCCCCACTCCAACCAACCTCCCCACTCCACCCAACCTCCCCACTCCACCCAACCTCCCCACTCCACCCAACTTCCCCACTCCATCCAACCTCCCCACTCCACCCAACCTCCCCACTTCACCCAACCTCCCCACTTCACCCAACCTCCCCACTCCTCCCAACCTCCGCACTCCACCCAACTTCCCCATTCCACCCAACCTCCGCACTCCACCCAACCTTCGCACTCAACCCAACCTCCCCACTCCACCCAACCTCCCCACTTCACCCAACCTCCGCACTCCATCCAACCTCCGCACTCCACCCAATCTCCGCACTCCACCTAACCTCCCCACTTCACCCAACCTCCGCACTCCATCCAACCTCCGCACTCCACCCAACCTCCGCACTCCACCCAACCTCCGCACTCCACCCAACTTCCGCACTCCACCCAACTTCCGCACTCCACCCAACCTCCGCACTCTACCCAACCTCCCAACTCCACCCAACCTCCCCACTCCACCCAACCTCCCCACTCCACCCAACCTCCCCACTCCACCCAACCTCCCCACTTCACCCAACCTCCCCATTCCACTATACCTCCCCACTTCACCCAACCTCCCCACTCCTCCCAACCTCCGCACTCCACCCAACTTCCGCACTCCACCCAACTTCCGCACTCCACCCAACCTCCCCACTCCACACTACTTCCCCACTCCACCGAACCTCCCCACTCCACCCAACCTCCCCACTTCACCCAAACTCGGCACTCCATCCAACCTCCCCACTCCAGCCAACCTCAGCACTCCAACCAACTTCCGCACTCCACCCAACCTCCGCACTCCACACAACCTCCCCACTCCACCCAACCTCCCTACTTCACCCAACCTCCGCACTCCACCCAACCTCCGCACTCCACCCAATCTCCGCACTCCACCTAACCTCCCCACTTCACCCAACCTCCGCACTCCATCCAACCTCCGCACTCCACCCAACCTACGCACTCCACCCAACCTCCCCACTCCACCCAACCTCCCCACTTCACCCAACCTCCCCACTTCACCCAACCTTCCCACTCCACCCAACCTCCGCACTCCACCCAACTTCCGCACTCCACCCAAATTCCGCACTCCACCCAACCTCCGCACTCCACCCAAACTCCGCACTCCACCCAACCTCCGCACTCCACCCAAACTCCGCACTCCACCAAACTTCCGCACTCCACGCAACCTCCCCACTCCAACCAACCTCCCCACTCCACCCAACCTCCGCACTCCACCCAACCTCCGCACTCCACCCAAACTCCGCACTCCACCAAACTTCCGCACTCCACCCAACCTTCGCACTCAACCCAACCTCCCCACTTCACCCAACCTCCCAACTCCACCCAACCTCCCCACTCCACCCAACCTCCCCACTTCACCAAACCTCCCCACTTCACCCAACCTCCCCACTTCACCGAACCTCCCCACTCCACCCAACCTCCCCACTCAACCCAACCTCCCCACTCCACCCAACCTCCCCACTTCACCCAACCTCCGCACTCCATCCAACCTCCGCACTCCACCCAATCTCCGCACTCCACCTAACCTCCCCACTTCACCCAACCTCCGCACTCCATCCAACCTCCGCACTCCACCCAACTTCCGCACTCCACCCAACCTCCCCACTCCACCCAACCTCCCCACTCCACCCAACCTCCCCACTTCACCCAACCTCCCCACTTCACCCAGCCTCCCCACTCCACCCAACCTCCGCACTCCACCCAACTTCCGCACTCCACCCAACTTCCGCACTCCACCCAACCTCCGCACTCCACCCAAACTCCGCACTCCACCCAGCCTCCGCACTCCACCCAAACTCCGCACTCCACCAAACTTCCGCATTCCACGCAACCTCCCCACTCCAACCAACCTCCCCACTCCACCCAACCTCCCCACTCCACCCAACCTCCGCACTCCACCCAACCTCCGCACTCCACCCAAACTCCGCACTCCACCAAACTTCCGCACTCCACGCAATCTCCCCTCTCCACCCAACCTCCCCACTCCATCCAACCTCCCCACTCCACCCAACCTCCCCAATTCACCCAACCTCCCCACTTCACCCAACCTCCCCACTCCTCCCAACCTCCGCACTCCACCCAACTTCCGCACTCCACCCAACTTCCGCACTCCACCCAACCTCCCCACTCCAACCAACCTCCCCACTCCACCCAACCTCCCCACTCCACCCAAACTCCCCACTCCACCCAACCTCCCCACTTCACCCAACCTCCCCATTCCACTATACCTCCCCACTTCACCCAACCTCTCCACTTCACCCAACCTCCCTACTTCACCCAACCTCCCCACTTCACCCAACTTCCCCACTTCACCCAACCTCCCCACTCCACCCAACCTCCCCAAATCACCCATCCTCCCCACTCCACCCAACCTCCCCACTCCACCCAACCTCCCCACTCCACCGAACCTCAGCACTCCAACCAACTTCCGCACTCCACCCAACCTCCGCACTCCACCCAACCTCCCCACTTCACCCAAACTCCCCACTCCACCCAACCTCCGCACTCCACCCAACCTTCGCACTCAACCCAACCTCCCCACTTCACCCAACCTCCCAACTCCACCCAACCTCCCCACTTCACCCAACCTCCGCACTCCATCCAATCTCCGCACTCCACCTAGCCTCCCCACTTCACCCAACCTCCCCACTTCACCCAACCTCCCAACTTCACCCAACCTCCCCACTTCACCCAACCTCCCCACTTCACCCAACCTCCCCACTCCACCCAACCTCCCCAAATCACCCATCCTCCCCACTCCACCCAACCTCCCCACTCCACACTACCTCCCCACTCCACCGAACCTCCCCACTCCACCCAACCTCCCCACTTCACCCAAACTCGGCACTCCATCCAACCTCCCCACTCCAGCCAACCTCAGCACTCCAACCAACTTCCGCACTCCACCCAACCTCCGCACTCCACACAACCTCCCCACTTCACCCAACTTCCGCACTACACCTAACCTCCGCATTCCACCCAAACTCCGCACTCCACCCAACCTCCGCACTTCACCCAACCTCCCCACTCCACCCAACCTCCCTACTTCACCCAACCTCCGCACTCCATCCAACCTCCGCACTCCACCCAATCTCCGCACTCCACCTAACCTCCCCACTTCACCCAACCTCCGCACTCCATCCAACCTCCGCACTCCACCCAACCTCCGCACTCCACCCAACCTCCCCACTCCACCCAACCTCCCCACTTCACCCAACCTCCCCACTTCACCCAACCTTCCCTCTCCACCCAACCTCCGCACTCCACCCAACTTCCGCACTCCACCCAAATTCCGCACTCCACCCAACCTCCGCACTCCACCCAAACTCCGCACTCCACCCAACCTCCGCACTCCACCCAAACTCCGCACTCCACCAAACTTCCGCACTCCACGCAACCTCCCCACTCCAACCAACCTCCCCACTCCACCCAACCTCCCCACTCCACCCAACCTCCCCAAATCACCAAACCTCCCCACTTCACCCAACCTCCCCACTTCACCCAACCTCCCCACTCCACCCAACCTCCGCACTCCACCCAACTTCCGCACTCCACCCAACTTCCGCACTCCACCCAACCTCCGCACTCCACCCAAACTCCGCACTCCACCCAACCTCCGCACTCCACCCAAACTCCGCACTTCACCAAACTTCCGCACTCCACGCAACCTCCCCACTCCAACCAACCTCCCTACTCCACCCAACCTCCCCACTTCACCCAACCTCCGCACTCCACCCAACCTCCGCACTCCACCCAAACTCCGCACTCCACCAAACTTCCGCACTCCACGCAACCTCCCCTCTCCACCCAACCTCCCCACTCCATCAAACCTCCCCACTCCACCCAACCTCCCCACTTCACCCAACCTCCCCACTTCACCCAACCTCCCCACTCCTCCCAACCTCCGCACTCCACCCAACTTCCGCACTCCACCCAACTTCCGCACTCCACCCAACCTCCCCACTCCAACCAACCTGCCCACTCCACCCAACCTCCCCACTCCACCCAACCTCCCCACTCCACCCAACCTCCCCACTTCACCCAACCTCCTCACTTCTCCCAACCTCCCCACTACACCCAACCTCCGCACTCCACCCAACCTTCGCACTCAACCCAACCTCCCCACTTCACCCAACCTCCCAACTCCACCCAAACTCCCCACTTCACCCAACCTCCGCACTCCATCCAACCTCCGCACTCTACCCAACCTCCGCACTCCACCCAACCTCCGCACTCCACCCAACCTCCGCACTCCACCAAACTTCCGCACTCCACGCAACCTCTCCACTCCACCCAACCTCCCCACTCCATCCAACCTCCCCACTCCACCCAACCTCCCCACTTCACCCAACCTCCCCGCTTCACCCAACCTCCCCACTCTTCCCAACCTCCGCACTCCACCCAACTTACGCACTCCACCCAACTTCCCCACTCCATCCAACCTCCGCACACCACTCAACCTCCGCACTCCACCCAAACTCCGCACTCCACCAAACTTCCGCACTCCACGCAACCTCCCCACTCCAACCAACCTCCCCACTTCACCCAACCTCCCCACTCCTCCCAACCTCCGCACTCCACCCAACTTCCCCATTCCACCCAACCTCCGCACTCCACCCAACCTTCGCCCTCAACCCAACCTCCCCACTCCACCCAACCTCCCCACTTCACCCAACCTCCGCACTCCATCCAATCTCCGCGCTCCACCTAGCCTCCCCACTTCACCCAACCTCCCCACTTCACCCAACCTCCCTACTTCACCCAACCTCCCCACTTCACCCAACCTCCCCACTTCACCCAACCTCCCCACTCCACCCAACCTCCCCAAATCACCCATCCTCCCCACTCCACCCAACCTCCCCACTCCACACTACCTCCCCACTCCACCGAACCTCCCCACTCCACCCAACCTCCCCACTTCACCCAAACTCGGCACTCCATCCAACCTCCCCACTCCAGCCAACCTCAGCACTCCAACCAACTTCCGCACTCCACCCAACCTCCGCACTCCACACAACCTCCCCACTTCACCCAACTTCCGCACTACACCTAACCTCCGCATTCCACCCAAACTCCGCACTCCACCCAACCTCCGCACTTCACCCAACCTCCCAACTCCACCCAACCTCCCTACTTCACCCAACCTCCGCACTCCATCCAACCTCCGCACTCCACCCAATCTCCGCACTCCACCTAACCTCCCCACTTCACCCAACCTCCGCACTCCATCCAACCTCCGCACTCCACCCAACCTCCGCACTCCACCCAACCTCCCCACTCCACTCAACCTCCCCACTTCACCCAACCTCCCCACTTCACCCAACCTTCCCTCTCCACCCAACCTCCGCACTCCACCCAACTTCCGCACTCCACCCAAATTCCGCACTCCACCCAACCTCCGCACTCCACCCAAACTCCGCACTCCACCCAACCTCCGCACTCCACCCAAACTCCGCACTCCACCAAACTTCCGCACTCCACGCAACCTCCCCACTCCAACCAACCTCCCCACTCCACCCAACCTCCCCACTCCACCCAACCTCCCCAAATCACCAAACCTCCCCACTCCACCGAACCTCAGCACTCCAACCAACTTCCGCAATCCACCCAACCTCCGCACTCCACCCAACCTCCCCACTTCACCCAAACTCCCCAATCCACCCAACCTCCGCACTCCACCCAAACTTCGCACTCAACCCAACCTCCCCACTTCACCCAACCTCCCAACTCCACCCAACCTCCCCACTTCACCCAACCTCCGCACTCCATCCAACCTCCGCACTCCACCCAATCTCCGCACTCCACCTAACCTCCCCACTTCACCCAACCTCCCCACTTCACCCAACCTCCCTACTTCACTCAACCTCCCCACTTCACCCAACCTCCCCACTTCACCCAACCTCCCCACTCCACCCAACCTCCCCAAATCACCCATCCTCCCCACTCCACCCAACCTCCCCACTCCACCCAACCTCCCCACTCCACCGAACCTCCCCACTCCACCCAACCTCCCCACTTCACCAAACCTCCCCACTTCACCCAACCTCCCCACTTCACCGAACCTCCCCACTCCACCCAACCTCCCCACTCAACCCAACCTCCCCACTCCACCCAACCTCCGCACTCCACCCAACCTCCGCACTCCACCCAAACTCCGCACTCCACCAAACTTCCGCATTCCACGCAATCTCCCCTCTCCACCCAACCTCCCCACTCCATCCAACCTCCCCACTCCACCCAACCTCCCCAATTCACCCAACCTCCCCACTTCACCCAACCTCCCCACTCCTCCCAACCTCCGCACTCCACCCAACTTCCGCACTCCACCCAACTTCCGCACTCCACCCAACCTCCCCACTCCAACCAACCTCCCCACTCCACCCAACCTCCCCACTCCACCCAAACTCCCCACTCCACCCAACCTCCCCACTTCACCCAACCTCCCCATTCCACTATACCTCCCCACTTCACCCAACCTCTCCACTTCACCCAACCTCCCTACTTCACCCAACCTCCCCACTTCACCCAACTTCCGCATTCCACGCAACCTCCCCACTCCAACCAACCTCCCCACTCCACCCAACCTCCCCACTCCACCCAACCTCCGCACTCCACCCAACCTCCGCACTCCACCCAAACTCCGCACTCCACCAAACTTCCGCACTCCACGCAATCTCCCCTCTCCACCCAACCTCCCCACTCCATCCAACCTCCCCACTCCACCCAACCTCCCCAATTCACCCAACCTCCCCACTTCACCCAACCTCCCCACTCCTCCCAACCTCCGCACTCCACCCAACTTCCGCACTCCACCCAACTTCCGCACTCCACCCAACCTCCCCACTCCAACCAACCTCCCCACTCCACCCAACCTCCCCACTCCACCCAAACTCCCCACTCCACCCAACCTCCCCACTTCACCCAACCTCCCCATTCCACTATACCTCCCCACTTCACCCAACCTCTCCACTTCACCCAACCTCCCTACTTCACCCAACCTCCCCACTTCACCCAACTTCCCCACTTCACCCAACCTCCCCACTCCACCCAACCTCCCCAAATCACCCATCCTCCCCACTCCACCCAACCTCCCCACTCCACCCAACCTCCCCACTCCACCGAACCTCAGCACTCCAACCAACTTCCGCACTCCACCCAACCTCCGCACTCCACCCAACCTCCCCACTTCACCCAAACTCCCCACTCCACCCAACCTCCGCACTCCACCCAACCTTCGCACTCAACCCAACCTCCCCACTTCACCCAACCTCCCAACTCCACCCAACCTCCCCACTTCACCCAACCTCCGCACTCCATCCAATCTCCGCACTCCACCTAGCCTCCCCACTTCACCCAACCTCCCCACTTCACCCAACCTCCCTACTTCACCCAACCTCCCCACTTCACCCAACCTCCCACTTCACCCAACCTCCCCACTCCACCCAACCTCCCCAAATCACCCATCCTCCCCACTCCACCCAACCTCCCCACTCCACACTACCTCCCCACTCCACCGAACCTCCCCACTCCACCCAACCTCCCCACTTCACCCAAACTCGGCACTCCATCCAACCTCCCCACTCCAGCCAACCTCAGCACTCCAACCAACTTCCGCACTCCACCCAACCTCCGCACTCCACACAACCCCCCCACTTCACCCAACTTCCGCACTACACCTAACCTCCGCATTCCACCCAAACTCCGCACTCCACCCAACCTCCGCACTTCACCCAACCTCCCCACTCCACCCAACCTCCCTACTTCACCCAACCTCCGCACTCCATCCAACCTCCGCACTCCACCCAATCTCCGCACTCCACCTAACCTCCCCACTTCACCCAACCTCCGCACTCCATCCAACCTCCGCACTCCACCCAACCTCCGCACTCCACCCAACCTCCCCACTCCACCCAACCTCCCCACTTCACCCAACCTCCCCACTTCACCCAACCTTCCCTCTCCACCCAACCTCCGCACTCCACCCAACTTCCGCACTCCACCCAAATTCCGCACTCCACCCAACCTCCGCACTCCACCCAAACTCCGCACTCCACCCAACCTCCGCACTCCACCCAAACTCCGCACTCCACCAAACTTCCGCACTCCACGCAACCTCCCCACTCCAACCAACCTCCCCACTCCACCCAACCTCCCCACTCCACCCAACCTCCCCAAATCACCAAACCTCCCCACTTCACCCAACCTCCCCACTTCACCCAACCTCCCCACTCCACCCAACCTCCGCACTCCACCCAACTTCCGCACTCCACCCAACTTCCGCACTCCACCCAACCTCCGCACTCCACCCAAACTCCGCACTCCACCCAACCTCCGCACTCCACCCAAACTCCGCACTTCACCAAACTTCCGCACTCCACGCAACCTCCCCACTCCAACCAACCTCCCTACTCCACCCAACCTCCCCACTCCACCCAACCTCCGCACTCCACCCAACCTCCGCACTCCACCCAAACTCCGCACTCCACCAAACTTCCGCACTCCACGCAACCTCCCCTCTCCACCCAACCTCCCCACTCCATCAAACCTCCCCACTCCACCCAACCTCCCCACTTCACCCAACCTCCCCACTTCACCCAACCTCCCCACTCCTCCCAACCTCCGCACTCCACCCAACTTCCGCACTCCACCCAACTTCCGCACTCCACCCAACCTCCCCACTCCAACCAACCTGCCCACTCCACCCAACCTCCCCACTCCACCCAACCTCCCCACTCCACCCAACCTCCCCACTTCACCCAACCTCCTCACTTCTCCCAACCTCCCCACTACACCCAACCTCCGCACTCCACCCAACCTTCGCACTCAACCCAACCTCCCCACTTCACCCAACCTCCCAACTCCACCCAAACTCCCCACTTCACCCAACCTCCGCACTCCATCCAACCTCCGCACTCTACCCAACCTCCGCACTCCACCCAACCTCCGCACTCCACCCAACCTCCGCACTCCACCAAACTTCCGCACTCCACGCAACCTCCCCACTCCACCCAACCTCCCCACTCCATCCAACCTCCCCACTCCACCCAACCTCCCCACTTCACCCAACCTCCCCGCTTCACCCAACCTCCCCACTCTTCCCAACCTCCGCACTCCACCCAACTTCCGCACTCCACCCAACTTCCCCACTCCATCCAACCTCCGCACACCACCCAACCTCCGCACTCCACCCAAACTCCGCACTCCACCAAACTTCCGCACTCCACGCAACCTCCCCACTCCAACCAACCTCCCCACTTCACCCAACCTCCCCACTCCTCCCAACCTCCGCACTCCACCCAACTTCCCCATTCCACCCAACCTCCGCACTCCACCCAACCTTCGCCCTCAACCCAACCTCCCCACTCCACCCAACCTCCCCACTTCACCCAACCTCCGCACTCCATCCAATCTCCGCACTCCACCTAGCCTCCCCACTTCACCCAACCTCCCCACTTCACCCAACCTCCCTACTTCACCCAACCTCCCCACTTCACCCAACCTCCCCACTTCACCCAACCTCCCCACTCCACCCAACCTCCCCAAATCACCCATCCTCCCCACTCCACCCAACCTCCCCACTCCACACTACCTCCCCACTCCACCGAACCTCCCCACTCCACCCAACCTCCCCACTTCACCCAAACTCGGCACTCCATCCAACCTCCCCACTCCAGCCAACCTCAGCACTCCAACCAACTTCCGCACTCCACCCAACCTCCGCACTCCACACAACCTCCCCACTTCACCCAAACTCCCCACTCCACCCAACCTCCGCACTCCACCCAACCTTCGCACTCAACCCAACCTCCCCACTTCACCCAACCTCCCAACTCCACCCAACCTCCCCACTTCACCCAACCTCCGCACTCCATCCAATCTCCGCACTCCACCTAGCCTCCCCACTTCACCCAACCTCCCCACTTCACCCAACCTCCCTACTTCACCCAACCTCCCCACTTCACCCAACCTCCCACTTCACCCAACCTCCCCACTCCACCCAACCTCCCCAAATCACCCATCCTCCCCACTCCACCCAACCTCCCCACTCCACACTACCTCCCCACTCCACCGAACCTCCCCACTCCACCCAACCTCCCCACTTCACCCAAACTCGGCACTCCATCCAACCTCCCCACTCCAGCCAACCTCAGCACTCCAACCAACTTCCGCACTCCACCCAACCTCCGCACTCCACACAACCCCCCCACTTCACCCAACTTCCGCACTACACCTAACCTCCGCATTCCACCCAAACTCCGCACTCCACCCAACCTCCGCACTTCACCCAACCTCCCCACTCCACCCAACCTCCCTACTTCACCCAACCTCCGCACTCCATCCAACCTCCGCACTCCACCCAATCTCCGCACTCCACCTAACCTCCCCACTTCACCCAACCTCCGCACTCCATCCAACCTCCGCACTCCACCCAACCTCCGCACTCCACCCAACCTCCCCACTCCACCCAACCTCCCCACTTCACCCAACCTCCCCACTTCACCCAACCTTCCCTCTCCACCCAACCTCCGCACTCCACCCAACTTCCGCACTCCACCCAAATTCCGCACTCCACCCAACCTCCGCACTCCACCCAAACTCCGCACTCCACCCAACCTCCGCACTCCACCCAAACTCCGCACTCCACCAAACTTCCGCACTCCACGCAACCTCCCCACTCCAACCAACCTCCCCACTCCACCCAACCTCCCCACTCCACCCAACCTCCCCAAATCACCAAACCTCCCCACTTCACCCAACCTCCCCACTTCACCCAACCTCCCCACTCCACCCAACCTCCGCACTCCACCCAACTTCCGCACTCCACCCAACTTCCGCACTCCACCCAACCTCCGCACTCCACCCAAACTCCGCACTCCACCCAACCTCCGCACTCCACCCAAACTCCGCACTTCACCAAACTTCCGCACTCCACGCAACCTCCCCACTCCAACCAACCTCCCTACTCCACCCAACCTCCCCACTCCACCCAACCTCCGCACTCCACCCAACCTCCGCACTCCACCCAAACTCCGCACTCCACCAAACTTCCGCACTCCACGCAACCTCCCCTCTCCACCCAACCTCCCCACTCCATCAAACCTCCCCACTCCACCCAACCTCCCCACTTCACCCAACCTCCCCACTTCACCCAACCTCCCCACTCCTCCCAACCTCCGCACTCCACCCAACTTCCGCACTCCACCCAACTTCCGCACTCCACCCAACCTCCCCACTCCAACCAACCTGCCCACTCCACCCAACCTCCCCACTCCACCCAACCTCCCCACTCCACCCAACCTCCCCACTTCACCCAACCTCCTCACTTCTCCCAACCTCCCCACTACACCCAACCTCCGCACTCCACCCAACCTTCGCACTCAACCCAACCTCCCCACTTCACCCAACTTCCCAACTCCACCCAAACTCCCCACTTCACCCAACCTCCGCACTCCATCCAACCTCCGCACTCTACCCAACCTCCGCACTCCACCCAACCTCCGCACTCCACCCAACCTCCGCACTCCACCAAACTTCCGCACTCCACGCAACCTCCCCACTCCACCCAACCTCCCCACTCCATCCAACCTCCCCACTCCACCCAACCTCCCCACTTCACCCAACCTCCCCGCTTCACCCAACCTCCCCACTCTTCCCAACCTCCGCACTCCACCCAACTTCCGCACTCCACCCAACTTCCCCACTCCATCCAACCTCCGCACACCACCCAACCTCCGCACTCCACCCAAACTCCGCACTCCACCAAACTTCCGCACTCCACGCAACCTCCCCACTCCAACCAACCTCCCCACTTCACCCAACCTCCCCACTCCTCCCAACCTCCGCACTCCACCCAACTTCCCCATTCCACCCAACCTCCGCACTCCACCCAACCTTCGCCCTCAACCCAACCTCCCCACTCCACCCAACCTCCCCACTTCACCCAACCTCCGCACTCCATCCAATCTCCGCACTCCACCTAGCCTCCCCACTTCACCCAACCTCCCCACTTCACCCAACCTCCCTACTTCACCCAACCTCCCCACTTCACCCAACCTCCCCACTTCACCCAACCTCCCCACTCCACCCAACCTCCCCAAATCACCCATCCTCCCCACTCCACCCAACCTCCCCACTCCACACTACCTCCCCACTCCACCGAACCTCCCCACTCCACCCAACCTCCCCACTTCACCCAAACTCGGCACTCCATCCAACCTCCCCACTCCAGCCAACCTCAGCACTCCAACCAACTTCCGCACTCCACCCAACCTCCGCACTCCACACAACCTCCCCACTTCACCCAACTTCCGCACTACACCTAACCTCCGCATTCCACCCAAACTCCGCACTCCACCCAACCTCCGCACTTCACCCAACCTCCCCACTCCACCCAACCTCCCTACTTCACCCAACCTCCGCACTCCATCCAACCTCCGCACTCCACCCAATCTCCGCACTCCACCTAACCTCCCCACTTCACCCAACCTCCGCACTCCATCCAACCTCCGCACTCCACCCAACCTCCGCACTCCACCGAACCTCCCCACTCCACTCAACCTCCCCACTTCACCCAACCTCCCCACTTCACCCAACCTTCCCTCTCCACCCAACCTCCGCACTCCACCCAACTTCCGCACTCCACCCAAATTCCGCACTCCACCCAACCTCCGCACTCCACCCAAACTCCGCACTCCACCCAACCTCCGCACTCCACCCAAACTCCGCACTCCACCAAACTTCCGCACTCCACGCAACCTCCCCACTCCAACCAACCTCCCCACTCCACCCAACCTCCCCACTCCACCCAACCTCCCCAAATCACCAAACCTCCCCACTCCACCGAACCTCAGCACTCCAACCAACTTCCGCACTCCACCCAACCTCCGCACTCCACCCAACCTCCCCACTTCACCCAAACTCCCCAATCCACCCAACCTCCGCACTCCACCCAAACTTCGCACTCAACCCAACCTCCCCACTTCACCCAACCTCCCAACTCCACCCAACCTCCCCACTTCACCCAACCTCCGCACTCCATCCAACCTCCGCACTCCACCCAATCTCCGCACTCCACCTAACCTCCCCACTTCACCCAACCTCCCCACTTCACCCAACCTCCCTACTTCACTCAACCTCCCCACTTCACCCAACCTCCCCACTTCACCCAACCTCCCCACTCCACCCAACCTCCCCAAATCACCCATCCTCCCCACTCCACCCAACCTCCCCACTCCACCCAACCTCCCCACTCCACCGAACCTCCCCACTCCACCCAACCTCCCCACTTCACCAAACCTCCCCACTTCACCCAACCTCCCCACTTCACCCAACCTCCTCACTTCTCCCAACCTCCCCACTACACCCAACCTCCGCACTCCACCCAACCTTCGCACTCAACCCAACCTCCCCACTTCACCCAACCTCCCAACTCCACCCAAACTCCCCACTTCACCCAACCTCCGCACTCCATCCAACCTCCGCACTCTACCCAACCTCCGCACTCCACCCAACCTCCGCACTCCACCCAACCTCCGCACTCCACCAAACTTCCGCACTCCACGCAACCTCCCCACTCCACCCAACCTCCCCACTCCATCCAACCTCCCCACTCCACCCAACCTCCCCACTTCACCCAACCTCCCCGCTTCACCCAACCTCCCCACTCTTCCCAACCTCCGCACTCCACCCAACTTCCGCACTCCACCCAACTTCCCCACTCCATCCAACCTCCGCACACCACCCAACCTCCGCACTCCACCCAAACTCCGCACTCCACCAAACTTCCGCACTCCACGCAACCTCCCCACTCCAACCAACCTCCCCACTTCACCCAACCTCCCCACTCCTCCCAACCTCCGCACTCCACCCAACTTCCCCATTCCACCCAACCTCCGCACTCCACCCAACCTTCGCCCTCAACCCAACCTCCCCACTCCACCCAACCTCCCCACTTCACCCAACCTCCGCACTCCATCCAATCTCCGCACTCCACCTAGCCTCCCCACTTCACCCAACCTCCCCACTTCACCCAACCTCCCTTCTTCACCCAACCTCCCCACTTCACCCAACCTCCCCACTTCACCCAACCTCCCCACTCCACCCAACCTCCCCAAATCACCCATCCTCCCCACTCCACCCAACCTCCCCACTCCACACTACCTCCCCACTCCACCGAACCTCCCCACTCCACCCAACCTCCCCACTTCACCCAAACTCGGCACTCCATCCAACCTCCCCACTCCAGCCAACCTCAGCACTCCAACCAACTTCCGCACTCCACCCAACCTCCGCACTCCACACAACCTCCCCACTTCACCCAACTTCCGCACTACACCTAACCTCCGCATTCCACCCAAACTCCGCACTCCACCCAACCTCCGCACTTCACCCAACCTCCCCACTCCACCCAACCTCCCTACTTCACCCAACCTCCGCACTCCATCCAACCTCCGCACTCCACCCAATCTCCGCACTCCACCTAACCTCCCCACTTCACCCAACCTCCGCACTCCATCCAACCTCCGCACTCCACCCAACCTCCGCACTCCACCCAACCTCCCCACTCCACTCAACCTCCCCACTTCACCCAACCTCCCCACTTCACCCAACCTTCCCTCTCCACCCAACCTCCGCACTCCACCCAACTTCCGCACTCCACCCAAATTCCGCACTCCACCCAACCTCCGCACTCCACCCAAACTCCGCACTCCACCCAACCTCCGCACTCCACCCAAACTCCGCACTCCACCAAACTTCCGCACTCCACGCAACCTCCCCACTCCAACCAACCTCCCCACTCCACCCAACCTCCCCACTCCACCCAACCTCCCCAAATCACCAAACCTCCCCACTCCACCGAACCTCAGCACTCCAACCAACTTCCGCACTCCACCCAACCTCCGCACTCCACCCAACCTCCCCACTTCACCCAAACTCCCCAATCCACCCAACCTCCGCACTCCACCCAAACTTCGCACTCAACCCAACCTCCCCACTTCACCCAACCTCCCAACTCCACCCAACCTCCCCACTTCACCCAACCTCCGCACTCCATCCAACCTCCGCACTCCACCCAATCTCCGCACTCCACCTAACCTCCCCACTTCACCCAACCTCCCCACTTCACCCAACCTCCCTACTTCACTCAACCTCCCCACTTCACCCAACCTCCCCAATTCACCCAACCTCCCCACTCCACCCAACCTCCCCAAATCACCCATCCTCCCCACTCCACCCAACCTCCCCACTCCACCCAACCTCCCCACTCCACCGAACCTCCCCACTCCACCCAACCTCCCCACTTCACCAAACCTCCCCACTTCACCCAACCTCCCCACTTCACCGAACCTCCCCACTCCACCCAACCTCCCCACTCAACCCAACCTCCCCACTCCACCCAACCTCCCCACTTCACCCAACCTCCGCACTCCATGCAACCTCCGCACTCCACCCAATCTCCGCACTCCACCTAACCTCCCCACTTCACCCAACTTCCGCACTCCACCCAACCTCCGCACTCCACCCAACTTTCGTACTCCACCCAACTTCCGCATTCCACCCAACCTCCCCACTTCACCCAACCTCCCCACTCCATCCAACCTCCCCACTCCACCCAACCTCCCCACTCCACCCAACCTCCCCACTCCACCCAACCTTCCCACTTCTCCCAACCTCCCCACTTCACCCAACCTCCCCACTCCACCCAACCTCCTCACTCCACCCAACCTCCCCACTTCACCCTACCTCCTCACTTCTCCCAACCTCCCCACTACACCCAACCTCCGCACTCCACCCAACCTTCGCACTCAACCCAACCTCCCCACTTCACCCAACCTCCCAACTCCACCCAAACTCCCCACTTCACCCAACCTCCGCACTCCATCCAACCTCCGCACTCTACCCAACCTCCGCACTCCACCCAACCTCCGCACTCCACCCAACCTCCGCACTCCACCAAACTTCCGCACTCCACGCAACCTCCCCACTCCACCCAACCTCCCCACTCCATCCAACCTCCCCACTCCACCCAACCTCCCCACTTCACCCAACCTCCCCGCTTCACCCAACCTCCCCACTCTTCCCAACCTCCGCACTCCACCCAACTTCCGCACTCCACCCAACTTCCCCACTCCATCCAACCTCCGCACACCACCCAACCTCCGCACTCCACCCAAACTCCGCACTCCACCAAACTTCCGCACTCCACGCAACCTCCCCACTCCAACCAACCTCCCCACTCCACCCAACCTCCCCACTCCACCCAACCTCCCCACTCCACCCAACTTCCCCACTCCATCCAACCTCCCCACTCCACCCAACCTCCCCACTTCACCCAACCTGCCCACTTCACCCAACCTCCCCACTCCTCCCAACCTCCGCACTCCACCCAACTTCCCCATTCCACCCAACCTCCGCACTCCACCCAACCTTCGCACTCAACCCAACCTCCCCACTCCACCCAACCTCCCCACTTCACCCAACCTCCGCACTCCATCCAACCTCCGCACTCCACCCAATCTCCGCACTCCACCTAACCTCCCCACTTCACCCAACCTCCGCACTCCATCCAACCTCCGCACTCCACCCAACCTCCGCACTCCACCCAACCTCCGCACTCCACCCAACTTCCGCACTCCACCCAACTTCCGCACTCCACCCAACCTCCGCACTCTACCCAACCTCCCAACTCCACCCAACCTCCCCACTTCTCCCAACCTCCCCACTTCACCCAACCTCCCCACTCCACCCAACCTCCTCACTCCACCCAACCTCCCCACTTCACCCTACCTCCCCACTTCACCCAACCTCCCCACTGCACCCAACTTCCGCACTCCACCCAACCTCCGCACTCCACCCAAACTCCGCACTCCACCAAACTTCCGCACTCCACGCAACCTCCCCACTCCAACCAACCTCCCCACTCCACCCAACCTCCCCACTCCACCCAACCTCCCCACTCCACCCAACCTCCCCACTTCACCCAACCTCCCCATTCCACAATACCTCCCCACTTCACCCAACCTCCCCACTCCTCCCAACCTCCGCACTCCACCCAACTTCCGCACTCCACCCAACTTCCGCACTCCACCCAACCACCCCACTCCACACTACTTCCCCACTCCACCGAACCTCCCCACTCCACCCAACCTCCCCACTTCACCCAAACTCAGCACTCCATCCAACCTCCCCACTCCAGCCAACGTCAGCACTCCAACCAACTTCCGCACTCCACCCAACCTCCGCACTCCACACAACCTCCCCACTTCACCCAACTTCCGCACTACACCTAACCTCCGCATTCCACCCAAACTCCGCACTCCACCCAACCTCCGCACTTCACCCAACCTCCCCACTCCACCCAACCTCCCTACTTCACCCAACCTCCGCACTCCATCCAACCTCCGCACTCCACCCAACCTACGCACTCCACCCAACCTCCCCACTCCACCCAACCTCCCCACTTCACCCAACCTCCCCACTTCACCCAACCTTCCCACTCCACCCAACCTCCGCACTCCACCCAACTTCCGCACTCCACCCAAATTCCGCACTCCACCCAACCTCCGCACTCCACCCAAACTCCGCACTCCACCCAACCTCCGCACTCCACCAAACTTCCGCACTCCACGCAACCTCCCCACTCCAACCAACCTCCCCACTCCACCCAACCTCCGCACTCCACCCAACCTCCCCACTCCACCCAACCTCCCCACTCCACCCAACCTCCCCACTTCACCCAACCTCCCCATTCCACTATACCTCCCCACTTCACCCAACCTCCCCACTCCTCCCAACCTCCGCACTCCACCCAACTTCCGCACTCCACCCAACTTCCCCACTCCACACTACTTCCCCACTCCACCGAACCTCCCCACTCCACCCAACCTCCCCACTTCACCCAAACTCAGCACTCCATCCAACCTCCCCACTCCAGCCAACGTCAGCACTCCAACCAACTTCCGCACTCCACCCAACCTCCGCACTCCACACAACCTCCCCACTTCACCCAACTTCCGCACTACACCTAACCTCCGCATTCCACCCAAACTCCGCACTCCACCCAACCTCCGCACTTCACCCAACCTCCCCACTCCACCCAACCTCCCTACTTCACCCAACCTCCGCACTCCATCCAACCTCCGCACTCCACCCAACCTACGCACTCCACCCAACCTCCCCACTCCACCCAACCTCCCCACTTCACCCAACCTCCCCACTTCACCCAACCTTCCCACTCCACCCAACCTCCGCACTCCACCCAACTTCCGCACTCCACCCAAATTCCGCACTCCACCCAACCTCCGCACTCCACCCAAACTCCGCACTCCACCCAACCTCCGCACTCCACTCAAACTCCGCACTCCACCAAACTTCCGCACTCCACGCAACCTCCCCACTCCAACCAACCTCCCCACTCCACCCAACCTCCGCACTCCACCCAACCTCCGCACTCCACCCAAACTCCGCACTCCACCAAACTTCCGCACTCCACCCAACCTTCGCACTCAACCCAACCTCCCCACTTCACCCAACCTCCCAACTCCACCCAACCTCCCCACTCCACCCAAACTCCCCACTTCACCAAACCTCCCCACTTCACCCAACCTCCCCACTTCACCGAACCTCCCCACTCCACCCAACCTCCCCACTCAACCCAACCTCCCCACTCCACCCAACCTCCCCACTTCACCCAACCTCCGCACTCCATCCAACCTCCGCACTCCACCCAACCTCCCCACTTCACCCAACCTCCCCACTTCACCCAACCTCCCCACTCCACCCAACCTCCGCACTCCACCCAACTTCCGCACTCCACCCAACTTCCGCACTCCACCCAACCTCCGCACTCCACCCAAACTCCGCACTCCACCCAGCCTCCGCACTCCACCCAAACTCCGCACTCCACCAAACTTCCGCATTCCACGCAACCTCCCCACTCCAACCAACCTCCCCACTCCACCCAACCTCCCCACTCCACCCAACCTCCGCACTCCACCCAACCTCCGCACTCCACCCAAACTCCGCACTCCACCAAACTTCCGCACTCCACGCAATCTCCCCTCTCCACCCAACCTCCCCACTCCATCCAACCTCCCCACTCCACCCAACCTCCCCACTCCACCCAACCTCCCCACTCCACCCAACCTTCCCACTTCTCCCAACCTCCCCACTTCACCCAACCTCCCCACTCCACCCAACCTCCTCACTCCACCCAACCTCCCCACTTCACCCTACCTCCTCACTTCTCCCAACCTCCCCACTACACCCAACCTCCGCACGCCACCCAACCTTCGCACTCAACCCAACCTCCCCACTTCACCCAACCTCCCAACTCCACCCAAACTCCCCACTTCACCCAACCTCCGCACTCCATCCAACCTCCGCACTCTACCCAACCTCCGCACTCCACCCAACCTCCGCACTCCACCCAACCTCCGCACTCCACCAAACTTCCGCACTCCACGCAACCTCCCCACTCCACCCAACCTCCCCACTCCATCCAACCTCCCCACTCCACCCAACCTCCCCACTTCACCCAACCTCCCCGCTTCACCCAACCTCCCCACTCTTCCCAACCTCCGCACTCCATCCAACTTCCGCACTCCACCCAACTTCCCCACTCCATCCAACCTCCGCACACCACCCAACCTCCGCACTCCACCCAAACTCCGCACTCCACCAAACTTCCGCACTCCACGCAACCTCCCCACTCCAACCAACCTCCCCACTCCACCCAACCTCCCCACTCCATCCAACCTCCCCACTCCACCCAACCTCCCCAATTCACCCAACCTCCCCACTTCACCCAACCTCCCCACTCCTCCCAACCTCCGCACTCCACCCAACTTCCGCACTCCACCCAACTTCCGCACTCCACCCAACCTCCCCACTCCAACCAACCTCCCCACTCCACCCAACCTCCCCACTCCACCCAAACTCCCCACTCCACCCAACCTCCCCACTTCACCCAACCTCCCCATTCCACTATACCTCCCCACTTCACCCAACCTCTCCACTTCACCCAACCTCCCTACTTCACCCAACCTCCCCACTTCACCCAACTTCCCCACTTCACCCAACCTCCCCACTCCACCCAACCTCCCCAAATCACCCATCCTCCCCACTCCACCCAACCTCCCCACTCCACCCAACCTCCCCACTCCACCGAACCTCAGCACTCCAACCAACTTCCGCACTCCACCCAACCTCCGCACTCCACCCAACCTCCCCACTTCACCCAAACTCCCCACTCCACCCAACCTCCGCACTCCATCCAATCTCCGCACTCCACCTAGCCTCCCCACTTCACCCAACCTCCCCACTCCACCCAACCTCCCCAAATCACCCATCCTCCCCACTCCACCCAACCTCCCCACTCCACACTACCTCCCCACTCCACCGAACCTCCCCACTCCACCCAACCTCCCCACTTCACCCAAACTCGGCACTCCATCCAACCTCCCCACTCCAGCCAACCTCAGCACTCCAACCAACTTCCGCGCTCCACCCAACCTCCGCACTCCACACAACCTCCCCACTTCACCCAACTTCCGCACTACACCTAACCTCCGCATTCCACCCAAACTCCGCACTCCACCCAACCTCCGCACTTCACCCAACCTCCCCACTCCACCCAACCTCCCTACTTCACCCAACCTCCGCACTCCATCCAACCTCCGCACTCCACCCAATCTCCGCACTCCACCTAACCTCCCCACTTCAACCAACCTCCGCACTCCATCCAACCTCCGCACTCCACCCAACCTCCGCACTCCACCCAACCTCCCCACTCCACCCAACCTCCCCACTTCACCCAACCTCCCCACTTCACCCAACCTTCCCTCTCCACCCAACCTCCGCACTCCACCCAACTTCCGCACTCCACCCAAATTCCCCACTCCACCCAACCTCCGCACTCCACCCAACCTCCGCACTCCACCCAAACTCCGCACTCCACCAAACTTCCGCACTCCACGCAACCTCCCCACTCCACCCAACCTCCCCACTCCATCCAACCTCCCCACTCCACCCAACCTCCCCACTTCACCCAACCTCCCCGCTTCACCCAACCTCCCCACTCTTCCCAACCTCCGCACTCCACCCAACTTCCGCACTCCACCCAACTTCCCCACTCCATCCAACCTCCGCACACCACCCAACCTCCGCACTCCACCCAAACTCCGCACTCCACCAAACTTCCGCACTCCACGCAACCTCCCCACTCCAACCAACCTCCCCACTCCACCCAACCTCCCCACTCCACCCAACCTCCACACTCCACCCAACTTCCCCACTCCATCCAACCTCCCCACTCCACCCAACCTCCCCACTTCACCCAACCTCCCCACTTCACCCAACCTCCCCACTCCTCCCAACCTCCGCACTCCACCCAACTTCCCCATTCCACCCAACCTCCGCACTCCACCCAACCTTCGCACTCAACCCAACCTCCCCACTCCACCCAACCTCCCCACTTCACCCAACCTCCGCACTCCATCCAACCTCCGCACTCCACCCAATCTCCGCACTCCACCTAACCTCCCCACTTCACCCAACCTCCGCACTCCATCCAACCTCCGCACTCCACCCAACCTCCGCACTCCACCCAACCTCCGCACTCCACCCAACTTCCGCACTCCACCCAACTTCCGCACTCCACCCAACCTCCGCACTCTACCCAACCTCCCAACTCCACCCAACCTCCCCACTTCTCCCAACCTCCCCACTTCACCCAACCTCCCCACTCCACCCAACCTCCTCACTCCACCCAACCTCCCCACTCCACCCAACCTCCCCACTTCACCCAACCTCCCCATTCCACTATACCTCCCCACTTCATCCAACCTCCCCACTCCTCCCAACCTCCGCACTCCACCCAACTTCCGCACTCCACCCAACTTCCGCACTCCACCCAACCTCCCCACTCCACACTACTTCCCCACTCCACCGAACCTCCCCACTCCACCCAACCTCCCCACTTCACCCAAACTCGGCACTCCATCCAACCTCCCCACTCCAGCCAACCTCAGCACTCCAACCAACTTCCGCACTCCACCCAACCTCCGCACTCCACACAACCTCCCCACTTCACCCAACTTCCGCACTACACCTAACCTCCGCATTCCACCCAAACTCCGCACTCCACCCAACCTCCGCACTTCACCCAACCTCCCCACTCCACCCAACCTCCCTACTTCACCCAACCTCCGCACTCCATCCAACCTCCGCACTCCACCCAATCTCCGCACTCCACCTAACCTCCCCACTTCACCCAACCTCCGCACTCCATCCAACCTCCGCACTCCACCCAACCTACGCACTCCACCCAACCTCCCCACTCCACCCAACCTCCCCACTTCACCCAACCTCCCCACTTCACCCAACCTTCCCACTCCACCCAACCTCCGCACTCCACCCAACTTCCGCATTCCACCCAAATTCCGCACTCCACCCAACCTCCGCACTCCACCCAAACTCCGCACTCCACCCAACCTCCGCACTCCACCCAAACTCCGCACTCCACCAAACTTCCGCACTCCACGCAACCTCCCCACTCCAACCAACCTCCCCACTCCACCCAACCTCCGCACTCCACCCAACCTCCGCACTCCACCCAAACTCCGCACTCCACCAAACTTCCGCACTCCACCCAACCTTCGCACTCAACCCAACCTCCCCACTTCACCCAACCTCCCAACTCCACCCAACCTCCCCACTCCACCCAACCTCCCCACTTCACCAAACCTCCCCACTTCACCCAACCTCCCCACTTCACCGAACCTCCCCACTCCACCCAACCTCCCCACTCAACCCAACCTCCCCACTCCACCCAACCTCCCCACTTCACCCAACCTCCGCACTCCATCCAACCTCCGCACTCCACCCAACCTCCCCACTTCACCCAACCTCCCCACTTCACCCAACCTCCCCACTCCACCCAACCTCCGCACTCCACCCAACTTCCGCACTCCACCCAACTTCCGCACTCCACCCAACCTCCGCACTCCACCCAACCTCCCCACTCCAACCAACCTCCCAACTCCACCCAACCTCCCCACTCCACCCAAACTCCCCACTCCACCCAACCTCCCCACTTCACCCAACCTCCCCATTCCACTATACCTCCCCACTTCACCCAACCTCTCCACTTCACCCAACCTCCCTACTTCACCCAACCTCCCCACTTCACCCAAACTCCGCACTCCACCCAGCCTCCGCACTCCACCCAAACTCCGCACTCCACCAAACTTCCGCATTCCACGCAACCTCCCCACTCCAACCAACCTCCCCACTCCACCCAACCTCCCCACTCCACCCAACCTCCGCACTCCACCCAACCTCCTCACTCCACCCAAACTCCGCACTCCACCAAACTTCCGCACTCCACGCAATCTCCCCTCTCCACCCAACCTCCCCACTCCATCCAACCTCCCCACTCCACCCAACCTCCCCAATTCACCCAACCTCCCCACTTCACCCAACCTCCCCACTCCTCCCAACCTCCGCACTCCACCCAACTTCCGCACTCCACCCAACTTCCGCACGCCACCCAACCTCCCCACTCCAACCAACCTCCCCACTCCACCCAACCTCCCCACTCCACCCAAACTCCCCACTCCACCCAACCTCCCCACTTCACCCAACCTCCCCATTCCACTATACCTCCCCACTTCACCCAACCTCTCCACTTCACCCAACCTCCCTACTTCACCCAACCTCCCCACTTCACCCAACTTCCCCACTTCACCCAACCTCCCCACTCCACCCAACCTCCCCAAATCACCCATCCTCCCCACTCCACCCAACCTCCCCACTCCACCCAACCTCCCCACTCCACCGAACCTCAGCACTCCAACCAACTTCCGCACTCCACCCAACCTCCGCACTCCACCCAACCTCCCCACTTCACCCAAACTCCCCACTCCACCCAACCTCCGCACTCCACCCAACCTTCGCACTCAACCCAACCTCCCCACTTCACCCAACCTCCCAACTCCACCCAACCTCCCCACTTCACCCAACCTCCGCACTCCATCCAATCTCCGCACTCCACCTAGCCTCCCCACTTCACCCAACCTCCCCACTTCACCCAACCTCCCTACTTCACCCAACCTCCCCACTTCACCCAACCTCCGCACTCCACACTACCTCCCCACTCCACCGAACCTCCCCACTCCACCCAACCTCCCCACTTCACCCAAACTCGGCACTCCATCCAACCTCCCCACTCCAGCCAACCTCAGCACTCCAACCAACTTCCGCACTCCACCCAACCTCCGCACTCCACACAACCTCCCCACTTCACCCAACTTCCGCACTACACCTAACCTCCGCATTCCACCCAAACTCCGCACTCCACCCAACCTCCGCACTTCACCCAACCTCCCCACTCCACCCAACCTCCCTACTTCACCCAACCTCCGCACTCCATCCAACCTCCGCACTCCACCCAATCTCCGCACTCCACCTAACCTCCCCACTTCAACCAACCTCCGCACTCCATCCAACCTCCGCACTCCACCCAACCTCCGCACTCCACCCAACCTCCCCACTCCACCCAACCTCCCCACTTCACCCAACCTCCCCACTTCAACCAACCTTCCCTCTCCACCCAACCTCCGCACTCCACCCAACTTCCGCACTCCACCCAAATTCCCCACTCCACCCAACCTCCGCACTCCACCCAACCTCCGCACTCCACCAAACTTCCGCACTCCACGCAATCTCCCCTCTCCACCCAACCTCCCCACTCCATCCAACCTCCCCACTCCACCCAACCTCCCCAATTCACCCAACCTCCCCACTTCACCCAACCTCCCCACTCCTCCCAACCTCCGCACTCCACCCAACTTCCGCACTCCACGCAACTTCCGCACTCCACCCAACCTCCCCACTCCAACCAACCTCCCCACTCCACCCAACCTCCCCACTCCACCCAAACTCCCCACTCCACCCAACCTCCCCACTTCACCCAACCTCCCCATTCCACTATACCTCCCCACTTCACCCAACCTCTCCACTTCACCCAACCTCCCTACTTCACCCAACCTCCCCACTTCACCCAACTTCCCCACTTCACCCAACCTCCCCACTCCACCCAACCTCCCCAAATCACCCATCCTCCCCACTCCACCCAACCTCCCCACTCCACCCAACCTCCCCACTCCACCGAACCTCAGCACTCCAACCAACTTCCGCCCTCCACCCAACCTCCGCATTCCACCCAAACTCCGCACTCCACCCAACCTCCGCACTTCACCCAACCTCCCCACTCCACCCAACCTCCCTACTTCACCCAACCTCCGCAGTCCATCCAACCTCCGCACTCCACCCAATCTCCGCACTCCACCTAACCTCCCCACTTCACCCAACCTCCGCACTCCATCCAACCTCCGCACTCCACCCAACCTCCGCACTCCACCCAACCTCCCCACTCCACCCAACCTCCCCACTTCACCCAACCTCCCCACTTCACCCAACCTTCCCTCTCCACCCAACCTCCGCACTCCACCCAACTTCCGCACTCCACCCAAATTCCGCACTCCACCCAACCTCCGCATTCCACCCAAACTCCGCACTCCACCCAACCTCCGCACTCCACCCAACCTCCCCACTTCACCCAACCTCCGCACTCCATCCAATCTCCGCACTCCACCTAGCCTCCCCACTTCACCCAACATCCCCACTTCACCCAACCTCCCTACTTCACCCAACCTCCCCACTTCACCCAACCTCCCCACTTCACCCAACCTCCCCACTCCAACCAACCTCCCCAAATCACCCATCCTCCCCACTCCACCCAACCTCCCCACTCCACACTACCTCCCCACTCCACCGAACCTCCGCACTCCACACAACTTCCCCACTTCACCCAACTTCCGCACTACACCTAACCTCCGCATTCCACCCAAACTCCGCACTCCACCCAACCTCCGCACGTCACCCAACCTCCCCACTCCACCCAACCTCCCTACTTCACCCAACCTCCGCACTCCATCCAACCTCCGCACTCCACCCAATCTCCGCACTCCACCTAACCTCCCCACTTCAACCAACCTCCGCACTCCATCCAACCTCCGCACTCCACCCAACCTCCGCACTCCACCCAACCTCCCCACTCCACCCAACCTCCCCACTTCACCCAACCTCCCCACTTCACCCAACCTTCCCTCTCCACCCAACCTCCGCACTCCACCCAACTTCCGCACTCCACCCAAATTCCCCACTCCACCCAACCTCCGCACTCCACCCAACCTCCGCACTCAACCCAAACTCCGCACTCCACCAAACTTCCGCACTCCACGCAATCTCCCCTCTCCACCCAACCTCCCCACTCCATCCAACCTCCCCACTCCACCCAACCTCCCCAATTCACCCAACCTCCCCACTTCACCCAACCTCCCCACTCCTCCCAACCTCCGCACTCCACCCAACTTCCGCACTCCACCCAACTTCCGCACTCCACCCAACCTCCCAACTCCACCCAACCTCCCCACTTCACCCAACCTCCCTACTTCACCCAACCTCCCCACTTCACCCAACCTCCGCACTCCACACTACCTCCCCACTCCACCGAACCTCCCCACTCCACCCAACCTCCCCACTTCACCCAAACTCGGCACTCCATCCAACCTCCCCACTCCAGCCAACCTCAGCACTCCAACCAACTTCCGCACTCCACCCAACCTCCGCACTCCACACAACCTCCCCACTTCACCCAACTTCCGCACTACACCTAACCTCCGCATTCCACCCAAACTCCGCACTCCACCCAACCTCCGCACTTCACCCAACCTCCCCACTCCACCCAACCTCCCTACTTCACCCAACCTCCGCACTCCATCCAACCTCCGCACTCCACCCAATCTCCGCACTCCACCTAACCTCCCCACTTCAACCAACCTCCGCACTCCATCCAACCTCCGCACTCCACCCAACCTCCGCACTCCACCCAACCTCCCCACTCCACCCAACCTCCCCACTTCACCCAACCTCCCCACTTCACCCAACCTTCCCTCTCCACCCAACCTCCGCACTCCACCCAACTTCCGCACTCCACCCAAATTCCCCACTCCACCCAACCTCCCCACTCCTTCCAACCTCCCCACTCCACCCAACCTCCCCAATTCACCCAACCTCCCCACTTCACCCAACCTCCCCACTCCTCCCAACCTCCGCACTCCACCCAACTTCCGCACTCCACCCAACTTCCGCACTCCACCCAACCTCCCCACTCCAACCAACCTCCCCACTCCACCCAACCTCCCCACTCCACCCAAACTCCCCACTCCACCCAACCTCCCCACTTCACCCAACCTCCCCATTCCACTATACCTCCCCACTTCACCCAACCTCTCCACTTCACCCAACCTCCCTACTTCACCCAACCTCCCCACTTCACCCAACTTCCCCACTTCACCCAACCTCCCCACTCCACCCAACCTCCCCAAATCACCCATCCTCCCCACTCCACCCAACCTCCCCACTCCACCCAACCTCCCCACTCCACCGAACCTCAGCACTCCAACCAACTTCCGCACTCCACCCAACCTCCGCATTCCACCCAAACTCCGCACTCCACCCAACCTCCGCACTTCACATAACCTCCCCACTCCACCCAACCTCCCTACTTCACCCAACCTCCGCACTCCATCCAACCTCCGCACTCCACCCAATCTCCGCACTCCACCTAACCTTCCCACTTCACCCAACCTCCGCACTCCATCCAACCTCCGCACTCCACCCAACCTCCGCACTCCACCCAACCTCCCCACTCCACCCAACCTCCCCACTTCACCCAACCTCCCCACTTCACCCAACCTTCCCTCTCCACCCAACCTCCGCACTCCACCCAACTTCCGCACTCCACCCAAATTCCGCACTCCACCCAACCTCCGCATTCCACCCAAACTACGCACTCCACCCAACCTCCGCACTCCACCCAACCTCCCCACTTCACCCAACCTCCGCACTCCATCCAATCTCCGCACTCCACCTAGCCTCCCCACTTCACCCAACCTCCCCACTTCACCCAACCTCCCTACTTCACCCAACCTCCCCACTTCACCCAACCTCCCCACTTCACCCAACCTCCCCACTCCACCCAACCTCCCCAAATCACCCATCCTCCCCACTCCACCCAACCTCCCCACTCCACACTACCTCCCCACTCCACCGAACCTCCCCACTCCACCCAACCTCCCCACTTCACCCAAACTCGGCACTCCATCCAACCTCCCCACTCCAGCCAACCTCAGCACTCCAACCAACTTCCGCACTCCACCCAACCTCCGCACTCCACACAACCTCCCCACTTCACCCAACTTCCGCACTACACCTAACCTCCGCATTCCACCCAAACTCCGCACTCCACCCAACCTCCGCAAGTCACCCAACCTCCCCACTCCACCCAACCTCCCTACTTCACCCAACCTCCGCACTCCATCCAACCTCCGCACTCCACCCAATCTCCGCACTCCACCTAACCTCCCCACTTCAACCAACCTCCGCACTCCATCCAACCTCCGCACTCCACCCAACCTCCGCACTCCACCCAACCTCCCCACTCCACCCAACCTCCCCACTTCACCCAACCTCCCCACTTCACCCAACCTTCCCTCTCCACCCAACCTCCGCACTCCACCCAACTTCCGCACTCCACCCAAATTCCCCACTCCACCCAACCTCCGCACTCCACCCAACCTCCGCACTCAACCCAAACTCCGCACTCCACCAAACTTCCGCACTCCACGCAATCTCCCCTCTCCACCCAACCTCCCCACTCCATCCAACCTCCCCACTCCACCCAACCTCCCCAATTCACCCAACCTCCCCACTTCACCCAACCTCCCCACTCCTCCCAACCTCCGCACTCCACCCAACTTCCGCACTCCACCCAACTTCCGCACTCCACCCAACCTCCCCACTCCAACCAACCTCCCCACTCCACCCAACCTCCCCACTCCACCCAAACTCCCCACTCCACCCAACCTCCCCACTTCACCCAACCTCCCCATTCCACTATACCTCCCCACTTCACCCAACCTCTCCACTTCACCCAACCTCCCTACTTCACCCAACCTCCCCACTTCACCCAACTTCCCCACTTCACCCAACCTCCCCACTCCACCCAACCTCCCCAAATCACCCATCCTCCCCACTCCACCCAACCTCCCCACTCCACCCAACCTCCCCACTCCACCGAACCTCAGCACTCCAACCAACTTCCGCACTCCACCCAACCTCCGCATTCCACCCAAACTCCGCACTCCACCCAACCTCCGCACTTCACCCAACCTCCCCACTCCACCCAACCTCCCTACTTCACCCAACCTCCGCACTCCATCCAGCCTCCGCACTCCACCCAATCTCCGCACTCCACCTAACCTCCCCACTTCACCCAACCTCCGCACTCCATCCAACCTCCGCACTTCACCCAACCTCCGCACTCCATCCAATCTCCGCACTCCACCTAGCCTCCCCACTTCACCCAACCTCCCCACTTCACCCAACCTCCCTACTTCACCCAACCTCCCCACTTCACCCAACCTCCGCACTCCACACTACCTCCCCACTCCACCGAACCTCCCCACTCCACCCAACCTCCCCACTTCACCCAAACTCGGCACTCCATCCAACCTCCCCACTCCAGCCAACCTCAGCACTCCAACCAACTTCCGCACTCCACCCAACCTCCGCACTCCACACAACCTCCCCACTTCACCCAACTTCCGCACTACACCTAACCTCCGCATTCCACCCAAACTCCGCACTCCACCCAACCTCCGCACTTCACCCAACCTCCCCACTCCACCCAACCTCCCTACTTCACCCAACCTCCGCACTCCATCCAACCTCCGCACTCCACCCAATCTCCGCACTCCACCTAACCTCCCCACTTCAACCAACCTCCGCACTCCATCCAACCTCCGCACTCCACCCAACCTCCGCACTCCACCCAACCTCCCCACTCCACCCAACCTCCCCACTTCACCCAACCTCCCCACTTCACCCAACCTTCCCTCTCCACCCAACCTCCGCACTCCACCCAACTTCCGCACTCCACCCAAATTCCCCACTCCACCCAACCTCCCCACTCCATCCAACCTCCCCACTCCACCCAACCTCCCCAATTCACCCAACCTCCCCACTTCACCCAACCTCCCCACTCCTCCCAACCTCCGCACTCCACCCAACTTCCGCACTCCACCCAACTTCCGCACTCCACCCAACCTCCCCACTCCAACCAACCTCCCCACTCCACCCAACCTCCCCACTCCACCCAAACTCCCCACTCCACCCAACCTCCCCACTTCACCCAACCTCCCCATTCCACTATACCTCCCCACTTCACCCAACCTCTCCACTTCACCCAACCTCCCTACTTCACCCAACCTCCCCACTTCACCCAACTTCCCCACTTCACCCAACCTCCCCACTCCACCCAACCTCCCCAAATCACCCATCCTCCCCACTCCACCCAACCTCCCCACTCCACCCAACCTCCCCACTCCACCGAACCTCAGCACTCCAACCAACTTCCGCACTCCACCCAACCTCCGCATTCCACCCAAACTCCGCACTCCACCCAACCTCCGCACTTCACATAACCTCCCCACTCCACCCAACCTCCCTACTTCACCCAACCTCCGCACTCCATCCAACCTCCGCACTCCACCCAATCTCCGCACTCCACCTAACCTCCCCACTTCACCCAACCTCCGCACTCCATCCAACCTCCGCACTCCACCCAACCTCCGCACTCCACCCAACCTCCCCACTCCACCCAACCTCCCCACTTCACCCAACCTCCCCACTTCACCCAACCTTCCCTCTCCACCCAACCTCCGCACTCCACCCAACTTCCGCACTCCACCCAAATTCCGCACTCCACCCAACCTCCGCATTCCACCCAAACTACGCACTCCACCCAACCTCCGCACTCCACCCAACCTCCCCACTTCACCCAACCTCCGCACTCCATCCAATCTCCGCACTCCACCTAGCCTCCCCACTTCACCCAACCTCCCCACTTCACCCAACCTCCCTACTTCACCCAACCTCCCCACTTCACCCAACCTCCCCACTTCACCCAACCTCCCCACTCCACCCAACCTCCCCAAATCACCCATCCTCCCCACTCCACCCAACCTCCCCACTCCACACTACCTCCCCACTCCACCGAACCTCCCCACTCCACCCAACCTCCCCACTTCACCCAAACTCGGCACTCCATCCAACCTCCCCACTCCAGCCAACCTCAGCACTCCAACCAACTTCCGCACTCCACCCAACCTCCGCACTCCACACAACCTCCCCACTTCACCCAACTTCCGCACTACACCTAACCTCCGCATTCCACCCAAACTCCGCACTCCACCCAACCTCCGCACGTCACCCAACCTCCCCACTCCACCCAACCTCCCTACTTCACCCAACCTCCGCACTCCATCCAACCTCCGCACTCCACCCAATCTCCGCACTCCACCTAACCTCCCCACTTCAACCAACCTCCGCACTCCATCCAACCTCCGCACTCCACCCAACCTCCGCACTCCACCCAACCTCCCCACTCCACCCAACCTCCCCACTTCACCCAACCTCCCCACTTCACCCAACCTTCCCTCTCCACCCAACCTCCGCACTCCACCCAACTTCCGCACTCCACCCAAATTCCCCACTCCACCCAACCTCCGCACTCCACCCAACCTCCGCACTCAACCCAAACTCCGCACTCCACCAAACTTCCGCACTCCACGCAATCTCCCCTCTCCACCCAACCTCCCCACTCCATCCAACCTCCCCACTCCACCCAACCTCCCCAATTCACCCAACCTCCCCACTTCACCCAACCTCCCCACTCCTCCCAACCTCCGCACTCCACCCAACTTCCGCACTCCACCCAACTTCCGCACTCCACCCAACCTCCCCACTCCAACCAACCTCCCCACTCCACCCAACCTCCCCACTCCACCCAAACTCCCCACTCCACCCAACCTCCCCACTTCACCCAACCTCCCCATTCCACTATACCTCCCCACTTCACCCAACCTCTCCACTTCACCCAACCTCCCTACTTCACCCAACCTCCCCACTTCACCCAACTTCCCCACTTCACCCAACCTCCCCACTCCACCCAACCTCCCCAAATCACCCATCCTCCCCACTCCACCCAACCTCCCCACTCCACCCAACCTCCCCACTCCACCGAACCTCAGCACTCCAACCAACTTCCGCACTCCACCCAACCTCCGCATTCCACCCAAACTCCGCACTCCACCCAACCTCCGCACTTCACCCAACCTCCCCACTCCACCCAACCTCCCTACTTCACCCAACCTCCGCACTCCATCCAGCCTCCGCACTCCACCCAATCTCCGCACTCCACCTAACCTCCCCACTTCACCCAACCTCCGCACTCCATCCAACCTCCGCACTCCACCCAACCTCCGCACTCCACCCAACCTCCCCACTCCACCCAACCTCCCCACTTCACCCAACCTCCCCACTTCACCCAACCTTCCCTCTCCACCCAACCTCCGCACTCCACCCAACTTCCGCACTCCACCCAAATTCCGCACTCCACCCAACCTCCGCACTCCACCCAAACTCCGCACTCCACCAAACCTCCGCACTCCACCCAAACTCCGCACTCCACCAAACTTCCGCACTCCACGCAACCTCCCCACTCCACCCAACCTCCCCACTCCACCCAACCTCCCCAAATCACCAAACCTCCCCACTTCACCCAACCTCCCCACTTCACCCAACCTCCCCACTCCACCCAACCTCCGCACTCCACCCAACCTCCGCACTCCACCAAACTTCCGCACTCCACGCAACCTCCCCACTCCACCCAACCTCCCCACTCCATCCAACCTCCCCACTCCACCCAACCTCCCCACTTCACCCAACCTCCCCGCTTCACCCAACCTCCCCACTCTTCCCAACCTCCGCACTCCACCCAACTTCCGCACTCCACCCAACTTCCCCACTCCATCCAACCTCCGCACACCACCCAACCTCCGCACTCCACCCAAACTCCGCACTCCACCAAACTTCCGCACTCCACGCAACCTCCCCACTCCAACCAACCTCCCCACTCCACCCAACCTCCCCACTCCACCCAACCTCCCCACTCCACCCAACTTCCCCACTCCATCCAACCTCCCCACTCCACCCAACCTCCCCACTTCACCCAACCTCCCCACTTCACCCAACCTCCCCACTTCACCCAACCTCCCCGCTTCACCCAACCTCCCCACTCTTCCCAACCTCCGCACTCCACCCAACTTCCGCACTCCACCCAACTTCCCCACTCCATCCAACCTCCGCACACCACCCAACCTCCGCACTCCACCCAACCTCCGCACTCCACCCAACTTCCCCATTCCACCCAACCTCCGCACTCCACCCAACCTTCGCACTCAACCCAACCTCCCCACTCCACCCAACCTCCCCACTTCACCCAACCTCCGCACTCCATCCAACCTCCGCACTCCACCCAATATCCGCACTCCACCTAACCTCCCCACTTCACCCAACCTCCGCACTCCATCCAACCTCCGCACTCCACCCAACCTCCGCACTCCACCCAACCTCCGCACTCCACCCAACTTCCGCACTCCACCCAACTTCCGCACTCCACCCAACCTCCGCACTCTACCCAACCTCCCAACTCCACCCAACCTCCCCACTTCTCCCAACCTCCCCACTTCACCCAACCTCCCCACTCCACCCAACCTCCTCACTCCACCCAACCTCCCCACTTCACCCTACCTCCCCACTTCACCCAACCTCCCCACTGCACCCAACTTCCGCAATCCACCCAACCTCCGCACTCCACCCAAACTCCGCACTCCACCAAACTTCCACACTCCACGCAACCTCCCCACTTCACCCAACCTCTCCACTTCACCCAACCTCCCTACTTCACCCAACCTCCCCACTTCACCCAACTTCCCCACTTCACCCAACCTCCCCACTCCACCCAACCTCCCCAAATCACCCATCCTCCCCACTCCACCCAACCTCCCCACTCCACCCAACCTCCCCACTCCACCGAACCTCAGCACTCCAACCAACTTCCGCACTCCACCCAACCTCCGCATTCCACCCAAACTCCGCACTCCACCCAACCTCCGCACTTCACATAACCTCCCCACTCCACCCAACCTCCCTACTTCACCCAACCTCCGCACTCCATCCAACCTCCGCACTCCACCCAATCTCCGCACTCCACCTAACCTCCCCACTTCACCCAACCTCCGCACTCCATCCAACCTCCGCACTCCACCCAACCTCCGCACTCCACCCAACCTCCCCACTCCACCCAACCTCCCCACTTCACCCAACCTCCCCACTTCACCCAACCTTCCCTCTCCACCCAACCTCCGCACTCCACCCAACTTCCGCACTCCACCCAAATTCCGCACTCCACCCAACCTCCGCATTCCACCCAAACTACGCACTCCACCCAACCTCCGCACTCCACCCAACCTCCCCACTTCACCCAACCTCCGCACTCCATCCAATCTCCGCACTCCACCTAGCCTCCCCACTTCACCCAACCTCCCCACTTCACCCAACCTCCCTACTTCACCCAACCTCCCCACTTCACCCAACCTCCCCACTTCACCCAACCTCCCCACTCCACCCAACCTCCCCAAATCACCCATCCTCCCCACTCCACCCAACCTCCCCACTCCACACTACCTCCCCACTCCACCGAACCTCCCCACTCCACCCAACCTCCCCACTTCACCCAAACTCGGCACTCCATCCAACCTCCCCACTCCAGCCAACCTCAGCACTCCAACCAACTTCCGCACTCCACCCAACCTCCGCACTCCACACAACCTCCCCACTTCACCCAACTTCCGCACTACACCTAACCTCCGCATTCCACCCAAACTCCGCACTCCACCCAACCTCCGCACGTCACCCAACCTCCCCACTCCACCCAACCTCCCTACTTCACCCAACCTCCGCACTCCATCCAACCTCCGCACTCCACCCAATCTCCGCACTCCACCTAACCTCCCCACTTCAACCAACCTCCGCACTCCATCCAACCTCCGCACTCCACCCAACCTCCGCACTCCACCCAACCTCCCCACTCCACCCAACCTCCCCACTTCACCCAACCTCCCCACTTCACCCAACCTTCCCTCTCCACCCAACCTCCGCACTCCACCCAACTTCCGCACTCCACCCAAATTCCCCACTCCACCCAACCTCCGCACTCCACCCAACCTCCGCACTCAACCCAAACTCCGCACTCCACCAAACTTCCGCACTCCACGCAATCTCCCCTCTCCACCCAACCTCCCCACTCCATCCAACCTCCCCACTCCACCCAACCTCCCCAATTCACCCAACCTCCCCACTTCACCCAACCTCCCCACTCCTCCCAACCTCCGCACTCCACCCAACTTCCGCACTCCACCCAACTTCCGCACTCCACCCAACCTCCCCACTCCAACCAACCTCCCCACTCCACCCAACCTCCCCACTCCACCCAAACTCCCCACTCCACCCAACCTCCCCACTTCACCCAACCTCCCCATTCCACTATACCTCCCCACTTCACCCAACCTCTCCACTTCACCCAACCTCCCTACTTCACCCAACCTCCCCACTTCACCCAACTTCCCCACTTCACCCAACCTCCCCACTCCACCCAACCTCCCCAAATCACCCATCCTCCCCACTCCACCCAACCTCCCCACTCCACCCAACCTCCCCACTCCACCGAACCTCAGCACTCCAACCAACTTCCGCACTCCACCCAACCTCCGCATTCCACCCAAACTCCGCACTCCACCCAACCTCCGCACTTCACCCAACCTCCCCACTCCACCCAACCTCCCTACTTCACCCAACCTCCGCACTCCATCCAGCCTCCGCACTCCACCCAATCTCCGCACTCCACCTAACCTCCCCACTTCACCCAACCTCCGCACTCCATCCAACCTCCGCACTCCACCCAACCTCCGCACTCCACCCAACCTCCCCACTCCACCCAACCTCCCCACTTCACCCAACCTCCCCACTTCACCCAACCTTCCCTCTCCACCCAACCTCCGCACTCCACCCAACTTCCGCACTCCACCCAAATTCCGCACTCCACCCAACCTCCGCACTCCACCCAAACTCCGCACTCCACCAAACCTCCGCACTCCACCCAAACTCCGCACTCCACCAAACTTCCGCACTCCACGCAACCTCCCCACTCCACCCAACCTCCCCACTCCACCCAACCTCCCCAAATCACCAAACCTCCCCACTTCACCCAACCTCCCCACTTCACCCAACCTCCCCACTCCACCCAACCTCCGCACTCCACCCAACCTCCGCACTCCACCAAACTTCCGCACTCCACGCAACCTCCCCACTCCACCCAACCTCCCCACTCCATCCAACCTCCCCACTCCACCCAACCTCCCCACTTCACCCAACCTCCCCGCTTCACCCAACCTCCCCACTCTTCCCAACCTCCGCACTCCACCCAACTTCCGCACTCCACCCAACTTCCCCACTCCATCCAACCTCCGCACACCACCCAACCTCCGCACTCCACCCAAACTCCGCACTCCACCAAACTTCCGCACTCCACGCAACCTCCCCACTCCAACCAACCTCCCCACTCCACCCAACCTCCCCACTCCACCCAACCTCCCCACTCCACCCAACTTCCCCACTCCATCCAACCTCCCCACTCCACCCAACCTCCCCACTTCACCCAACCTCCCCACTTCACCCAACCTCCCCACTTCACCCAACCTCCCCGCTTCACCCAACCTCCCCACTCTTCCCAACCTCCGCACTCCACCCAACTTCCGCACTCCACCCAACTTCCCCACTCCATCCAACCTCCGCACACCACCCAACCTCCGCACTCCACCCAACCTCCGCACTCCACCCAACTTCCCCATTCCACCCAACCTCCGCACTCCACCCAACCTTCGCACTCAACCCAACCTCCCCACTCCACCCAACCTCCCCACTTCACCCAACCTCCGCACTCCATCCAACCTCCGCACTCCACCCAATATCCGCACTCCACCTAACCTCCCCACTTCACCCAACCTCCGCACTCCATCCAACCTCCGCACTCCACCCAACCTCCGCACTCCACCCAACCTCCGCACTCCACCCAACTTCCGCACTCCACCCAACTTCCGCACTCCACCCAACCTCCGCACTCTACCCAACCTCCCAACTCCACCCAACCTCCCCACTTCTCCCAACCTCCCCACTTCACCCAACCTCCCCACTCCACCCAACCTCCTCACTCCACCCAACCTCCCCACTTCACCCTACCTCCCCACTTCACCCAACCTCCCCACTGCACCCAACTTCCGCAATCCACCCAACCTCCGCACTCCACCCAAACTCCGCACTCCACCAAACTTCCACACTCCACGCAACCTCCCCACTCCAACCAACCTCCCCACTCCACCCAACCTCCCCACTCCACCCAACCTCCCCACTCCATCCAACCTCCCCACTTCACCCAACCTCCCCATTCCACTATACCTCCCCACTTCACCCAACCTCCCCACTCCTCCCAACCTCCGCACTCCACCCAACTTCCGCACTCCACCCAACTTCCGCACTCCACCCAACCTCCCCACTCCACACTACTTCCCCACTCCACCGAACCTCCCCACTCCACCCAACCTCCACACTTCACCCAAACTCGGCACTCCATCCAACCTCCCCACTCCAGCCAACCTCAGCACTCCAACCAACTTCCGCACTCCACCCTACCTCCGCACTCCACACAACCTCCCCACTTCACCCAACTTCCGCACTACACCTAACCTCCGCATTCCACCCAAACTCCGCACTCCACCCAACCTCCGCACTTCACCCAACCTCCCCACTCCACCCAACCTCCCTACTTCACCCAACCTCCGCACTCCATCCAACCTCCGCACTCCACCCAATCTCCGCACTCCACCTAACCTCCCCACTTCACCCAACCTCCGCACTCCATCCAACCTCCGCACTCCACCCAACCTCCCCACTTCACCCAACCTCCCCACTTCACCCAACCTTCCCACTCCACCCAACCTCCGCACTCCACCCAACTTCCGCACTCCACCCAAACTCCGCACTCCACCAAACTTCCGCATTCCACGCAACCTCCCCACTCCAACCAACCTCCCCACCCCACCCAACCTCCCCACTCCACCCAACCTCCGCACTCCACCCAACCTCCGCACTCCACCCAAACTCCGCACTCCACCAAACTTCCGCACTCCACGCAATCTCCCCTCTCCACCCAACCTCCCCACTCCATCCAACCTCCCCACTCCAGCCAACCTCCCCAATTCACCCAACCTCCCCACTTCACCCAACCTCCCCACTCCTCCCAACCTCCGCACTCCACCCAACTTCCGCACTCCACCCAACTTCCGCACTCCACCCAACCTCCCCACTCCAACCAACCTCCCCTCTCCACCCAACCTCCCCACTTCACCCAACCTCCCCATTCCACTATACCTCCCCACTTCACCCAACCTCCCCACTCCTCCAAACCTCCGCACTCCACCCAACTTCCGCACTCCACCCAACTTCCGCACTCCACCCAACCTCCCCACTCCACACTACTTCCCCACTCCACCGAACCTCCCCACTCCACCCAACCTCCCCACTTCACCCAAACTCGGCACTCCATCTAACCTCCCCACTCCAGCCAACCTCAGCACTCCAACCAACTTCCGCACTCCACCCTACCTCCGCACTCCACACAACCTCCCCACTTCACCCAACTTCCGCACTACACCTAACCTCCGCATTCCACCCAAACTCCGCACTCCACCCAACCTCCGCACTTCACCCAACCTCCCCACTCCACCCAACCTCCCTACTTCACCCAACCTCCGCACTCCATCCAACCTCCGCACTCCCCCCAATCTCCGCACTCCACCTAACCTCCCCACTTCACCCAACCTCCGCACTCCATCCAACCTCCGCACTCCACCCAACCTCCCCACTTCACCCAACCTCCCCACTTCACCCAACCTTCCCACTCCACCCAACCTCCGCACTCCACCCAACTTCCGCACTCCACCCAAATTCCGCACTCCACCCAACCTCCGCACTCCACCCAAACTCCGCACTCCACCCAACCTCCGCACTCCACCCAAACTCCGCACTCCACCAAACTTCCGCACTCCACGCAACCTCCCCACTCCAACCAACCTCCCCACTCCACCCAACCTCCGCACTCCACCCAACCTCCGCACTCCACCCAAACTCCGCACTCCACCAAACTTCCGCACTCCACCCAACCTTCGCACTCAACCCAACCTCCCCACTTCACCCAACCTCCCAACTCCACCCAACCTCCCCACTCCACCCAACCTCCCCACTTCACCAAACCTCCCCACTTCACCCAACCTCCCCACTTCACCGAACCTCCCCACTCCACCCAACCTCCCCACTCAACCCAACCTCCCCACTCCACCCAACCTCCCCACTTCACCCAACCTCCGCACTCCATCCAACCTCCGCACTCCACCCAATCTCCGCACTCCACCTAACCTCCCCACTTCACCCAACCTCCGCACTCCATCCAACCTCCCCACTTCACCCAACCTCCCCACTTCACCCAACCTCCCCACTCCACCCAACCTCCGCACTCCACCCAACTTCCGCACTCCACCCAACTTCCGCACTCCACCCAACCTCCGCACTCCACCTAAACTCCGCACTCCACCCAGTCTCCGCACTCCACCCAAACTCCGCACTCCACCAAACTTCCGCATTCCACGCAACCTCCCCACTCCAACCAACCTCCCCACTCCACCCAACCTCCCCACTCCACCCAACCTCCGCACTCCACCCAACCTCCGCACTCCACCCAAACTCCGCACTCCACCAAACTTCCGCACTCCACGCAATCTCCCCTCTCCACCCAACCTCCCCACTCCATCCAACCTCCCCACTCCAGCCAACCTCCCCAATTCACCCAACCTCCCCACTTCACCCAACCTCCCCACTCCTCCCAACCTCCGCACTCCACCCAACTTCCGCACTCCACCCAACTTCCGCACTCCACCCAACCTCCCCACTCCAACCAACCTCCCCTCTCCACCCAACCTCCCCACTCCACCCAAACTCCCCACTCCACCCAACCTCCCCACTTCACCCAACCTCCCCATTCCACTATACCTCCCCACTTCACCCAACCTCTCCACTTCACCCAACCTCCCTACTTCACCCAACCTCCCCACTTCACCCAACTTCCCCACTTCACCCAACCTCCCCACTCCACCCAACCTCCCCAAATCACCCATCCTCCCCACTCCACCCAACCTCCCCACTCCACCCAACCTCCCCACTCCACCGAACCTCATCACTCCAACCAACTTCCGCACTCCACCCAAACTCCGCACTCCACCCAACCTCCCCACTTCACCCAAACTCCCCACTCCACCCAACCTCCGCACTCCACCCAACCTTCGCACTCAACCCAACCTCCCCACTTCACCCAACCTCCCAACTCCACCCAACCTCCCCACTTCACCCAACCTCCGCACTCCATCCAATCTCCGCACTCCACCTAGCCTCCCCACTTCACCCAACCTCCCCACTTCACCCAACCTCCCTACTTCACCCAACCTCCCCACTTCACCCAACCTCCCCACTTCACCCAACCTCCCCACTCCACCCAACCTCCCCAAATCACCCATCCTCCCCACTCCACCCAACCTCCCCACTCCACACTACCTCCCCACTCCACCGAACCTCCCCACTCCACCCAACCTCCCCACTTCACCCAAACTCGGCACTCCATCCAACCTCCCCACTCCAGCCAACCTCAGCACTCCAACCAACTTCCGCACTCCACCCAACCTCCCCACTTCACCCAACTTCCGCACTACACCTAACCTCCGCATTCCACCCAAACTCCGCACTCCACCCAACCTCCGCACTTCACCCAACCTCCCCACTCCACCCAACCTCCCTACTTCACCCAACCTCCCTACTTCACCCAACCTCCGCACTCCATCCAACCTCCGCACTCCACCCAATCTCCGCACTCCACCTAACCTCCCCACTTCACCCAACCTCCGCACTCCATCCAACCTCCGCACTCCACCCAACCTCCGCACTCCACCCAACCTCCCCACTCCACCCAACCTCCCCACTTCACCCAACCTCCCCACTTCACCCAACCTTCCCTCTCCACCCAACCTCCGCACTCCACCCAACTTCCGCACTCCACCCAAATTCCGCACTCCACCCAACCTCCGCACTCCACCCAACTTCCGCACTCCACCCAACTTCCGCACTCCACCCAACCTCCCCACTCCAACCAACCTCCCCTCTCCACCCAACCTCCCCACCCCACCCAAACTCCCCACTCCACCCAACCTCCCCACTTCACCCAACCTCCCCATTCCACTATACCTCCCCACTTCACCCAACCTCTCCACTTCACCCAACCTCCCTACTTCACCCAACCTCCCCACTTCACCCAACTTCCCCACTTCACCCAACCTCCCCACTCCACCCAACCTCCCCAAATCACCCATCCTCCCCACTCCACCCAACCTCCCCACTCCACCCAACCTCCCCACTCCACCGAACCTCAGCACTCCAACCAACTTCCGCACTCCACCCAACCTCCGCACTCCACCCAACCTCCCCACTTCACCCAAACTCCCCACTCCACCCAACCTCCGCACTCCACCCAACCTTCGCACTCAACCCAACCTCCCCACTTCACCCAACCTCCCAACTCCACCCAACCTCCCCACTTCACCCAACCTCCGCACTCCATCCAATCTCCGCACTCCACCTAGCCTCCCCACTTCACCCAACCTCCCCACTTCACCCAACCTCCCCACTCCACCCAACCTCCCCAAATCACCCATCCTCCCCACTCCACCCAACCTCCCCACTCCACACTACCTCCCCACTCCACCGAACCTCCCCACTCCACCCAACCTCCCCACTTCACCCAAACTCGGCACTCCATCCAACCTCCCCACTCCAGCCAACCTCAGCACTCCAACCAACTTCCGCACTCCACCCAACCTCCGCACTCCACACAACCTCCCCACTTCACCCAACTTCCGCACTACACCTAACCTCCGCATTCCACCCAAACTCCGCACTCCACCCAACCTCCGCACTTCACCCAACCTCCCCACTCCACCCAACCTCCCTACTTCACCCAACCTCCGCACTCCATCCAACCTCCGCACTCCACCCAATCTCCGCACTCCACCTAACCTCCCCACTTCACCCAACCTCCGCACTCCATCCAACCTCCGCACTCCACCCAACCTCCGCACTCCACCCAACCTCCCCACTCCACCCAACCTCCCCACTTCACCCAACCTCCCCACTTCACCCAACCTTCCCTCTCCACCCAACCTCCGCACTCCACCCAACTTCCGCACTCCACCCAAATTCCGCACTCCACCCAACCTCCGCACTCCACCCAAACTCCGCACTCCACCCAACCTCCGCACTCCACCCAAACTCCGCACTCCACCAAACTTCCGCACTCCACGCAACCTCCCCACTCCAACCAACCTCCCCACTCCACCCAACCTCCCCACTCCACCCAACCTCCCCAAATCACCAAACCTCCCCACTTCACCCAACCTCCGCACTTCACCCAACCTCCCCACTCCACCCAACCTCCGCACTCCACCCAACTTCCGCACTCCACCCAACTTCCGCACTCCACCCAACCTCCGCACTCCACCCAAACTCCGCACTCCACCCAACCTCCACACTCCACCCAAACTCCGCACTTCACCAAACTTCCGCACTCCACGCAACCTCCCCACTCCAACCAACCTCCCTACTCCACCCAACCTCCCCACTCCACCCAACCTCCGCACTCCACCCAACCTCCGCACTCCACCCAAACTCCGCACTCCACCAAACTTCCGCACTCCACGCAACCTCCCCTCTCCACCCAACCTCCCCACTCCATCAAACCTCCCCACTCCACCCAACCTCCCCACTTCACCCAACCTCCCCACTTCACCCAACCTCCCCACTCCTCCCAACCTCCGCACTCCACCCAACTTCCGCACTCCACCCAACTTCCGCACTCCACCCAACCTCCCCACTCCAACCAACCTGCCCACTCCACCCAACCTCCCCACTCCACCCAACCTCCCCACTCCACCCAACCTCCCCACTTCACCCAACCTCCCCATTCCACTATACCTCCCCACTTCACCCAACCTCCCCACTCCACCCAACCTCCCCACTTCACCCAACCTCCCCATTCCACTATACCTCCCCACTTCACCCAACCTCCCCACTCCATCCAACCTCCGCACTCCACCTAACCTCCCCACTTCACCCAACCTCCCCACTTCACCCAACCTCCCTACTTCACCCAACCTCCCCACTTCACCCAACCTCCCCACTTCACCCAAACTCCCCACTCCACCCAACCTCCCCAAATCACCCATCCTCCCCACTCCACCCAACCTCCCCACTCCACCCAACCTCCCCACTCCACCGAACCTCAGCACTCCAACCAACTTCCGCACTCCACCCAACCTCCGCACTCCACCCAACCTCCCCACTTCACCTAAACTCCCCAATCCACCCAACCTCCGCACTCCACCCAACCTTCGCACTCAACCCAACCTCCCCACTTCACCCAACCTCCCAACTCCACCCAACCTCCCCACTTCACCCAACCTCCGCACTCCATCCAACCTCCGCACTCCACCCAATCTCCGCACTCCACCTAACCTCCCCACTTCACCCAACCTCCCCACTTCACCCAACCTCCCTACTTCACCCAACCTCCCCACTTCACCCAACCTCCCCACTTCACCCAACCTCCCCACTCCACCCAACCTCCCCAAATCACCCATCCTCCCCACTCCACCCAACCTCCCCACTCCACCCAACCTCCCCACTCCACCGAACCTCCCCACTCCACCCAACCTCCCCACTTCACCAAACCTCCCCACTTCACCCAACCTCCCCACTTCACCGAACCTCCCCACTCCATCCAACCTCCCCACTCAACCCAACCTCCCCACTCCACCCAACCTCCCCACTTCACCCAACCTCCGCACTCCATCCAACCTCCGCACTCCACCCAGCCTCCGCACTCCACCCAAACTCCGCACTCCACCAAACTTCCGCATTCCACGCAACCTCCCCACTCCAACCAACCTCCCCACTCCACCCAACCTCCCCACTCCACCCAACCTCCGCACTCCACCCAACCTCCGCACTCCACCCAAACTCCGCACTCCACCAAACTTCCGCACTCCACGCAATCTCCCCTCTCCACCCAACCTCCCCACTCCATCCAACCTCCCCACTCCACCCAACCTCCCCAATTCACCCAACCTCCCCACTTCACCCAACCTCCCCACTCCTCCCAACCTCCGCACTCCACCCAACTTCCGCACTCCACCCAACTTCCGCACTCCACCCAACCTCCCCACTCCAACCAACCTCCCCACTCCACCCAACCTCCCCACTCCACCCAAACTCCCCACTCCACCCAACTTCCGCACTCCACCCAACCTCCGCACTCCACACAACCTCCCCACTTCACCCAACTTCCGCACTACACCTAACCTCCGCATTCCACCCAAACTCCGCACTCCACCCAACCTCCGCACTTCACCCAACCTCCCCACTCCACCCAACCTCCCTACTTCACCCAACCTCCGCACTCCATCCAACCTCCGCACTCCACCCAATCTCCGCACTCCACCTAACCTCCCCACTTCACCCAACCCCCGCACTCCATCCAACCTCCGCACTCCACCCAACCTCCGCACTCCACCCAACCTCCCCACTCCACCCAACCTCCCCACTTCACCCAACCTCCCCACTTCACCCAACCTTCCCTCTCCACCCAACCTCCGCACTCCACCCAACTTCCGCACTCCACCCAAATTCCGCACTCCACCCAACCTCCGCACTCCACCCAAACTCCGCACTCCACCCAACCTCCGCACTCCACCCAAACTCCGCACTCCACCAAACTTCCGCACTCCACGCAACCTCCCCACTCCAACCAACCTCCCCACTCCACCCAACCTCCCCACTCCACCCAACCTCCCCAAATCACCAAACCTCCCCACTTCACCCAACCTCCCCACTTCACCCAACCTCCCCACTCCACCCAACCTCCGCACTCCACCCAACTTCCGCACTCCACCCAACTTCCGCACTCCACCCAACCTCCGCACTCCACCCAAACTCCGCACTCCACCCAACCTCCGCACTCCACCCAAACTCCGCACTCCACCAAACTTCCGCACTCCACGCAACCTCCCCTCTCCACCCAACCTCCCCACTCCATCAAACCTCCCCACTCCACCCAACCTCCCCACTTCACCCAACCTCCCCACTTCACCCAACCTCCCCACTCCTCCCAACCTCCGCACTCCACACCCAACTTCCGCACTCCACCCAACTTCCGCACTCCACCCAACCTCCCCACTCCAACCAACCTGCCCACTCCACCCAACCTCCCCACTCCACCCAACCTCCCCACTCCACCCAACCTCCGCACTTCACCCAACCTCCCCATTCCACTATACCTCCCCACTTCACCCAACCTCCCCACTCCACCCAACCTCCCCACTCCATCCAACCTCCGCACTCCACCTAACCTCCCCACTTCACCCAACCTCCGCACTCCATCCAACCTCCGCACTCCACCCAACCTCCGCACTCCACCCAACCTCCCCACTCCACCCAACCTCCCCACTTCACCCAACCTCCCCACTTCACCCAACCTTCCCTCTCCACCCAACCTCCGCACTCCACCCAACTTCCGCACTCCACCCAAATTCCGCACTCCACCCAACCTCCGCACTCCACCCAAACTCCGCACTCCACCCAACCTCCGCACTCCACCCAACCTCCCCACTTCACCCAACCTCCGCACTCCATCCAATCTCCGCACTCCACCTAGCCTCCCCACTTCACCCAACCTCCCCACTTCACCCAACCTCCCTACTTCACCCAACCTCCCCACTTCACCCAACCTCCCCACTTCACCCAACCTCCCCACTCGACCCAACCTCCCCAAATCACCCATCCTCCCCACTCCACCCAACCTCCCCACTCCACACTACCTCCCCACTCCACCGAACCTCCCCACTCCACCCAACCTCCCCACTTCACCCAAACTCGGCACTCCATCCAACCTCCCCACTCCAGCCAACCTCAGCACTCCAACCAACTTCCGCACTCCACCCAACCTCCGCACTCCACACAACCTCCCCACTTCACCCAACTTCCGCACTACATCTAACCTCCGCATTCCACCCAAACTCCGCACTCCACCCAACCTCCGCACTTCACCCAACCTCCCCACTCCACCCAACCTCCCTACTTCACCCAACCTCCGCACTCCATCCAACCTCCGCACTCCACCCAATCTCCGCACTCCACCTAACCACCCCACTTCAACCAACCTCCGCACTCCATCCAACCTCCGCACTCCACCCAACCTCCGCACTCCACCCAACCTCCCCACTCCACCCAACCTCCCCACTTCACCCAACCTCCCCACTTCACCCAACCTTCCCTCTCCACCCAACCTCCGCACTCCACCCAACTTCCGCACTCCACCCAAATTCCCCACTCCACCCAACCTCCGCACTCCACCCAACCTCCGCACTCCACCCAAACTCCGCACTCCACCAAACTTCCGCACTCCACGCAATCTCCCCTCTCCACCCAACCTCCCCACTCCATCCAACCTCCCCACTTCACCCAACCTCCCCACTCCTCCCAACCTCCGCACTCCACCCAACTTCCGCACTCCACCCAACTTCCGCACTCCACCCAACCTCCCCACTCCAACCAACCTCCCCACTCCACCCAACCTCCCCACTCCACCCAAACTCCCCACTCCACCCAACCTCCCCACTTCACCCAACCTCCCCATTCCACTATACCTCCCCACTTCACCCAACCTCTCCACTTCACCCAACCTCCCTACTTCACCCAACCTCCCCACTTCACCCAACTTCCCCACTTCACCCAACCTCCCCACTCCACCCAACCTCCCCAAATCACCCATCCTCCCCACTCCACCCAACCTCCCCACTCCACCCAACCTCCCCACTCCACCCAACCTCCCCACTTCACCCAACCTCCCCATTCCACTATACCTCCCCACTTCACCCAACCTCCCCACTCCACCCAACCTCCCCACTTCACCCAACCTCCCCATTCCACTATACCTCCCCACTTCACCCAACCTCCCCACTCCATCCAACCTCCGCACTCCACCTAACCTCCCCACTTCACCCAACCTCCCCACTTCACCCAACCTCCCTACTTCACCCAACCTCCCCACTTCACCCAACCTCCCCACTTCACCCAAACTCCCCACTCCACCCAACCTCCCCAAATCACCCATCCTCCCCACTCCACCCAACCTCCCCACTCCACCCAACCTCCCCACTCCACCGAACCTCAGCACTCCAACCAACTTCCGCACTCCACCCAACCTCCGCACTCCACCCAACCTCCCCACTTCACCTAAACTCCCCAATCCACCCAACCTCCGCACTCCACCCAACCTTCGCACTCAACCCAACCTCCCCACTTCACCCAACCTCCCAACTCCACCCAACCTCCCCACTTCACCCAACCTCCGCACTCCATCCAACCTCCGCACTCCACCCAATCTCCGCACTCCACCTAACCTCCCCACTTCACCCAACCTCCCCACTTCACCCAACCTCCCTACTTCACCCAACCTCCCCACTTCACCCAACCTCCCCACTTCACCCAACCTCCCCACTCCACCCAACCTCCCCAAATCACCCATCCTCCCCACTCCACCCAACCTCCCCACTCCACCCAACCTCCCCACTCCACCGAACCTCCCCACTCCACCCAACCTCCCCACTTCACCAAACCTCCCCACTTCACCCAACCACCCCACTTCACCGAACCTCCCCACTCCATCCAACCTCCCCACTCAACCCAACCTCCCCACTCCACCCAACCTCCCCACTTCACCCAACCTCCGCACTCCATCCAACCTCCGCACTCCACCCAGCCTCCGCACTCCACCCAAACTCCGCACTCCACCAAACTTCCGCATTCCACGCAACCTCCCCACTCCAACCAACCTCCCCACTCCACCCAACCTCCCCACTCCACCCAACCTCCGCACTCCACCCAACCTCCGCACTCCACCCAAACTCCGCACTCCACCAAACTTCCGCACTCCACGCAATCTCCCCTCTCCACCCAACCTCCCCACTCCATCCAACCTCCCCACTCCACCCAACCTCCCCAATTCACCCAACCTCCCCACTTCACCCAACCTCCCCACTCCTCCCAACCTCCGCACTCCACCCAACTTCCGCACTCCACCCAACTTCCGCACTCCACCCAACCTCCCCACTCCAACCAACCTCCCCACTCCACCCAACCTCCCCACTCCACCCAAACTCCCCACTCCACCCAACTTCCGCACTCCACCCAACCTCCGCACTCCACACAACCTCCCCACTTCACCCAACTTCCGCACTACACCTAACCTCCGCATTCCACCCAAACTCCGCACTCCACCCAACCTCCGCACTTCACCCAACCTCCCCACTCCACCCAACCTCCCTACTTCACCCAACCTCCGCACTCCATCCAACCTCCGCACTCCACCCAATCTCCGCACTCCACCTAACCTCCCCACTTCACCCAACCCCCGCACTCCATCCAACCTCCGCACTCCACCCAACCTCCGCACTCCACCCAACCTCCCCACTCCACCCAACCTCCCCACTTCACCCAACCTCCCCACTTCACCCAACCTTCCCTCTCCACCCAACCTCCGCACTCCACCCAACTTCCGCACTCCACCCAAATTCCGCACTCCACCCAACCTCCGCACTCCACCCAAACTCCGCACTCCACCCAACCTCCGCACTCCACCCAAACTCCGCACTCCACCAAACTTCCGCACTCCACGCAACCTCCCCACTCCAACCAACCTCCCCACTCCACCCAACCTCCCCAAATCACCAAACCTCCCCACTTCACCCAACCTCCCCACTTCACCCAACCTCCCCACTCCACCCAACCTCCGCACTCCACCCAACTTCCGCACTCCACCCAACTTCCGCACTCCACCCAACCTCCGCACTCCACCCAAACTCCGCACTCCACCCAACCTCCGCACTCCACCCAAACTCCGCACTTCACCAAACTTCCGCACTCCACGCAACCTCCCCACTCCAACCAACCTCCCTACTCCACCCAACCTCCCCACTCCACCCAACCTCCGCACTCCACCCAACCTCCGCACTCCACCCAAACTCCGCACTCCACCAAACTTCCGCACTCCACGCAACCTCCCCTCTCCACCCAACCTCCCCACTCCATCAAACCTCCCCACTCCACCCAACCTCCCCACTTCACCCAACCTCCCCACTTCACCCAACCTCCCCACTCCTCCCAACCTCCGCACTCCACACCCAACTTCCGCACTCCACCCAACTTCCGCACTCCACCCAACCTCCCCACTCCAACCAACCTGCCCACTCCACCCAACCTCCCCACTCCACCCAACCTCCCCACTCCACCCAACCTCCGCACTTCACCCAACCTCCCCATTCCACTATACCTCCCCACTTCACCCAACCTCCCCACTCCACCCAACCTCCCCACTCCATCCAACCTCCGCACTCCACCTAACCTCCCCACTTCACCCAACCTCCGCACTCCATCCAACCTCCGCACTCCACCCAACCTCCGCACTCCACCCAACCTCCCCACTCCACCCAACCTCCCCACTTCACCCAACCTCCCCACTTCACCCAACCTTCCCTCTCCACCCAACCTCCGCACTCCACCCAACTTCCGCACTCCACCCAAATTCCGCACTCCACCCAACCTCCGCACTCCACCCAAACTCCGCACTCCACCCAACCTCCGCACTCCACCCAAACTCCGCACTCCACCAAACTTCCGCACTCCACGCAACCTCCCCACTCCAACCAACCTCCCCACTCCACCCAACCTCCCCACTCCACCCAACCTCCCCAAATCACCAAACCTCCCCACTTCACCCAACCTCCCCACTTCACCCAACCTCCCCACTCCACCCAACCTCCGCACTCCACCCAACTTCCGCACTCCACCCAACTTCCGCACTCCACCCAACCTCCGCACTCCACCCAAACTCCGCACTCCACCCAACCTCCGCACTCCACCCAAACTCCGCACTCCACCAAACTTCCGCACTCCACGCAACCTCCCCTCTCCACCCAACCTCCCCACTCCATCAAACCTCCCCACTCCACCCAACCTCCCCACTTCACCCAACCTCCCCACTTCACCCAACCTCCCCACTCCTCCCAACCTCCGCACTCCACACCCAACTTCCGCACTCCACCCAACTTCCGCACTCCACCCAACCTCCCCACTCCAACCAACCTGCCCACTCCACCCAACCTCCCCACTCCACCCAACCTCCCCACTCCACCCAACCTCCGCACTTCACCCAACCTCCCCATTCCACTATACCTCCCCACTTCACCCAACCTCCCCACTCCACCCAACCTCCCCACTCCATCCAACCTCCGCACTCCACCTAACCTCCCCACTTCACCCAACCTCCGCACTCCATCCAACCTCCGCACTCCACCCAACCTCCGCACTCCACCCAACCTCCCCACTCCACCCAACCTCCCCACTTCACCCAACCTCCCCACTTCACCCAACCTTCCCTCTCCACCCAACCTCCGCACTCCACCCAACTTCCGCACTCCACCCAAATTCCGCACTCCACCCAACCTCCGCACTCCACCCAAACTCCGCACTCCACCCAACCTCCGCACTCCACCCAACCTCCCCACTTCACCCAACCTCCGCACTCCATCCAATCTCCGCACTCCACCTAGCCTCCCCACTTCACCCAACCTCCCCACTTCACCCAACCTCCCTACTTCACCCAACCTCCCCACTTCACCCAACCTCCCCACTTCACCCAACCTCCCCACTCGACCCAACCTCCCCAAATCACCCATCCTCCCCACTCCACCCAACCTCCCCACTCCACACTACCTCCCCACTCCACCGAACCTCCCCACTCCACCCAACCTCCCCACTTCACCCAAACTCGGCACTCCATCCAACCTCCCCACTCCAGCCAACCTCAGCACTCCAACCAACTTCCGCACTCCACCCAACCTCCGCACTCCACACAACCTCCCCACTTCACCCAACTTCCGCACTACATCTAACCTCCGCATTCCACCCAAACTCCGCACTCCACCCAACCTCCGCACTTCACCCAACCTCCCCACTCCACCCAACCTCCCTACTTCACCCAACCTCCGCACTCCATCCAACCTCCGCACTCCACCCAATCTCCGCACTCCACCTAACCACCCCACTTCAACCAACCTCCGCACTCCATCCAACCTCCGCACTCCACCCAACCTCCGCACTCCACCCAACCTCCCCACTCCACCCAACCTCCCCACTTCACCCAACCTCCCCACTTCACCCAACCTTCCCTCTCCACCCAACCTCCGCACTCCACCCAACTTCCGCACTCCACCCAAATTCCCCACTCCACCCAACCTCCGCACTCCACCCAACCTCCGCACTCCACCCAAACTCCGCACTCCACCAAACTTCCGCACTCCACGCAATCTCCCCTCTCCACCCAACCTCCCCACTCCATCCAACCTCCCCACTTCACCCAACCTCCCCACTCCTCCCAACCTCCGCACTCCACCCAACTTCCGCACTCCACCCAACTTCCGCACTCCACCCAACCTCCCCACTCCAACCAACCTCCCCACTCCACCCAACCTCCCCACTCCACCCAAACTCCCCACTCCACCCAACCTCCCCACTTCACCCAACCTCCCCATTCCACTATACCTCCCCACTTCACCCAACCTCTCCACTTCACCCAACCTCCCTACTTCACCCAACCTCCCCACTTCACCCAACTTCCCCACTTCACCCAACCTCCCCACTCCACCCAACCTCCCCAAATCACCCATCCTCCCCACTCCACCCAACCTCCCCACTCCACCCAACCTCCCCACTCCACCCAACCTCCCCACTTCACCCAACCTCCCCATTCCACTATACCTCCCCACTTCACCCAACCTCCCCACTCCACCCAACCTCCCCACTTCACCCAACCTCCCCATTCCACTATACCTCCCCACTTCACCCAACCTCCCCACTCCATCCAACCTCCGCACTCCACCTAACCTCCCCACTTCACCCAACCTCCCCACTTCACCCAACCTCCCTACTTCACCCAACCTCCCCACTTCACCCAACCTCCCCACTTCACCCAAACTCCCCACTCCACCCAACCTCCCCAAATCACCCATCCTCCCCACTCCACCCAACCTCCCCACTCCACCCAACCTCCCCACTCCACCGAACCTCAGCACTCCAACCAACTTCCGCACTCCACCCAACCTCCGCACTCCACCCAACCTCCCCACTTCACCTAAACTCCCCAATCCACCCAACCTCCGCACTCCACCCAACCTTCGCACTCAACCCAACCTCCCCACTTCACCCAACCTCCCAACTCCACCCAACCTCCCCACTTCACCCAACCTCCGCACTCCATCCAACCTCCGCACTCCACCCAATCTCCGCACTCCACCTAACCTCCCCACTTCACCCAACCTCCCCACTTCACCCAACCTCCCTACTTCACCCAACCTCCCCACTTCACCCAACCTCCCCACTTCACCCAACCTCCCCACTCCACCCAACCTCCCCAAATCACCCATCCTCCCCACTCCACCCAACCTCCCCACTCCACCCAACCTCCCCACTCCACCGAACCTCCCCACTCCACCCAACCTCCCCACTTCACCAAACCTCCCCACTTCACCCAACCACCCCACTTCACCGAACCTCCCCACTCCATCCAACCTCCCCACTCAACCCAACCTCCCCACTCCACCCAACCTCCCCACTTCACCCAACCTCCGCACTCCATCCAACCTCCGCACTCCACCCAGCCTCCGCACTCCACCCAAACTCCGCACTCCACCAAACTTCCGCATTCCACGCAACCTCCCCACTCCAACCAACCTCCCCACTCCACCCAACCTCCCCACTCCACCCAACCTCCGCACTCCACCCAACCTCCGCACTCCACCCAAACTCCGCACTCCACCAAACTTCCGCACTCCACGCAATCTCCCCTCTCCACCCAACCTCCCCACTCCATCCAACCTCCCCACTCCACCCAACCTCCCCAATTCACCCAACCTCCCCACTTCACCCAACCTCCCCACTCCTCCCAACCTCCGCACTCCACCCAACTTCCGCACTCCACCCAACTTCCGCACTCCACCCAACCTCCCCACTCCAACCAACCTCCCCACTCCACCCAACCTCCCCACTCCACCCAAACTCCCCACTCCACCCAACTTCCGCACTCCACCCAACCTCCGCACTCCACACAACCTCCCCACTTCACCCAACTTCCGCACTACACCTAACCTCCGCATTCCACCCAAACTCCGCACTCCACCCAACCTCCGCACTTCACCCAACCTCCCCACTCCACCCAACCTCCCTACTTCACCCAACCTCCGCACTCCATCCAACCTCCGCACTCCACCCAATCTCCGCACTCCACCTAACCTCCCCACTTCACCCAACCCCCGCACTCCATCCAACCTCCGCACTCCACCCAACCTCCGCACTCCACCCAACCTCCCCACTCCACCCAACCTCCCCACTTCACCCAACCTCCCCACTTCACCCAACCTTCCCTCTCCACCCAACCTCCGCACTCCACCCAACTTCCGCACTCCACCCAAATTCCGCACTCCACCCAACCTCCGCACTCCACCCAAACTCCGCACTCCACCCAACCTCCGCACTCCACCCAAACTCCGCACTCCACCAAACTTCCGCACTCCACGCAACCTCCCCACTCCAACCAACCTCCCCACTCCACCCAACCTCCCCAAATCACCAAACCTCCCCACTTCACCCAACCTCCCCACTTCACCCAACCTCCCCACTCCACCCAACCTCCGCACTCCACCCAACTTCCGCACTCCACCCAACTTCCGCACTCCACCCAACCTCCGCACTCCACCCAAACTCCGCACTCCACCCAACCTCCGCACTCCACCCAAACTCCGCACTTCACCAAACTTCCGCACTCCACGCAACCTCCCCACTCCAACCAACCTCCCTACTCCACCCAACCTCCCCACTCCACCCAACCTCCGCACTCCACCCAACCTCCGCACTCCACCCAAACTCCGCACTCCACCAAACTTCCGCACTCCACGCAACCTCCCCTCTCCACCCAACCTCCCCACTCCATCAAACCTCCCCACTCCACCCAACCTCCCCACTTCACCCAACCTCCCCACTTCACCCAACCTCCCCACTCCTCCCAACCTCCGCACTCCACACCCAACTTCCGCACTCCACCCAACTTCCGCACTCCACCCAACCTCCCCACTCCAACCAACCTGCCCACTCCACCCAACCTCCCCACTCCACCCAACCTCCCCACTCCACCCAACCTCCGCACTTCACCCAACCTCCCCATTCCACTATACCTCCCCACTTCACCCAACCTCCCCACTCCACCCAACCTCCCCACTCCATCCAACCTCCGCACTCCACCTAACCTCCCCACTTCACCCAACCTCCGCACTCCATCCAACCTCCGCACTCCACCCAACCTCCGCACTCCACCCAACCTCCCCACTCCACCCAACCTCCCCACTTCACCCAACCTCCCCACTTCACCCAACCTTCCCTCTCCACCCAACCTCCGCACTCCACCCAACTTCCGCACTCCACCCAAATTCCGCACTCCACCCAACCTCCGCACTCCACCCAAACTCCGCACTCCACCCAACCTCCGCACTCCACCCAACCTCCCCACTTCACCCAACCTCCGCACTCCATCCAATCTCCGCACTCCACCTAGCCTCCCCACTTCACCCAACCTCCCCACTTCACCCAACCTCCCTACTTCACCCAACCTCCCCACTTCACCCAACCTCCCCACTTCACCCAACCTCCCCACTCCACCCAACCTCCCCAAATCACCCATCCTCCCCACTCCACCCAACCTCCCCACTCCACACTACCTCCCCACTCCACCGAACCTCCCCACTCCACCCAACCTCCCCACTTCACCCAAACTCGGCACTCCATCCAACCTCCCCACTCCAGCCAACCTCAGCACTCCAACCAACTTCCGCACTCCACCCAACCTCCGCACTCCACACAACCTCCCCACTTCACCCAACTTCCGCACTACATCTAACCTCCGCATTCCACCCAAACTCCGCACTCCACCCAACCTCCGCACTTCACCCAACCTCCCCACTCCACCCAACCTCCCTACTTCACCCAACCTCCGCACTCCATCCAACCTCCGCACTCCACCCAATCTCCGCACTCCACCTAACCTCCCCACTTCAACCAACCTCCGCACTCCATCCAACCTCCGCACTCCACCCAACCTCCGCACTCCACCCAACCTCCCCACTCCACCCAACCTCCCCACTTCACCCAACCTCCCCACTTCACCCAACCTTCCCTCTCCACCCAACCTCCGCACTCCACCCAACTTCCGCACTCCACCCAAATTCCCCACTCCACCCAACCTCCGCACTCCACCCAACCTCCGCACTCCACCCAAACTCCGCACTCCACCAAACTTCCGCACTCCACGCAATCTCCCCTCTCCACCCAACCTCCCCACTCCATCCAACCTCCCCACTCCACCCAACCTCCCCAATTCACCCAACCTCCCCACTTCACCCAACCTCCCCACTCCTCCCAACCTCCGCACTCCACCCAACTTCCGCACTCCACCCAACTTCCGCACTCCACCCAACCTCCCCACTCCAACCAACCTCCCCACTCCACCCAACCTCCCCACTCCACCCAAACTCCCCACTCCACCCAACCTCCCCACTTCACCCAACCTCCCCATTCCACTATACCTCCCCACTTCACCCAACCTCTCCACTTCACCCAACCTCCCTACTTCACCCAACCTCCCCACTTCACCCAACTTCCCCACTTCACCCAACCTCCCCACTCCACCCAACCTCCCCAAATCACCCATCCTCCCCACTCCACCCAACCTCCCCACTCCACCCAACCTCCCCACTCCACCGAACCTCAGCACTCCAACCAACTTCCGCACTCCACCCAACCTCCGCATTCCACCCAAACTCCGCACTCCACCCAACCTCCGCACTTCACCCAACCTCCCCACTCCACCCAACCTCCCTACTTCACCCAACCTCCGCACTCCATCCAACCTCCGCACTCCACCCAATCTCCGCACTCCACCTAACCTCCCCACTTCACCCAACCTCCGCACTCCATCCAACCTCCGCACTCCACCCAACCTCCGCACTCCACCCAACCTCCCCACTCCACCCAACCTCCCCACTTCACCCAACCTCCCCACTTCACCCAACCTTCCCTCTCCACCCAACCTCCGCACTCCACCCAACTTCCGCACTCCACCCAAATTCCGCACTCCACCCAACCTCCGCACTCCACCCAAACTCCGCACTCCACCTAACCTCCCCACTTCACCCAACCTCCGCACTTCACCCAACCTCCCTACTTCACTCAACCTCCCCACTTCACCCAACCTCCCCACTTCACCCAACCTCCCCACTCCACCCAACCTCCCCAAATCACCCATCCTCCCCACTCCACCCAACCTCCCCACTCCACCCAACCTCCCCACTCCACCGAACCTCCCCACTCCACCCAACCTCCCCACTCCACCAAACCTCCCCACTCCACCCAACCTCCCCACTTCACCGAACCTCCCCACTCCACCCAACCTCCCCACTCAACCCAACCTCCCCACTCCACCCAACCTCCCCACTTCACCCAACCTCCGCACTCCATCCAACCTCCGCACTCCACCCAATCTCCGCACTCCACCTAACCTCCCCACTTCACCCAACCTCCGCACTCCATCCAACCTCCGCACTCCACCCAACTTCCGCACTCCACCCAACCTCCGCACTCCACCCAACTTTCGCACTCCACCCAACTTCCGCACTCCACCCAACCTCCCCACTTCACCCAACCTCCCCACTCTATCCAACCTCCCCACTCCACCCAACCTCCCCACTCCACCCAACCTCCCCACTCCATCCAACCTTCCCACTTCTCCCAACCTCCCCACTTCACCCAACCTCCCCACTCCACCCAACCTCCTCACTCCACCCAACCTCCCCACTTCACCCTACCTCCTCACTTCTCCCAACCTCCCCACTACACCCAACCTCCGCACTCCACCCAACCTTCGCACTCAACCCAACCTCCTCACTTCACCCAACCTCCCAACTCCACCCAAACTCCCCACTTCACCCAAACTCCGCACTCCATCCAACCTCCGCACTCTACCCAACCTCCGCACTCCACCCAACCTCCGCACTCCACCCAACCTCCGCACTCCACCAAACTTCCGCACTCCACGCAACCTCCCCACTCCACCCAACCTCCCCACTCCATCCAACCTCCCCACTCCACCCAACCTCCCCACTTCACCCAACCTCCCCGCTTCACCCAACCTCCCCACTCTTCCCAACCTCCGCACTCCACCCAACTTCCGCACTCCACCCAACTTCCCCACTCCATCCAACCTCCGCACACCACCCAACCTCCGCACTCCACCCAAACTCCGCACTCCACCAAACTTCCGCACTCCACGCAACCTCCCCACTCCAACCAACCTCCCCACTCCACCCAACCTCCCCACTCCACCCAACCTCCCCACTCCACCCAACTTCCCCACTCCATCCAACCTCCCCACTCCACCCAACCTCCCCACTTCACCCAACCTCCCCACTTCACCCAACCTCCCCACTCCTCCCAACCTCCGCACTCCACCCAACTTCCGCACTCCACCCAACTTCCGCACTCCACCCAACCTCCCCACTCCAACCAACCTCCCCACTCCACCCAACCTCCCCACTCCACCCAAACTCCCCACTCCACCCAACTTCCGCACTCCACCCAACCTCCGCACTCCACACAACCTCCCCACTTCACCCAACTTCCGCACTACACCTAACCTCCGCATTCCACCCAAACTCCGCACTCCACCCAACCTCCGCACTTCACCCAACCTCCCCACTCCACCCAACCTCCCTACTTCACCCAACCTCCGCACTCCATCCAACCTCCGCACTCCACCCAATCTCCGCACTCCACCTAACCTCCCCACTTCACCCAACCCCCGCACTCCATCCAACCTCCGCACTCCACCCAACCTCCGCACTCCACCCAACCTCCCCACTCCACCCAACCTCCCCACTTCACCCAACCTCCCCACTTCACCCAACCTTCCCTCTCCACCCAACCTCCGCACTCCACCCAACTTCCGCACTTCACCCAAATTCCGCACTCCACCCAACCTCCGCACTCCACCCAAACTCCGCACTCCACCCAACCTCCGCACTCCACCCAAACTCCGCACTCCACCAAACTTCCGCACTCCACGCAACCTCCCCACTCCAACCAACCTCCCCACTCCACCCAACCTCCCCACTCCACCCAACCTCCCCAAATCACCAAACCTCCCCACTTCACCCAACCTCCCCACTTCACCCAACCTCCCCACTCCACCCAACCTCCGCACTCCACCCAACTTCCGCACTCCACCCAACTTCCGCACTCCACCCAACCTCCGCACTCCACCCAAACTCCGCACTCCATCCAACCTCCGCACTCCACCCAATCTCCGCACTCCACCTAACCTCCCCACTTCACCCAACCTCCGCACTCCATCCAACCTCCGCACTCCACCCAACTTCCGCACTCCACCCAACCTCCGCACTCCACCCAACTTTCGCACTCCACCCAACTTCCGCACTCCACCCAACCTCCCCACTTCACCCAACCTCCCCACTCTATCCAACCTCCCCACTCCACCCAACCTCCCCACTCCACCCAACCTCCCCACTCCATCCAACCTTCCCACTTCTCCCAACCTCCCCACTTCACCCAACCTCCCCACTCCACCGAACCTCCTCACTCCACCCAACCTCCCCACTTCACCCTACCTCCTCACTTCTCCCAACCTCCCCACTACACCCAACCTCCGCACTCCACCCAACCTTCGCACTCAACCCAACCTCCCCACTTCACCCAACCTCCCAACTCCACCCAAACTCCCCACTTCACCCAACCTCCGCACTCCATCCAACCTCCGCACTCTACCCAACCTCCGCACTCCACCCAACCTCCGCACTCCACCCAACCTCCGCACTCCACCAAACTTCCGCACTCCACGCAACCTCCCCACTCCACCCAACCTCCCCACTCCATCCAACCTCCCCACTCCACCCAACCTCCCCACTTCACCCAACCTCCCCGCTTCACCCAACCTCCCCACTCTTCCCAACCTCCGCACTCCACCCAACTTCCGCACTCCACCCAACTTCCCCAATCCATCCAACCTCCGCACACCACCCAACCTCCGCACTCCACCCAAACTCCGCACTCCACCAAACTTCCGCACTCCACGCAACCTCCCCACTCCAACCAACCTCCCCACTCCACCCAACCTCCCCACTCCACCCAACCTCCCCACTCCACCCAACTTCCCCACTCCATCCAACCTCCCCACTCCACCCAACCTCCCCACTTCACCCAACCTCCCCACTTCACCCAACCTCCCCACTCCTCCCAACCTCCGCACTCCACCCAACTTCCGCACTCCACCCAACTTCCGCACTCCACCCAACCTCCCCACTCCAACCAACCTCCCCACTCCACCCAACCTCCCCACTCCACCCAAACTCCCCACTCCACCCAACTTCCGCACTCCACCCAACCTCCGCACTCCACACAACCTCCCCACTTCACCCAACTTCCGCACTACACCTAACCTCCGCATTCCACCCAAACTCCGCACTCCACCCAACCTCCGCACTTCACCCAACCTCCCCACTCCACCCAACCTCCCTACTTCACCCAACCTCCGCACTCCATCCAACCTCCGCACTCCACCCAATCTCCGCACTCCACCTAACCTCCCCACTTCACCCAACCCCAGCACTCCATCCAACCTCCGCACTCCACCCAACCTCCGCACTTCACCCAACCTCCCCACTTCACCCAACCTTCCCTCTCCACCCAACCTCCGCACTCCACCCAACTTCCGCACTCCACCCAAATTCCGCACTCCACCCAACCTCCGCACTCCACCCAAACTCCGCACTCCACCCAACCTCCGCACTCCACCCAAACTCCGCACTCCACCAAACTTCCGCACTCCACGCAACCTCCCCACTCCAACCAACCTCCCCACTCCACCCAACCTCCCCACTCCACCCAACCTCCCCAAATCACCAAACCTCCCCACTTCACCCAACCTCCCCACTTCACCCAACCTCCCCACTCCACCCAACCTCCGCACTCCACCCAACTTCCGCACTCCACCCAACTTCCGCACTCCACCCAACCTCCGCACTCCACCCAAACTCCGCACTCCACCCAACCTCCGCACTCCACCCAAACTCCGCACTTCACCAAACTTCCGCACTCCACGCAACCTCCCCACTCCAACCAACCTCCCTACTCCACCCAACCTCCCCACTCCACCCAACCTCCGCACTCCACCCAACCTCCGCACTCCACCCAAACTCCGCACTCCACCAAACTTCCGCACTCCACGCAACCTCCCCTCTCCACCCAACCTCCCCACTCCATCAAACCTCCCCACTCCACCCAACCTCCCCACTTCACCCAACCTCCCCACTTCACCCAACCTCCCCACTCCTCCCAACCTCCGCACTCCACCCAACTTCCGCACTCCACCCAACTTCCGCACTCCACCCAACCTCCCCACTCCAACCAACCTGCCCACTCCACCCAACCTCCCCACTCCACCCAACCTCCCCACTCCACCCAACCTCCCCACTTCACCCAACCTCCCCATTCCACTATACCTCCCCACTTCACCCAACCTCCCCACTCCACCCAACCTCCCCACTCCATCCAACCTCCGCACTCCACCTAACCTCCCCACTTCACCCAACCTCCGCACTCCATCCAACCTCCGCACTCCACCCAACCTCCGCACTCCACCCAACCTCCCCACTCCACCCAACCTCCCCACTTCACCCAACCTCCCCACTTCACCCAACCTTCCCTCTCCACCCAACCTCCGCACTCCACCCAACTTCCGCACTCCACCCAACTTCCGCACTCCACCCAACCTCCCCACTCCAACCAACCTCCCCACTCCACCCAACCTCCCCACTCCACCCAAACTCCCCACTCCACCCAACCTCCCCACTTCACCCAACCTCCCCATTCCACTATACCTCCCCACTTCACCCAACCTCTCCACTTCACCCAACCTCCCTACTTCACCCAACCTCCCCACTTCACCCAACTTCCCCACTTCACCCAACCTCCCCACTCCACCCAACCTCCCCAAATCACCCATCCTCCCCACTCCACCCAACCTCCCCACTCCACCCAACCTCCCCACTCCACCGAACCTCAGCACTCCAACCAACTTCCGCACTCCACCCAACCTCCGCATTCCACCCAAACTCCGCACTCCACCCAACCTCCGCACTTCACCCAACCTCCCCACTCCACCCAACCTCCCTACTTCACCCAACCTCCGCACTCCATCCAACCTCCGCACTCCACGCAATCTCCCCACTCCACCTAACCTCCCCACTTCACCCAACCTCCGCACTCCATCCAACCTCCGCACTCCACCCAACCTCCGCACTCCACCCAACCTCCCCACTCCACCCAACCTCCCCACTTCACCCAACCTCCCCACTCCACCAAACTTCCGCACTCCACGCAACCTCCCCACTCCACCCAACCTCCCCACTCCATCCAACCTCCCCACTCCACCCAACCTCCCCACTTCACCCAACCTCCCCGCTTCACCCAACCTCCCCACTCTTCCCAACCTCCGCACTCCACCCAACTTCCGCACTCCACCCAACTTCCCCACTCCATCCAACCTCCGCACACCACCCAACCTCCGCACTCCACCCAAACTCCGCACTCCACCAAACTTCCGCACTCCACGCAACCTCCCCACTCCAACCAACCTCCCCACTCCACCCAACCTCCCCACTCCACCCAACCTCCCCACTCCACCCAACTTCCCCACTCCATCCAACCTCCCCACTCCACCCAACCTCCCCACTTCACCCAACCTCCCCACTTCACCCAACCTCCCCAATCCTCCCAACCTCCGCACTCCACCCAACTTCCGCACTCCACCCAACTTCCGCACTCCACCCAACCTCCCCACTCCAACCAACCTCCCCACTCCACCCAACCTCCCCACTCCACCCAAACTCCCCACTCCACCCAACTTCCGCACTCCACCCAACCTCCGCACTCCACACAACCTCCCCACTTCACCCAACTTCCGCACTACACCTAACCTCCGCATTCCACCCAAACTCCGCACTCCACCCAACCTCCGCACTTCACCCAACCTCCCCACTCCACCCAACCTCCCTACTTCACCCAACCTCCGCACTCCATCCAACCTCCGCACTCCACCCAATCTCCGCACTCCACCTAACCTCCCCACTTCACCCAACCCCCGCACTCCATCCAACCTCCGCACTCCACCCAACCTCCGCACTTCACCCAACCTCCCCACTTCACCCAACCTTCCCTCTCCACCCAACCTCCGCACTCCACCCAACTTCCGCACTCCACCCAAATTCCGCACTCCACCCAACCTCCGCACTCCACCCAAACTCCGCACTCCACCCAACCTCCGCACTCCACCCAAACTCCGCACTCCACCAAACTTCCGCACTCCACGCAACCTCCCCACTCCAACCAACCTCCCCACTCCACCCAACCTCCCCACTCCACCCAACCTCCCCAAATCACCAAACCTCCCCACTTCACCCAACCTCCCCACTTCACCCAACCTCCCCACTCCACCCAACCTCCGCACTCCACCCAACTTCCGCACTCCACCCAACTTCCGCACTCCACCCAACCTCCGCACTCCACCCAAACTCCGCACTCCACCCAACCTCCGCACTCCACCCAAACTCCGCACTTCACCAAACTTCCGCACTCCACGCAACCTCCCCACTCCAACCAACCTCCCTACTCCACCCAACCTCCCCACTCCACCCAACCTCCGCACTCCACCCAACCTCCGCACTCCACCCAAACTCCGCACTCCACCAAACTTCCGCACTCCACGCAACCTCCCCTCTCCACCCAACCTCCCCACTCCATCAAACCTCCCCACTCCACCCAACCTCCCCACTTCACCCAACCTCCCCACTTCACCCAACCTCCCCACTCCTCCCAACCTCCGCACTCCACCCAACTTCCGCACTCCACCCAACTTCCGCACTCCACCCAACCTCCCCACTCCAACCAACCTGCCCACTCCACCCAACCTCCCCACTCCACCCAACCTCCCCACTCCACCCAACCTCCCCACTTCACCCAACCTCCCCATTCCACTATACCTCCCCACTTCACCCAACCTCCCCACTCCACCCAACCTCCCCACTCCATCCAACCTCCGCACTCCACCTAACCTCCCCACTTCACCCAACCTCCGCACTCCATCCAACCTCCGCACTCCACCCAACCTCCGCACTCCACCCAACCTCCCCACTCCACCCAACCTCCCCACTTCACCCAACCTCCCCACTTCACCCAACCTTCCCTCTCCACCCAACCTCCGCACTCCACCCAACTTCCGCACTCCACCCAACTTCCGCACTCCACCCAACCTCCCCACTCCAACCAACCTCCCCACTCCACCCAACCTCCCCACTCCACCCAAACTCCCCACTCCACCCAACCTCCCCACTTCACCCAACCTCCCCATTCCACTATACCTCCCCACTTCACCCAACCTCTCCACTTCACCCAACCTCCCTACTTCACCCAACCTCCCCACTTCACCCAACTTCCCCACTTCACCCAACCTCCCCACTCCACCCAACCTCCCCAAATCACCCATCCTCCCCACTCCACCCAACCTCCCCACTCCACCCAACCTCCCCACTCCACCGAACCTCAGCACTCCAACCAACTTCCGCACTCCACCCAACCTCCGCATTCCACCCAAACTCCGCACTCCACCCAACCTCCGCACTTCACCCAACCTCCCCACTCCACCCAACCTCCCTACTTCACCCAACCTCCGCACTCCATCCAACCTCCGCACTCCACCCAATCTCCGCACTCCACCTAACCTCCCCACTTCACCCAACCTCCGCACTCCATCCAACCTCCGCACTCCACCCAACCTCCGCACTCCACCCAACCTCCCCACTCCACCCAACCTCCCCACTTCACCCAACCTCCCCACTTCACCCAACCTTCCCTCTCCACCCAACCTCCGCACTCCACCCAACTTCCGCACTCCACCCAAATTCCGCACTCCACCCAACCTCCGCACTCCACCCAAACTCCGCACTCCACCTAACCTCCCCACTTCACCCAACCTCCGCACTTCACCCAACCTCCCTACTTCACTCAACCTCCCCACTTCACCCAACCTCCCCACTTCACCCAACCTCCCCACTCCACCCAACCTCCCCAAATCACCCATCCTCCCCACTCCACCCAACCTCCCCACTCCACCCAACCTCCCCACTCCACCGAACCTCCCCACTCCACCCAACCTCCCCACTCCACCAAACCTCCCCACTCCACCCAACCTCCCCACTTCACCGAACCTCCCCACTCCACCCAACCTCCCCACTCAACCCAACCTCCCCACTCCACCCAACCTCCCCACTTCACCCAACCTCCGCACTCCATCCAACCTCCGCACTCCACCCAATCTCCGCACTCCACCTAACCTCCCCACTTCACCCAACCTCCGCACTCCATCCAACCTCCGCACTCCACCCAACTTCCGCACTCCACCCAACCTCCGCACTCCACCCAACTTTCGCACTCCACCCAACTTCCGCACTCCACCCAACCTCCCCACTTCACCCAACCTCCCCACTCTATCCAACCTCCCCACTCCACCCAACCTCCCCACTCCACCCAACCTCCCCACTCCATCCAACCTTCCCACTTCTCCCAACCTCCCCACTTCACCCAACCTCCCCACTCCACCCAACCTCCTCACTCCACCCAACCTCCCCACTTCACCCTACCTCCTCACTTCTCCCAACCTCCCCACTACACCCAACCTCCGCACTCCACCCAACCTTCGCACTCAACCCAACCTCCTCACTTCACCCAACCTCCCAACTCCACCCAAACTCCCCACTTCACCCAAACTCCGCACTCCATCCAACCTCCGCACTCTACCCAACCTCCGCACTCCACCCAACCTCCGCACTCCACCCAACCTCCGCACTCCACCAAACTTCCGCACTCCACGCAACCTCCCCACTCCACCCAACCTCCCCACTCCATCCAACCTCCCCACTCCACCCAACCTCCCCACTTCACCCAACCTCCCCGCTTCACCCAACCTCCCCACTCTTCCCAACCTCCGCACTCCACCCAACTTCCGCACTCCACCCAACTTCCCCACTCCATCCAACCTCCGCACACCACCCAACCTCCGCACTCCACCCAAACTCCGCACTCCACCAAACTTCCGCACTCCACGCAACCTCCCCACTCCAACCAACCTCCCCACTCCACCCAACCTCCCCACTCCACCCAACCTCCCCACTCCACCCAACTTCCCCACTCCATCCAACCTCCCCACTCCACCCAACCTCCCCACTTCACCCAACCTCCCCACTTCACCCAACCTCCCCACTCCTCCCAACCTCCGCACTCCACCCAACTTCCGCACTCCACCCAACTTCCGCACTCCACCCAACCTCCCCACTCCAACCAACCTCCCCACTCCACCCAACCTCCCCACTCCACCCAAACTCCCCACTCCACCCAACTTCCGCACTCCACCCAACCTCCGCACTCCACACAACCTCCCCACTTCACCCAACTTCCGCACTACACCTAACCTCCGCATTCCACCCAAACTCCGCACTCCACCCAACCTCCGCACTTCACCCAACCTCCCCACTCCACCCAACCTCCCTACTTCACCCAACCTCCGCACTCCATCCAACCTCCGCACTCCACCCAATCTCCGCACTCCACCTAACCTCCCCACTTCACCCAACCCCCGCACTCCATCCAACCTCCGCACTCCACCCAACCTCCGCACTCCACCCAACCTCCCCACTCCACCCAACCTCCCCACTTCACCCAACCTCCCCACTTCACCCAACCTTCCCTCTCCACCCAACCTCCGCACTCCACCCAACTTCCGCACTCCACCCAAATTCCGCACTCCACCCAACCTCCGCACTCCACCCAAACTCCGCACTCCACCCAACCTCCGCACTCCACCCAAACTCCGCACTCCACCAAACTTCCGCACTCCACGCAACCTCCCCACTCCAACCAACCTCCCCACTCCACCCAACCTCCCCACTCCACCCAACCTCCCCAAATCACCAAACCTCCCCACTTCACCCAACCTCCCCACTTCACCCAACCTCCCCACTCCACCCAACCTCCGCACTCCACCCAACTTCCGCACTCCACCCAACTTCCGCACTCCACCCAACCTCCGCACTCCACCCAAACTCCGCACTCCACGCAACCTCCCCACTCCAACCAACCTCCCCACTCCACCCAACCTCCCCACTCCACCCAACCTCCCCAAATCACCAAACCTCCCCACTTCACCCAACCTCCCCACTTCACCCAACCTCCCCACTCCACCCAACCTCCGCACTCCACCCAACTTCCGCACTCCACCCAACTTCCGCACTCCACCCAACCTCCGCACTCCACCCAAACTCCGCACTCCACCCAACCTCCGCACTCCACCCAAACTCCGCACTTCACCAAACTTCCGCACTCCACGCAACCTCCCCACTCCAACCAACCTCCCTACTCCACCCAACCTCCCCACTCCACCCAACCTCCGCACTCCACCCAACCTCCGCACTCCACCCAAACTCCGCACTCCACCAAACTTCCGCACTCCACGCAACCTCCCCTCTCCACCCAACCTCCCCACTCCATCAAACCTCCCCACTCCACCCAACCTCCCCACTTCACCCAACCTCCCCACTTCACCCAACCTCCCCACTCCTCCCAACCTCCGCACTCCACCCAACTTCCGCACTCCACCCAACTTCCGCACTCCACCCAACCTCCCCACTCCAACCAACCTGCCCACTCCACCCAACCTCCCCACTCCACCCAACCTCCCCACTCCACCCAACCTCCCCACTTCACCCAACCTCCCCATTCCACTATACCTCCCCACTTCACCCAACCTCCCCACTCCACCCAACCTCCCCACTCCATCCAACCTCCGCACTCCACCTAACCTCCCCACTTCACCCAACCTCCGCACTCCATCCAACCTCCGCACTCCACCCAACCTCCGCACTCCACCCAACCTCCCCACTCCACCCAACCTCCCCACTTCACCCAACCTCCCCACTTCACCCAACCTTCCCTCTCCACCCAACCTCCGCACTCCACCCAACTTCCGCACTCCACCCAAATTCCGCACTCCACCCAACCTCCGCACTCCACCCAAACTCCGCACTCCACCCAACCTCCCCACTTCACCCAACCTCCGCACTCCATCCAATCTCCGCACTCCACCTAGCCTCCCCACTTCACCCAACCTCCCCACTTCACCCAACCTCCCTACATCACCCAACCTCCCCACTTCACCCAACCTCCCCACTTCACCCAACCTCCCCACTCCACCCAACCTCCCCAAATCACCCATCCTCCCCACTCCACCCAACCTCCCCACTCCACACTACCTCTCCACTCCACCGAACCTCCCCACTCCACCCAACCTCCCCACTTCACCCAAACTCGGCACTCCATCCAACCTCCCCACTCCAGCCAACCTCAGCACTCCAACCAACTTCCGCACTCCTCCCAACCTCCGCACTCCACACAACCTCCCCACTTCACCCAACTTCCGCACTACATCTAACCTCCGCATTCCACCCAAACTCCGCACTCCACCCAACCTCCGCACTTCACCCAACCTCCCCACTCCACCCAACCTCCCTACTTCACCCAACCTCCGCACTCCATCCAACCTCCGCACTCCACCCAATCTCCGCACTCCACCTAACCTCCCCACTTCAACCAACCTCCGCACTCCATCCAACCTCCGCACTCCACCCAACCTCCGCACTCCACCCAACCTCCCCACTCCACCCAACCTCCCCACTTCACCCAACCTCCCCACTTCACCCAACCTTCCCTCTCCACCCAACCTCCGCACTCCACCCAACTTCCGCACTCCACCCAAATTCCCCACTCCACCCAACCTCCGCACTCCACCCAACCTCCGCACTCCACCCAAACTCCGCACTCCACCAAACTTCCGCACTCCACGCAATCTCCCCTCTCCACCCAACCTCCCCACTCCATCCAACCTCCCCACTCCACCCAACCTCCCCAATTCACCCAACCTCCCCACTTCACCCAACCTCCCCACTCCTCCCAACCTCCGCACTCCACCCAACTTCCGCACTCCACCCAACTTCCGCACTCCACCCAACCTCCCCACTCCAACCAACCTCCCCACTCCACCCAACCTCCCCACTCCACCCAAACTCCGCACTCCACCCAACCTCCGCACTTCACCCAACCTCCCCACTCCACCCAACCTCCCTACTTCACCCAACCTCCGCACTCCATCCAACCTCCGCACTCCACCCAATCTCCGCACTCCACCTAACCTCCCCACTTCACCCAACCCCCGCACTCCATCCAACCTCCGCACTCCACCCAACCTCCGCACTCCACCCAACCTCCCCACTCCACCCAACCTCCCCACTTCACCCAACCTCCCCACTTCACCCAACCTTCCCTCTCCACCCAACCTCCGCACTCCACCCAACTTCCGCACTCCACCCAAATTCCGCACTCCACCCAACCTCCGCACTCCACCCAAACTCCGCACTCCACCCAACCTCCGCACTCCACCCAAACTCCGCACTCCACCAAACTTCCGCACTCCACGCAACCTCCCCACTCCAACCAACCTCCCCACTCCACCCAACCTCCCCACTCCACCCAACCTCCCCAAATCACCAAACCTCCCCACTTCACCCAACCTCCCCACTTCACCCAACCTCCCCACTCCACCCATCCTCCGCACTCCACCCAACTTCCGCACTCCACCCAACTTCCGCACTCCACCCAACCTCCGCACTCCACCCAAACTCCGCACTCCACCCAACCTCCGCACTCCACCCAAACTCCGCACTTCACCAAACTTCCGCACTCCACGCAACCTCCCCACTCCAACCAACCTCCCTACTCCACCCAACCTCCCCACTCCACCCAACCTCCGCACTCCACCCAACCTCCGCACTCCACCCAAACTCCGCACTCCACCAAACTTTCGCACTCCACGCAACCTCCCCTCTCCACCCAACCTCCCCACTCCATCAAACCTCCCCACTCCACCCAACCTCCCCACTTCACCCAACCTCCCCACTTCACCCAACCTCCCCACTCCTCCCAACCTCCGCACTCCACCCAACTTCCGCACTCCACCCAACTTCCGCACTCCACCCAACCTCCCCACTCCAACCAACCTGCCCACTCCACCCAACCTCCCCACTCCACCCAACCTCCCCACTCCACCCAACCTCCCCACTTCACCCAACCTCCCCATTCCACTATACCTCCCCACTTCACCCAACCTCCCCACTCCACCCAACCTCCCCACTCCATCCAACCTCCGCACTCCACCTAACCTCCCCACTTCACCCAACCTCCGCACTCCATCCAACCTCCGCACTCCACCCAACCTCCGCACTCCACCCAACCTCCCCACTCCACCCAACCTCCCCACTTCACCCAACCTCCCCACTTCACCCAACCTTCCCTCTCCACCCAACCTCCGCACTCCACCCAACTTCCGCACTCCACCCAAATTCCGCACTCCACCCAACCTCCGCACTCCACCCAAACTCCGCACTCCACCCAACCTCCGCACTCCACCCAACCTCCCCACTTCACCCAACCTCCGCACTCCATCCAATCTCCGCACTCCACCTAGCCTCCCCACTTCACCCAACCTCCCCACTTCACCCAACCTCCCTACTTCACCCAACCTCCCCACTTCACCCAACCTCCCCACTTCACCCAACCTCCCCACTCCACCCAACCTCCCCAAATCACCCATCCTCCCCACTCCACCCAACCTCCCCACTCCACACTACCTCCCCACTCCACCGAACCTCCCCACTCCACCCAACCTCCCCACTTCACCCAAACTCGGCACTCCATCCAACCTCCCCACTCCAGCCAACCTCAGCACTCCAACCAACTTCCGCACTCCACCCAACCTCCGCACTCCACACAACCTCCCCACTTCACCCAACTTCCGCACTACATCTAACCTCCGCATTCCACCCAAACTCCGCACTCCACCCAACCTCCGCACTTCACCCAACCTCCCCACTCCACCCAACCTCCCTACTTCACCCAACCTCCGCACTCCATCCAACCTCCGCACTCCACCCAATCTCCGCACTCCACCTAACCTCCCCACTTCAACCAACCTCCGCACTCCATCCAACCTCCGCACTCCACCCAACCTCCGCACTCCACCCAACCTCCCCACTCCACCCAACCTCCCCACTTCACCCAACCTCCCCACTTCACCCAACCTTCCCTCTCCACCCAACCTCCGCACTCCACCCAACTTTCGCACTCCACCCAAATTCCCCACTCCACCCAACCTCCGCACTCCACCCAACCTCCGCACTCCACCCAAACTCCGCACTCCACCAAACTTCCGCACTCCACGCAATCTCCCCTCTCCACCCAACCTCCCCACTCCATCCAACCTCCCCACTCCACCCAACCTCCCCAATTCACCCAACCTCCCCACTTCACCCAACCTCCCCACTCCTCCCAACCTCCGCACTCCACCCAACTTCCGCACTCCACCCAACTTCCGCACTCCACCCAACCTCCCCACTCCAACCAATCTCCCCACTCCACCCAACCTCCCCACTCCACCCAAACTCCCCACTCCACCCAACCTCCCCACTTCACCCAACCTCCCCATTCCACTATACCTCCCCACTTCACCCAACCTCTCCACTTCACCCAACCTCCCTACTTCACCCAACCTCCCCACTTCACCCAACTTCCCCACTTCACCCAACCTCCGCACTCCACCCAACCTCCCCACTCCACCCAACCTCCCCACTTCACCCAACCTCCCCACTTCACCCAACCTTCCCTCTCCACCCAACCTCCGCACTCCACCCAACTTCCGCACTCCACCCAAATTCCGCACTCCACCCAACCTCCGCACTCCACCCAAACTCCGCACTCCACCCAACCTCCGCACTCCACCCAAACTCCGCACTCCACCAAACTTCCGCACTCCACGCAACCTCCCCACTCCAACCAACCTCCCCACTCCACCCAACCTCCCCACTCCACCCAACCTCCCCAAATCACCAAACCTCCCCACTTCACCCAACCTCCCCACTTCACCCAACCTCCCCACTCCACCCAACCTCCGCACTCCACCCAACTTCCGCACTCCACCCAACTTCCGCACTCCACCCAACCTCCGCACTCCACCCAAACTCCGCACTCCATCCAACCTCCGCACTCCACCCAATCTCCGCACTCCACCTAACCTCCCCACTTCACCCAACCTCCGCACTCCATCCAACCTCCGCACTCCACCCAACTTCCGCACTCCACCCAACCTCCGCACTCCACCCAACTTTCGCACTCCACCCAACTTCCGCACTCCACCCAACCTCCCCACTTCACCCAACCTCCCCACTCTATCCAACCTCCCCACTCCACCCAACCTCCCCACTCCACCCAACCTCCCCACTCCATCCAACCTTCCCACTTCTCCCAACCTCCCCACTTCACCCAACCTCCCCACTCCACCCAACCTCCTCACTCCACCCAACCTCCCCACTTCACCCTACCTCCTCACTTCTCCCAACCTCCCCACTACACCCAACCTCCGCACTCCACCCAACCTTCGCACTCAACCCAACCTCCCAACTCCACCCAAACTCCCCACTTCACCCAACCTCCGCACTCCATCCAACCTCCGCACTCTACCCAACCTCCGCACTCCACCCAACCTCCGCACTCCACCCAACCTCCGCACTCCACCAAACTTCCGCACTCCACGCAACCTCCCCACTCCACCCAACCTCCCCACTCCATCCAACCTCCCCACTCCACCCAACCTCCCCACTTCACCCAACCTCCCCGCTTCACCCAACCTCCCCACTCTTCCCAACCTCCGCACTCCACCCAACTTCCGCACTCCACCCAACTTCCCCACTCCATCCAACCTCCGCACACCACCCAACCTCCGCACTCCACCCAAACTCCGCACTCCACCAAACTTCCGCACTCCACGCAACCTCCCCACTCCAACCAACCTCCCCACTCCACCCAACCTCCCCACTCCACCCAACCTCCCCACTCCACCCAACTTCCCCACTCCATCCAACCTCCCCACTCCACCCAACCTCCCCACTTCACCCAACCTCCCCACTTCACCCAACCTCCCCACTCCTCCCAACCTCCGCACTCCACCCAACTTCCGCACTCCACCCAACTTCCGCACTCCACCCAACCTCCCCACTCCAACCAACCTCCCCACTCCACCCAACCTCCCCACTCCACCCAAACTCCCCACTCCACCCAACTTCCGCACTCCACCCAACCTCCGCACTCCACACAACCTCCCCACTTCACCCAACTTCCGCACTACACCTAACCTCCGCATTCCACCCAAACTCCGCACTCCACCCAACCTCCGCACTTCACCCAACCTCCCCACTCCACCCAACCTCCCTACTTCACCCAACCTCCGCACTCCATCCAACCTCCGCACTCCACCCAATCTCCGCACTCCACCTAACCTCCCCACTTCACCCAACCCCCGCACTCCATCCAACCTCCGCACTCCACCCAACCTCCGCACTTCACCCAACCTCCCCACTTCACCCAACCTTCCCTCTCCACCCAACCTCCGCACTCCACCCAACTTCCGCACTCCACCCAAATTCCGCACTCCACCCAACCTCCGCACTCCACCCAAACTCCGCACTCCACCCAACCTCCGCACTCCACCCAAACTCCGCACTCCACCAAACTTCCGCACTCCACGCAACCTCCCCACTCCAACCAACCTCCCCACTCCACCCAACCTCCCCACTCCACCCAACCTCCCCAAATCACCAAACCTCCCCACTTCACCCAACCTCCCCACTTCACCCAACCTCCCCACTCCACCCAACCTCCGCACTCCACCCAACTTCCGCACTCCACCCAACTTCCGCACTCCACCCAACCTCCGCACTCCACCCAAACTCCGCACTCCACCCAACCTCCGCACTCCACCCAAACTCCGCACTTCACCAAACTTCCGCACTCCACGCAACCTCCCCACTCCAACCAACCTCCCTACTCCACCCAACCTCCCCACTCCACCCAACCTCCGCACTCCACCCAACCTCCGCACTCCACCCAAACTCCGCACTCCACCAAACTTCCGCACTCCACGCAACCTCCCCTCTCCACCCAACCTCCCCACTCCATCAAACCTCCCCACTCCACCCAACCTCCCCACTTCACCCAACCTCCCCACTTCACCCAACCTCCCCACTCCTCCCAACCTCCGCACTCCACCCAACTTCCGCACTCCACCCAACTTCCGCACTCCACCCAACCTCCCCACTCCAACCAACCTGCCCACTCCACCCAACCTCCCCACTCCACCCAACCTCCCCACTCCACCCAACCTCCTCACTTCACCCAACCTCCCCATTCCACTATACCTCCCCACTTCACCCAACCTCCCCACTCCACCCAACCTCCCCACTCCATCCAACCTCCGCACTCCACCTAACCTCCCCACTTCACCCAACCTCCGCACTCCATCCAACCTCCGCACTCCACCCAACCTCCGCACTCCACCCAACCTCCCCACTCCACCCAACCTCCCCACTTCACCCAACCTCCCCACTTCACCCAACCTTCCCTCTCCACCCAACCTCCGCACTCCACCCAACTTCCGCACTCCACCCAAATTCCGCACTCCACCCAACCTCCGCACTCCACCCAAACTCCGCACTCCACCCAACCTCCGCACTCCACCCAACCTCCCCACTTCACCCAACCTCCGCACTCCATCCAATCTCCGCACTCCACCTAGCCTCCCCACTTCACCCAACCTCCCCACTTCACCCAACCTCCCTACATCACCCAACCTCCCCACTTCACCCAACCTCCCCACTTCACCCAACCTCCCCACTCCACCCAACCTCCCCAAATCACCCATCCTCCCCACTCCACCCAACCTCCCCACTCCACACTACCTCTCCACTCCACCGAACCTCCCCACTCCACCCAACCTCCCCACTTCACCCAAACTCGGCACTCCATCCAACCTCCCCACTCCAGCCAACCTCAGCACTCCAACCAACTTCCGCACTCCTCCCAACCTCCGCACTCCACACAACCTCCCCACTTCACCCAACTTCCGCACTACATCTAACCTCCGCATTCCACCCAAACTCCGCACTCCACCCAACCTCCGCACTTCACCCAACCTCCCCACTCCACCCAACCTCCCTACTTCACCCAACCTCCGCACTCCATCCAACCTCCGCACTCCACCCAATCTCCGCACTCCACCTAACCTCCCCACTTCAACCAACCTCCGCACTCCATCCAACCTCCGCACTCCACCCAACCTCCGCACTCCACCCAACCTCCCCACTCCACCCAACCTCCCCACTTCACCCAACCTCCCCACTTCACCCAACCTTCCCTCTCCACCCAACCTCCGCACTCCACCCAACTTCCGCACTCCACCCAAATTCCCCACTCCACCCAACCTCCGCACTCCACCCAACCTCCGCACTCCACCCGAACTCCGCACTCCACCAAACTTCCGCACTCCACGCAATCTCCCCTCTCCACCCAACCTCCCCACTCCATCCAACCTCCCCACTCCACCCAACCTCCCCAATTCACCCAACCTCCCCACTTCACCCAACCTCCCCACTCCTCCCAACCTCCGCACTCCACCCAACTTCCGCACTCCACCCAACTTCCGCACTCCACCCAACCTCCCCACTCCAACCAACCTCCCCACTCCACCCAACCTCCCCACTCCACCCAAACTCCCCACTCCACCCAACCTCCCCACTTCACCCAACCTCCCCATTCCACTATACCTCCCCACTTCACCCAACCTCTCCACTTCACCCAACCTCCCTACTTCACCCAACCTCCCCACTTCACCCAACTTCCCCACTTCACCCAACCTCCCCACTCCACCCAACCTCCCCAAATCACCCATCCTCCCCACTCCACCCAACCTCCCCACTCCACCCAACCTCCCCACTCCACCGAACCTCAGCACTCCAACCAACTTCGGCACTCCACCCAACCTCCGCATTCCACCCAAACTCCGCACTCCACCCAACCTCCGCACTTCACCCAACCTCCCCACTCCACCCAACCTCCCTACTTCACCCAACCTCCGCACTCCATCCAACCTCCGCACTCCACCCAATCTCCGCACTCCACCTAACCTCCCCACTTCACCCAACCTCCGCACTCCATCCAACCTCCGCACTCCACCCAACCTCCGCACTCCACTCAACCTCCCCACTCCACCCAACCTCCCCACTTCACCCAACCTCCCCACTTCACCCAACCTTCCCTCTCCACCCAACCTCCGCACTCCACCCAACTTCCGCACTCCACCCAACTTCCCCACTCCATCCAACCTCCGCACACCACCCAACCTCCGCACTCCACCCAAACTCCGCACTCCACCAAACTTCCGCACTCCACGCAACCTCCCCACTCCAACCAACCTCCCCACTCCACCCAACCTCCCCACTCCACCCAACCTCCCCACTCCACCCAACTTCCCCACTCCATCCAACCTCCCCACTCCACCCAACCTCCCCACTTCACCCAACCTCCCCACTTCACCCAACCTCCCCACTCCTCCCAACCTCCGCACTCCACCCAACTTCCGCACTCCACCCAACTTCCGCACTCCACCCAACCTCCCCACTCCAACCAACCTCCCCACTCCACCCAACCTCCCCACTCCACCCAAACTCCCCACTCCACCCAACTTCCGCACTCCACCCAACCTCCGCACTCCACACAACCTCCCCACTTCACCCAACTTCCGCACTACACCTAACCTCCGCATTCCACCCAAACTCCGCACTCCACCCAACCTCCGCACTTCACCCAACCTCCCCACTCCACCCAACCTCCCTACTTCACCCAACCTCCGCACTCCATCCAACCTCCGCACTCCACCCAATCTCCGCACTCCACCTAACCTCCCCACTTCACCCAACCCCCGCACTCCATCCAACCTCCGCACTCCACCCAACCTCCGCACTCCACCCAACCTCCCCACTCCACCCAACCTCCCCAATTCACCCAACCTCCCCACTTCACCCAACCTCCCCACTCCTCCCAACCTCCGCACTCCACCCAACTTCCGCACTCCACCCAACTTCCGCACTCCACCCAACCTCCCCACTCCAACCAACCTCCCCACTCCACCCAACCTCCCCACTCCACCCAAACTCCCCACTCCACCCAACCTCCCCACTTCACCCAACCTCCCCATTCCACTATACCTCCCCACTTCACCCAACCTCTCCACTTCACCCAACCTCCCTACTTCACCCAACCTCCCCACTTCACCCAACTTCCCCACTTCACCCAACCTCCCCACTCCACCCAACCTCCCCAAATCACCCATCCTCCCCACTCCACCCAACCTCCCCACTCCACCCAACCTCCCCACTCCACCGAACCTCAGCACTCCAACCAACTTCGGCACTCCACCCAACCTCCGCATTCCACCCAAACTCCGCACTCCACCCAACCTCCGCACTTCACCCAACCTCCTCACTCCACCCAACCTCCCTACTTCACCCAACCTCCGCACTCCATCCAACCTCCGCACTCCACCCAACTTCCGCACTCCACCCAACTTCCCCACTCCATCCAACCTCCGCACACCACCCAACCTCCGCACTCCACCCAACTTCCGCACTCCACCCAACCTCCCCACTCCAACCAACCTCCCCACTCCACCCAACCTCCCCACTCCACCCAAACTCCCCACTCCACCCAACCTCCCCACTTCACCCAACCTCCCCATTCCACTATACCTCCCCACTTCACCCAACCTCTCCACTTCACCCAACCTCCCTACTTCACCCAACCTCCCCACTTCACCCAACTTCCCCACTTCACCCAACCTCCCCACTCCACCCAACCTCCCCAAATCACCCATCCTCCCCACTCCACCCAACCTCCCCACTCCACCCAACCTCCCCACTCCACCGAACCTCAGCACTCCAACCAACTTCGGCACTCCACCCAACCTCCGCATTCCACCCAAACTCCGCACTCCACCCAACCTCCGCACTTCACCCAACCTCCCCACTCCACCCAACCTCCCTACTTCACCCAACCTCCGCACTCCATCCAACCTCCGCACTCCACCCAATCTCCGCACTCCACCTAACCTCCCCACTTCACCCAACCTCCGCACTCCATCCAACCTCCGCACTCCACCCAACCTCCGCACTCCACCCAACCTCCCCACTCCACCCAACCTCCCCACTTCACCCAACCTCCCCACTTCACCCAACCTTCCCTCTCCACCCAACCTCCGCACTCCACCCAACTTCCGCACTCCACCCAACTTCCCCACTCCATCCAACCTCCGCACACCACCCAACCTCCGCACTCCACCCAAACTCCGCACTCCACCAAACTTCCGCACTCCACGCAACCTCCCCACTCCAACCAACCTCCCCACTCCACCCAACCTCCCCACTCCACCCAACCTCCCCACTCCACCCAACTTCCCCACTCCATCCAACCTCCCCACTCCACCCAACCTCCCCACTTCACCCAACCTCCCCACTTCACCCAACCTCCCCACTCCTCCCAACCTCCGCACTCCACCCAACTTCCGCACTCCACCCAACTTCCGCACTCCACCCAACCTCCCCACTCCAACCAACCTCCCCACTCCACCCAACCTCCCCACTCCACCCAAACTCCCCACTCCACCCAACTTCCGCACTCCACCCAACCTCCGCACTCCACACAACCTCCCCACTTCACCCAACTTCCGCACTACACCTAACCTCCGCATTCCACCCAAACTCCGCACTCCACCCAACCTCCGCACTTCACCCAACCTCCCCACTCCACCCAACCTCCCTACTTCACCCAACCTCCGCACTCCATCCAACCTCCGCACTCCACCCAATCTCCGCACTCCACCTAACCTCCCCACTTCACCCAACCCCCGCACTCCATCCAACCTCCGCACTCCACCCAACCTCCGCACTCCACCCAACCTCCCCACTCCACCGAACCTCCCCAATTCACCCAACCTCCCCACTTCACCCAACCTCCCCACTCCTCCCAACCTCCGCACTCCACCCAACTTCCGCACTCCACCCAACTTCCGCACTCCACCCAACCTCCCCACTCCAACCAACCTCCCCACTCCACCCAACCTCCCCACTCCACCCAAACTCCCCACTCCACCCAACCTCCCCACTTCACCCAACCTCCCCATTCCACTATACCTCCCCACTTCACCCAACCTCTCCACTTCACCCAACCTCCCTACTTCACCCAACCTCCCCACTTCACCCAACTTCCCCACTTCACCCAACCTCCCCACTCCACCCAACCTCCCCAAATCACCCATCCTCCCCACTCCACCCAACCTCCCCACTCCACCCAACCTCCCCACTCCACCGAACCTCAGCACTCCAACCAACCTCCCCACTCCACCCAACCTCCCCACTTCACCCAACCTCCCCACTTCACCCAACCTCCCCACTCCTCCCAACCTCCGCACTCCACCCAACTTCCGCACTCCACCCAACTTCCGCACTCCACCCAACCTCCCCACTCCAACCAACCTCCCCACTCCACCCAACCTCCCCACTCCACCCAAACTCCCCACTCCACCCAACTTCCGCACTCCACCCAACCTCCGCACTCCACACAACCTCCCCACTTCACCCAACTTCCGCACTACACCTAACCTCCGCATTCCACCCAAACTCCGCACTCCACCCAACCTCCGCACTTCACCCAACCTCCCCACTCCACCCAACCTCCCTACTTCACCCAACCTCCGCACTCCATCCAACCTCCGCACTCCACCCAATCTCCGCACTCCACCTAACCTCCCCACTTCACCCAACCCCCGCACTCCATCCAACCTCCGCACTCCACCCAACCTCCGCACTCCACCCAACCTCCCCACTCCACCCAACCTCCCCACTTCACCCAACCTCCCCACTTCACCCAACCTTCCCTCTCCACCCAACCTCCGCACTCCACCCAACTTCCGCACTCCACCCAAATTCCGCACTCCACCCAACCTCCGCACTCCACCCAAACTCCGCACTCCACCCAACCTCCGCACTCCACCCAAACTCCGCACTCCACCAAACTTCCGCACTCCACGCAACCTCCCCACTCCAACCAACCTCCCCACTCCACCCAACCTCCCCACTCCACCCAACCTCCCCAAATCACCAAACCTCCCCACTTCACCCAACCTCCCCACTTCACCCAACCTCCCCACTCCACCCAACCTCCGCACTCCACCCAACTTCCGCACTCCACCCAACTTCCGCACTCCACCCAACCTCCGCACTCCACCCAAACTCCGCACTCCACCCAACCTCCGCACTCCACCCAAACTCCGCACTTCACCAAACTTCCGCACTCCACGCAACCTCCCCACTCCAACCAACCTCCCTACTCCACCCAACCTCCCCACTCCACCCAACCTCCGCACTCCACCCAACCTCCGCACTCCACCCAAACTCCGCACTCCACCAAACTTCCGCACTCCACGCAACCTCCCCTCTCCACCCAACCTCCCCACTCCATCAAACCTCCCCACTCCACCCAACCTCCCCACTTCACCCAACCTCCCCACTTCACCCAACCTCCCCACTCCTCCCAACCTCCGCACTCCACCCAACTTCCGCACTCCACCCAACTTCCGCACTCCACCCAACCTCCCCACTCCAACCAACCTGCCCACTCCACCCAACCTCCCCACTCCACCCAACCTCCCCACTCCACCCAACCTCCCCACTTCACCCAACCTCCCCATTCCACTATACCTCCCCACTTCACCCAACCTCCCCACTCCACCCAACCTCCCCACTCCATCCAACCTCCGCACTCCACCTAACCTCCCCACTTCACCCAACCTCCGCACTCCATCCAACCTCCGCACTCCACCCAACCTCCGCACTCCACCCAACCTCCCCACTCCACCCAACCTCCCCACTTCACCCAACCTCCCCACTTCACCCAACCTTCCCTCTCCACCCAACCTCCGCACTCCACCCAACTTCCGCACTCCACCCAAATTCCGCACTCCACCCAACCTCCGCACTCCACCCAAACTCCGCACTCCACCCAACCTCCGCACTCCACCCAACCTCCCCACTTCACCCAACCTCCGCACTCCATCCAATCTCCGCACTCCACCTAGCCTCCCCACTTCACCCAACCTCCCCACTTCACCCAACCTCCCTACTTCACCCAACCTCCCCACTTCACCCAACCTCCCCACTTCACCCAACCTCCCCACTCCACCCAACCTCCCCAAATCACCCATCCTCCCCACTCCACCCAACCTCCCCACTCCACACTACCTCCCCACTCCACCGAACCTCCCCACTCCACCCAACCTCCCCACTTCACCCAAACTCGGCACTCCATCCAACCTCCCCACTCCAGCCAACCTCAGCACTCCAACCAACTTCCGCACTCCACCCAACCTCCGCACTCCACACAACCTCCCCACTTCACCCAACTTCCGCACTACATCTAACCTCCGCATTCCACCCAAACTCCGCACTCCACCCAACCTCCGCACTTCACCCAACCTCCCCACTCCACCCAACCTCCCTACTTCACCCAACCTCCGCACTCCATCCAACCTCCGCACTCCACCCAATCTCCGCACTCCACCTAACCTCCCCACTTCAACCAACCTCCGCACTCCATCCAACCTCCGCACTCCACCCAACCTCCGCACTCCACCCAACCTCCCCACTCCACCCAACCTCCCCACTTCACCCAACCTCCCCACTTCACCCAACCTTCCCTCTCCACCCAACCTCCGCACTCCACCCAACTTTCGCACTCCACCCAAATTCCCCACTCCACCCAACCTCCGCACTCCACCCAACCTCCGCACTCCACCCAAACTCCGCACTCCACCAAACTTCCGCACTCCACGCAATCTCCCCTCTCCACCCAACCTCCCCACTCCATCCAACCTCCCCACTCCACCCAACCTCCCCAATTCACCCAACCTCCCCACTTCACCCAACCTCCCCACTCCTCCCAACCTCCGCACTCCACCCAACTTCCGCACTCCACCCAACTTCCGCACTCCACCCAACCTCCCCACTCCAACCAATCTCCCCACTCCACCCAACCTCCCCACTCCACCCAAACTCCCCACTCCACCCAACCTCCCCACTTCACCCAACCTCCCCATTCCACTATACCTCCCCACTTCACCCAACCTCTCCACTTCACCCAACCTCCCTACTTCACCCAACCTCCCCACTTCACCCAACTTCCCCACTTCACCCAACCTCCCCACTCCACCCAACCTCCCCAAATCACCCATCCTCCCCACTCCACCCAACCTCCCCACTCCACCCAACCTCCCCACTCCACCGAACCTCAGCACTCCAACCAACTTCGGCACTCCACCCAACCTCCGCATTCCACCCAAACTCCGCACTCCACCCAACCTCCGCACTTCACCCAACCTCCCCACTCCACCCAACCTCCCTACTTCACCCAACCTCCGCACTCCATCCAACCTCCGCACTCCACCCAATCTCCGCACTCCACCTAATCTCCCCACTTCACCCAACCTCCGCACTCCATCCAACCTCCGCACTCCACCCAACCTCCGCACTCCACCCAACCTCCCCACTCCACCCAACCTCCCCACTTCACCCAACCTCCCCACTTCACCCAACCTTCCCTCTCCACCCAACCTCCGCACTCCACCCAACTTCCGCACTCCACCCAAATTCCGCACTCCACCCAACCTCCGCACTCCACCCAAACTCCGCACTCCACCTAACCTCCCCACTTCACCCAACCTCCGCACTTCACCCAACCTCCCTACTTCACTCAACCTCCCCACTTCACCCAACCTCCCCACTTCACCCAACCTCCCCACTCCACCCAACCTCCCCAAATCACCCATCCTCCCCACTCCACCCAACCTCCCCACTCCACCCAACCTCCCCACTCCACCGAACCTCCCCACTCCACCCAACCTCCCCACTCCACCAAACCTCCCCACTCCACCCAACCTCCCCACTTCACCGAACCTCCCCACTCCACCCAACCTCCCCACTCAACCCAACCTCCCCACTCCACCCAACCTCCCCACTTCACCCAACCTCCGCACTCCATCCAACCTCCGCACTCCACCCAATCTCCGCACTCCACCTAACCTCCCCACTTCACCCAACCTCCGCACTCCATCCAACCTCCGCACTCCACCCAACTTCCGCACTCCACCCAACCTCCGCACTCCACCCAACTTTCGCACTCCACCCAACTTCCGCACTCCACCCAACCTCCCCACTTCACCCAACCTCCCCACTCTATCCAACCTCCCCACTCCACCCAACCTCCCCACTCCACCCAACCTCCCCACTCCATCCAACCTTCCCACTTCTCCCAACCTCCCCACTTCACCCAACCTCCCCACTCCACCCAACCTCCTCACTCCACCCAACCTCCCCACTTCACCCTACCTCCTCACTTCTCCCAACCTCCCCACTACACCCAACCTCCGCACTCCACCCAACCTTCGCACTCAACCCAACCTCCCCACTTCACCCAACCTCCCAACTCCACCCAAACTCCCCACTTCACCCAACCTCCGCACTCCATCCAACCTCCGCACTCTACCCAACCTCCGCACTCCACCCAACCTCCGCACTCCACCCAACCTCCGCACTCCACCAAACTTCCGCACTCCACGCAACCTCCCCACTCCACCCAACCTCCCCACTCCATCCAACCTCCCCACTCCACCCAACCTCCCCACTTCACCCAACCTCCCCGCTTCACCCAACCTCCCCACTCTTCCCAACCTCCGCACTCCACCCAACTTCCGCACTCCACCCAACTTCCCCACTCCATCCAACCTCCGCACACCACCCAACCTCCGCACTCCACCCAAACTCCGCACTCCACCAAACTTCCGCACTCCACGCAACCTCCCCACTCCAACCAACCTCCCCACTCCACCCAACCTCCCCACTCCACCCAACCTCCCCACTCCACCCAACTTCCCCACTCCATCCAACCTCCCCACTCCACCCAACCTCCCCACTTCACCCAACCTCCCCACTTCACCCAACCTCCCCACTCCTCCCAACCTCCGCACTCCACCCAACTTCCCCATTCCACCCAACCTCCGCACTCCACCCAACCTTCGCACTCAACCCAACCTCCCCACTCCACCCAACCTCCCCACTTCACCCAACCTCCGCACTCCATCCAATCTCCGCACTCCACCTAGCCTCCCCACTTCACCCAACCTCCCCACTTCACCCAACCTCCCTACTTCACCCAACCTCCCCACTTCACCCAACCTCCCCACTTCACCCAACCTCCCCACTCCACCCAACCTCCCCAAATCACCCATCCTCCCCACTCCACCCAACCTCCCCACTCCACACTACCTCCCCACTCCACCGAACCTCCCCACTCCACCCAACCTCCCCACTTCACCCAAACTCGGCACTCCATCCAACCTCCCCACTCCAGCCAACCTCAGCACTCCAACCAACTTCCGCACTCCACCCAACCTCCGCACTCCACCCAACCTCCGCATTCCACCCAAACTCCGCACTCCACCCAACCTCCCCACTTCACCCAACCTCCCCACTTCACCCAACCTTCCCTCTCCACCCAACCTCCGCACTCCACACAACTTCCGCACTCCACCCAAATTCCGCACTCCACCCAACCTCCGCACTCCACCCAATCTCCGCACTCCACCCAACCTCCGCACTCCACCCAACCTCCCCACTTCACCCAACCTTCGCACTCCATCCAATCTCCGCACTCCACCTAGCCTCCCCACTTCACCCAACCTCCCCACTTCACCCAACCTCCCTACTTCACCCAACCTCCCCACTTCACCCAACCTCCCCACTTCACCCAACCTCCCTACTTCACCCAACCTCCCCACTTCACCCAACCTCCCCACTCCACCCAACCTCCCCAAATCACCCATCCTCCCCACTCCACCCAACCTCCCCACTCCACACTACCTCCCCACTCCACCGAACCTCCCCACTCCACCCAACCTCCCCACTTCACCCAAACTCGGCACTCCATCCAACCTCCCCACTCCAGCCAACCTCAGCACTCCAACCAACTTCCGCACTCCACCCAACCTCCGCACTCCACACAACCTCCCCACTTCACCCAACTTCCGCACTACACCTAACCTCCGCATTCCACCCAAACTCCGCACTCCACCCAACCTCCGCACTTCACCCAACCTCCCCACTCCACCCAACCTCCCTACTTCACCCAACCTCCGCACTCCATCCAACCTCCGCACTCCACCCAATCTCCGCACTCCACCTAACCTCCCCACTTCAACCAACCTCCGCACTCCATCCAACCTCCGCACTCCACCCAACCTCCGCACTCCACCCAACCTCCCCACTCCACCCAACCTCCCCACTTCACCCAACCTCCCCACTTCACCCAACCTTCCCTCTCCACCCAACCTCCGCACTCCACCCAACTTCCGCACTCCACCCAAATTCCCCACTCCACCCAACCTCCGCACTCCACCCAACCTCCGCACTCCACCCAAACTCCGCACTCCACCAAACTTCCGCACTCCACGCAATCTCCCCTCTCCACCCAACCTCCCCACTCCATCCAACCTCCCCACTCCACCCAACCTCCCCAATTCACCCAACCTCCCCACTTCACCCAACCTCCCCACTCCTCCCAACCTCCGCACTCCACCCAACTTCCGCACTCCACCCAACTTCCGCACTCCACCCAACCTCCCCACTCCAACCAACCTCCCCACTCCACCCAACCTCCCCACTCCACCCAAACTCCCCACTCCACCCAACCTCCCCACTTCACCCAACCTCCCCATTCCACTATACCTCCCCACTTCACCCAACCTCTCCACTTCACCCAACCTCCCTACTTCACCCAACCTCCCCACTTCACCCAACTTCCCCACTTCACCCAACCTCCCCACTCCACCCAACCTCCCCAAATCACCCATCCTCCCCACTCCACCCAACCTCCCCACTCCACCCAACCTCCCCACTCCACCGAACCTCAGCACTCCAACCAACTTCGGCACTCCACCCAACCTCCGCATTCCACCCAAACTCCGCACTCCACCCAACCTCCGCACTTCACCCAACCTCCCCACTCCACCCAACCTCCCTACTTCACCCAACCTCCGCACTCCATCCAACCTCCGCACTCCACCCAATCTCCGCACTCCACCTAACCTCCCCACTTCACCCAACCTCCGCACTCCATCCAACCTCCGCACTCCACCCAACCTCCGCACTCCACCCAACCTCCCCACTCCACCCAACCTCCCCACTTCACCCAACCTCCCCACTTCACCCAACCTTCCCTCTCCACCCAACCTCCGCACTCCACCCAACTTCCGCACTCCACCCAAATTCCGCACTCCACCCAACCTCCGCACTCCACCCAAACTCCGCACTCCACCTAACCTCCCCACTTCACCCAACCTCCGCACTTCACCCAACCTCCCTACTTCACTCAACCTCCCCACTTCACCCAACCTCCCCACTTCACCCAACCTCCCCACTCCACCCAACCTCCCCAAATCACCCATCCTCCCCACTCCACCCAACCTCCCCACTCCACCCAACCTCCCCACTCCACCGAACCTCCCCACTCCACCCAACCTCCCCACTTCACCAAACCTCCCCACTTCACCCAACCTCCCCACTTCACCGAACCTCCCCACTCCACCCAACCTCCCCACTCAACCCAACCTCCCCACTCCACCCAACCTCCCCACTTCACCCAACCTCCGCACTCCATCCAACCTCCGCACTCCACCCAATCTCCGCACTCCACCTAACCTCCCCACTTCACCCAACCTCCGCACTCCATCCAACCTCCGCACTCCACCCAACTTCCGCACTCCACCCAACCTCCGCACTCCACCCAACTTTCGCACTCCACCCAACTTCCGCACTCCACCCAACCTCCCCACTTCACCCAACCTCCCCACTCTATCCAACCTCCCCACTCCACCCAACCTCCCCACTCCACCCAACCTCCCCACTCCATCCAACCTTCCCACTTCTCCCAACCTCCCCACTTCACCCAACCTCCCCACTCCACCCAACCTCCTCACTCCACCCAACCTCCCCACTTCACCCTACCTCCTCACTTCTCCCAACCTCCCCACTACACCCAACCTCCGCACTCCACCCAACCTTCGCACTCAACCCAACCTCCCCACTTCACCCAACCTCCCAACTCCACCCAAACTCCCCACTTCACCCAACCTCCGCACTCCATCCAACCTCCGCACTCTACCCAACCTCCGCACTCCACCCAACCTCCGCACTCCACCCAACCTCCGCACTCCACCAAACTTCCGCACTCCACGCAACCTCCCCACTCCACCCAACCTCCCCACTCCATCCAACCTCCCCACTCCACCCAACCTCCCCACTTCACCCAACCTCCCCGCTTCACCCAACCTCCCCACTCTTCCCAACCTCCGCACTCCACCCAACTTCCGCACTCCACCCAACTTCCCCACTCCATCCAACCTCCGCACACCACCCAACCTCCGCACTCCACCCAAACTCCGCACTCCACCAAACTTCCGCACTCCACGCAACCTCCCCACTCCAACCAACCTCCCCACTCCACCCAACCTCCCCACTCCACCCAACCTCCCCACTCCACCCAACTTCCCCACTCCATCCAACCTCCCCACTCCACCCAACCTCCCCACTTCACCCAACCTCCCCACTTCACCCAACCTCCCCACTCCTCCCAACCTCCGCACTCCACCCAACTTCCCCATTCCACCCAACCTCCGCACTCCACCCAACCTTCGCACTCAACCCAACCTCCCCACTCCACCCAACCTCCCCACTTCACCCAACCTCCGCACTCCATCCAATCTCCGCACTCCACCTAGCCTCCCCACTTCACCCAACCTCCCCACTTCACCCAACCTCCCTACTTCACCCAACCTCCCCACTTCACCCAACCTCCCCACTTCACCCAACCTCCCCACTCCACCCAACCTCCCCAAATCACCCATCCTCCCCACTCCACCCAACCTCCCCACTCCACACTACCTCCCCACTCCACCGAACCTCCCCACTCCACCCAACCTCCCCACTTCACCCAAACTCGGCACTCCATCCAACCTCCCCACTCCAGCCAACCTCAGCACTCCAACCAACTTCCGCACTCCACCCAACCTCCGCACTCCACCCAACCTCCGCATTCCACCCAAACTCCGCACTCCACCCAACCTCCCCACTTCACCCAACCTCCCCACTTCACCCAACCTTCCCTCTCCACCCAACCTCCGCACTCCACACAACTTCCGCACTCCACCCAAATTCCGCACTCCACCCAACCTCCGCACTCCACCCAATCTCCGCACTCCACCCAACCTCCGCACTCCACCCAACCTCCCCACTTCACCCAACCTTCGCACTCCATCCAATCTCCGCACTCCACCTAGCCTCCCCACTTCACCCAACCTCCCCACTTCACCCAACCTCCCTACTTCACCCAACCTCCCCACTTCACCCAACCTCCCCACTTCACCCAACCTCCCCACTCCACCCAACCTCCCCAAATCACCCATCCTCCCCACTCCACCCAACCTCCCCACTCCACACTACCTCCCCACTCCACCGAACCTCCCCACTCCACCCAACCTCCCCACTTCACCCAAACTCGGCACTCCATCCAACCTCCCCACTCCAGCCAACCTCAGCACTCCAACCAACTTCCGCACTCCACCCAACCTCCGCACTCCACACAACCTCCCCACTTCACCCAACTTCCGCACTACACCTAACCTCCGCATTCCACCCAAACTCCGCACTCCACCCAACCTCCGCACTTCACCCAACCTCCCCACTCCACCCAACCTCCCTACTTCACCCAACCTCCGCACTCCATCCAACCTCCGCACTCCACCCAATCTCCGCACTCCACCTAACCTCCCCACTTCAACCAACCTCCGCACTCCATCCAACCTCCGCACTCCACCCAACCTCCGCACTCCACCCAACCTCCCCACTCCACCCAACCTCCCCACTTCACCCAACCTCCCCACTTCACCCAACCTTCCCTCTCCACCCAACCTCCGCACTCCACCCAACTTCCGCACTCCACCCAAATTCCCCACTCCACCCAACCTCCGCACTCCACCCAACCTCCGCACTCCACCCAAACTCCGCACTCCACCAAACTTCCGCACTCCACGCAATCTCCCCTCTCCACCCAACCTCCCCACTCCATCCAACCTCCCCACTCCACCCAACCTCCCCAATTCACCCAACCTCCCCACTTCACCCAACCTCCCCACTCCTCCCAACCTCCGCACTCCACCCAACTTCCGCACTCCACCCAACTTCCGCACTCCACCCAACCTCCCCACTCCAACCAACCTCCCCACTCCACCCAACCTCCCCACTCCACCCAAACTCCCCACTCCACCCAACCTCCCCACTTCACCCAACCTCCCCATTCCACTATACCTCCCCACTTCACCCAACCTCTCCACTTCACCCAACCTCCCTACTTCACCCAACCTCCCCACTTCACCCAACTTCCCCACTTCACCCAACCTCCCCACTCCACCCAACCTCCCCAAATCACCCATCCTCCCCACTCCACCCAACCTCCCCACTCCACCCAACCTCCCCACTCCACCGAACCTCAGCACTCCAACCAACTTCGGCACTCCACCCAACCTCCGCATTCCACCCAAACTCCGCACTCCACCCAACCTCCGCACTTCACCCAACCTCCCCACTCCACCCAACCTCCCTACTCCACCCAACCTCCCCACTTCACCCAACCTCCCCACTTCACCCAACCTTCCCTCTCCACCCAACCTCCGCACTCCACCCAACTTCCGCACTCCACCCAAATTCCGCACTCCACCCAACCTCCGCACTCCACCCAAACTCCGCACTCCACCTAACCTCCCCACTTCACCCAACCTCCGCACTTCACCCAACCTCCCTACTTCACTCAACCTCCCCACTTCACCCAACCTCCCCACTTCACCCAACCTCCCCACTCCACCCAACCTCCCCAAATCACCCATCCTCCCCACTCCACCCAACCTCCCCACTCCACCCAACCTCCCCACTCCACCGAACCTCCCCACTCCACCCAACCTCCCCACTTCACCAAACCTCCCCACTTCACCCAACCTCCCCACTTCACCGAACCTCCCCACTCCACCCAACCTCCCCACTCAATCCAACCTCCCCACTCCACCCAACATCCCCACTTCACCCAACCTCCGCACTCCATCGAACCTCCGCACTCCACCCAATCTCCGCACTCCACCTAACCTCCCCACTTCACCCAACCTCCGCACTCCATCCAACCTCCGCACTCCACCCAACTTCCGCACTCCACCCAACCTCCGCACTCCACCCAACTTTCGCACTCCACCCAACTTCCGCACTCCACCCAACCTCCCCACTTCACCCAACCTCCCCACTCTATCCAACCTCCCCACTCCACCCAACCTCCCCACTCCACCCAACCTCCCCACTCCATCCAACCTTCCCACTTCTCCCAACCTCCCCACTTCACCCAACCTCCCCACTCCACCCAACCTCCTCACTCCACCGAACCTCCCCACTTCACCCTACCTCCTCACTTCTCCCAACCTCCCCACTACACCCAACCTCCGCACTCCACCCAACCTTCGCACTCAACCCAACCTCCCCACTTCACCCAACCTCCCAACTCCACCCAAACTCCCCACTTCACCCAACCTCCGCACTCCATCCAACCTCCGCACTCTACCCAACCTCCGCACTCCACCCAACCTCCGCACTCCACCCAACCTCCGCACTCCACCAAACTTCCGCACTCCACGCAACCTCCCCACTCCACCCAACCTCCCCACTCCATCCAACCTCCCCACTCCACCCAACCTCCCCACTTCACCCAACCTCCCCGCTTCACCCAACCTCCCCACTCTTCCCAACCTCCGCACTCCACCCAACTTCCGCACTCCACCCAACTTCCCCACTCCATCCAACCTCCGCACACCACCCAACCTCCGCACTCCACCCAAACTCCGCACTCCACCAAACTTCCGCACTCCACGCAACCTCCCCACTCCAACCAACCTCCCCACTCCACCCAACCTCCCCACTCCACCCAACCTCCCCACTCCACCCAACTTCCCCACTCCATCCAACCTCCCCACTCCACCCAACCTCCCCACTTCACCCAACCTCCCCACTTCACCCAACCTCCCCACTCCTCCCAACCTCCGCACTCCACCCAACTTCCCCATTCCACCCAACCTCCGCACTCCACCCAACCTTCGCACTCAACCCAACCTCCCCACTCCACCCAACCTCCCCACTTCACCCAACCTCCGCACTCCATCCAATCTCCGCACTCCACCTAGCCTCCCCACTTCACCCAACCTCCCCACTTCACCCAACCTCCCTACTTCACCCAACCTCCCCACTTCACCCAACCTCCCCACTTCACCCAACCTCCCCACTCCACCCAACCTCCCCAAATCACCCATCCTCCCCACTCCACCCAACCTCCCCACTCCACACTACCTCCCCACTCCACCGAACCTCCCCACTCCACCCAACCTCCCCACTTCACCCAAACTCGGCACTCCATCCAACCTCCCCACTCCAGCCAACCTCAGCACTCCAACCAACTTCCGCACTCCACCCAACCTCCGCACTCCACACAACCTCCCCACTTCACCCAACTTCCGCACTACACCTAACCTCCGCATTCCACCCAAACTCCGCACTCCACCCAACCTCCGCACTTCACCCAACCTCCCCACTCCACCCAACCTCCCTACTTCACCCAACCTCCGCACTCCATCCAACCTCCGCACTCCACCCAATCTCCGCACTCCACCTAACCTCCCCACTTCACCCAACCTCCGCACTCCATCCAACCTCCCCACTCCACTCAACCTCCCCACTTCACCCAACCTCCCCACTTCACCCAACCTTCCCTCTCCACCCAACCTCCGCACTCCACCCAACTTCCGCACTCCACCCAAATTCCGCACTCCACCCAACCTCCGCACTCCAACCAACTTCCGCACTCCACCCAACCTCCGCACTCCACCCAACCTCCCCACTTCACCCAAACTCCCCAATCCACCCAATCTCCGCACTCCACCCAAACTTCGCACTCAACCCAACCTCCCCACTTCACCCAACCTCCCAACTCCACCCAACCTCCCCACTTCACCCAACCTCCGCACTCCATCCAACCTCCGCACTCCACCCAATCTCCGCACTCCACCTAACCTCCCCACTTCACCCAACCTCCCCACTTCACCCAACCTCCCTACTTCACTCAACCTCCCCACTTCACCCAACCTCCCCACTTCACCCAACCTCCCCACTCCACCCAACCTCCCCAAATCACCCATCCTCCCCACTCCACCCAACCTCCCCACTCCACCCAACCTCCCCACTCCACCGAACCTCCCCACTCCACCCAACCTCCCCACTTCACCAAACCTCCCCACTTAACCCAACCTCCCCACTTCACCGAACCTCCCCACTCCACCCAACCTCCCCACTCAACCCAACCTCCCCACTCCACCCAACCTCCCCACTTCACCCAACCTCCGCACTCCATCCAACCTCCGCACTCCACCCAATCTCCGCACTCCACCTAACCTCCCCACTTCACCCAACCTCCGCACTCCATCCAACCTCCGCACTCCACCCAACTTCCGCACTCCACCCAACCTCCGCACTCCACCCAACTTTCGCACTCCACCCAACTTCCGCATTCCACCCAACCTCCCCACTTCACCCAACCTCCCCACTCCATCCAACCTCCCCACTCCACCCAACCTCCCCACTCCACCCAACCTCCCCACTCCACCCAACCTTCCCACTTCTCCCAACCTCCCCACTTCACCCAACCTCCCCACTCCACCCAACCTCCGCACTCCACCCAACCTTCGCACTCAACCCAACCTCCCCACTTCACCCAACCTCCCAACTCCACCCAAACTCCCCACTTCACCCAACCTCCGCACTCCATCCAACCTCCGCACTCTACCCAACCTCCGCACTCCACCCAACCCCCGCACTCCACCCAACCTCCGCACTCCACCAAACTTCCGCACTCCACGCAACCTCCCCACTCCACCCAACCTCCCCACTCCATCCAACCTCCCCACTCCACCCAACCTCCCCACTTCACCCAACCTCCCCGCTTCACCCAACCTCCCCACTCTTCCCAACCTCCGCACTCCACCCAACTTCCGCACTCCACCCAACTTCCCCACTCCATCCAACCTCCGCACACCACCCAACCTCCGCACTCCACCCAAACTCCGCACTCCACCAAACTTCCGCACTCCACGCAACCTCCCCACTCCAACCAACCTCCCCACTCCACCCAACCTCCCCACTCCACCCAACATCCCCACTCCACCCAACTTCCCCACTCCATCCAACCTCCCCACTCCACCCAACCTCCCCACTTCACCCAACCTCCCCACTTCACCCAACCTCCCCACTCCTCCCAACCTCCGCACTCCACCCAACTTCCCCATTCCACCCAACCTCCGCACTCCACCCAACCTTCGCACTCAACCCAACCTCCCCACTCCACCCAACCTCCCCACTTCACCCAACCTCCGCACTCCATCCAACCTCCGCACTCCACCCAATCTCCGCACTCCACCTAACCTCCCCACTTCACCCAACCTCCGCACTCCATCCAACCTCCGCACTCCACCCAACCTCCGCACTCCACCCAACCTCCGCACTCCACCCAACTTCCGCACTCCACCCAACTTCCGCACTCCACCCAACCTCCGCACTCTACCCAACCTCCCAACTCCACCCAACCTCCCCACTTCTCCCAACCTCCCCACTTCACCCAACCTCCCCACTCCACCCAACCTCCTCACTCCACCCAACCTCCCCACTTCACCCTACCTCCCCACTTCACCCAACCTCCCCACTGCACCCAACTTCCGCACTCCACCCAACCTCCGCACTCCACCCAAACTCCGCACTCCACCAAACTTCCGCACTCCACGCAACCTCCCCACTCCAACCAACCTCCCCACTCCACCCAACCTCCCCACTCCACCCAACCTCCCCCTCCACCCAACCTCCCCACTTCACCCAACCTCCCCATTCCACTATACCTCCCCACTTCACCCAACCTCCCCACTCCTCCCAACCTCCGCACTCCACCCAACTTCCGCACTCCACCCAACTTCCGCACTCCACCCAACCTCCCCACTCCACACTACTTCCCCACTCCACCGAACCTCCCCACTCCACCCAACCTCCCCACTTCACCCAAACTCGGCACTCCATCCAACCTCCCCACTCCAGCCAACCTCAGCACTCCAACCAACTTCCGCACTCCACCCAACCTCCGCACTCCACACAACCTCCCCACTTCACCCAACTTCCGCACTACACCTAACCTCCGCATTCCACCCAAACTCCGCACTCCACCCAACCTCCGCACTTCACCCAACCTCCCCACTCCACCCAACCTCCCTACTTCACCCAACCTCCGCACTCCATCCAACCTCCGCACTCCACCCAATCTCCGCACTCCACCTAACCTCCCCACTTCACCCAACCTCCGCACTCCATCCAACCTCCGCACTCCACCCAACCTACGCACTCCACCCAACCTCCCCACTCCACCCAACCTCCCCACTTCACCCAACCTCCCCACTTCACCCAACCTTCCCACTCCACCCAACCTCCGCACTCCACCCAACTTCCGCACTCCACCCAAATTCCGCACTCCACCCAACCTCCGCACTCTACCCAACCTCCGCACTCCACCCAAACTCCGCACTCCACCAAACTTCCGCACTCCACGCAACCTCCCCACTCCAACCAACCTCCCCACTCCACCCAACCTCCGCACTCCACCCAACCTCCGCACTCCACCCAAACTCCGCACTCCACCAAACTTCCGCACTCCACCCAACCTTCGCACTCAACCCAACCTCCCCACTTCACCCAACCTCCCAACTCCACCCAACCTCCCCACTCCACCCAACCTCCCCACTTCACCAAACCTCCCCACTTCACCCAACCTCCCCACTTCACCGAACCTCCCCACTCCACCCAACCTCCTCACTCAACCCAACCTCCCCACTCCACCCAACCTCCCCACTTCACCCAACCTCCGCACTCCATCCAACCTCCGCACTCCACCCAACCTCCCCACTTCACCCAACCTCCCCACTTCACCCAACCTCCCCACTCCACCCAACCTCCGCACTCCACCCAACTTCCGCACTCCACCCAACTTCCGCACTCCACCCAACCTCCGCACTGCACCCAAACTCCGCACTCCACCCAGCCTCCGCACTCCACCCAAACTCCGCACTCCACCAAACTTCCGCATTCCACGCAACCTCCCCACTCCAACCAACCTCCCCACTCCACCCAACCTCCCCACTCCACCCAACCTCCGCACTCCACCCAACATCCGCACTCCACCCAAACTCCGCACTCCACCTAACCTCCCCACTTCACCCAACCTCCGCACTCCATCCAACCTCCGCACTCCACCCAACTTCCGCACTCCACCCAACCTCCGCACTCCACCCAACTTTCGCACTCCACCCAACTTCCGCACTCCACCCAACCTCCCCACTTCACCCAACCTCCCCACTCTATCCAACCTCCCCACTCCACCCAACCTCCCCACTCCACCCAACCTCCCCACTCCATCCAACCTTCCCACTTCTCCCAACCTCCCCACTTCACCCAACCTCCCCACTCCACCCAACCTCCTCACTCCACCGAACCTCCCCACTTCACCCTACCTCCTCACTTCTCCCAACCTCCCCACTACACCCAACCTCCGCACTCCACCCAACCTTCGCACTCAACCCAACCTCCCCACTTCACCCAACCTCCCAACTCCACCCAAACTCCCCACTTCACCCAACCTCCGCACTCCATCCAACCTCCGCACTCTACCCAACCTCCGCACTCCACCCAACCTCCGCACTCCACCCAACCTCCGCACTCCACCAAACTTCCGCACTCCACGCAACCTCCCCACTCCACCCAACCTCCCCACTCCATCCAACCTCCACACTCCACCCAACCTCCCCACTTCACCCAACCTCCCCGCTTCACCCAACCTCCCCACTCTTCCCAACCTCCGCACTCCACCCAACTTCCGCACTCCACCCAACTTCCCCACTCCATCCAACCTCCGCACACCACCCAACCTCCGCACTCCACCCAAACTCCGCACTCCACCAAACTTCCGCACTCCACGCAACCTCCCCACTCCAACCAACCTCCCCACTCCACCCAACCTCCCCACTCCACCCAACCTCCCCACTCCACCCAACTTCCCCACTCCATCCAACCTCCCCACTCCACCCAACCTCCCCACTTCACCCAACCTCCCCACTTCACCCAACCTCCCCACTCCTCCCAACCTCCGCACTCCACCCAACTTCCCCATTCCACCCAACCTCCGCACTCCACCCAACCTTCGCACTCAACCCAACCTCCCCACTCCACCCAACCTCCCCACTTCACCCAACCTCCGCACTCCATCCAATCTCCGCACTCCACCTAGCCTCCCCACTTCACCCAACCTCCCCACTTCACCCAACCTCCCTACTTCACCCAACCTCCCCACTTCACCCAACCTCCCCACTTCACCCAACCTCCCCACTCCACCCAACCTCCCCAAATCACCCATCCTCCCCACTCCACCCAACCTCCCTACTCCACACTACCTCCCCACTCCACCGAACCTCCCCACTCCACCCAACCTCCCCACTTCACCCAAACTCGGCACTCCATCCAACCTCCCCACTCCAGCCAACCTCAGCACTCCAACCAACTTCCGCACTCCACCCAACCTCCGCACTCCACACAACCTCCCCACTTCACCCAACTTCCGCACTACACCTAACCTCCGCATTCCACCCAAACTCCGCACTCCACCCAACCTCCGCACTTCACCCAACCTCCCCACTCCACCCAACCTCCCTACTTCACCCAACCTCCGCACTCCATCCAACCTCCGCACTCCACCCAATCTCCGCACTCCACCTAACCTCCCCACTTCACCCAACCTCCGCACTCCATCCAACCTCCCCACTCCACTCAACCTCCCCACTTCACCCAACCTCCCCACTTCACCCAACCTTCCCTCTCCACCCAACCTCCGCACTCCACCCAACTTCCGCACTCCACCCAAATTCCGCACTCCACCCAACCTCCGCACTCCAACCAACTTCCGCACTCCACCCAACCTCCGCACTCCACCCAACCTCCCCACTTCACCCAAACTCCCCAATCCACCCAACCTCCGCACTCCACCCAAACTTCGCACTCAACCCAACCTCCCCACTTCACCCAACCTCCCAACTCCACCCAACCTCCCCACTTCACCCAACCTCCGCACTCCATCCAACCTCCGCACTCCACCCAATCTCCGCACTCCACCTAACCTCCCCACTTCACCCAACCTCCCCACTTCACCCAACCTCCCTACTTCACTCAACCTCCCCACTTCACCCAACCTCCCCACTTCACCCAACCTCCCCACTCCACCCAACCTCCCCAAATCACCCATCCTCCCCACTCCACCCAACCTCCCCACTCCACCCAACCTCCCCACTCCACCGAACCTCCCCACTCCACCCAACCTCCCCACTTCACCAAACCTCCCCACTTAACCCAACCTCCCCACTTCACCGAACCTCCCCACTCCACCCAACCTCCCCACTCAACCCAACCTCCCCACTCCACCCAACCTCCCCACTTCACCCAACCTCCGCACTCCATCCAACCTCCGCACTCCACCCAATCTCCGCACTCCACCTAACCTCCCCACTTCACCCAACCTCCGCACTCCATCCAACCTCCGCACTCCACCCAACTTCCGCACTCCACCCAACCTCCGCACTCCACCCAACTTTCGCACTCCACCCAACTTCCGCATTCCACCCAACCTCCCCACTTCACCCAACCTCCCCACTCCATCCAACCTCCCCACTCCACCCAACCTCCCCACTCCACCCAACCTCCCCACTCCACCCAACCTTCCCACTTCTCCCAACCTCCCCACTTCACCCAACCTCCCCACTCCACCCAACCTCCGCACTCCACCCAACCTTCGCACTCAACCCAACCTCCCCACTTCACCCAACCTCCCAACTCCACCCAAACTCCCCACTTCACCCAACCTCCGCACTCCATCCAACCTCCGCACTCTACCCAACCTCCGCACTCCACCCAACCCCCGCACTCCACCCAACCTCCGCACTCCACCAAACTTCCGCACTCCACGCAACCTCCCCACTCCACCCAACCTCCCCACTCCATCCAACCTCCCCACTCCACCCAACCTCCCCACTTCACCCAACCTCCCCGCTTCACCCAACCTCCCCACTCTTCCCAACCTCCGCACTCCACCCAACTTCCGCACTCCACCCAACTTCCCCACTCCATCCAACCTCCGCACACCACCCAACCTCCGCACTCCACCCAAACTCCGCACTCCACCAAACTTCCGCACTCCACGCAACCTCCCCACTCCAACCAACCTCCCCACTCCACCCAACTTCCCCATTCCACCCAACCTCCGCACTCCACCCAACCTTCGCACTCAACCCAACCTCCCCACTCCACCCAACCTCCCCACTTCACCCAACCTCCGCACTCCATCCAACCTCCGCACTCCACCCAATCTCCGCACTCCACCTAACCTCCCCACTTCACCCAACCTCCGCACTCCATCCAACCTCCGCACTCCACCCAACCTCCGCACTCCACCCAACCTCCGCACTCCACCCAACTTCCGCACTCCACCCAACTTCCGCACTCCACCCAACCTCCGCACTCTACCCAACCTCCCAACTCCACCCAACCTCCCCACTTCTCCCAACCTCCCCACTTCACCCAACCTCCCCACTCCACCCAACCTCCTCACTCCACCCAACCTCCCCACTTCACCCTACCTCCCCACTTCACCCAACCTCCCCACTGCACCCAACTTCCGCACTCCACCCAACCTCCGCACTCCACCCAAACTCCGCACTCCACCAAACTTCCGCACTCCACGCAACCTCCCCACTCCAACCAACCTCCCCACTCCACCCAACCTCCCCACTCCACCCAACCTCCCCACTCCACCCAACCTCCCCACTTCACCCAACCTCCCCATTCCACTATACCTCCCCACTTCACCCAACCTCCCCACTCCTCCCAACCTCCGCACTCCACCCAACTTCCGCACTCCACCCAACTTCCGCACTCCACCCAACCTCCCCACTCCACACTACTTCCCCACTCCACCGAACCTCCCCACTCCACCCAACCTCCCCACTTCACCCAAACTCGGCACTCCATCCAACCTCCCCACTCCAGCCAACCTCAGCACTCCAACCAACTTCCGCACTCCACCCAACCTCCGCACTCCACACAACCTCCCCACTTCACCCAACTTCCGCACTACACCTAACCTCCGCATTCCACCCAAACTCCGCACTCCACCCAACCTCCGCACTTCACCCAACCTCCCCACTCCACCCAACCTCCCTACTTCACCCAACCTCCGCACTCCATCCAACCTCCGCACTCCACCCAATCTCCGCACTCCACCTAACCTCCCCACTTCACCCAACCTCCGCACTCCATCCAACCTCCGCACTCCACCCAACCTACGCACTCCACCCAACCTCCCCACTCCACCCAACCTCCCCACTTCACCCAACCTCCCCACTTCACCCAACCTTCCCACTCCACCCAACCTCCGCACTCCACCCAACTTCCGCACTCCACCCAAATTCCGCACTCCACCCAACCTCCGCACTCCACCCAACCTCCGCACTCCACCCAAACTCCGCACTCCACCAAACTTCCGCACTCCACGCAACCTCCCCACTCCAACCAACCTCCCCACTCCACCCAACCTCCGCACTCCACCCAACCTCCGCACTCCACCCAAACTCCGCACTCCACCAAACTTCCGCACTCCACCCAACCTTCGCACTCAACCCAACCTCCCCACTTCACCCAACCTCCCAACTCCACCCAACCTCCCCACTCCACCCAACCTCCCCACTTCACCAAGCCTCCCCACTTCACCCAACCTCCCCACTTCACCGAACCTCCCCACTCCACCCAACCTCCTCACTCAACCCAACCTCCCCACTCCACCCAACCTCCCCACTTCACCCAACCTCCGCACTCCATCCAACCTCCGCACTCCACCCAACCTCCCCACTTCACCCAACCTCCCCACTTCACCCAACCTCCCCACTCCACCCAACCTCCGCACTCCACCCAACTTCCGCACTCCACCCAACTTCCGCACTCCACCCAACCTCCGCACTCCACCCAAACTCCGCACTCCACCCAGCCTCCGCACTCCACCCAAACTCCGCACTCCACCAAACTTCCGCATTCCACGCAACCTCCCCACTCCAACCAACCTCCCCACTCCACCCAACCTCCCCACTCCACCCAACCTCCGCACTCCACCCAACCTCCGCACTCCACCCAAACTCCGCACTCCACCAAACTTCCGCACTCCACGCAATCTCCCCTCTCCACCCAACCTCCCCACTCCATCCAACCTCCCCACTCCACCCAACCTCCCCAATTCACCCAACCTCCCCACTTCACCCAACCTCCCCACTCCTCCCAACCTCCGCACTCCACCCAACTTCCGCACTCCACCCAACTTCCGCACTCCACCCAACCTCCCCACTCCAACCAACCTCCCCACTCCACCCAACCTCCCCACTCCACCCAAACTCCCCACTCCACCCAACCTCCCCACTTCACCCAACCTCCCCATTCCACTATACCTCCCCACTTCACCCAACCTCTCCACTTCACCCAACCTCCCTACTTCACCCAACCTCCCCACTTCACCCAACTTCCCCACTTCACCCAACCTCCCCACTCCACCCAACCTCCCCAAATCACCCATCCTCCCCACTCCACCCAACCTCCCCACTCCACCCAACCTCCCCACTCCACCGAACCTCAGCACTCCAACCAACTTCCGCACTCCACCCAACCTCCGCACTCCACCCAACCTCCCCACTTCACCCAAACTCCCCACTCCACCCAACCTCCGCACTCCACCCAACCTTCGCACTCAACCCAACCTCTCCACTTCACCCAACCTCCCAACTCCACCCAACCTCCCCACTTCACCCAACCTCCGCACTCCATCCAATCTCCGCACTCCACCTAGCCTCCCCACTTCACCCAACCTCCCCACTTCACCCAACCTCCCTACTTCACCCAACCTCCCCACTTCACCCAACCTCCCCACTTCAACCAACCTCCCCACTCCACCCAACCTCCCCAAATCACCCATCCTCCCCACTCCACCCAACCTCCCCACTCCACACTACCTCTCCACTCCACCGAACCTCCCCACTCCACCCAACCTCCCCACTTCACCCAAACTCGGCACTCCATCCAACCTCCCTACTTCACCCAACCTCCGCACTCCATCCAACCTCCGCACTCCACCCAATCTCCGCACTCCACCTAACCTCCCCACTTCAACCAACCTCCGCACTCCATCCAACCTCCGCACTCCACCCAACCTCCGCACTCCACCCAACCTCCCCACTCCACCCAACCTCCCCACTTCACCCAACCTCCCCACTTCACCCAACCTTCCCTCTCCACCCAACCTCCGCACTCCACCCAACTTCCGCACTCCACCCAAATTCCCCACTCCACCCAACCTCCGCACTCCACCCAACCTCCGCACTCCACCCAAACTCCGCACTCCACCAAACTTCCGCACTCCACGCAATCTCCCCTCTCCACCCAACCTCCCCACTCCATCCAACCTCCCCACTCCACCCAACCTCCCCAATTCACCCAACCTCCCCACTTCACCCAACCTCCCCACTCCTCCCAACCTCCGCACTCCACCCAACTTCCGCGCTCCACCCAACTTCCGCACTCCACCCAACCTCCCCACTCCAACCAACCTCCCCACTCCACCCAACCTCCCCACTCCACCCAAACTCCCCACTCCACCCAACCTCCCCACTTCGCCCAACCTCCCCATTCCACTATACCTCCCCACTTCACCCAACCTCTCCACTTCACCCAACCTCCCTACTTCACCCAACCTCCCCACTTCACCCAACTTCCCCACTTCACCCAACCTCCCCACTCCACCCAACCTCCCCAAATCACCCATCCTCCCCACTCCACCCAACCTCCCCACTCCACCCAACCTCCCCACTCCACCGAACCTCAGCACTCCACCCAACCTCCGCACTCCACCCAAACTCCGCACTCCACCAAACTTCCGCACTCCACGCAATCTCCCCTCTCCACCCAACCTCCCCACTCCATCCAACCTCCCCACTCCACCCAACCTCCCCAATTCACCCAACCTCCCCACTTCACCCAACCTCCCCACTCCTCCCAACCTCCGCACTCCACCCAACTTCCGCACTCCACCCAACTTCCGCACTCCACCCAACCTCCCCACTCCAACCAACCTCCCCACTCCACCCAACCTCCCCACTCCACCCAAACTCCCCACTCCACCCAACCTCCCCACTTCGCCCAACCTCCCCATTCCACTATACCTCCCCACTTCACCCAACCTCTCCACTTCACCCAACCTCCCTACTTCACCCAACCTCCCCACTTCACCCAACTTCCCCACTTCACCCAACCTCCCCACTCCACCCAACCTCCCCAAATCACCCATCCTCCCCACTCCACCCAACCTCCCCACTCCACCCAACCTCCCAACTCCACCCAACCTCCCCACTCCACCCAACCTCCCCACTTCACCAAGCCTCCCCACTTCACCCAACCTCCCCACTTCACCGAACCTCCCCACTCCACCCAACCTCCCCACTCCACCCAACCTCCGCACTCCACCCAACCTCCGCACTCCACCCAAACTCCGCACTCCACCAAACTTCCGCACTCCACGCAATCTCCCCTCTCCACCCAACCTCCCCACTCCATCCAACCTCCCCACTCCACCCAACCTCCCCAATTCACCCAACCTCCCCACTTCACCCAACCTCCCCACTCCTCCCAACCTCCGCACTCCACCCAACTTCCGCACTCCACCCAACTTCCGCACTCCACCCAACCTCCCCACTCCAACCAACCTCCCCACTCCACCCAACCTCCCCACTCCACCCAAACTCCCCACTCCACCCAACCTCCCCACTTCACCCAACCTCCCCATTCCACTATACCTCCCCACTTCACCCAACCTCTCCACTTCACCCAACCTCCCTACTTCACCCAACCTCCCCACTTCACCCAACTTCCCCACTTCACCCAACCTCCCCACTCCACCCAACCTCCCCAAATCACCCATCCTCCCCACTCCACCCAACCTCCCCACTCCACCCAACCTCCCCACTCCACCGAACCTCAGCACTCCAACCAACTTCCGCACTCCACCCAACCTCCGCACTCCACCCAACCTCCCCACTTCACCCAAACTCCCCACTCCACCCAACCTCCGCACTCCACCCAACCTTCGCACTCAACCCAACCTCTCCACTTCACCCAACCTCCCAACTCCACCCAACCTCCCCACTTCACCCAACCTCCGCACTCCATCCAATCTCCGCACTCCACCTAGCCTCCCCACTTCACCCAACCTCCCCACTTCACCCAACCTCCCTACTTCACCCAACCTCCCCACTTCACCCAACCTCCCCACTTCAACCAACCTCCCCACTCCACCCAACCTCCCCAAATCACCCATCCTCCCCACTCCACCCAACCTCCCCACTCCACACTACCTCTCCACTCCACCGAACCTCCCCACTCCACCCAACCTCCCCACTTCACCCAAACTCGGCACTCCATCCAACCTCCCTACTTCACCCAACCTCCGCACTCCATCCAACCTCCGCACTCCACCCAATCTCCGCACTCCACCTAACCTCCCCACTTCAACCAACCTCCGCACTCCATCCAACCTCCGCACTCCACCCAACCTCCGCACTCCACCCAACCTCCCCACTCCACCCAACCTCCCCACTTCACCCAACCTCCCCACTTCACCCAACCTTCCCTCTCCACCCAACCTCCGCACTCCACCCAACTTCCGCACTCCACCCAAATTCCCCACTCCACCCAACCTCCGCACTCCACCCAACCTCCGCACTCCACCCAAACTCCGCACTCCACCAAACTTCCGCACTCCACGCAATCTCCCCTCTCCACCCAACCTCCCCACTCCATCCAACCTCCCCACTCCACCCAACCTCCCCAATTCACCCAACCTCCCCACTTCACCCAACCTCCCCACTCCTCCCAACCTCCGCACTCCACCCAACTTCCGCGCTCCACCCAACTTCCGCACTCCACCCAACCTCCCCACTCCAACCAACCTCCCCACTCCACCCAACCTCCCCACTCCACCCAAACTCCCCACTCCACCCAACCTCCCCACTTCGCCCAACCTCCCCATTCCACTATACCTCCCCACTTCACCCAACCTCTCCACTTCACCCAACCTCCCTACTTCACCCAACCTCCCCACTTCACCCAACTTCCCCACTTCACCCAACCTCCCCACTCCACCCAACCTCCCCAAATCACCCATCCTCCCCACTCCACCCAACCTCCCCACTCCACCCAACCTCCCCACTCCACCGAACCTCAGCACTCCACCCAACCTCCGCACTCCACCCAAACTCCGCACTCCACCAAACTTCCGCACTCCACGCAATCTCCCCTCTCCACCCAACCTCCCCACTCCATCCAACCTCCCCACTCCACCCAACCTCCCCAATTCACCCAACCTCCCCACTTCACCCAACCTCCCCACTCCTCCCAACCTCCGCACTCCACCCAACTTCCGCACTCCACCCAACTTCCGCACTCCACCCAACCTCCCCACTCCAACCAACCTCCCCACTCCACCCAACCTCCCCACTCCACCCAAACTCCCCACTCCACCCAACCTCCCCACTTCGCCCAACCTCCCCATTCCACTATACCTCCCCACTTCACCCAACCTCTCCACTTCACCCAACCTCCCTACTTCACCCAACCTCCCCACTTCACCCAACTTCCCCACTTCACCCAACCTCCCCACTCCACCCAACCTCCCCAAATCACCCATCCTCCCCACTCCACCCAACCTCCCCACTCCACCCAACCTCCCAACTCCACCCAACCTCCCCACTCCACCCAACCTCCCCACTTCACCAAGCCTCCCCACTTCACCCAACCTCCCCACTTCACCGAACCTCCCCACTCCACCCAACCTCCTCACTCAACCCAACCTCCCCACTCCACCCAACCTCCCCACTTCACCCAACCTCCGCACTCCATCCAACCTCCGCACTCCACCCAACCTCCCCACTTCACCCAACCTCCCCACTTCACCCAACCTCCCCACTCCACCCAACCTCCGCACTCCACCCAACTTCCGCACTCCACCCAACTTCCGCACTCCACCCAACCTCCGCACTCCACCCAAACTCCGCACTCCACCCAGCCTCCGCACTCCACCCAAACTCCGCACTCCACCAAACTTCCGCATTCCACGCAACCTCCCCACTCCAACCAACCTCCCCACTCCACCCAACCTCCCCACTCCACCCAACCTCCGCACTCCACCCAACCTCCGCACTCCACCCAAACTCCGCACTCCACCAAACTTCCGCACTCCACGCAATCTCCCCTCTCCACCCAACCTCCCCACTCCATCCAACCTCCCCACTCCACCCAACCTCCCCAATTCACCCAACCTCCCCACTTCACCCAACCTCCCCACTCCTCCCAACCTCCGCACTCCACCCAACTTCCGCACTCCACCCAACTTCCGCACTCCACCCAACCTCCCCACTCCAACCAACCTCCCCACTCCACCCAACCTCCCCACTCCACCCAAACTCCCCACTCCACCCAACCTCCCCACTTCACCCAACCTCCCCATTCCACTATACCTCCCCACTTCACCCAACCTCTCCACTTCACCCAACCTCCCTACTTCACCCAACCTCCCCACTTCACCCAACTTCCCCACTTCACCCAACCTCCCCACTCCACCCAACCTCCCCAAATCACCCATCCTCCCCACTCCACCCAACCTCCCCACTCCACCCAACCTCCCCACTCCACCGAACCTCAGCACTCCAACCAACTTCCGCACTCCACCCAACCTCCGCACTCCACCCAACCTCCCCACTTCACCCAAACTCCCCACTCCACCCAACCTCCGCACTCCACCCAACCTTCGCACTCAACCCAACCTCTCCACTTCACCCAACCTCCCAACTCCACCCAACCTCCCCACTTCACCCAACCTCCGCACTCCATCCAATCTCCGCACTCCACCTAGCCTCCCCACTTCACCCAACCTCCCCACTTCACCCAACCTCCCTACTTCACCCAACCTCCCCACTTCACCCAACCTCCCCACTTCAACCAACCTCCCCACTCCACCCAACCTCCCCAAATCACCCATCCTCCCCACTCCACCCAACCTCCCCACTCCACACTACCTCTCCACTCCACCGAACCTCCCCACTCCACCCAACCTCCCCACTTCACCCAAACTCGGCACTCCATCCAACCTCCCTACTTCACCCAACCTCCGCACTCCATCCAACCTCCGCACTCCACCCAATCTCCGCACTCCACCTAACCTCCCCACTTCAACCAACCTCCGCACTCCATCCAACCTCCGCACTCCACCCAACCTCCGCACTCCACCCAACCTCCCCACTCCACCCAACCTCCCCACTTCACCCAACCTCCCCACTTCACCCAACCTTCCCTCTCCACCCAACCTCCGCACTCCACCCAACTTCCGCACTCCACCCAAATTCCCCACTCCACCCAACCTCCGCACTCCACCCAACCTCCGCACTCCACCCAAACTCCGCACTCCACCAAACTTCCGCACTCCACGCAATCTCCCCTCTCCACCCAACCTCCCCACTCCATCCAACCTCCCCACTCCACCCAACCTCCCCAATTCACCCAACCTCCCCACTTCACCCAACCTCCCCACTCCTCCCAACCTCCGCACTCCACCCAACTTCCGCACTCCACCCAACTTCCGCACTCCACCCAACCTCCCCACTCCAACCAACCTCCCCACTCCACCCAACCTCCCCACTCCACCCAAACTCCCCACTCCACCCAACCTCCCCACTTCGCCCAACCTCCCCATTCCACTATACCTCCCCACTTCACCCAACCTCTCCACTTCACCCAACCTCCCTACTTCACCCAACCTCCCCACTTCACCCAACTTCCCCACTTCACCCAACCTCCCCACTCCACCCAACCTCCCCAAATCACCCATCCTCCCCACTCCACCCAACCTCCCCACTCCACCCAACCTCCCCACTCCACCGAACCTCAGCACTCCAACCAACTTCCGCACTCCACCCAACCTCCGCATTCCACCCAAACTCCGCACTCCACCCAACCTCCGCACTTCACCCAACCTCCCCACTCCACCCAACCTCCCTACTTCACCCAACCTCCGCACTCCATCCAACCTCCGCACTCCACCCAATCTCCGCACTCCACCTAACCTCCCCACTTCACCCAACCCCCGCACTCCATCCAACCTCCGCACTCCACCCAACCTCCGCACTCCACCCAACCTCCCCACTCCACCCAACCTCCCCACTTCACCCAACCTCCCCACTTCACCCAACCTTCCCTCTCCACCCAACCTCCGCACTCCACCCAACTTCCGCACTCCACCCAAATTCCGCACTCCACCCAACCTCCGCACTCCACCCAAACTCCGCACTCCACCCAACCTCCGCACTCCACCCAAACTCCGCACTCCACCAAACTTCCGCACTCCACGCAACCTCCCCACTCCAACCAACCTCCCCACTCCACCCAACCTCCCCACTCCACCCAACCTCCCCAAATCACCAAACCTCCCCACTTCACCCAACCTCCCCACTCAACCCAACCTCCCCACTCCACCCAACCTCCCCACTTCACCCAACCTCCGCACTCCATCCAACCTCCGCACTCCACCCAACCTCCCCACTTCACCCAACCTCCCCACTTCACCCAACCTCCCCACTCCACCCAACCTCCGCACTCCACCCAACTTCCGCACTCCACCCAACTTCCGCACTCCACCCATCCTCCGCACTCCACCCAAACTCCGCACTCCACCCAGCCTCCGCACTCCACCCAAACTCCGCACTCCACCAAACTTCCGCATTCCACGCAACCTCCCCACTCCAACCAACCTCCCCACTCCACCCAACCTCCCCACTCCACCCAACCTCCGCACTCCACCCAACCTCCGCACTCCACCCAACCTCCGCACTCCACCCAACTTCCGCACTCCACCCAACTTCCGCACTCCACCCAACCTCCCCACTCCACCCAACCTCCCCACTCCACCCAACCTCCCCATTCCACTATACCTCCCCACTTCACCCAACCTCTCCACTTCACCCAACCTCCCTACTTCACCCAACCTCCCCACTTCACCCAACTTCCCCACTTCACCCAACCTCCCCACTCCACCCAACCTCCCCAAATCACCCATCCTCCCCACTCCACCCAACCTCCCCACTCCACCCAACCTCCCCACTCCACCGAACCTCAGCACTCCAACCAACTTCCGCACTCCACCCAACCTCCGCACTCCACCCAACCTCCCCACTTCACCCAAACTCCCCACTCCACCCAACCTCCGCACTCCACCCAACCTTCGCACTCAACCCAACCTCCCCACTTCACCCAACCTCCCAACTCCACCCAACCTCCCCACTTCACCCAACCTCCGCACTCCATCCAATCTCCGCACTCCACCTAGCCTCCCCACTTCACCCAACCTCCCCACTTCACCCAACCTCCCTACTTCAACCAACCTCCCCACTCCACCCAACCTCCCCAAATCACCCATCCTCCCCACTCCACCCAACCTCCCCACTCCTCACTACCTCCCCACTCCACCGAACCTCCCCACTCCACCCAACCTCCCCACTTCACCCAAACTCGGCACTCCATCCAACCTCCCCACTCCAGCCAACCTCAGCACTCCAACCAACTTCCGCACTCCACCCAACCTCCGCACTCCACACAACCTCCCCACTTCACCCAACTTCCGCACTACACCTAACCTCCGCATTCCACCCAAACTCCGCACTCCACCCAACCTCCGCACTTCACCCAACCTCCCCACTCCACCCAACCTCCCTACTTCACCCAACCTCCGCACTCCATCCAACCTCCGCACTCCACCCAATCTCCGCACTCCACCTAACCTCCCCACTTCAACCAACCTCCGCACTCCATCCAACCTCCGCACTCCACCCAACCTCCGCACTCCACCCAACCTCCCCACTCCACCCAACCTCCCCACTTCACCCAACCTCCCCACTTCACCCAACCTTCCCTCTCCACCCAACCTCCGCACTCCACCCAACTTCCGCACTCCACCCAAATTCCCCACTCCACCCAACCTCCGCACTCCACCCAACCTCCGCACTCCACCCAAACTCCGCACTCCACCAAACTTCCGCACTCCACGCAATCTCCCCTCTCCACCCAACCTCCCCACTCCATCCAACCTCCCCACTCCACCCAACCTCCCCAATTCACCCAACCTCCCCACTTCACCCAACCTCCCCACTCCTCCCAACCTCCGCACTCCACCCAACTTCCGCACTCCACCCAACTTCCGCACTCCACCCAACCTCCCCACTCCAACCAACCTCCCCACTCCACCCAACCTCCCCACTCCACCCAAACTCCCCACTCCACCCAACCTCCCCACTTCGCCCAACCTCCCCATTCCACTATACCTCCCCACTTCACCCAACCTCTCCACTTCACCCAACCTCCCTACTTCACCCAACCTCCCCACTTCACCCAACTTCCCCACTTCACCCAACCTCCCCACTCCACCCAACCTCCCCAAATCACCCATCCTCCCCACTCCACCCAACCTCCCCACTCCACCCAACCTCCCCACTCCACCGAACCTCAGCACTCCAACCAACTTCCGCACTCCACCCAACCTCCGCATTCCACCCAAACTCCGCACTCCACCCAACCTCCGCACTTCACCCAACCTCCCCACTCCACCCAACCTCCCTACTTCACCCAACCTCCGCACTCCATCCAACCTCCGCACTCCACCCAATCTCCGCACTCCACCTAACCTCCCCACTTCACCCAACCTCCGCACTCCATCCAACCTCCGCACTCCACCCAACCTCCGCACTCCACCCAACCTCCCCACTCCACCCAACCTCCCCACTTCACCCAACCTCCCCACGTCACCCAACCTTCCCTCTCCACCCAACCTCCGCACTCCACCCAACTTCCGCACTCCACCCAAATTCCGCACTCCACCCAACCTCCGCACTCCACCCAAACTCCGCACTCCACCCAACCTCCGCACTGCACCCAACCTCCCCACTTCACCCAACCTCCGCACTCCATCCAATCTCCGCACTCCACCTAGCCTCCCCACTTCACCCAACCTCCCCACTTCACCCAACCTCCCTACTTCACCCAACCTCCCCACTTCACCCAACCTCCCCACTTCACCCAACCTCCCCACTCCACCCAACCTCCCCAAATCACCCATCCTCCCCACTCCACCCAACCTCCCCACTCCACACTACCTCCCCACTCCACCGAACCTCCCCACTCCACCCAACCTCCCCACTTCACCCAAACTCGGCACTCCATCCAACCTCCCCACTCCAGCCAACCTCAGCACTTCACCCAACTTCCGCACTACACCTAACCTCCGCATTCCACCCAAACTCCGCACTCCACCCAACCTCCGCACTTCACCCAACCTCCCCACTCCACCCAACCTCCCTACTTCACCCAACCTCCGCACTCCATCCAACCTCCGCACTCCACCCAATCTCCGCACTCCACCTAACCTCCCCACTTCAACCAACCTCCGCACTCCATCCAACCTCCGCACTCCACCCAACCTCCGCACTCCACCCAACCTCCCCACTCCACCCAACCTCCCCACTTCACCCAACCTCCCCACTTCACCCAACCTTCCCTCTCCACCCAACCTCCGCACTCCACCCAACTTCCGCACTCCACCCAAATTCCCCACTCCACCCAACCTCCGCACTCCACCCAACCTCCGCACTCCACCCAAACTCCGCACTCCACCAAACTTCCGCACTCCACGCAATCTCCCCTCTCCACCCAACCTCCCCACTCCATCCAACCTCCCCACTCCACCCAACCTCCCCAATTCACCCAACCTCCCCACTTCACCCAACCTCCCCACTCCTCCCAACCTCCGCACTCCACCCAACTTCCGCACTCCACCCAACTTCATCACTCCACCCAACCTCCCCACTCCAACCAACCTCCCCACTCCACCCAACCTCCCCAAATCACCCATCCTCCCCACTCCACCCAACCTCCCCACTCCACACTACCTCCCCACTCCACCGAACCTCCCCACTCCACCCAACCTCCCCACTTCACCCAACCTCCCCATTCCACTATACCTCCCCACTTCACCCAACCTCTCCACTTCACCCAACCTCCCTACTTCACCCAACCTCCCCACTTCACCCAACCTCCCCACTTCACCCAACCTCCCCACTCCACCCAACCTCCCTACTTCACCCAACCTCCCCACTTCACCCAAACTCCCCACTTCACCCAACCTCCCCACTCCACCCAACCTCCCCAAATCACCCATCCTCCCCACTCCACCCAACCTCCCCACTCCACACTACCTCCCCACTCCACCGAACCTCCCCACTCCACCCAACCTCCCCACTTCACCCAAACTCGGCACTCCATCCAACCTCCCCACTCCAGCCAACCTCAGCACTCCAACCAACTTCCGCACTCCACCCAACCTCCGCACTCCACACAACCTCCCCACTTCACCCAACTTCCGCACTACACCTAACCTCCGCATTCCACCCAAACTCCGCACTCCACCCAACCTCCGCACTTCACCCAACCTCCCCACTCCACCCAACCTCCCTACTTCACCCAACCTCCGCACTCCATCCAACCTCCGCACTCCACCCAATCTCCGCACTCCACCTAACCTCCCCACTTCACCCAACCTCCGCACTCCATCCAACCTCCCCACTCCACTCAACCTCCCCACTTCACCCAACCTCCCCACTTCACCCAACCTTCCCTCTCCACCCAACCTCCGCACTCCACCCAACTTCCGCACTCCACCCAAATTCCGCACTCCACCCAACCTCCGCACTCCAACCAACTTCCGCACTCCACCCAACCTCCGCACTCCACCCAACCTCCCCACTTCACCCAAACTCCCCAATCCACCCAACCTCCGCACTCCATCCAAACTTCGCACTCAACCCAACCTCCCCACTTCACCCAACCTCCCAACTCCACCCAACCTCCCCACTTCACCCAACCTCCGCACTCCATCCAACCTCCGCACTCCACCCAATCTCCGCACTCCACCTAACCTCCCCACTTCACCCAACCTCCCCACTTCACCCAACCTCCCTACTTCACTCAACCTCCCCACTTCACCCAACCTCCCCACTTCACCCAACCTCCCCACTCCACCCAACCTCCCCAAATCACCCATCCTCCCCACTCCACCCAACCTCCCCACTCCACCCAACCTCCCCACTCCACCGAACCTCCCCACTCCACCCAACCTCCCCACTTCACCAAACCTCCCCACTTCACCCAACCTCCCCACTTCACCGAACCTCCCCACTCCACCCAACCTCCCCACTCAACCCAACCTCCCCACTCCACCCAACCTCCCCACTTCACCCAACCTCCGCACTCCATCCAACCTCCGCACTCCACCCAATCTCCGCACTCCACCTAACCTCCCCACTTCACCCAACCTCCGCACTCCATCCAACCTCCGCACTCCACCCAACTTCCGCACTCCACCCAACCTCCGCACTCCACCCAACTTTCGCACTCCACCCAACTTCCGCATTCCACCCAACCTCCCCACTTCACCCAACCTCCCCACTCCATCCAACCTCCCCACTCCACCCAACCTCCCCACTCCACCCAACCTCCCCACTCCACCCAACCTTCCCACTTCTCCCAACCTCCCCACTTCACCCAACCTCCCCACTCCACCCAACCTCCTCACTCCACCCAACCTCCCCACTTCACCCTACCTCCTCACTTCTCCCAACCTCCCCACTACACCCAACCTCCGCACTCCACCCAACCTTCGCACTCAACCCAACCTCCCCACTTCACCCAACCTCCCAACTCCACCCAAACTCCCCACTTCACCCAACCTCCGCACTCCATCCAACCTCCGCACTCTACCCAACCTCCGCACTCCACCCAACCCCCGGACTCCACCCAACCTCCGCACTCCACCAAACTTCCGCACTCCACGCAACCTCCCCACTCCACCCAACCTCCCCACTCCATCCAACCTCCCCACTCCACCCAACCTCCCCACTTCACCCAACCTCCCCGCTTCACCCAACCTCCCCACTCTTCCCAACCTCCGCACTCCACCCAACTTCCGCACTCCACCCAACTTCCCCACTCCATCCAACCTCCGCACACCACCCAACCTCCGCACTTCACCCAAACTCCGCACTCCACCAAACTTCCGCACTCCACGCAACCTCCCCACTCCAACCAACCTCCCCACTCCACCCAACCTCCCCACTCCACCCAACCTCCCCACTCCACCCAACTTCCCCACTCCATCCAACCTCCCCACTCCACCCAACCTCCCCACTTCACCCAACCTCCCCACTTCACCCAACCTCACCACTCCTCCCAACCTCCGCACTCCACCCAACTTCCCCATTCCACCCAACCTCCGCACTCCACCCAACCTTCGCACTCAACCCAACCTCCCCACTCCACCCAACCTCCCCACTTCACCCAACCTCCGCACTCCATCCAACCTCCGCACTCCACCCAATCTCCGCACTCCACCTAACCTCCCCACTTCACCCAACCTCCGCACTCCATCCAACCTCCGCACTCCACCCAACCTCCGCACTCCACCCAACCTCCGCACTCCACCCAACTTCCGCACTCCACCCAACTTCCGCACTCCACCCAACCTCCGCACTCTACCCAACCTCCCAACTCCACCCAACCTCCCCACTTCTCCCAACCTCCCCACTTCACCCAACCTCCCCACTCCACCCAACCTCCTCACTCCACCCAACCTCCCCACTTCACCCTACCTCCCCACTTCACCCAACCTCCCCACTCCACACAACCTTCCCACTTCTCCCAACCTCCCCACTTCACCCAACCTCCCCACTCCACCCAACCTCCTCACTCCACCCAACCTCCCCACTTCACCCTACCTCCTCACTTCTCCCAACCTCCCCACTACACCCAACCTCCGCACTCCACCCAACCTTCGCACTCAACCCAACCTCCCCACTTCACCCAACCTCCCAACTCCACCCAAACTCCCCACTTCACCCAACCTCCGCACTCCATCCAACCTCCGCACTCTACCCAACCTCCGCACTCCACCCAACCCCCGGACTCCACCCAACCTCCGCACTCCACCAAACTTCCGCACTCCACGCAACCTCCCCACTCCACCCAACCTCCCCACTCTATCCAACCTCCCCACTCCACCCAACCTCCCCACTTCACCCAACCTCCCCGCTTCACCCAACCTCCCCACTCTTCCCAACCTCCGCACTCCACCCAACTTCCGCACTCCACCCAACTTCCCCACTCCATCCAACCTCCGCACACCACCCAACCTCCGCACTTCACCCAAACTCCGCACTCCACCAAACTTCCGCACTCCACGCAACCTCCCCACTCCAACCAACCTCCCCACTCCACCCAACCTCCCCACTCCACCCAACCTCCCCACTCCACCCAACTTCCCCACTCCATCCAACCTCCCCACTCCACCCAACCTCCCCACTTCACCCAACCTCCCCACTTCACCCAACCTCCCCACTCCTCCCAACCTCCGCACTCCACCCAACTTCCCCATTCCACCCAACCTCCGCACTCCACCCAACCTTCGCACTCAACCCAACCTCCCCACTCCACCCAACCTCCCCACTTCACCCAACCTCCGCACTCCATCCAACCTCCGCACTCCACCCAATCTCCGCACTCCACCTAACCTCCCCACTTCACCCAACCTCCGCACTCCATCCAACCTCCGCACTCCACCCAACCTCCGCACTCCACCCAACCTCCGCACTCCACCCAACTTCCGCACTCCACCCAACTTCCGCACTCCACCCAACCTCCGCACTCTACCCAACCTCCCAACTCCACCCAACCTCCCCACTTCTCCCAACCTCCCCACTTCACCCAACCTCCCCACTCCACCCAACCTCCTCACTCCACCCAACCTCCCCACTTCACCCTACCTCCCCACTTCACCCAACCTCCCCACTGCACCCAACTTCCGCACTCCACCCAACCTCCGCACTCCACCCAAACTCCGCACTCCACCAAACTTCCGCACTCCACGCAACCTCCCCACTCCAACCAACCTCCCCACTCCACCCAACCTCCCCACTCCACCCAACCTCCCCACTTCACCCAACCTCCCCATTCCACTATACCTCCCCACTTCACCCAACCTCCCCACTCCTCCCAACCTCCGCACTCCACCCAACTTCCGCACTCCACCCAACTTCCGCACTCCACCCAACCTCCCCACTCCACACTACTTCCCCACTCCACCGAACCTCCCCACTCCACCCAACCTCCCCACTTCACCCAAACTCGGCACTCCATCCAACCTCCCCACTCCAGCCAACCTCAGCACTCCAACCAACTTCCGCACTCCACCCAACCTCCGCACTCCACACAACCTCCCCACTTCACCCAACTTCCGCACTACACCTAACCTCCGCATTCCACCCAAACTCCGCACTCCACCCAACCTCCGCACTTCACCCAACCTCCCCACTCCACCCAACCTCCCTACTTCACCCAACCTCCGCACTCCATCCATCCTCCGCACTCCACCCAATCTCCGCACTCCACCTAACCTCCCCACTTCACCCAACCTCCGCACTCCATCCAACCTCCGCACTCCACCCAACCTACGCACTCCACCCAACCTCCCCCTCCACCCAACCTCCCCACTTCACCCAACCTCCCCACTTCACCCAACCTTCCCACTCCACCCAACCTCCGCACTCCACCCAACTTCCCCAAATCACCAAACCTCCCCACTTCACCCAACCTCCCCACTCAACCCAACCTCCCCACTCCACCCAACCTCCCCACTTCACCCAACCTCCGCACTCCATCCAACCTCCGCACTCCACCCAACCTCCCCACTTCACCCAACCTCCCCACTTCACCCAACCTCCCCACTCCACCCAACCTCCGCACTCCACCCAACTTCCGCACTCCACCCAACTTCCGCACTCCACCCAACCTCCGCACTCCACCCAAACTCCGCACTCCACCCAGCCTCCGCACTCCACCCAAACTCCGCACTCCACCAAACTTCCGCATTCCACGCAACCTCCCCACTCCAACCAACCTCCCCACTCCACCCAACCTCCCCACTCCACCCAACCTCCGCACTCCACCCAACCTCCGCACTCCACCCAAACTCCGCACTCCACCAAACTTCCGCACTCCACGCAATCTCCCCTCTCCACCCAACCTCCCCACTCCATCCAACCTCCCCACTCCACCCAACCTCCCCAATTCACCCAACCTCCCCACTTCACCCAACCTCCCCACTCCTCCCAACCTCCGCACTCCACCCAACTTCCGCACTCCACCCAACTTCCGCACTCCACCCAACCTCCCCACTCCAACCAACCTCCCCACTCCACCCAACCTCCCCACTCCACCCAAACTCCCCACTCCACCCAACCTCCCCACTTCACCCAACCTCCCCATTCCACTATACCTCCCCACTTCACCCAACCTCTCCACTTCACCCAACCTCCCTACTTCACCCAACCTCCCCACTTCACCTAACTTCCCCACTTCACCCAACCTCCCCACTCCACCCAACCTCCCCAAATCACCCATCCTCCCCACTCCACCCAACCTCCCCACTCCACCCAACCTCCCCACTCCACCGAACCTCAGCACTCCAACCAACTTCCGCACTCCACCCAACCTCCGCACTCCACCCAACCTCCCCACTTCACCCAAACTCCCCACTCCACCCAACCTCCGCACTCCACCCAACCTTCGCACTCAACCCAACCTCCCCACTTCACCCAACCTCCCAACTCCACCCAACCTCCCCACTTCACCTAACCTCCGCACTCCATCCAATCTCCGCACTCCACCTAGCCTCCCCACTTCACCCAACCTCCCCACTTCACCCAACCTCCCCATTCCACTATACCTCCCCACTTCACCCAACCTCCCCACTCCTCCCAACCTCCGCACTCCACCCAACTTCCGCACTCCACCCAACTTCCGCACTCCACCCAACCTCCCCACTCCACACTACTTCCCCACTCCACCGAACCTCCCCACTCCACCCAACCTCCCCACTTCACCCAAACTCGGCACTCCATCCAACCTCCCCACTCCAGCCAACCTCAGCACTCCAACCAACTTCCGCACTCCACCCAACCTCCGCACTCCACACAACCTCCCCACTTCACCCAACTTCCGCACTACACCTAACCTCCGCATTCCACCCAAACTCCGCACTCCACCCAACTTCCGCACTTCACCCAACCTCCCCACTCCACCCAACCTCCCTACTTCACCCAACCTCCGCACTCCATCCAACCTCCGCACTCCACCCAATCTCCGCACTCCACCTAACCTCCCCACTTCAACCAACCTCCGCACTCCATCCAACCTCCGCACTCCACCCAACCTCCGCACTCCACCCAACCTCCCCACTCCACCCAACCTCCCCACTTCACCCAACCTCCCCACTTCACCCAACCTTCCCTCTCCACCCAACCTCCGCACTCCACCCAACTTCCGCACTCCACCCAAATTCCCCACTCCACCCAACCTCCGCACTCCACCCAACCTCCGCACTCCACCCAAACTCCGCACTCCACCAAACTTCCGCACTCCACGCAATCTCCCCTCTCCACCCAACCTCCCCACTCCATCCAACCTCCCCACTCCTCCCAACCTCCGCACTCCACCCAACTTCCGCACTCCACCCAACTTCCGCACTCCACCCAACCTCCCCACTCCAACCAACCTCCCCACTCCACCCAACCTCCCCACTCCACCCAAACTCCCCACTCCACCCAACCTCCCCACTTCGCCCAACCTCCCCATTCCACTATACCTCCCCACTTCACCCAACCTCTCCACTTCACCCAACCTCCCTACTTCACCCAACCTCCCCACTTCACCCAACTTCCCCACTTCACCCAACCTCCCCACTCCACCCAACCTCCCCAAATCACCCATCCTCCCCACTCCACCCAAACTCCCCACTCCACCCAACCTCCCCACTCCACCGAACCTCAGCACTCCAACCAACTTCCGCACTCCACCCAACCTCCGCATTCCACCCAAACTCCGCACTCCACCCAACCTCCGCACTTCACCCAACCTCCCCACTCCACCCAACCTCCCTACTTCACCCAACCTCCGCACTCCATCCAACCTCCGCACTCCACCCAATCTCCGCACTCCACCTAACCTCCCCTTCACCCAACCTCCGCACTCCATCCAACCTCCGCACTCCACCCAATCTCCGCACTCCACCTAACCTCCCCACTTCACCGAACCTCCGCTCTCCATCCAACCTCCGCACTCCACCCAACCTCCGCACTCCACCCAACCTCCCCACTTCACCCAACTTCCGCACTACACCCAACCTCCGCATTCCACCCAAACTCCGCACTCCACCCAACCTCCGCACTTCACCCAACCTCCCCACTCCACCCAACCTCCCTACTTCACCCAACCTCCGCACTCCATCCAACCTCCGCACTCCACCCAATCTCCGCACTCCACCTAACCTCCCTACTTCACCCAACCTCCGCACTCCATCCAACCTCCGCACTCCACCCAACCTCCGCACTCCACCCAACCTCCCCACTCCACCCAACCTCCCCACTTCACCCAACCTCCCCACTTCACCCAACCTCCCCACTCCACCCAACCTCCGCACTCCACCCAACTTCCGCACTCCACCCAAATTCCGCACTCCACCCAACCTCCGCACCCCACCCAAACTCCGCACTCCACCCAACCTCCGCACTCCACCCAAACTCCGCACTCCACCAAACTTCCGCACTCCACGCAACCTCCCCACTCCAACCAACCTCCCCACTCCACCCAACCTCCCCACTCCACCCAACCTCCCCAAATCACCAAACCTCCCCACTTCACCCAACCTCCCCACTTCACCCAACCTCCCCACTCCACCCAACTTCCGCACTCCACCCAACTTCCGCACTCCACCCAACCTCCGCACTCCACCCAAACTCCGCACTCCACCCAACCTCCGCACTCCACCCAAACTCCGCACTCCACCAAACTTCCGCACTCCACGCAACCTCCCCACTCCAACCAACCTCCCTACTCCACCCAACCTCCCTACTCCACCCAACCTCCGCACTCCACCCAACCTCCGCACTCCACCCAAACTCCGCACTCCACCAAACTTCCGCACTCCACGCAACCTCCCCTCTCCACCCAACCTCCCCACTCCATCCAACCTCCCCACTCCACCCAACCTCCCCACTTCACCCACCCTCCCCACTTCACCCAACCTCCCCACTCCTCCCAACCTCCGCACTCCACCCAACTTCCGCACTCCACCCAACTTCCGCACTCCACCCAACCTCCCCACTCCAACCAACCTCCCCACTCCACCCAACCTCCCCACTCCACCCAACCTCCCCACTCCACCCAACCTCCCCACTTCACCCAACCTCCCCATTCCACTATACCTCCCCACTTCACCCAACCTCCCCACTCCACCCAACCTCCCCACTCCATCCAACCTCCGCACTCCACCTAACCTCCCCACTTCACCCAACCTCCCCACTTCACCCAACCTCCCTACTTCACCCAACCTCCCCACTTCACCCAACCTCCCCACTTCACCCAACCTCCCCACTCCACCCAACCTCCCCAAATCACCCATCCTCCCCACTCCACCCAACCTCCCCACTCCACACAACCTCCCCACTCCACCGAACCTCAGCACTCCAACCAACTTCCGCACTCCACCCAACCTCCGCACTCCACCCAACCTCCCCACTTCACCCAAACTCCCCACTCCACCCAACCTCCGCACTCCACCCAACCTTCGCACTCAACCCAACCTCCCCACTTCACCCAACCTCCCAACTCCACCCAACCTCCCCACTTCACCCAACCTCCGCACTCCATCCAACCTCCGCACTCCACCCAATCTCCGCACTCCACCTAACCTCCCCACTTCACCCAACCTCCCCACTTCACCCAACCTCCCTACTTCACCCAACCTCCCCACTTCACCCTACCTCCCCACTTCACCCAACCTCCCCACTCCACCCAACCTCCCTAAATCACCCATCCTCCCCACTCCACCCAACCTCCCCACTCCACCCAACCTCCCCACTCCACCGAACCTCCCCACTCCACCCAACCTCCCCACTTCACCAAACCTCCCCACTTCACCCAACCTCCCCACTTCACCCAACCTCCCCACTCCACCCAACCTCCCCACTCAACCCAACCTCCCCACTCCACCCAACCTCCCCACTTCACCCAACCTCCGCACTCCACCCAACTTCCGCACTCCACCCAACCTCCGCACTCCACCCAACTTTCGCACTCCAGCCAACCTCAGCACTTCACCCAACTTCCGCACTACACCTAACCTCCGCATTCCACCCAAACTCCGCACTCCACCCAACCTCCGCACTTCACCCAACCTCCCCACTCCACCCAACCTCCCTACTTCACCCAACCTCCGAACTCCATCCAACCTCCGCACTCCACCCAATCTCCGCACTCCACCTAACCTCCCCTTCACCCAACCTCCGCACTCCATCCAACCTCCGCACTCCACCCAATCTCCGCACTCCACCTAACCTCCCCACTTCACCGAACCTCCGCTCTCCATCCAACCTCCGCACTCCACCCAACCTCCGCACTCCACCCAACCTCCCCACTTCACCCAACTTCCGCACTACACCCAACCTCCGCATTCCACCCAAACTCCGCACTCCACCCAACCTCCGCACTTCACCCAACCTCCCCACTCCACCCAACCTCCCTACTTCACCCAACCTCCGCACTCCATCCAACCTCCGCACTCCACCCAATCTCCGCACTCCACCTAACCTCCCTACTTCACCCAACCTCCGCACTCCATCCAACCTCCGCACTCCACCCAACCTCCGCACTCCACCCAACCTCCCCACTCCACCCAACCTCCCCACTTCACCCAACCTCCCCACTTCACCCAACCTCCCCACTCCACCCAACCTCCGCACTCCACCCAACTTCCGCACTCCACCCAAATTCCGCACTCCACCCAACCTCCGCACCCCACCCAAACTCCGCACTCCACCCAACCTCCGCACTCCACCCAAACTCCGCACTCCACCAAACTTCCGCACTCCACGCAACCTCCCCACTCCAACCAACCTCCCCACTCCACCCAACCTCCCCACTCCACCCAACCTCCCCAAATCACCAAACCTCCCCACTTCACCCAACCTCCCCACTTCACCCAACCTCCCCACTCCACCCAACTTCCGCACTCCACCCAACTTCCGCACTCCACCCAACCTCCGCACTCCACCCAAACTCCGCACTCCACCCAACCTCCGCACTCCACCCAAACTCCGCACTCCACCAAACTTCCGCACTCCACGCAACCTCCCCACTCCAACCAACCTCCCTACTCCACCCAACCTCCCTACTCCACCCAACCTCCGCACTCCACCCAACCTCCGCACTCCACCCAAACTCCGCACTCCACCAAACTTCCGCACTCCACGCAACCTCCCCTCTCCACCCAACCTCCCCACTCCATCCAACCTCCCCACTCCACCCAACCTCCCCACTTCACCCACCCTCCCCACTTCACCCAACCTCCCCACTCCTCCCAACCTCCGCACTCCACCCAACTTCCGCACTCCACCCAACTTCCGCACTCCACCCAACCTCCCCACTCCAACCAACCTCCCCACTCCACCCAACCTCCCCACTCCACCCAACCTCCCCACTCCACCCAACCTCCCCACTTCACCCAACCTCCCCATTCCACTATACCTCCCCACTTCACCCAACCTCCCCACTCCACCCAACCTCCCCACTCCATCCAACCTCCGCACTCCACCTAACCTCCCCACTTCACCCAACCTCCCCACTTCACCCAACCTCCCTACTTCACCCAACCTCCCCACTTCACCCAACCTCCCCACTTCACCCAACCTCCCCACTCCACCCAACCTCCCCAAATCACCCATCCTCCCCACTCCACCCAACCTCCCCACTCCACACAACCTCCCCACTCCACCGAACCTCAGCACTCCAACCAACTTCCGCACTCCACCCAACCTCCGCACTCCACCCAACCTCCCCACTTCACCCAAACTCCCCACTCCACCCAACCTCCGCACTCCACCCAACCTTCGCACTCAACCCAACCTCCCCACTTCACCCAACCTCCCAACTCCACCCAACCTCCCCACTTCACCCAACCTCCGCACTCCATCCAACCTCCGCACTCCACCCAATCTCCGCACTCCACCTAACCTCCCCACTTCACCCAACCTCCCCACTTCACCCAACCTCCCTACTTCACCCAACCTCCCCACTTCACCCTACCTCCCCACTTCACCCAACCTCCCCACTCCACCCAACCTCCCCAAATCACCCATCCTCCCCACTCCACCCAACCTCCCCACTCCACCCAACCTCCCCACTCCACCGAACCTCCCCACTCCACCCAACCTCCCCACTTCACCAAACCTCCCCACTTCACCCAACCTCCCCACTTCACCCAACCTCCCCACTCCACCCAACCTCCCCACTCAACCCAACCTCCCCACTCCACCCAACCTCCCCACTTCACCCAACCTCCGCACTCCACCCAACTTCCGCACTCCACCCAACCTCCGCACTCCACCCAACTTTCGCACTCCACCCAACTTCCGCACTCCACCCAACCTCCGCACTCCACCCAAACTCCTCACTCCACCAAACTTCCGCACTCCACCCAACCTCCCCACTCCACCCAACCTCCCCAAATCACCCAACCTCCCCACTCCAACCAACCTCCCCACTCCACCCAACCTCCCCACTCCACCCAACCTCCCCACTTATCCCAACCTCCCCACTTCACCCAACCTCCCCACTCCACCAAACCTCCTCACTCCACCCAACCTCCCCACTTCACCCTACCTCCCCACTTCACCCAACCTCCCCACTCCACCCAACCTCCCCAAATCACCCAACCTCCCCACTCCACCCAACCTCCCCAAATCACCAAACCTCCCCACTCCATCCAACCACCCCACTCCACCCAACCTCCCCACTCCACCCAACCTCCCCACTCCACCCAACCTCCCCACTTCTCCCAACCTCCCCACTTCACCCAACCTCCCCACTCCACCCAACCTCCTCACTCCACCCAACCTCCGCACTCCACCCAACTTCCGCACTCCACCCAAATTCCGCACTCCACCCAACCTCCGCACCCCACCCAAACTCCGCACTCCACCCAACCTCCGCACTCCACCCAAACTCCGCACTCCACCAAACTTCCGCACTCCACGCAACCTCCCCACTCCACCCAACCTCCCCACTCCACCCAACCTCCCCAAATCACCAAACCTCCCCACTTCACCCAACCTCCCCACTTCACCCAACCTCCCCACTCCACCCAACCTCCGCACTCCACCCAACTTCCGCACTCCATCCAACTTCCGCACTCCACCCAACCTCCGCACTCCATCCAACCTCCGCACTCTACCAAACCTCCGCACTCCACCCAACCTCCGCACTCCACCCAACCTCCGCACTCCACCAAACTTCCGCACTCCACGGAACCTCCCCACTCCACCCAACCTCCCCACTCCATCCAACCTCCCCACTCCACCCAACCTCCCCACTTCACCCAACCTTCCCTCTTCACCCAACCTCCCCACTCCTCCCAACCTCCGCACTCCACCCAACTTCCGCACTCCACCCAACTTCCGCACTCCACCCAACCTCCGCACTCCACCCAAACTCCGCACTCCACCAAACTTCCGCACTCCACGCAACCTCCCCACTCCAACCAACCTCCCCACTCCACCCAACCTCCCCACTCCACCCAACCTCCCCACTTCACCCAACCTCCCCACTCCACCCAACCTCCCCACTCCATCCAACCTCCGCACTCCACCTAACCGCCCCACTTCACCCAACTTCCCCACTTCACCCAACCTCCCTACTTCACCCAACCTCCCCACTTCACCCAACCTCCCCACTTCACCCAACCTCCCCACTCCACCCAACCTCCCCAAATCACCCATCCTCCCCACTCCACCCAACCTCCCCACTCCACCCAACCTCCCCACTTCACCCAACCTCCGCACTACACCCAACCTCCGCATTCCACCCAAACTCCGCACTCCACCCAACCTCCGCACTTCACCCAACCTCCCCACTCCACCCAACCTCCCTACTTCACCCAACCTCCGCACTCCATCCAACCTCCGCACTCCACCCAATCTCCGCACTCCACCTAACCTCCCCACTTCACCCAACCTCCGCACTCCATCCAACCTCCGCACTCCACCCAACCTCCGCACTCCACCCAACCTCCCCACTTCACCCAACTTCCGCACTACACCCAACCTCCGCATTCCACCCAAACTCCGCACTCCACCCAACCTCCGCACTTCACCCAACCTCCCCACTCCACCCAACCTCCCTACTTCACCCAACCTCCGCACTCCATCCAACCTCCGCACTCCACCCAACCTCCGCACTCCACCCAACCTCCCCACTCCACCCAACCTCCCCACTTCACCCAACCTCCCCACTTCACCCAACCTCCCCACTCCACCCAACCTCCGCACTCCACCCAACTTCCGCACTCCACCCAAATTCCGCACTCCACCCAACCTCCGCACCCCACCCAAACTCCGCACTCCACCCAACCTCCGCACTCCACCCAAACTCCGCACTCCACCAAACTTCCGCACTCCACGCAACCTCCCCACTCCAACCAACCTCCCCACTCCACCCAACCTCCCCACTCCACCCAACCTCCCCAAATCACCAAACCTCCCCACTTCACCCAACCTCCCCACTTCACCCAACCTCCCCACTCCACCCAACCTCCGCACTCCACCCAACTTCCGCACTCCACCCAACTTCCGCACTCCACCCAACCTCCGCACTCCACCCAAACTCCGCACTCCACCCAACCTCCGCACTCCACCCAAACTCCGCACTCCACCAAACTTCCGCACTCCACGCAACCACCCCACTCCAACCAACCTCCCTACTCCACCCAACCTCCCCACTCCACCAAACCTCCGCACTCCACCCAACCTCCGCACTCCACCCAAACTCCGCACTCCACCAAACTTCCGCACTCCACGCAACCTCCCCTCTCCACCCAACCTCCCCACTCCATCCAACCTCCCCACTCCACCCAACCTCCCCACTTCACCCAACCTCCCCACTTCACCCAACCTCCCCACTCCTCCCAACCTCCGCACTCCACCCAACTTCCGCACTCCACCCAACTTCCGCACTCCACCCAACCTCCCCACTCCAACCAACCTCCCCACTCCACCCAACCTCCCCACTCCACCCAACCTCCCCACTCCACCCAACCTCCCCACTTCAGCCAACCTCCCCATTCCACTATACCTCCCCACTTCACCCAATCTCCCCACTCCACCCAACCTCCCCACTCCATCCAACCTCCGCACTCCACCTAACCTCCCCACTTCACCCAACCTCCCTACTTCACCCAACCTCCCCACTTCACCCAACCTCCCCACTTCACCCAACCTCCCCACTCCACCCAACCTCCCCAAATCACCCATCCTCCCCACTCCACCCAACCTCCCCACTCCACACAACCTCCCCACTCCACCGAACCTCAGCACTCCAACCAACTTCCGCACTCCACCCAACCTCCGCACTCCACCCAACCTCCCCACTTCACCCAAACTCCCCACTCCACCCAACCTCCGCACTCCACCCAACCTTCGCACTCAACCCAACCTCCCCACTTCACCCAACCTCCCAACTCCACCCAACCTCCCCACTTCACCCAACCTCCGCACTCCATCCAACCTCCGCACTCCACCCAATCTCCGCACTCCACCTAACTTCCCCACTTCACCCAACCTCCCCACTTCACCCAACCTCCCTACTTCACCCAACCTCCCCACTTCACCCTACCTCCCCACTTCACCCAACCTCCCCACTCCACCCAACCTCCCCAAATTACCCATCCTCCCCACTCCACCCAACCTCCCCACTCCACCCAACCTCCCCACTCCACCGAACCTCCCCAGTCCACCCAACCTCCCCACTTCACCAAACCTCCCCACTTCACGCAACCTCCCCACTTCACCGAACCTCCCCACTCCACCCAACCTCCCCACTCAACCCAACCTCCCCACTCCACCCAACCTCCCTACTTCACCCAACCTCCGCACTCCATCCAACCTCCGCACTCCACCCAATCTCCGCACTCCACCTAACCTCCCCACTTCACCCAACCTCCGCACTCCATCCAACCTCCGCACTCCACCCAACCTCCGCACTCCACCCAACCTCCCACTCCACCCAACCTCCCCACTTCACCCAACCTCCCCACTTCACCCAACCTCCCCACTCCACCCAACCTCCGCACTCCACCCAACTTCCGCACTCCACCCAAATTCCGCACTCCACCCAACCTCCGCACCCCACCCAAACTCCGCACTCCACCCAACCTCCGCACTCCACCCAAACTCCGCACTCCACCAAACTTCCGCACTCCACGCAACCTCCCCACTCCAACCAACCTCCCCACTCCACCCAACCTCCCCACTCCACCCAACCTCCCCAAATCACCAAACCTCCCCACTTCACCCAACCTCCCCACTTCACCCAACCTCCCCACTCCACCCAACCTCCGCACTCCACCCAACTTCCGCACTCCACCCAACTTCCGCACTCCACCCAACCTCCGCACTCCATCCAACCTCCGCACTCTACCAAACCTCCGCACTCCACCCAACCTCCGCACTCCACCCAACCTCCGCACTCCACCAAACTTCCGCACTCCACGGAACCTCCCCACTCCACCCAACCTCCCCACTCCATCCAACCTCCCCACTCCACCCAACCTCCCCACTTCACCCAACCTTCCCTCTTCACCCAACCTCCCCACTCCTCCCAACCTCCGCACTCCACCCAACTTCCGCACTCCACCCAACTTCCGCACTCCACCCAACCTCCGCACTCCACCCAAACTCCGCACTCCACCAAACTTCCGCACTCCACGCAACCTCCCCACTCCAACCAACCTCCCCACTCCACCCAACCTCCCCACTCCACCCAACCTCCCCACTTCACCCAACCTCCCCACTCCACCCAACCTCCCCACTCCATCCAACCTCCGCACTCCACCTAACCTCCCCACTTCACCCAACTTCCCCACTTCACCCAACCTCCCTACTTCACCCAACCTCCCCACTTCACCCAACCTCCCCACTTCACCCAACCTCCCCACTCCACCCAACCTCCCCAAATCACCCATCCTCCCCACTCCACCCAACCTCCCCACTCCACCCAACCTCCCCACTTCTCCCAACCTCCGCACTACACCCAACATCCGCATTCCACCCAAACTCCGCACTCCACCCAACCTCCGCACTTCACCCAACCTCCCCACTCCACCCAACCTCCCTACTTCACCCAACCTCCGCACTCCATCCAACCTCCGCACTCCACCCAATCTCCGCACTCCACCTAACCTCCCCACTTCACCCAACCTCCGCACTCCATCCAACCTCCGCACTCCACCCAACCTCCGCACTCCACCCAACCTCCCCACTTCACCCAACTTCCGCACTACACCCAACCTCCGCATTCCACCCAAACTCCGCACTCCACCCAACCTCCGCACTTCACCCAACCTCCCCACTCCACCCAACCTCCCTACTTCACCCAACCTCCGCACTCCATCCAACCTCCGCACTCCACCCAATCTCCGCACTCCACCTAACCTCCCTACTTCACCCAACCTCCGCACTCCATCCAACCTCCGCACTCCACCCAACCTCCGCACTCCACCCAACCTCCCCACTCCACCCAACCTCCCCACTTCACCCAACCTCCCCACTTCACCCAACCTCCCCACTCCACCCAACCTCCGCACTCCACCCAACTTCCGCACTCCACCCAAATTCCGCACTCCACCCAACCTCCGCACCCCACCCAAACTCCGCACTCCACCCAACCTCCGCACTCCACCCAAACTCCGCACTCCACCAAACTTCCGCACTCCACGCAACCTCCCCACTCCAACCAACCTCCCCACTCCACCCAACCTCCCCACTCCACCCAACCTCCCCAAATCACCAAACCTCCCCACTTCACCCAACCTCCCCACTTCACCCAACCTCCCCACTCCACCCAACTTCCGCACTCCACCCAACTTCCGCACTCCACCCAACCTCCGCACTCCACCCAAACTCCGCACTCCACCCAACCTCCGCACTCCACCCAAACTCCGCACTCCACCAAACTTCCGCACTCCACGCAACCTCCCCACTCCAACCAACCTCCCTACTCCACCCAACCTCCCCACTCCACCCAACCTCCGCACTCCACCCAACCTCCGCACTCCACCCAAACTCCGCACTCCACCAAACTTCCGCACTCCACGCAACCTCCCCTCTCCACCCAACCTCCCCACTCCATCCAACCTCCCCACTCCACCCAACCTCCCCACTTCACCCACCCTCCCCACTTCACCCAACCTCCCCACTCCTCCCAACCTCCGCACTCCACCCAACTTCCGCACTCCACCCAACTTCCGCACTCCACCCAACCTCCCCACTCCAACCAACCTCCCCACTCCACCCAACCTCCCCACTCCACCCAACCTCCCCACTCCACCCAACCTCCCCACTTCACCCAACCTCCCCATTCCACTATACCTCCCCACTTCACCCAACCTCCCCACTCCACCCAACCTCCCCACTCCATCCAACCTCCGCACTCCACCTAACCTCCCCACTTCACCCAACCTCCCCACTTCACCCAACCTCCCTACTTCACCCAACCTCCCCACTTCACCCAACCTCCCCACTTCACCCAACCTCCCCACTCCACCCAACCTCCCCACTCCACCCAACCTCCCCACTCCACCCAACCTCCCCACTTCACCCAACCTCCCCATTCCACTATACCTCCCCACTTCACCCAACCTCCCCACTCCACCCAACCTCCCCACTCCATCCAACCTCCGCACTCCACCTAACCTCCCCACTTCACCCAACCTCCCCACTTCACCCAACCTCCCTACTTCACCCAACCTCCCCACTTCACCCAACCTCCCCACTTCACCCAACCTCCCCACTCCACCCAACCTCCCCAAATCACCCATCCTCCCCACTCCACCCAACCTCCCCACTCCACACAACCTCCCCACTCCACCGAACCTCAGCACTCCAACCAACTTCCGCACTCCACCCAACCTCCGCACTCCACCCAACCTCCCCACTTCACCCAAACTCCCCACTCCACCCAACCTCCGCACTCCACCCAACCTTCGCACTCAACCCAACCTCCCCACTTCACCCAACCTCCCAACTCCACCCAACCTCCCCACTTCACCCAACCTCCCCACTCCACCCAACCTCCCCACTCCACCCAACTTCCGCACTCCACCCAACCTCCGCACTCCACCCAACTTTCGCACTCCACCCAACTTCCGCACTCCACCCAACCTCCGCACTCCACCCAAACTCCTCACTCCACCAAACTTCCGCACTCCACCCAACCTCCCCACTCCACCCAACCTCCCCAAATCACCCAACCTCCCCACTCCAACCAACCTCCCCACTCCACCCAACCTCCCCACTCCACCCAACCTCCCCACTTATCCCAACCTCCCCACTTCACCCAACCTCCCCACTCCACCCAACCTCCTCACTCCACCCAACCTCCCCACTTCACCCTACCTCCCCACTTCACCCAACCTCCCCACTCCACCCAACCTCCCCAAATCACCCAACCTCCCCACTCCACCCAACCTCCCCAAATCACCAAACCTCCCCACTCCATCCAACCACCCCACTCCACCCAATCTCCGCACTCCACCTAACCTCCCCACTTCACCCAACCTCCGCACTCCATCCAACCTCCGCACTCCACCCAACCTCCGCACTCCACCCAACCTCCCCACTTCACCCAACTTCCGCACTACACCCAACCTCCGCATTCCACCCAAACTCCGCACTCCACCCAACCTCCGCACTTCACCCAACCTCCCCACTCCACCCAACCTCCCTACTTCACCCAACCTCCGCACTCCATCCAACCTCCGCACTCCACCCAATCTCCGCACTCCACCTAACCTCCCTACTTCACCCAACCTCCGCACTCCATCCAACCTCCGCACTCCACCCAACCTCCGCACTCCACCCAACCTCCCCACTCCACCCAACCTCCCCACTTCACCCAACCTCCCCACTTCACCCAACCTCCCCACTCCACCCAACCTCCGCACTCCACCCAACTTCCGCACTCCACCCAAATTCCGCACTCCACCCAACCTCCGCACCCCACCCAAACTCCGCACTCCACCCAACCTCCGCACTCCACCCAAACTCCGCACTCCACCAAACTTCCGCACTCCACGCAACCTCCCCACTCCAACCAACCTCCCCACTCCACCCAACCTCCCCACTCCACCCAACCTCCCCAAATCACCAAACCTCCCCACTTCACCCAACCTCCCCACTTCACCCAACCTCCCCACTCCACCCAACTTCCGCACTCCACCCAACTTCCGCACTCCACCCAACCTCCGCACTCCACCCAAACTCCGCACTCCACCCAACCTCCGCACTCCACCCAAACTCCGCACTCCACCAAACTTCCGCACTCCACGCAACCTCCCCACTCCAACCAACCTCCCTACTCCACCCAACCTCCCCACTCCACCCAACCTCCGCACTCCACCCAACCTCCGCACTCCACCCAAACTCCGCACTCCACCAAACTTCCGCACTCCACGCAACCTCCCCTCTCCACCCAACCTCCCCACTCCATCCAACCTCCCCACTCCACCCAACCTCCCCACTTCACCCACCCTCCCCACTTCACCCAACCTCCCCACTCCTCCCAACCTCCGCACTCCACCCAACTTCCGCACTCCACCCAACTTCCGCACTCCACCCAACCTCCCCACTCCAACCAACCTCCCCACTCCACCCAACCTCCCCACTCCACCCAACCTCCCCACTCCACCCAACCTCCCCACTTCACCCAACCTCCCCATTCCACTATACCTCCCCACTTCACCCAACCTCCCCACTCCACCCAACCTCCCCACTCCATCCAACCTCCGCACTCCACCTAACCTCCCCACTTCACCCAACCTCCCCACTTCACCCAACCTCCCTACTTCACCCAACCTCCCCACTTCACCCAACCTCCCCACTTCACCCAACCTCCCCACTCCACCCAACCTCCCCACTCCACCCAACCTCCCCACTCCACCCAACCTCCCCACTTCACCCAACCTCCCCATTCCACTATACCTCCCCACTCCACCCAACCTCCCCACTCCATCCAACCTCCGCACTCCACCTAACCTCCCCACTTCACCCAACCTCCCCACTTCACCCAACCTCCCTACTTCACCCAACCTCCCCACTTCACCCAACCTCCCCACTTCACCCAACCTCCCCACTCCACCCAACCTCCCCAAATCACCCATCCTCCCCACTCCACCCAACCTCCCCACTCCACACAACCTCCCCACTCCACCGAACCTCAGCACTCCAACCAACTTCCGCACTCCACCCAACCTCCGCACTCCACCCAACCTCCCCACTTCACCCAAACTCCCCACTCCACCCAACCTCCGCACTCCACCCAACCTTCGCACTCAACCCAACCTCCCCACTTCACCCAACCTCCCAACTCCACCCAACCTCCCCACTTCACCCAACCTCCCCACTCCACCCAACCTCCCCACTCCACCCAACTTCCGCACTCCACCCAACCTCCGCACTCCACCCAACTTTCGCACTCCACCCAACTTCCGCACTCCACCCAACCTCCCCACTCCACCCAACCTCCCCAAATCACCCAACCTCCCCACTCCAACCAACCTCCCCACTCCACCCAACCTCCCCACTCCACCCAACCTCCCCACTTATCCCAACCTCCCCACTTCACCCAACCTCCCCACTCCACCCAACCTCCTCACTCCACCCAACCTCCCCACTTCACCCTACCTCCCCACTTCACCCAACCTCCCCACTCCACCCAACCTCCCCAAATCACCCAACCTCCCCACTCCACCCAACCTCCCCAAATCACCAAACCTCCCCACTCCATCCAACCACCCCACTCCACCCAACCTCCCCACTCCACCCAACCTCCCCACTCCACCCAACCTCCCCACTTCTCCCAACCTCCCCACTTCACCCAACCTCCCCACTCCACCCAACCTCCTCACTCCACCCAACCTCCGCACTCCACCCAACTTCCGCACTCCACCCAAATTCCGCACTCCACCCAACCTCCGCACCCCACCCAAACTCCGCACTCCACCCAACCTCCGCACTCCACCCAAACTCCGCACTCCACCAAACTTCCGCACTCCACGCAACCTCCCCACTCCAACCAACCTCCCCACTCCACCCAACCTCCCCACTCCACCCAACCTCCCCAAATCACCAAACCTCCCCACTTCACCCAACCTCCCCACTTCACCCAACCTCCCCACTCCACCCAACCTCCGCACTCCACCCAACTTCCGCACTCCATCCAACTTCCGCACTCCACCCAACCTCCGCACTCCATCCAACCTCCGCACTCTACCAAACCTCCGCACTCCACCCAACCTCCGCACTCCACCCAACCTCCGCACTCCACCAAACTTCCGCACTCCACGGAACCTCCCCACTCCACCCAACCTCCCCACTCCATCCAACCTCCCCACTCCACCCAACCTCCCCACTTCACCCAACCTTCCCTCTTCACCCAACCTCCCCACTCCTCCCAACCTCCGCACTCCACCCAACTTCCGCACTCCACCCAACTTCCGCACTCCACCCAACCTCCGCTCTCCACCCAAACTCCGCACTCCACCAAACTTCCGCACTCCACGCAACCTCCCCACTCCAACCAACCTCCCCACTCCACCCAACCTCCCCACTCCACCCAACCTCCCCACTTCACCCAACCTCCCCACTCCACCCAACCTCCCCACTCCATCCAACCTCCGCACTCCACCTAACCGCCCCACTTCACCCAACTTCCCCACTTCACCCAACCTCCCTACTTCACCCAACCTCCCCACTTCACCCAACCTCCCCACTTCACCCAACCTCCCCACTCCACCCAACCTCCCCAAATCACCCATCCTCCCCACTCCACCCAACCTCCCCACTCCACCCAACCTCCCCACTTCACCCAACCTCCGCACTACACCCAACCTCCGCATTCCACCCAAACTCCGCACTCCACCCAACCTCCGCACTTCACCCAACCTCCCCACTCCACCCAACCTCCCTACTTCACCCAACCTCCGCACTCCATCCAACCTCCGCACTCCACCCAATCTCCGCACTCCACCTAACCTCCCCACTTCACCCAACCTCCGCACTCCATCCAACCTCCGCACTCCACCCAACCTCCGCACTCCACCCAACCTCCCCACTTCACCCAACTTCCGCACTACACCCAACCTCCGCATTCCACCCAAACTCCGCACTCCACCCAACCTCCGCACTTCACCCAACCTCCCCACTCCACCCAACCTCCCTACTTCACCCAACCTCCGCACTCCATCCAACCTCCGCACTCCACCCAACCTCCGCACTCCACCCAACCTCCCCACTCCACCCAACCTCCCCACTTCACCCAACCTCCCCACTTCACCCAACCTCCCCACTCCACCCAACCTCCGCACTCCACCCAACTTCCGCACTCCACCCAAATTCCGCACTCCACCCAACCTCCGCACCCCACCCAAACTCCGCACTCCACCCAACCTCCGCACTCCACCCAAACTCCGCACTCCACCAAACTTCCGCACTCCACGCAACCTCCCCACTCCAACCAACCTCCCCACTCCACCCAACCTCCCCACTCCACCCAACCTCCCCAAATCACCAAACCTCCCCACTTCACCCAACCTCCCCACTTCACCCAACCTCCCCACTCCACCCAACCTCCGCACTCCACCCAACTTCCGCACTCCACCCAACTTCCGCACTCCACCCAACCTCCGCACTCCACCCAAACTCCGCACTCCACCCAACCTCCGCACTCCACCCAAACTCCGCACTCCACCAAACTTCCGCACTCCACGCAACCACCCCACTCCAACCAACCTCCCTACTCCACCCAACCTCCCCACTCCACCAAACCTCCGCACTCCACCCAACCTCCGCACTCCACCCAAACTCCGCACTCCACCAAACTTCCGCACTCCACGCAACCTCCCCTCTCCACCCAACCTCCCCACTCCATCCAACCTCCCCACTCCACCCAACCTCCCCACTTCACCCAACCTCCCCACTTCACCCAACCTCCCCACTCCTCCCAACCTCCGCACTCCACCCAACTTCCGCACTCCACCCAACTTCCGCACTCCACCCAACCTCCCCACTCCAACCAACCTCCCCACTCCACCCAACCTCCCCACTCCACCCAACCTCCCCACTCCACCCAACCTCCCCACTTCACCCAACCTCCCCATTCCACTATACCTCCCCACTTCACCCAACCTCCCCACTCCACCCAACCTCCCCACTCCATCCAACCTCCGCACTCCACCTAACCTCCCCACTTCACCCAACCTCCCCACTTCACCCAACCTCCCTACTTCACCCAACCTCACCACTTCACCCAACCTCCCCACTTCACCCAACCTCCCCACTCCACCCAACCTCCCCAAATCACCCATCCTCCCCACTCCACCCAACCTCCCCACTCCACACAACCTCCCCACTCCACCGAACCTCAGCACTCCAACAAACTTCCGCACTCCACCCAACCTCCGCACTCCACCCAACCTCCCCACTTCACCCAAACTCCCCACTCCACCCAACCTCCGCACTCCACCCAACCTTCGCACTCAACCCAACCTCCCCACTTCACCCAACCTCCCAACTCCACCCAACCTCCCCACTTCACCCAACCTCCGCACTCCATCCAACCTCCGCACTCCACCCAATCTCCGCACTCCACCTAACCTCCCCACTTCACCCAACCTCCCCACTTCACCCAACCTCCCTACTTCACCCAACCTCCCCACTTCACCCTACCTCCCCACTTCACCCAACCTCCCCACTCCACCCAACCTCCCCAAATCACCCATCCTCCCCACTCCACCCAACCTCCCCACTCCACCCAACCTCCCCACTCCACCGAACCTCCCCACTCCACCCAACCTCCCCACTTCACCAAACCTCCCCACTTCACCCAACCTCCCCACTTCACCGAACCTCCCCACTCCACCCAACCTCCCCACTCAACCCAACCTCCCCACTCCACCCAACCTCCCCACTTCACCCAACCTCCGCACTCCATCCAACCTCCGCACTCCACCCAATCTCCGCACTCCACCTAACCTCCCCACTTCACCCAACCTCCGCACTCCATCCAACCTCCGCACTCCACCCAACTTCCGCACTCCACCCAACCTCCGCACTCCACCCAACTTCCGCACTCCACCCAACCTCCCCACTCCAACCAACCTCCCCACTCCACCCAACCTCCCCACTCCACCCAACCTCCCCACTCCACCCAACCTCCCCACTTCACCCAACCTCCCCATTCCACTATACCTCCCCACTTCACCCAACCTCCCCACTCCACCCAACCTCCCCACTCCATCCAACCTCCGCACTCCACCTAACCTCCCCACTTCACCCAACCTCCCCACTTCACCCAACCTCCCTACTTCACCCAACCTCCCCACTTCACCCAACCTCCCCACTTCACCCAACCTCCCCACTCCACCCAACCTCCCCAAATCACCCATCCTCCCCACTCCACCCAACCTCCCCACTCCACACAACCTCCCCACTCCACCGAACCTCAGCACTCCAACAAACTTCCGCACTCCACCCAACCTCCGCACTCCACCCAACCTCCCCACTTCACCCAAACTCCCCACTCCACCCAACCTCCGCACTCCACCCAACCTTCGCACTCAACCCAACCTCCCCACTTCACCCAACCTCCCAACTCCACCCAACCTCCCCACTTCACCCAACCTCCGCACTCCATCCAACCTCCGCACTCCACCCAATCTCCGCACTCCACCTAACCTCCCCACTTCACCCAACCTCCCCACTTCACCCAACCTCCCTACTTCACCCAACCTCCCCACTTCACCCTACCTCCCCACTTCACCCAACCTCCCCACTCCACCCAACCTCCCCAAATCACCCATCCTCCCCACTCCACCCAACCTCCCCACTCCACCCAACCTCCCCACTCCACCGAACCTCCCCACTCCACCCAACCTCCCCACTTCACCAAACCTCCCCACTTCACCCAACCTCCCCACTTCACCGAACCTCCCCACTCCACCCAACCTCCCCACTCAACCCAACCTCCCCACTCCACCCAACCTCCCCACTTCACCCAACCTCCGCACTCCATCCAACCTCCGCACTCCACCCAATCTCCGCACTCCACCTAACCTCCCCACTTCACCCAACCTCCGCACTCCATCCAACCTCCGCACTCCACCCAACTTCCGCACTCCACCCAACCTCCCCACTCCACCCAACCTCCCCAAATCACCCAACCTCCCCACTCCAACCAACCTCCCCACTCCACCCAACCTCCCCACTCCACCCAACCTCCCCACTTATCCCAACCTCCCCACTTCACCCAACCTCCCCACTCCACCCAACCTCCTCACTCCACCCAACCTCCCCACTTCACCCTACCTCCCCACTTCACCCAACCTCCCCACTCCACCCAACCTCCCCAAATCACCCAACCTCCCCACTCCACCCAACCTCCCCAAATCACCAAACCTCCCCACTCCATCCAACCACCCCACTCCACCCAACCTCCCCACTCCACCCAACCTCCCCACTCCACCCAACCTCCCCACTTCTCCCAACCTCCCCACTTCACCCAACCTCCCCACTCCACCCAACCTCCTCACTCCACCCAACCTCCGCACTCCACCCAACTTCCGCACTCCACCCAAATTCCGCACTCCACCCAACCTCCGCACCCCACCCAAACTCCGCACTCCACCCAACCTCCGCACTCCACCCAAACTCCGCACTCCACCAAACTTCCGCACTCCACGCAACCTCCCCACTCCAACCAACCTCCCCACTCCACCCAACCTCCCCACTCCACCCAACCTCCCCAAATCACCAAACCTCCCCACTTCACCCAACCTCCCCACTTCACCCAACCTCCCCACTCCACCCAACCTCCGCACTCCACCCAACTTCCGCACTCCATCCAACTTCCGCACTCCACCCAACCTCCGCACTCCATCCAACCTCCGCACTCTACCAAACCTCCGCACTCCACCCAACCTCCGCACTCCACCCAACCTCCGCACTCCACCAAACTTCCGCACTCCACGGAACCTCCCCACTCCACCCAACCTCCCCACTCCATCCAACCTCCCCACTCCACCCAACCTCCCCACTTCACCCAACCTTCCCTCTTCACCCAACCTCCCCACTCCTCCCAACCTCCGCACTCCACCCAACTTCCGCACTCCACCCAACTTCCGCACTCCACCCAACCTCCGCACTCCACCCAAACTCCGCACTCCACCAAACTTCCGCACTCCACGCAACCTCCCCACTCCAACCAACCTCCCCACTCCACCCAACCTCCCCACTCCACCCAACCTCCCCACTTCACCCAACCTCCCCACTCCACCCAACCTCCCCACTCCATCCAACCTCCGCACTCCACCTAACCGCCCCACTTCACCCAACTTCCCCACTTCACCCAACCTCCCTACTTCACCCAACCTCCCCACTTCACCCAACCTCCCCACTTCACCCAACCTCCCCACTCCACCCAACCTCCCCAAATCACCCATCCTCCCCACTCCACCCAACCTCCCCACTCCACCCAACCTCCCCACTTCACCCAACCTCCGCACTACACCCAACCTCCGCATTCCACCCAAACTCCGCACTCCACCCAACCTCCGCACTTCACCCAACCTCCCCACTCCACCCAACCTCCCTACTTCACCCAACCTCCGCACTCCATCCAACCTCCGCACTCCACCCAATCTCCGCACTCCACCTAACCTCCCCACTTCACCCAACCTCCGCACTCCATCCAACCTCCGCACTCCACCCAACCTCCGCACTCCACCCAACCTCCCCACTTCACCCAACTTCCGCACTACACCCAACCTCCGCATTCCACCCAAACTCCGCACTCCACCCAACCTCCGCACTTCACCCAACCTCCCCACTCCACCCAACCTCCCTACTTCACCCAACCTCCGCACTCCATCCAACCTCCGCACTCCACCCAACCTCCGCACTCCACCCAACCTCCCCACTCCACCCAACCTCCCCACTTCACCCAACCTCCCCACTTCACCCAACCTCCCCACTCCACCCAACCTCCGCACTCCACCCAACTTCCGCACTCCACCCAAATTCCGCACTCCACCCAACCTCCGCACCCCACCCAAACTCCGCACTCCACCCAACCTCCGCACTCCACCCAAACTCCGCACTCCACCAAACTTCCGCACTCCACGCAACCTCCCCACTCCAACCAACCTCCCCACTCCACCCAACCTCCCCACTCCACCCAACCTCCCCAAATCACCAAACCTCCCCACTTCACCCAACCTCCCCACTTCACCCAACCTCCCCACTCCACCCAACCTCCGCACTCCACCCAACTTCCGCACTCCACCCAACTTCCGCACTCCACCCAACCTCCGCACTCCACCCAAACTCCGCACTCCACCCAACCTCCGCACTCCACCCAAACTCCGCACTCCACCAAACTTCCGCACTCCACGCAACCACCCCACTCCAACCAACCTCCCTACTCCACCCAACCTCCCCACTCCACCAAACCTCCGCACTCCACCCAACCTCCGCACTCCACCCAAACTCCGCACTCCACCAAACTTCCGCACTCCACGCAACCTCCCCTCTCCACCCAACCTCCCCACTCCATCCAACCTCCCCACTCCACCCAACCTCCCCACTTCACCCAACCTCCCCACTTCACCCAACCTCCCCACTCCTCCCAACCTCCGCACTCCACCCAACTTCCGCACTCCACCCAACTTCCGCACTCCACCCAACCTCCCCACTCCAACCAACCTCCCCACTCCACCCAACCTCCCCACTCCACCCAACCTCCCCACTCCACCCAACCTCCCCACTTCACCCAACCTCCCCATTCCACTATACCTCCCCACTTCACCCAACCTCCCCACTCCACCCAACCTCCCCACTCCATCCAACCTCCGCACTCCACCTAACCTCCCCACTTCACCCAACCTCCCCACTTCACCCAACCTCCCTACTTCACCCAACCTCCCCACTTCACCCAACCTCCCCACTTCACCCAACCTCCCCACTCCACCCAACCTCCCCAAATCACCCATCCTCCCCACTCCACCCAACCTCCCCACTCCACACAACCTCCCCACTCCACCGAACCTCAGCACTCCAACAAACTTCCGCACTCCACCCAACCTCCGCACTCCACCCAACCTCCCCACTTCACCCAAACTCCCCACTCCACCCAACCTCCGCACTCCACCCAACCTTCGCACTCAACCCAACCTCCCCACTTCACCCAACCTCCCAACTCCACCCAACCTCCCCACTTCACCCAACCTCCGCACTCCATCCAACCTCCGCACTCCACCCAATCTCCGCACTCCACCTAACCTCCCCACTTCACCCAACCTCCCCACTTCACCCAACCTCCCTACTTCACCCAACCTCCCCACTTCACCCTACCTCCCCACTTCACCCAACCTCCCCACTCCACCCAACCTCCCCAAATCACCCATCCTCCCCACTCCACCCAACCTCCCCACTCCACCCAACCTCCCCACTCCACCGAACCTCCCCACTCCACCCAACCTCCCCACTTCACCAAACCTCCCCACTTCACCCAACCTCCCCACTTCACCGAACCTCCCCACTCCACCCAACCTCCCCACTCAACCCAACCTCCCCACTCCACCCAACCTCCCCACTTCACCCAACCTCCGCACTCCATCCAACCTCCGCACTCCACCCAATCTCCGCACTCCACCTAACCTCCCCACTTCACCCAACCTCCGCACTCCATCCAACCTCCGCACTCCACCCAACTTCCGCACTCCACCCAACCTCCGCACTCCACCCAACTTCCGCACTCCACCCAACCTCCCCACTCCAACCAACCTCCCCACTCCACCCAACCTCCCCACTCCACCCAACCTCCCCACTCCACCCAACCTCCCCACTTCACCCAACCTCCCCATTCCACTATACCTCCCCACTTCACCCAACCTCCCCACTCCACCCAACCTCCCCACTCCATCCAACCTCCGCACTCCACCTAACCTCCCCACTTCACCCAACCTCCCCACTTCACCCAACCTCCCTACTTCACCCAACCTCCCCACTTCACCCAACCTCCCCACTTCACCCAACCTCCCCACTCCACCCAACCTCCCCAAATCACCCATCCTCCCCACTCCACCCAACCTCCCCACTCCACACAACCTCCCCACTCCACCGAACCTCAGCACTCCAACAAACTTCCGCACTCCACCCAACCTCCGCACTCCACCCAACCTCCCCACTTCACCCAAACTCCCCACTCCACCCAACCTCCGCACTCCACCCAACCTTCGCACTCAACCCAACCTCCCCACTTCACCCAACCTCCCAACTCCACCCAACCTCCCCACTTCACCCAACCTCCGCACTCCATCCAACCTCCGCACTCCACCCAATCTCCGCACTCCACCTAACCTCCCCACTTCACCCAACCTCCCCACTTCACCCAACATCCCTACTTCACCCAACCTCCCCACTTCACCCTACCTCCCCACTTCACCCAACCTCCCCACTCCACCCAACCTCCCCAAATCACCCATCCTCCCCACTCCACCCAACCTCCCCACTCCACCCAACCTCCCCACTCCACCGAACCTCCCCACTCCACCCAACCTCCCCACTTCACCAAACCTCCCCACTTCACCCAACCTCCCCACTTCACCGAACCTCCCCACTCCACCCAACCTCCCCACTCAACCCAACCTCCCCACTCCACCCAACCTCCCCACTTCACCCAACCTCCGCACTCCATCCAACCTCCGCACTCCACCCAATCTCCGCACTCCACCTAACCTCCCCACTTCACCCAACCTCCGCACTCCATCCAACCTCCGCACTCCACCCAACTTCCGCACTCCACCCAACCTCCCCACTCCACCCAACCTCCCCAAATCACCCAACCTCCCCACTCCAACCAACCTCCCCACTCCACCCAACCTCCCCACTCCACCCAACCTCCCCACTTATCCCAACCTCCCCACTTCACCCAACCTCCCCACTCCACCCAACCTCCTCACTCCACCCAACCTCCCCACTTCACCCTACCTCCCCACTTCACCCAACCTCCCCACTCCACCCAACCTCCCCAAATCACCCAACCTCCCCACTCCACCCAACCTCCCCAAATCACCAAACCTCCCCACTCCATCCAACCACCCCACTCCACCCAACCTCCCCACTCCACCCAACCTCCCCACTCCACCCAACCTCCCCACTTCTCCCAACCTCCCCACTTCACCCAACCTCCCCACTCCACCCAACCTCCTCACTCCACCCAACCTCCGCACTCCACCCAACTTCCGCACTCCACCCAAATTCCGCACTCCACCCAACCTCCGCACCCCACCCAAACTCCGCACTCCACCCAACCTCCGCACTCCACCCAAACTCCGCACTCCACCAAACTTCCGCACTCCACGCAACCTCCCCACTCCAACCAACCTCCCCACTCCACCCAACCTCCCCACTCCACCCAACCTCCCCAAATCACCAAACCTCCCCACTTCACCCAACCTCCCCACTTCACCCAACCTCCCCACTCCACCCAACCTCCGCACTCCACCCAACTTCCGCACTCCATCCAACTTCCGCACTCCACCCAACCTCCGCACTCCATCCAACCTCCGCACTCTACCAAACCTCCGCACTCCACCCAACCTCCGCACTCCACCCAACCTCCGCACTCCACCAAACTTCCGCACTCCACGGAACCTCCCCACTCCACCCAACCTCCCCACTCCATCCAACCTCCCCACTCCACCCAACCTCCCCACTTCACCCAACCTTCCCTCTTCACCCAACCTCCCCACTCCTCCCAACCTCCGCACTCCACCCAACTTCCGCACTCCACCCAACTTCCGCACTCCACCCAACCTCCGCACTCCACCCAAACTCCGCACTCCACCAAACTTCCGCACTCCACGCAACCTCCCCACTCCAACCAACCTCCCCACTCCACCCAACCTCCCCACTCCACCCAACCTCCCCACTTCACCCAACCTCCCCACTCCACCCAACCTCCCCACTCCATCCAACCTCCGCACTCCACCTAACCGCCCCACTTCACCCAACTTCCCCACTTCACCCAACCTCCCTACTTCACCCAACCTCCCCACTTCACCCAACCTCCCCACTTCACCCAACCTCCCCACTCCACCCAACCTCCTCACTCCACCCAACCTCCGCACTCCACCCAACTTCCGCACTCCACCCAAATTCCGCACTCCACCCAACCTCCGCACCCCACCCAAACTCCGCACTCCACCCAACCTCCGCACTCCACCCAAACTCCGCACTCCACCAAACTTCCGCACTCCACGCAACCTCCCCACTCCAACCAACCTCCCCACTCCACCCAACCTCCCCACTCCACCCAACCTCCCCAAATCACCAAACCTCCCCACTTCACCCAACCTCCCCACTTCACCCAACCTCCCCACTCCACCCAACCTCCGCACTCCACCCAACTTCCGCACTCCATCCAACTTCCGCACTCCACCCAACCTCCGCACTCCATCCAACCTCCGCACTCTACCAAACCTCCGCACTCCACCCAACCTCCGCACTCCACCCAACCTCCGCACTCCACCAAACTTCCGCACTCCACGGAACCTCCCCACTTCACCCAACATCCCTACTTCACCCAACCTCCCCACTTCACCCTACCTCCCCACTTCACCCAACCTCCCCACTCCACCCAACCTCCCCAAATCACCCATCCTCCCCACTCCACCCAACCTCCCCACTCCACCCAACCTCCCCACTCCACCGAACCTCCCCACTCCACCCAACCTCCCCACTTCACCAAACCTCCCCACTTCACCCAACCTCCCCACTTCACCGAACCTCCCCACTCCACCCAACCTCCCCACTCAACCCAACCTCCCCACTCCACCCAACCTCCCCACTTCACCCAACCTCCGCACTCCATCCAACCTCCGCACTCCACCCAATCTCCGCACTCCACCTAACCTCCCCACTTCACCCAACCTCCGCACTCCATCCAACCTCCGCACTCCACCCAACTTCCGCACTCCACCCAACCTCCCCACTCCACCCAACCTCCCCAAATCACCCAACCTCCCCACTCCAACCAACCTCCCCACTCCACCCAACCTCCCCACTCCACCCAACCTCCCCACTTATCCCAACCTCCCCACTTCACCCAACCTCCCCACTCCACCCAACCTCCTCACTCCACCCAACCTCCCCACTTCACCCTACCTCCCCACTTCACCCAACCTCCCCACTCCACCCAACCTCCCCAAATCACCCAACCTCCCCACTCCACCCAACCTCCCCAAATCACCAAACCTCCCCACTCCATCCAACCACCCCACTCCACCCAACCTCCCCACTCCACCCAACCTCCCCACTCCACCCAACCTCCCCACTTCTCCCAACCTCCCCACTTCACCCAACCTCCCCACTCCACCCAACCTCCTCACTCCACCCAACCTCCGCACTCCACCCAACTTCCGCACTCCACCCAAATTCCGCACTCCACCCAACCTCCGCACCCCACCCAAACTCCGCACTCCACCCAACCTCCGCACTCCACCCAAACTCCGCACTCCACCAAACTTCCGCACTCCACGCAACCTCCCCACTCCAACCAACCTCCCCACTCCACCCAACCTCCCCACTCCACCCAACCTCCCCAAATCACCAAACCTCCCCACTTCACCCAACCTCCCCACTTCACCCAACCTCCCCACTCCACCCAACCTCCGCACTCCACCCAACTTCCGCACTCCATCCAACTTCCGCACTCCACCCAACCTCCGCACTCCATCCAACCTCCGCACTCTACCAAACCTCCGCACTCCACCCAACCTCCGCACTCCACCCAACCTCCGCACTCCACCAAACTTCCGCACTCCACGGAACCTCCCCACTCCACCCAACCTCCCCACTCCATCCAACCTCCCCACTCCACCCAACCTCCCCACTTCACCCAACCTTCCCTCTTCACCCAACCTCCCCACTCCTCCCAACCTCCGCACTCCACCCAACTTCCGCACTCCACCCAACTTCCGCACTCCACCCAACCTCCGCACTCCACCCAAACTCCGCACTCCACCAAACTTCCGCACTCCACGCAACCTCCCCACTCCAACCAACCTCCCCACTCCACCCAACCTCCCTACTCCACCCAACCTCCCCACTTCACCCAACCTCCCCACTCCACCCAACCTCCCCACTCCATCCAACCTCCGCACTCCACCTAACCGCCCCACTTCACCCAACTTCCCCACTTCACCCAACCTCCCTACTTCACCCAACCTCCCCACTTCACCCAACCTCCCCACTTCACCCAACCTCCCCACTCCACCCAACCTCCCCAAATCACCCATCCTCCCCACTCCACCCAACCTCCCCACTCCACCCAACCTCCCCACTTCACCCAACCTCCGCACTACACCCAACCTCCGCATTCCACCCAAACTCCGCACTCCACCCAACCTCAGCACTTCACCCAACCTCCCCACTCCACCCAACCTCCCTACTTCACCCAACCTCCGCACTCCATCCAACCTCCGCACTCCACCCAATCTCCGCACTCCACCTAACCTCCCCACTTCACCCAACCTCCGCACTCCATCCAACCTCCGCACTCCACCCAACCTCCGCACTCCACCCAACCTCCCCACTTCACCCAACTTCCGCACTACACCCAACCTCCGCATTCCACCCAAACTCCGCACTCCACCCAACCTCCGCACTTCACCCAACCTCCCCACTCCACCCAACCTCCCTACTTCACCCAACCTCCGCACTCCATCCAACCTCCGCACTCCACCCAACCTCCGCACTCCACCCAACCTCCCCACTCCACCCAACCTCCCCACTTCACCCAACCTCCCCACTTCACCCAACCTCCCCACTCCACCCAACCTCCGCACTCCACCCAACTTCCGCACTCCACCCAAATTCCGCACTCCACCCAACCTCCGCACCCCACCCAAACTCCGCACTCCACCCAACCTCCGCACTCCACGCAACCTCCCCACTCCAACCAACCTCCCCACTCCACCCAACCTCCCCACTCCACCCAACCTCCCCAAATCACCAAACCTCCCCACTTCACCCAACCTCCCCACTTCACCCAACCTCCCCACTCCACCCAACCTCCGCACTCCACCCAACTTCCGCACTCCACCCAACTTCCGCACTCCACCCAACCTCCGCACTCCACCCAAACTCCGCACTCCACCCAACCTCCGCACTCCACCCAAACTCCGCACTCCACCAAACTTCCGCACTCCACGCAACCACCCCACTCCAACCAACCTCCCTACTCCACCCAACCTCCCCACTCCACCAAACCTCCGCACTCCACCCAACCTCCGCACTCCACCCAAACTCCGCACTCCACCAAACTTCCGCACTCCACGCAACCTCCCCTCTCCACCCAACCTCCCCACTCCATCCAACCTCCCCACTCCACCCAACCTCCCCACTTCACCCAACCTCCCCACTTCACCCAACCTCCCCACTCCTCCCAACCTCCGCACTCCACCCAACTTCCGCACTCCACCCAACTTCCGCATTCCACCCAACCTCCCCACTCCAACCAACCTCCCCACTCCACCCAACCTCCCCACTCCACCCAACCTCCCCACTCCACCCAACCTCCCCACTTCACCCAACCTCCCCATTCCACTATACCTCCCCACTTCACCCAACCTCCCCACTCCACCCAACCTCCCCACTCCATCCAACCTCCGCACTCCACCTAACCTCCCCACTTCACCCAACCTCCCCACTTCACCCAACCTCCCTACTTCACCCAACCTCCCCACTTCACCCAACCTCCCCACTTCACCCAACCTCCCCACTCCACCCAACCTCCCCAAATCACCCATCCTCCCCACTCCACCCAACCTCCCCACTCCACACAACCTCCCCACTCCACCGAACCTCAGCACTCCAACAAACTTCCGCACTCCACCCAACCTCCGCACTCCACCCAACCTCCCCACTTCACCCAAACTCCCCACTCCACCCAACCTCCGCACTCCACCCAACCTTCGCACTCAACCCAACCTCCCCACTTCACCCAACCTCCCAACTCCACCCAACCTCCCCACTTCACCCAACCTCCGCACTCCATCCAACCTCCGCACTCCACCCAATCTCCGCACTCCACCTAACCTCCCCACTTCACCCAACCTCCCCACTTCACCCAACCTCCCTACTTCACCCAACCTCCCCACTTCACCCTACCTCCCCACTTCACCCAACCTCCCCACTCCACCCAACCTCCCCAAATCACCCATCCTCCCCACTCCACCCAACCTCCCCACTCCACCCAACCTCCCCACTCCACCGAACCTCCCCACTCCACCCAACCTCCCCACTTCACCAAACCTCCCCACTTCACCCAACCTCCCCACTTCACCGAACCTCCCCACTCCACCCAACCTCCCCACTCAACCCAACCTCCCCACTCCACCCAACCTCCCCACTTCACCCAACCTCCGCACTCCATCCAACCTCCGCACTCCACCCAATCTCCGCACTCCACCTAACCTCCCCACTTCACCCAACCTCCGCACTCCATCCAACCTCCGCACTCCACCCAACTTCCGCACTCCACCCAACCTCCGCACTCCACCCAACTTCCGCACTCCACCCAACCTCCCCACTCCAACCAACCTCCCCACTCCACCCAACCTCCCCACTCCACCCAACCTCCCCACTCCACCCAACCTCCCCACTTCACCCAACCTCCCCATTCCACTATACCTCCCCACTTCACCCAACCTCCCCACTCCACCCAACCTCCCCACTCCATCCAACCTCCGCACTCCACCTAACCTCCCCACTTCACCCAACCTCCCCACTTCACCCAACCTCCCTACTTCACCCAACCTCCCCACTTCACCCAACCTCCCCACTTCACCCAACCTCCCCACTCCACCCAACCTCCCCAAATCACCCATCCTCCCCACTCCACCCAACCTCCCCACTCCACACAACCTCCCCACTCCACCGAACCTCAGCACTCCAACAAACTTCCGCACTCCACCCAACCTCCGCACTCCACCCAACCTCCCCACTTCACCCAAACTCCCCACTCCACCCAACCTCCGCACTCCACCCAACCTTCGCACTCAACCCAACCTCCCCACTTCTCCCAACCTCCCAACTCCACCCAACCTCCCCACTTCACCCAACCTCCGCACTCCATCCAACCTCCGCACTCCACCCAATCTCCGCACTCCACCTAACCTCCCCACTTCACCCAACCTCCCCACTTCACCCAACCTCCCTACTTCACCCAACCTCCCCACTTCACCCTACCTCCCCACTTCACCCAACCTCCCCACTCCACCCAACCTCCCCAAATCACCCATCCTCCCCACTCCACCCAACCTCCCCACTCCACCCAACCTCCCCACTCCACCGAACCTCCCCACTCCACCCAACCTCCCCACTTCACCAAACCTCCCCACTTCACCCAACCTCCCCACTTCACCGAACCTCCCCACTCCACCCAACCTCCCCACTCAACCCAACCTCCCCACTCCACCCAACCTCCCCACTTCACCCAACCTCCGCACTCCATCCAACCTCCGCACTCCACCCAATCTCCGCACTCCACCTAACCTCCCCACTTCACCCAACCTCCGCACTCCATCCAACCTCCGCACTCCACCCAACTTCCGCACTCCACCCAACCTCCGCACTCCACCCAACTTTCGCACTCCACCCAACTTCCGCACTCCACCCAACCTCCGCACTCCACCCAAACTCCTCACTCCACCAAACTTCCGCACTCCACCCAACCTCCCCACTCCACCCAACCTCCCCAAATCACCCAGCCTCCCCACTCCAACCAACCTCCCCACTCCACCCAACCTCCCCACTCCACCCAACCTCCCCACTTCTCCCAACCTCCCCACTTCACCCAACCTCCCCACTCCACCCAACCTCCTCACTCCACCCAACCTCCCCACTTCACCCTACCTCCCCACTTCACCCAACCTCCCCACTCCACCCAACCTCCCCAAATCACCCAACCTCCCCACTCCACCCAACCTCCCCAAATCACCAAACCTCCCCACTCCACCCAACCTCCCCACTTCTCCCAACCTCCCCACTTCACCCAACCTCCCCACTCCAACCAACCTCCTCACTCCACCCAACCTCCCCACTTCACCCTACCTCCTCACTTCTCCCAACCTCCCCACTACACCCAACCTCCGCACTCCACCCAACCTTCGCACTCAACCCAACCTCCCCACTTCACCCAACCTCCGCACTCCATCCAACCTCCGCACTCTACCCAACCTCCGCACTCCACCCAACCTCCGCACTCCACCCAATCTCCGCACTCCACCTAACCTCCCCACTTCACCCAACCTCCCCACTCCACCCAACCTCCCCACTCCATCCAACCTCCCCACTCCACCCAACCTCCCCACTTCACCCAACCTCCCCACTCCACCCAACCTCCCCAAATCACCCATCCTCCCCACTCCACCCAACCTCCCCACTCCACCCAACCTCCCCACTTCACCCAACCTCCGCACTACACCCAACCTCCGCATTCCACCCAAACTCCGCACTCCACCCAACCTCCGCACTTCACCCAACCTCCCCACTCCACCCAACCTCCCTACTTCACCCAACCTCCGCACTCCATCCAACCTCCGCACTCCACCCAATCTCCGCACTCCACCTAACCTCCCCACTTCACCCAACCTCCGCACTCCATCCAACCTCCGCACTCCACCCAACCTCCGCACTCCACCCAACCTCCCCACTTCACCCAACTTCCGCACTACACCCAACCTCCGCATTCCACCCAAACTCCGCACTCCACCCAACCTCCGCACTTCACCCAACCTCCCCACTCCACCCAACCTCCCTACTTCACCCAACCTCCGCACTCCATCCAACCTCCGCACTCCACCCAATCTCCGCACTCCACCTAACCTCCCTACTTCACCCAACCTCCGCACTCCATCCAACCTCCGCACTCCACCCAACCTCCGCACTCCACCCAACCTCCCCACTCCACCCAACCTCCCCACTTCACCCAACCTCCCCACTTCACCCAACCTCCCCACTCCACCCAACCTCCGCACTCCACCCAACTTCCGCACTCCACCCAAATTCCGCACTCCACCCAACCTCCGCACCCCACCCAAACTCCGCACTCCACCCAACCTCCGCACTCCACCCAAACTCCGCACTCCACCAAACTTCCGCACTCCACGCAACCTCCCCACTCCAACCAACCTCCCCACTCCACCCAACCTCCCCACTCCACCCAACCTCCCCAAATCACCAAACCTCCCCACTTCACCCAACCTCCCCACTTCACCCAACCTCCCCACTCCACCCAACCTCCGCACTCCACCCAACTTCCGCACTCCACCCAACTTCCGCACTCCACCCAACCTCCGCACTCCACCCAAACTCCGCACTCCAACCAACCTCCGCACTCCACCCAAACTCCGCACTCCACCAAACTACCGCACTCCACGCAACCTCCCCACTCCAACCAACCTCCCTACTCCACCCAACCTCCCCACTCCACCCAACCTCCGCACTCCACCCAACCTCCGCACTCCACCCAAACTCCGCACTCCACCAAACTTCCGCACTCCACGCAACCTCCCCTCTCCACCCAACCTCCCCACTCCATCCAACCTCCCCACTCCACCCAACCTCCCCACTTCACCCAACCTCCCCACTTCACCCAACCTCCCCACTCCAACCAACCTCCCCACTCCACCCAACCTCCCCACTCCACCCAACCTCCCCACTCCACCCAACCTCCCCACTTCACCCAACCTCCCCATTCCACTATACCTCCCCACTTCACCCAACCTCCCCACTCCACCCAACCTCCCCACTCCATCCAACCTCCGCACTCCACCTAACCTCCCCACTTCACCCAACCTCCCCACTCCACCCAACCTCCGCACTCCACCCAAACTCCGCTCTCCACCAAACTTCCGCACTCCACGCAACCTCCCCACTCCAACCAACCTCCCCACTCCACCCAACCTCCCCACTCCACCCAACCTCCCCACTTCACCCAACCTCCCCACTCCACCCAACCTCCCCACTCCATCCAACCTCCGCACTCCACCTAACCTCCCCACTTCACCCAACTTCCCCACTTCACCCAACCTCCCTACTTCACCCAACCTCCCCACTTCACCCAACCTCCCCACTTCACCCAACCTCCCCACTCCACCCAACCTCCCCAAATCACCCATCCTCCCCACTCCACCCAACCTCCCCACTCCACCCAACCTCCCCACTTCACCCAACCTCCGCACTACACCCAACATCCGCATTCCACCCAAACTCCGCACTCCACCCAACCTCCGCACTTCACCCAACCTCCCCACTCCACCCAACCTCCCTACTTCACCCAACCTCCGCACTCCATCCAACCTCCGCACTCCACCCAATCTCCGCACTCCACCTAACCTCCCCACTTCACCCAACCTCCGCACTCCATCCAACCTCCGCACTCCACCCAACCTCCGCACTCCACCCAACCTCCCCACTTCACCCAACTTCCGCACTACACCCAACCTCCGCATTCCACCCAAACTCCGCACTCCACCCAACCTCCGCACTTCACCCAACCTCCCCACTCCACCCAACCTCCCTACTTCACCCAACCTCCGCACTCCATCCAACCTCCGCACTCCACCCAATCTCCGCACTCCACCTAACCTCCCTACTTCACCCAACCTCCGCACTCCATCCAACCTCCGCACTCCACCCAACCTCCGCACTCCACCCAACCTCCCCACTCCACCCAACCTCCCCACTTCACCCAACCTCCCCACTTCACCCAACCTCCCCACTCCACCCAACCTCCGCACTCCACCCAACTTCCGCACTCCACCCAAATTCCGCACTCCACCCAACCTCCGCACCCCACCCAAACTCCGCACTCCACCCAACCTCCGCACTCCACCCAAACTCCGCACTCCACCAAACTTCCGCACTCCACGCAACCTCCCCACTCCAACCAACCTCCCCACTCCACCCAACCTCCCCACTCCACCCAACCTCCCCAAATCACCAAACCTCCCCACTTCACCCAACCTCCCCACTTCACCCAACCTCCCCACTCCACCCAACCTCCGCACTCCACCCAACTTCCGCACTCCACCCAACTTCCGCACTCCACCCAACCTCCGCACTCCACCCAAACTCCGCACTCCACCCAACCTCCGCACTCCACCCAAACTCCGCACTCCACCAAACTTCCGCACTCCACGCAACCTCCCCACTCCAACCAACCTCCCTACTCCACCCAACCTCCCCACTCCACCCAACCTCCGCACTCCACCCAACCTCCGCACTCCACCCAAACTCCGCACTCCACCCAACCTCCCCACTCCAACCAACCTCACCACTCCACCCAACCTCCCCACTCCACCCAACCTCCCCACTCCACCCAACCTCCCCACTTCACCCAACCTCCCCATTCCACTATACCTCCCCACTTCACCCAACCTCCCCACTCCACCCAACCTCCCCACTCCATCCAACCTCCGCACTCCACCTAACCTCCCCACTTCACCCAACCTCCCCACTTCACCCAACCTCCCTACTTCACCCAACCTCCCCACTTCACCCAACCTCCCCAATTCACCCAACCTCCCCACTCCACCCAACCTCCCCAAATCACCCATCCTCCCCACTCCACCCAACCTCCCCACTCCACACAACCTCCCCACTCCACCGAACCTCAGCACTCCAAGCAACTTCCGCACTCCACCCAACCTCCGCACTCCACCCAACCTCCCCACTTCACCCAAACTCCCCACTCCACCCAACCTCCGCACTCCACCCAACCTTCGCACTCAACCCAACCTCCCCACTTCACCCAACCTCCCAACTCCACCCAACCTCCCCACTTCACCCAACCTCCGCACTCCATCCACCCTCCGCACTCCACCCAATCTCCGCACTCCACCTAACCTCCCCACTTCACCCAACCTCCCCACTTCACCCAACCTCCCTACTTCACCCAACCTCCCCACTTCACCCTACCTCCCCACTTCACCCAACCTCCCCACTCCACCCAACCTCCCCAAATCACCCATCCTCCCCACTCCACCCAACCTCCCCACTCCACCCAACCTCCCCACTCCACCGAACCTCCCCACTCCACCCAACCTCCCCACTTCACCAAACCTCCCCACTTCACCCAACCTCCCCACTTCACCGAACCTCCCCACTCCACCCAACCTCCCCACTCAACCCAACCTCCCCACTCCACCCAACCTCCCCACTTCACCCAACCTCCGCACTCCATCCAACCTCCGCACTCCACCCAATCTCCGCACTCCACCTAACCTCCCCACTTCACCCAACCTCCGCACTCCATCCAACCTCCGCACTCCACCCAACTTCCGCACTCCACCCAACCTCCGCACTCCACCCAACTTTCGCACTCCACCCAACTTCCGCACTCCACCCAACCTCCGCACTCCACCCAAACTCCTCACTCCACCAAACTTCCGCACTCCACCCAACCTCCGCACTCCACCCAAACTCCTCACTCCACCAAACTTCCGCACTCCACCCAACCTCCCCACTCCACCCAACCTCCCCAAATCACCCAACCTCCCCACTCCAACCAACCTCCCCACTCCACCCAACCTCCCCACTCCACCCAACCTCCTCACTCCACCCAACCTCCCCAAATCACCCAACCTCCCCACTCCACCCAACCTCCCCAAATCACCAAACCTCCCCACTCCATCCAACCACCCCACTCCACCCAACCTCCCCACTCCACCCAACCTCCCCACTCCACCCAACCTCCCCACTTCTCCCAACCTCCCCACTTCACCCAACCTCCCCACTCCACCCAACCTCCTCACTCCACCCAACCTCCGCACTCCACCCAACTTCCGCACTCCACCCAAATTCCGCACTCCACCCAACCTCCGCACTCCACCCAAACTCCGCACTCCACCAAACTTCCGCACTCCACGCAACCTCCCCACTCCAACCAACCTCCCCACTCCACCCAACCTCCCCACTCCACCCAACCTCCCCAAATCACCAAACCTCCCCACTTCACCCAACCTCCCCACTTCACCCAACCTCCCCACTCCACCCAACCTCCCCACTCCATCCAACCTCCGCACTCCACCTAACCTCCCCACTTCACCCAACTTCCCCACTTCACCCAACCTCCCTACTTCACCCAACCTCCCCACTTCACCCAACCTCCCCACTTCACCCAACCTCCCCACTCCACCCAACCTCCCCAAATCACCCATCCTCCCCACTCCACCCAACCTCCCCACTCCACCCAACCTCCCCACTTCACCCAACCTCCGCACTACACCCAACATCCGCATTCCACCCAAACTCCGCACTCCACCCAACCTCCGCACTTCACCCAACCTCCCCACTCCACCCAACCTCCCTACTTCACCCAACCTCCGCACTCCATCCAACCTCCGCACTCCACCCAATCTCCGCACTCCACCTAACCTCCCCACTTCACCCAACCTCCGCACTCCATCCAACCTCCGCACTCCACCCAACCTCCGCACTCCACCCAACCTCCCCACTTCACCCAACTTCCGCACTACACCCAACCTCCGCATTCCACCCAAACTCCGCACTCCACCCAACCTCCGCACTTCACCCAACCTCCCCACTCCACCCAACCTCCCTACTTCACCCAACCTCCGCACTCCATCCAACCTCCGCACTCCACCCAATCTCCGCACTCCACCTAACCTCCCTACTTCACCCAACCTCCGCACTCCATCCAACCTCCGCACTCCACCCAACCTCCGCACTCCACCCAACCTCCCCACTCCACCCAACCTCCCCACTTCACCCAACCTCCCCACTTCACCCAACCTCCCCACTCCACCCAACCTCCGCACTCCACCCAACTTCCGCACTCCACCCAAATTCCGCACTCCACCCAACCTCCGCACCCCACCCAAACTCCGCACTCCACCCAACCTCCGCACTCCACCCAAACTCCGCACTCCACCAAACTTCCGCACTCCACGCAACCTCCCCACTCCAACCAACCTCCCCACTCCACCCAACCTCCCCACTCCACCCAACCTCCCCAAATCACCAAACCTCCCCACTTCACCCAACCTCCCCACTTCACCCAACCTCCCCACTCCACCCAACCTCCGCACTCCACCCAACTTCCGCACTCCACCCAACTTCCGCACTCCACCCAACCTCCGCACTCCACCCAAACTCCGCACTCCACCCAACCTCCGCACTCCACCCAAACTCCGCACTCCACCAAACTTCCGCACTCCACGCAACCTCCCCACTCCAACCAACCTCCCTACTCCACCCAACCTCCCCACTCCACCCAACCTCCGCACTCCACCCAACCTCCGCACTCCACCCAAACTCCGCACTCCACCCAACCTCCCCACTCCAACCAACCTCACCACTCCACCCAACCTCCCCACTCCACCCAACCTCCCCACTCCACCCAACCTCCCCACTTCACCCAACCTCCCCATTCCACTATACCTCCCCACTTCACCCAACCTCCCCACTCCACCCAACCTCCCCACTCCATCCAACCTCCGCACTCCACCTAACCTCCCCACTTCACCCAACCTCCCCACTTCACCCAACCTCCCTACTTCACCCAACCTCCCCACTTCACCCAACCTCCCCAATTCACCCAACCTCCCCACTCCACCCAACCTCCCCAAATCACCCATCCTCCCCACTCCACCCAACCTCCCCACTCCACACAACCTCCCCACTCCACCGAACCTCAGCACTCCAAGCAACTTCCGCACTCCACCCAACCTCCGCACTCCACCCAACCTCCCCACTTCACCCAAACTCCCCACTCCACCCAACCTCCGCACTCCCCCCAACCTTCGCACTCAACCCAACCTCCCCACTTCACCCAACCTCCCAACTCCACCCAACCTCCCCACTTCACCCAACCTCCGCACTCCATCCACCCTCCGCACTCCACCCAATCTCCGCACTCCACCTAACCTCCCCACTTCACCCAACCTCCCCACTTCACCCAACCTCCCTACTTCACCCAACCTCCCCACTTCACCCTACCTCCCCACTTCACCCAACCTCCCCACTCCACCCAACCTCCCCAAATCACCCATCCTCCCCACTCCACCCAACCTCCCCACTCCACCCAACCTCCCCACTCCACCGAACCTCCCCACTCCACCCAACCTCCCCACTTCACCAAACCTCCCCACTTCACCCAACCTCCCCACTTCACCGAACCTCCCCACTCCACCCAACCTCCCCACTCAACCCAACCTCCCCACTCCACCCAACCTCCCCACTTCACCCAACCTCCGCACTCCATCCAACCTCCGCACTCCACCCAATCTCCGCACTCCACCTAACCTCCCCACTTCACCCAACCTCCGCACTCCATCCAACCTCCGCACTCCACCCAACTTCCGCACTCCACCCAACCTCCGCACTCCACCCAACTTTCGCACTCCACCCAACTTCCGCACTCCACCCAACCTCCGCACTCCACCCAAACTCCTCACTCCACCAAACTTCCGCACTCCACCCAACCTCCGCACTCCACCCAAACTCCTCACTCCACCAAACTTCCGCACTCCACCCAACCTCCCCACTCCACCCAACCTCCCCAAATCACCCAACCTCCCCACTCCAACCAACCTCCCCACTCCACCCAACCTCCCCACTCCACCCAACCTCCTCACTCCACCCAACCTCCCCAAATCACCCAACCTCCCCACTCCACCCAACCTCCCCAAATCACCAAACCTCCCCACTCCATCCAACCACCCCACTCCACCCAACCTCCCCACTCCACCCAACCTCCCCACTCCACCCAACCTCCCCACTTCTCCCAACCTCCCCACTTCACCCAACCTCCCCACTCCACCCAACCTCCTCACTCCACCCAACCTCCGCACTCCACCCAACTTCCGCACTCCACCCAAATTCCGCACTCCACCCAACCTCCGCACTCCACCCAAACTCCGCACTCCACCAAACTTCCGCACTCCACGCAACCTCCCCACTCCAACCAACCTCCCCACTCCACCCAACCTCCCCACTCCACCCAACCTCCCCAAATCACCAAACCTCCCCACTTCACCCAACCTCCCCACTTCACCCAACCTCCCCACTCCACCCAACCTCCGCACTCCACCCAACTTCCGCACTCCACCCAACTTCCGCACTCCACCCAACCTCCGCACTCCATCCAACCTCCGCACTCTACCAAACCTCCGCACTCCACCCAACCTCCGCACTCCACCCAACCTCCGCACTCCACCAAACTTCCGCACTCCACGGAACCTCCCCACTCCACCCAACCTCCCCACTCCATCCAACCTCCCCACTCCACCCAACCTCCCCACTTCACCCAACCTTCCCTCTTCACCCAACCTCCCCACTCCTCCCAACCTCCGCACTCCACCCAACTTCCGCACTCCACCCAACTTCCGCACTCCACCCAACCTCCGCACTCCACCCAAACTCCGCACTCCACCAAACTTCCGCACTCCACGCAACCTCCCCACTCCAACCAACCTCCCCACTCCACCCAACCTCCCCACTCCACCCAACCTCCCCACTTCACCCAACCTCCCCACTCCACCCAACCTCCCCACTCCATCCAACCTCCGCACTCCACCTAACGCCCCACTTCACCCAACTTCCCCACTTCACCCAACCTCCCTACTTCACCCAACCTCCCCACTTCACCCAACCTCCCCACTTCACCCAACCTCCCCACTCCACCCAACCTCCCCAAATCACCCATCCTCCCCACTCCACCCAACCTCCCCACTCCACCCAACCTCCCCACTTCACCCAACCTCCGCACTACACCCAACCTCCGCATTCCACCCAAACTCCGCACTCCACCCAACCTCCGCACTTCACCCAACCTCCCCACTCCACCCAACCTCCCTACTTCACCCAACCTCCGCACTCCATCCAACCTCCGCACTCCACCCAATCTCCGCACTCCACCTAACCTCCCCACTTCACCCAACCTCCGCACTCCATCCAACCTCCGCACTCCACCCAACCTCCGCACTCCACCCAACCTCCCCACTTCACCCAACTTCCGCACTACACACAACCTCCGCATTCCACCCAAACTCCGCACTCCACCCAACCTCCGCACTTCACCCAACCTCCCCACTCCACCCAACCTCCCTACTTCACCCAACCTCCGCACTCCATCCAACCTCCGCACTCCACCCAATCTCCGCACTCCACCTAACCTCCCTACTTCACCCAACCTCCGCACTCCATCCAACCTCCGCACTCCACCCAACCTCCGCACTCCACCCAACCTCCCCACTCCACCCAACCTCCCCACTTCACCCAACCTCCCCACTTCACCCAACCTCCCCACTCCACCCAACCTCCGCACTCCACCCAACTTCCGCACTCCACCCAAATTCCGCACTCCACCCAACCTCCGCACCCCACCCAAACTCCGCACTCCACCCAACCTCCGCACTCCACCCAAACTCCGCACTCCACCAAACTTCCGCACTCCACGCAACCTCCCCACTCCAACCAACCTCCCCACTCCACCCAACCTACCCACTCCACCCAACCTCCTCAAATCACCAAACCTCCCCACTTCACCCAACCTCCCCACTTCACCCAACCTCCCCACTCCACCCAACCTCCGCACTCCACCCAACTTCCGCACTCCACCCAACTTCCGCACTCCACCCAACCTCCGCACTCCACCCAAACTCCGCACTCCACGCAACCTCCCCTCTCCACCCAACCTCCCCACTCCATCCAACCTCCCCACTCCACCCAACCTCCCCACTTCACCCAACCTCCCCACTTCACCCAACCTCCCCACTCCTCCCAACCTCCGCACTCCACCCAACTCCCGCACTCCACCCAACTTCCGCACTCCACCCAACCTCCCCACTCCAACCAACCTCCCCACTCCACCCAACCTCCCCACTCCACCCAACCTCCCCACTCCACCCAACCTCCCCACTTCACCCAACCTCCCCATTCCACTATACCTCCCCACTTCACCCAACCTCCCCACTCCACCCAACCTCCCCACTCCATCCAACCTCCGCACTCCACCTAACCTCCCCACTTCACCCAACCTCCCCACTTCACCCAACCTCCCTACTTCACCCAACCTCCCCACTTCACCCAACCTCCCCACTTCACCCAACCTCCCCACTCCACCCAACCTCCCCAAATCACCCATCCTCCCCACTCCACCCAACCTCCCCACTCCACACAACCTCCCCACTCCACCGAACCTCAGCACTCCAACCAACTTCCGCACTCCACCCAACCTCCGCACTCCACCCAACCTCCCCACTTCACCCAAACTCCCCACTCCACCCAACCTCCGCACTCCACCCAACCTTCGCACTCAACCCAACCTCCCCACTTCACCCAACCTCCCAACTCCACCCAACCTCCCCACTTCACCCAACCTCCGCACTCCATCCAACCTCCGCACTCCACCCAATCTCCGCACTCCACCTAACCTCCCCACTTCACCCAACCTCCCCACTTCACCCAACCTCCCTACTTCACCCAACCTCCCCACTTCACCCTACCTCCCCACTTCACCCAACCTCCCCACTCCACCCAACCTCCCCAAATCACCCATCCTCCCCACTCCACCCAACCTCCCCACTCCACCCAACCTCCCCACTCCACCGAACCTCCCCACTCCACCCAACCTCCCCACTTCACCAAACCTCCCCACTTCACCCAACCTCCCCACTTCACCGAACCTCCCCACTCCACCCAACCTCCCCACTCAACCCAACCTCCCCACTCCACCCAACCTCCCCACTTCACCCAACCTCCGCACTCCACCCAATCTCCGCACTCCACCTAACCTCCCCACTTCACCCAACCTCCGCACTCCATCCAACCTCCGCACTCCACCCAACTTCCGCACTCCACCCAACCTCCGCACTCCACCCAACTTTCGCACTCCACCCAACTTCCGCACTCCACACAACCTCCGCACTCCACCCAAACTCCTCACTCCACCAAACTTCCGCACTCCACCCAACCTCCCCACTCCACCCAACCTCCCCAAATCACCCAACCTCCCCACTCCAACCAACCTCCCCACTCCACCCAACCTCCCCACTCCACCCAACCTCCCCACTTCTCCCAACATCCCCACTTCACCCAACCTCCCCACTCCACCCAACCTCCTCACTCCACCCAACCTCCCCACTTCACCCTACCTCCCCACTTCACCCAACCTCCCCACTCCACCCAACCTCCCCAAATCACCCAACCTCCCCACTCCACCCAACCTCCCCAAATCACCAAACCTCCCCACTCCATCCAACCTCCCCACTCCACCCAACCTCCCCACTCCACCCAACCTCCCCACTCCACCCAACCTCCCCACTTCTCCCAACCTCCCCACTTCACCCAACCTCCCCACTCCACCCAACCTCCTCACTCCACCCAACCTCCCCACTTCACCCTACCTCCTCACTTCTCCCAACCTCCCCACTACACCCAACCTCCGCACTCCACCCAACCTTCGCACTCAACCCAACCTCCCCACTTCACCCAACCTCCGCACTCCATCCAACCTCCGCACTCTACCCAACCTCCGCACTCCACCCAACCTCCGCACTCCACCCAATCTCCGTACTCCACCTAACCTCCCCACTTCACCCAACCTCCCCACTCCACCCAACCTCCCCACTCCATCCAACCTCCCCACTCCACCCAACCTCCCCACTTCACCCAACCTTCCCACTCCACCCAACCTCCCCAAATCACCCATCCTCCCCACTCCACCCAACCTCCCCACTCCACCCAACCTCCCCACTTCACCCAACCTCCGCACTACACCCAACCTCCGCATTCCACCCAAACTCCGCACTCCACCCAACCTCCGCACTTCACCCAACCTCCCCACTCCACCCAACCTCCCTACTTCACCCAACCTCCGCACTCCATCCAACCTCCGCACTCCACCCAATCTCCGCACTCCACCTAACCTCCCCACTTCACCCAACCTCCGCACTCCATCCAACCTCCGCACTCCACCCAACCTCCGCACTCAACCCAACCTCCCCACTTCACCCAACTTCCGCACTACACCCAACCTCCGCATTCCACCCAAACTCCGCACTCCACCCAACCTCCGCACTTCACCCAACCTCCCCACTCCACCCAACCTCCCTACTTCACCCAACCTCCGCACTCCATCCAACCTCCGCACTCCACCCAATCTCCGCACTCCACCTAACCTCCCTACTTCACCCAACCTCCGCACTCCATCCAACCTCCGCACTCCACCCAACCTCCGCACTCCACCCAACCTCCCCACTCCACCCAACCTCCCCACTTCACCCAACCTCCCCACTTCACCCAACCTCCCCACTCCACCCAACCTCCGCACTCCACCCAACTTCCGCACTCCACCCAAATTCCGCACTCCACCCAACCTCCGCACCCCACCCAAACTCCGCACTCCACCCAACCTCCGCACTCCACCCAAACTCCGCACTCCACCAAACTTCCGCACTCCACGCAACCTCCCCACTCCAACCAACCTCCCCACTCCACCCAACCTCCCCACTCCACCCAACCTCCCCAAATCACCAAACCTCCCCACTTCACCCAACCTCCCCACTTCACCCAACCTCCCCACTCCACCCAACCTCCGCACTCCACCCAACTTCCGCACTCCACCCAACTTCCGCACTCTACCCAACCTCCGCACTCCACCCAACCTCCCCACTTCACCCAACTTCCGCACTACACCCAACCTCCGCATTCCACCCAAACTCCGCACTCCACCCAACCTCCGCACTTCACCCAACCTCCCCACTCCACCCAACCTCCCTACTTCACCCAACCTCCGCACTCCATCCAACCTCCGCACTCCACCCAATCTCCGCACTCCACCTAACCTCCCTACTTCACCCAACCTCCGCACTCCATCCAACCTCCGCACTCCAGCCAACCTCCGCACTCCACCCAACCTCCCCACTCCACCCAACCTCCCCACTTCACCCAACCTCCCCACTTCACCCAACCTCCCCACTCCACCCAACCTCCGCACTCCACCCAACTTCCGCACTCCACCCAAATTCCGCACTCCACCCAACCTCCGCACCCCACCCAAACTCCGCACTCCACCCAACCTCCGCACTCCACCCAAACTCCGCACTCCACCAAACTTCCGCACTCCACGCAACCTCCCCACTCCAACCAACCTCCCCACTCCACCCAACCTCCCCACTCCACCCAACCTCCCCAAATCACCAAACCTCCCCACTTCACCCAACCTCCCCACTTCACCCAACCTCCCCACTCCACCCAACCTCCGCACTCCACCCAACTTCCGCACTCCACCCAACTTCCGCACTCCACCCAACCTCCGCACTCCACCCAAACTCCGCACTCCACCCAACCTCCGCACTCCACCCAAACTCCGCACTCCACCAAACTTCCGCACTCCACGCAACCTCCCCGCTCCAACCAACCTCCCTACTCCACCCAACCTCCCCACTCCACCAAACCTCCGCACTCCACCCAACCTCCGCACTCCACCCAAACTCCGCACTCCACCAAACTTCCGCACTCCACGCAACCTCCCCTCTCCACCCAACCTCCCCACTCCATCCAACCTCCCCACTCCACCCAACCTCCCCACTTCACCCAACCTCCCCACTTCACCCAACCTCCCCACTCCTCCCAACCTCCGCACTCCACCCAACTCCGGCACTCCACCCAACTTCCGCACTCCACCCAACCTCCCCACTCCAACCAACCTCCCCACTCCACCCAACCTCCCCACTCCACCCAACCTCCCCACTCCACCCAACCTCCCCACTTCACCCAACCTCCCCATTCCACTATACCTCCCCACTTCATCCAACCTCCCCACTCCACCCAACCTCCCCACTCCATCCAACCTCCGCACTCCACCTAACCTCCCCACTTCACCCAACCTCCCCACTTCACCCAACCTCCCTACTTCACCCAACCTCCCCACTTCACCCAACCTCCCCACTTCACCCAACCTCCCCACTCCACCCAACCTCCCCAAATCACCCATCCTCCCCACTCCACCCAACCTCCCCACTCCACACAACCTCCCCACTCCACCGAACCTCAGCACTCCAACCAACTTCCGCACTCCACCCAACCTCCGCACTCCACCCAACCTCCCCACTTCACCCAAACTCCCCACTCCACCCAACCTCCGCACTCCACCCAACCTTCGCACTCAACCCAACCTCCCCACTTCACCCAACCTCCCAACTCCACCCAACCTCCCCACTTCACCCAACCTCCGCACTCCATCCAACCTCCGCACTCCACCCAATCTCCGCACTCCACCTAACCTCCCCACTTCACCCAACCTCCCCACTTCACCCAACCTCCCTACTTCACCCAACCTCCCCACTTCACCCTACCTCCCCACTTCACCCAACCTCCCCACTCCACCCAACCTCCCCAAATCACCCATCCTCCCCACTCCACCCAACCTCCCCACTCCACCCAACCTCCCCACTCCACCGAACCTCCCCACTCCACCCAACCTCCCCACTTCACCAAACCTCCCCACTTCACCCAACCTCCCCACTTCACCGAACCTCCCCACTCCACCCAACCTCCCCACTCAACCCAACCTCCCCACTCCACCCAACCTCCCCACTTCACCCAACCTCCGCACTCCACCCAATCTCCGCACTCCACCTAACCTCCCCACTTCACCCAACCTCCGCACTCCATCCAACCTCCGCACTCCACCCAACTTCCGCACTCCACCCAACCTCCGCACTCCACCCAACTTTCGCACTCCACCCAACTTCCGCACTCCACACAACCTCCGCACTCCACCCAAACTCCTCACTCCACCAAACTTCCGCACTCCACCCAACCTCCCCACTCCACCCAACCTCCCCAAATCACCCAACCTCCCCACTCCAACCAACCTCCCCACTCCACCCAACCTCCCCACTCCACCCAACCTCCCCACTTCTCCCAACCTCCCCACTTCACCCAACCTCCCCACTCCACCCAACCTCCTCACTCCACCCAACCTCCCCACTTCACCCTACCTCCCCACTTCACCCAACCTCCCCACTCCACCCAACCTCCCCAAATCACCCAACCTCCCCACTCCACCCAACCTCCCCAAATCACCAAACCTCCCCACTCCATCCAACCTCCCCACTCCACCCAACCTCCCCACTCCACCCAACCTCCCCACTCCACCCAACCTCCCCACTTCTCCCAACCTCCCCACTTCACCCAACCTCCCCACTCCACCCAACCTCCTCACTCCACCCAACCTCCCCACTTCACCCTACCTCCTCACTTCTCCCAACCTCCCCACTACACCCAACCTCCGCACTCCACCCAACCTTCGCACTCAACCCAACCTCCCCACTTCACCCAACCTCCGCACTCCATCCAACCTCCGAACTCTACCCAACCTCCGCACTCCACCCAACCTCCGCACTCCACCCAATCTCCGCACTCCACCTAACCTCCCCACTTCACCCAACCTCCCCACTCCACCCAACCTCCCCACTCCATCCAACCTCCCCACTCCACCCAACCTCCCCACTTCACCCAACCTCCCCACTCCACCCAACCTCCCCAAATCACCCATCCTCCCCACTCCACCCAACCTCCGCACTCCATCCAACCTCCGCACTCCACCCAATCTCCGCACTCCACCTAACCTCCCCACTTCACCCAACCTCCGCACTCCATCCAACCTCCGCACTCCACCCAACCTCCGCACTCCACCCAACCTCCCCACTTCACCCAACTTCCGCACTACACCCAACCTCCGCATTCCACCCAAACTCCGCACTCCACCCAACCTCCGCACTTCACCCAACCTCCCCACTCCACCCAACCTCCCTACTTCACCCAACCTCCGCACTCCATCCAACCTCCGCACTCCACCCAATCTCCGCACTCCACCTAACCTCCCTACTTCACCCAACCTCCGCACTCCATCCAAACTCCGCACTCCACCCAACCTCCGCACTCCACCCAACCTCCCCACTCCACCCAACCTCCCCACTTCACCCAACCTCCCCACTTCACCCAACCTCCCCACTCCACCCAACCTCCGCACTCCACCCAACTTCCGCACTCCACCCAAATTCCGCACTCCACCCAACCTCCGCACCCCACCCAAACTCCGCACTCCACCCAACCTCCGCACTCCACCCAAACTCCGCACTCCACCAAACTTCCGCACTCCACGCAACCTCCCCACTCCAACCAACCTCCCCACTCCACCCAACCTCCCCACTCCACCCAACCTCCCCAAATCACCAAACCTCCCCACTTCACCCAACCTCCCCACTTCACCCAACCTCCCCACTCCACCCAACCTCCGCACTCCACCCAACTTCCGCACTCCACCCAACTTCCGCACTCCACCCAACCTCCGCACTCCACCCAAACTCCGCACTCCACCCAACCTCCGCACTCCACCCAAACTCCGCACTCCACCAAACTTCCGCACTCCACGCAACCTCCCCACTCCAACCAACCTCCCTACTCCACCCAACCTCCCCACTCCACCCAACCTCCGCACTCCACCCAACCTCCGCACTCCACCCAAACTCCGCACTCCACCAAACTTCCGCACTCCACGCAACCTCCCCTCTCCACCCAACCTCCCCACTCCATCCAACCTCCCCACTCCACCCAACCTCCCCACTTCACCCAACCTCCCCACTTCACCCAAACTCCCCACTCCAACCAACCTCCCCACTCCACCCAACCTCCCCACTCCACCCAACCTCCCCACTCCACCCAACCTCCCCACTTCACCCAACCTCCCCATTCCACTATACCTCCCCACTTCACCCAACCTCCCCACTCCACCCAACCTCCCCACTCCATCCAACCTCCGCACTCAACCTAACCTCCCCACTTCACCCAACCTCCCCACTTCACCCAACCTCCCTACTTCACCCAACCTCCCCACTTCACCCAACCTCCCCACTTCACCCAACCTCCCCACTCCACCCAACCTCCCCAAATCACCCATCCTCCCCACTCCACCCAACCTCCCCACTCCACACAACCTCCCCACTCCACCGAACCTCAGCACTCCAACCAACTTCCGCACTCCACCCAACCTCCGCACTCCACCCAACCTCCCCACTTCACCCAAACTCCCCACTCCACCCAACCTCCGCACTCCACCCAACCTTCGCACTCAACCCAACCTCCCCACTTCACCCAACCTCCCAACTCCACCCAACCTCCCCACTTCACCCAACCTCCGCACTCCATCCAACCTCCGCACTCCACCCAATCTCCGCACTCCACCTAACTTCCCCACTTCACCCAACCTCCCCACTTCACCCAACCTCCCTACTTCACCCAACCTCCCCACTTCACCCTACCTCCCCACTTCACCCAACCTCCCCACTCCACCCAACCTCCCCAAATCACCCATCCTCCCCACTCCACCCAACCTCCCCACTCCACCCAACCTCCCCACTCCACCGAACCTCCCCACTCCACCCAACCTCCCCACTTCACCAAACCTCCCCACTTCACCCAACCTCCCCACTTCACCGAACCTCCCCACTCCACCCAACCTCCCCACTCAACCCAACCTCCCCACTCCACCCAACCTCCCCACTTCACCCAACCTCCGCACTCCATCCAACCTCCGCACTCCACCCAATCTCCGCACTCCACCTAACCTCCCCACTTCACCCAACCTCCGCACTCCATCCAACCTCCGCACTCCACCCAACTTCCGCACTCCACCCAACCTCCGCACTCCACCCAACTTTCGCACTCCACCCAACTTCCGCACTCCACCCAACCTCCGCACTCCACCCAAACTCCTCACTCCACCAAACTTCCGCACTCCACCCAACCTCCCCACTCCACCCAACCTCCCCAAATCACCCAACCTCCCCACTCCAACCAACCTCCCCACTCCACCCAACCTCCCCACTCCACCCAACCTCCCCACTTCTCCCAACCTCCCCACTTCACCCAACCTCCCCACTCCACCCAACCTCCTCACTCCACCCAACCTCCCCACTTCACCCTACCTCCCCACTTCACCCAACCTCCCCACTCCACCCAACCTCCCCAAATCACCCAACCTCCCCACTCCACCCAACCTCCCCAAATCACCAAACCTCCCCACTCCACCCAACCTCCCCACTCCACCCAACCTCCCCACTCCACCCAACCTCCCCACTCCACCCAACCTCCCCACTTCTCCCAACCTCCCCACTTCACCCAACCTCCCCACTCCACCCAACCTCCTCACTCCACCCAACCTCCCCACTTCACCCTACCTCCTCACTTCTCCCAACCTCCCCACTACACCCAACCTCCGCACTCCACCCAACCTTCGCACTCAACCCAACCTCCCCACTTCACCCAACCTCCGCACTCCATCCAACCTCCGCACTCTACCCAACCTCCGCACTCCACCCAACCTCCGCACTCCACCCAATCTCCGCACTCCACCTAACCTCCCCACTTCACCCAACCTCCCCACTCCACCCAACCTCCCCACTCCATCCAACCTCCCCACTCCACCCAACCTCCCCACTTCACCCAACCTCCCCGCTTCACCCAACCTCCCCACTCTTCCCAACCTCCGCACTCCACCCAACTTCCGCACTCCACCCAACTTCCGCACTCCACCCAACCTCCGCACTCCACCCAAACTCCACACTCCACCAAACTTCCGCACTCCACGCAACCTCCCCACTCCAACCAACCTCCCCACTCCACCCAACCTCCCCACTCCACCCAACCTCCCCACTCCACCCAACCTCCCCACTCCATCCAACCTCCCCACTCCACCCAACCTCCCCACTTCACCCAACCTCCCCACTCCTCCCAACCTCCGCACTCCACCCAACTTCCCCACTCCACCCAACCTCCGCACTCCACCCAACCTTCGCACTCAACCCAACCTCCCCACTCCACCCAACCTCCCCACTTCACCCAACCTCCGCACTCCATCCAACCTCCGCACTCCACCCAATCTCCGCACTCCACCTAACCTCCCAACTCCACCCAACCTCCCCACTTCTCCCAACCTCCCCACTTCACCCAATCTCCCCACTCCACCCAACCTCCTCACTCCACCCAACCTCCCCACTTCACCCTACCTCTTCACTTCTCCCAACCTCCCCACTACACCCAACCTCCGCACTCCACCCAACCTCCCAACTCCACCCAATCTCCCCACTTCACCCAACCTCCGCACTCCATCCAACCTCCGCACTCTACCCAACCTCCGCACTCCACCCAACCTCCGCACTCCACCCAACCTCCGCACTCCACCAAATTTCCGCACTCCATGGAACCTCCCCACTCCACCCAACCTCCCGACTCCATCCAACCTCCCCACTCCACCCAACCTCCCCACTTCACCCAACCTTCCCTCTTCACCCAACCTCCCCACTCCTCCCAACCTCCGCACTCCACCCAACTTCCGCACTCCACCCAACTTCCGCACTCCACCCAACCTCCGCACTCCACCCAAACTCCGCACTCCACCAAACTTCCGCACTCCACGCATCCTCCCCACTCCAACCAACCTCCCCACTCCACCCAACCTCCCCACTCCACCCAACCTCCCCACTCCACCCAACCTCCCCACTTCACCCAACCTCCCCATTCCACTATACCTCCCCACTTCACCCAACCTCCCCACTTCACCCAACATCCCCACTCCTCCCAACCTCCGCACTCCACCCAACTTCCGCACTCCACCCAACTTCCGCACTCCACCCAACCTCCCCACTCCAACCAACCTCCCCACTCCACCCAACCTCCCCACTCCACCCAACCTCCCCACTCCACGCAACCTCCCCACTCCAACCAACCTCCCCACTCCACCCAACTTCCCCACTCCACCCAACCTCCCCAAATCACCAAACCTCCCCACTTCACCCAACCTCCCCACTTCACCCAACCTCCTCACTCCACCCAACCTCCGCACTCCACCCAACTTCCGCACTCCACCCACCTTCCGCACTCCACCCAACCTCCGCACTCCATCCAACCTCCGCACTCTACCAAACCTCCGCACTCCACCCAACCTCCGCACCCACCCAACCTCCGCACTCCACCAAACTTCCGCACTCCACGGAACCTCCCCACTCCACCCAACCTCCCCACTCCATCCAACCTCCCCACTCCACCCAACCTCCCCACTTCACCCAACCTTCCCTCTTCACCCAACCTCCCCACTCCTCCCAACCTCCGCACTCCACCCAACTTCCGCACTCCACCCAACTTCCGCACTCCACCCAACCTCCGCACTCCACCCAAACTCCGCACTCCACCAAACTTCCGCACTCCACGCAACCTCCCCACTCCAACCAACCTCCCCACTCCACCCAACCTCCCCACTCCACCCAACCTCCCCACTTCACCCAACCTCCCCACTCCACCCAACCTCCCCTCTCCATCCAACCTCCGCACTCCACCTAACCTCCCCACTTCACCCAACCTCCCCACTTCACCCAACCTCCCCACTCCACCCAACCTCCCCACTCCACCCAACCTCCCCACTTCACCCAACCTCCGCACTACACCCAACCTCCGCATTCCACCCAAACTCCGCACTCCACCCAACCTCCGCACTTCACCCAACCTCCCCACTCCACCCAACCTCCCTACTTCACCCAACCTCCGCACTCCATCCAACCTCCGCACTCCACCCAATCTCCGCACTCCACCTAACCTCCCCACTTCACCCAACCTCCGCACTCCATCCAACCTCCGCACTCCACCCAACCTCCGCACTGCATCCAACCTCCCCACTTCACCCAACTTCCGCACTACACCCAACCTCCGCATTCCACCCAAACTCCGCACTCCACCCAACCTCCGCACTTCACCCAACCTCCCCACTCCACCCAACCTCCCTACTTCACCCAACCTCCGCACTCCATCCAACCTCCGCACTCCACCCAATCTCCGCACTCCACCTAACTTCCCCACTTCACCCAACCTCCGCACTCCATCCAACCTCCGCACTCCACCCAACCTCCGCACTCCACCCAACCTCCCCACTTCACCCAACCTCCCCACTTCACCCAACCTCCCCACTCCACCCAACCTCCGCACTCCACCCAACTTCCGCACTCCACCCAAATTCCGCACTCCACCCAACCTCCTCACCCCACCCAAACTCCGCACTCCACCCAACCTCCGCACTCCACCCAAACTCCGCACTCCACCAAACTTCCGCACTCCACGCAACCTCCCCACTCCAACCAACCTCCCCACTCCACCCAACCTCCCCACTCCACCCAACCTCCCCAAATCACCAAACCTCCCCACTTCACCCAACCTCCCCACTTCACCCAACCTCCCCACTCCACCCAACCTCCGCACTCCACCCAACTTCCGCACTCCACCCAACTTCCGCACTCCACCCAACCTCCGCACTCCACCCAAACTCCGCACTCCACCCAACCTCCGCACTCCACCCAAACTCCGCACTCCACCAAACTTCCGCACTCCACGCAACCTCCCCACTCCAACCAACCTCCCTACTCCACCCAACCTCACCACTCCACCCAACCTCCGCACTCCACCCAACCTCCGCACTCCACCCAAACTCCGCATTCCACCAAACTTCCGCACTCCACGCAACCTCCCCTCTCCACCCAACCTCCCCACTCCATCCAACCTCCCCACTCCACCCAACCTCCCCACTTCACCCAACCTCCCCACTTCACCCAACCTCCCCACTCCTCCCAACCTCCGCACTCCACCCAACTTCCGCACTCCACCCAACTTCCGCACTCCACCCAACCTCCCCACTCCAACCAACCTCCCCACTCCACCCAACCTCCCCACTCCACCCAACCTCCCCACTCCACCCAACCTCCCCACTTCACCCAACCTCCCCATTCCACTATACCTCCCCACTTCACCCAACCTCCCCACTCCACCCAACCTCCCCACTCCATCCAACCTCCGCACTCCACCTAACCTCCCCACTTCACCCAACCTCCCCACTTCACCCAACCTCCCTACTTCACCCAACCTCCCCACTTCACCCAACCTCCCCACTTCACCCAACCTCCCCACTCCACCCAACCTCCCCAAATCACCCATCCTCCCCACTCCACCCAACCTCCCCACTCCACACAACCTCCCCACTCCACCGAACCTCAGCACTCCAACCAACTTCCGCACTCCACCCAACCTCCGCACTCCACCCAACCTCCCCACTTCACCCAAACTCCCCACTCCACACAAACTCTGCACTCCACCCAACCTTCGCACTCAACCCAACCTCCCCACTTCACCCAACCTCCCAACTCCACCCAACCTCCCCACTTCACCCAACCTCCGCACTCCATCCAACCTCCGCACTCCACCCAATCTCCGCACTCCACCCACCTTCCGCACTCCACCCAACCTCCGCACTCCATCCAACCTCCGCACTCTACCAAACCTCCGCACTCCACCCAACCTCCGCACCCACCCAACCTCCGCACTCCACCAAACTTCCGCACTCCACGGAACCTCCCCACTCCACCCAACCTCCCCACTCCATCCAACCTCCCCACTCCACCCAACCTCCCCACTTCACCCAACCTTCCCTCTTCACCCAACCTCCCCACTCCTCCCAACCTCCGCACTCCACCCAACTTCCGCACTCCACCCAACTTCCGCACTCCACCCAACCTCCGCACTCCACCCAAACTCCGCACTCCACCAAACTTCCGCACTCCACGCAACCTCCCCACTCCAACCAACCTTCCCACTCCACCCAACCTCCCCACTCCACCCAACCTCCCCACTTCACCCAACCTCCCCACTCCACCCAACCTCCCCACTCCATCCAACCTCCGCACTCCACCTAACCTCCCCACTTCACCCAACCTCCCCACTTCACCCAACCTCCCTACTTCACCCAACCTCCCCACTTCACCCAACCTCCCCACTTCACCCAACCTCCCCACTCCACCCAACCTCCCCAAATCACCCATCCTCCCCACTCCACCCAACCTCCCCACTCCACCCAACCTCCCCACTTCACCCAACCTCCGCACTACACCCAACCTCCGCATTCCACCCAAACTCCGCACTCCACCCAACCTCCGCACTTCACCCAACCTCCCCACTCCACCCAACCTCCCTACTTCACCCAACCTCCGCACTCCATCCAACCTCCGCACTCCACCCAATCTCCGCACTCCACCTAACCTCCCCACTTCACCCAACCTCCGCACTCCATCCAACCTCCGCACTCCACCCAACCTCCGCACTCCACCCAACCTCCCCACTTCACCCAACTTCCGCACTACACCCAACCTCCGCATTCCACCCAAACTCCGCACTCCACCCAACCTCCGCACTTCACCCAACCTCCCCACTCCACCCAACCTCCCTACTTCACCCAACCTCCGCACTCCATCCAACCTCCGCACTCCACCCAATCTCCGCACTCCACCTAACTTCCCCACTTCACCCAACCTCCGCACTCCATCCAACCTCCGCACTCCACCCAACCTCCGCACTCCACCCAACCTCCCCACTTCACCCAACCTCCCCACTTCACCCAACCTCCCCACTCCACCCAACCTCCGCACTCCACCCAACTTCCGCACTCCACCCAAATTCCGCACTCCACCCAACCTCCTCACCCCACCCAAACTCCGCACTCCACCCAACCTCCGCACTCCACCCAAACTCCGCACTCCACCAAACTTCCGCACTCCACGCAACCTCCCCACTCCAACCAACCTCCCCACTCCACCCAACCTCCCCACTCCACCCAACCTCCCCAAATCACCAAACCTCCCCACTTCACCCAACCTCCCCACTTCACCCAACCTCCCCACTCCACCCAACCTCCGCACTCCACCCAACTTCCGCACTCCACCCAACTTCCGCACTCCACCCAACCTCCGCACTCCACCCAAACTCCGCACTCCACCCAACCTCCGCACTCCACCCAAACTCCGCACTCCACCAAACTTCCGCACTCCACGCAACCTCCCCACTCCAACCAACCTCCCTACTCCACCCAACCTCCCCACTCCACCCAACCTCCGCACTCCACCCAACCTCCGCACTCCACCCAAACTCCGCACTCCACCAAACTTCCGCACTCCACGCAACCTCCCCTCTCCACCCAACCTCCCCACTCCATCCAACCTCCCCACTCCACCCAACCTCCCCACTTCACCCAACCTCCCCACTTCACCCAACCTCCCCACTCCTCCCAACCTCCGCACTCCACCCAACTTCCGCACTCCACCCAACTTCCGCACTCCACCCAACCTCCCCACTCCAACCAACCTCCCCACTCCACCCAACCTCCCCACTCCACCCAACCTCCCCACTCCACCCAACCTCCCCACTTCACCCAACCTCCCCATTCCACTATACCTCCCCACTTCACCCAACCTCCCCACTCCACCCAACCTCCCCACTCCATCCAACCTCCGCACTCCACCTAACCTCCCCACTTCACCCAACCTCCCCACTTCACCCAACCTCCCTACTTCACCCAACCTCCCCACTTCACCCAACCTCCCCACTTCACCCAACCTCCCCACTCCACCCAACCTCCCCAAATCACCCATCCTCCCCACTCCACCCAACCTCCCCACTCCACACAACCTCCCCACTCCACCGAACCTCAGCACTCCAACCAACTTCCGCACTCCACCCAACCTCCGCACTCCACCCAACCTCCCCACTTCACCCAAACTCCCCACTCCACACAACCTCCGCACTCCACCCAACCTTCGCACTCAACCCAACCTCCCCACTTCACCCAACCTCCCAACTCCACCCAACCTCCCCACTTCACCCAACCTCCGCACTCCATCCAACCTCCGCACTCCACCCAATCTCCGCACTCCACCTAACCTCCCCACTTCACCCAACCTCCCCACTTCACCCAACCTCCCTACTTCACCCAACCTCCCCACTTCACCCTACCTCCCCACTTCACCCAACCTCCCCACTCCACCCAACCTCCCCAAATCACCCATCCTCCCCACTCCACCCAACCTCCCCACTCCACCCAACCTCCCCACTCCACCGAACCTCCCCACTCCACCCAACCTCCCCACTTCACCAAACCTCCCCACTTCACCCAACCTCCCCACTTCACCGAACCTCCCCACTCCACCCAACCTCCCCACTCAACCCAACCTCCCCACTCCACCCAACCTCCCCACTTCACCCAACCTCCGCACTCCATCCAACCTCCGCACTCCACCCAATCTCCGCACTCCACCTAACCTCCCCACTTCACCCAACCTCCGCACTCCATCCAACCTCCGCACTCCACCCAACTTCCGCACTCCACCCAACCTCCGCACTCCACCCAACTTTCGCACTCCACCCAACTTCCGCACTCCACCCAACCTCCGCACTCCACCCAAACTCCTCACTCCACCAAACTTCCGCACTCCACCCAACCTCCCCACTCCACCCAACCTCCCCAAATCACCCAACCTCCCCACTCCAACCAACCTCCCCACTCCACCCAACCTCCCCACTCCACCCAACCTCCCCACTTCTCCCAACCTCCCCACTTCACCCAACCTCCCCACTCCACCCAACCTCCTCACTCCACCCAACCTCCCCACTTCACCCTACCTCCCCACTTCACCCAACCTCCCCACTCCACCCAACCTCCCCAAATCACCCAACCTCCCCACTCCACCCAACCTCCCCAAATCACCAAACCTCCCCACTCCATCCAACCTCCCCACTCCACCCAACCTCCCCACTCCACCCAACCTCCCCACTCCACCCAACCTCCCCACTTCACCCTACCTCCTCACTTCTCCCAACCTCCACTACACCCAACCTCCGCACTCCACCCAACCTTCGCACTCAACCCAACCTCCCCACTTCACCCAACCTCCGCACTCCATCCAACCTCCGCACTCTACCCAACCTCCGCACTCCACCCAACCTCCGCACTCCACCCAATCTCCGCACTCCACCTAACCTCCCCACTTCACCCAACCTCCCCACTCCACCCAACCTCCCCACTCCATCCAACCTCCCCACTCCACCCAACCTCCCCGCTTCACCCAACCTCCCCACTCTTCCCAACCTCCGCACTCCACCCAACTTCCGCACTCCACCCAACTTCCGCACTCCACCCAACCTCCGCACTCCACCCAAACTCCGCACTCCACCAAACTTCCGCACTCCACGCAACCTCCCCACTCCAACCAACCTCCCCACTCCACCCAACCTCCCCACTCCACCCAACCTCCCCACTCCATCCAACCTCCCCACTCCACCCAACCTCCCCACTTCACCCAACCTCCCCACTTCACCCAACCTCCCCACTCCTCCCAACCTCCGCACTCCACCCAACTTCCCCACTCCACCCAACCTCCGCACTCCACCCAACCTTCGCACTCAACCCAACCTCCCCACTCCACCCAACCTCCCCACTTCACCCAACCTCCGCACTCCATCCAACCTCCGCACTCCACCCAATCTCCGCACTCCACCTATCCTCCCAACTCCACCCAACCTCCCCACTTCTCCCAACCTCCCCACTTCACCCAATCTCCCCACTCCACCCAACCTCCTCACTCCACCCAACCTCCCCAAATCACCAAACCTCCCCACACCATCCAACCTCCCCACTCCACCCAACCTCCCCACTCCACCCAACGTCCCCACTCCACCCAACCTCCCCACTTCTCCCAACCTCCCCACTTCACCCAACCTCCCCACTCCACCCAACCTCCTCACTCCACCCAACCTCCCCACTTCACCCTACCTCTTCACTTCTCCCAACCTCCCCACTACACCCAACCTCCGCACTCCACCCAACCTTCGCACTCAACCCAACCTCCCCACTTCACCCAACCTCCCAACTCCACCCAATCTCCCCACTTCACCCAACCTCCGCACTCCATCCAACCTCCGCACTCTACCCAACCTCCGCACTCCACCCAACCTCCGCACTCCACCCAACCTCCGCACTCCACCAAACTTCCGCACTCCACGGAACCTCCCCACTCCACCCAACCTCCCCACTCCATCCAACCTCCCCACTCCACCCAACCTCCCCACTTCACCCAACCTTCCCTCTTCACCCAACCTCCCCACTCCTCCCAACCTCCGCACTCCACCCAACTTCCGCACTCCACCCAACTTCCGCACTCCACCCAACCTCCGCACTCCACCCAAACTCCGCACTCCACCAAACTTCCGCACTCCACGCAACCTCCCCACTCCAACCAACCTCCCCACTCCACCCAACCTCCCCACTCCACCCAACCTCTCCACTCCACCCAACCTCCCCACTTCACCCAACCTCCCCATTCCACTATACCTCCCCACTTCACCCAACCTCCCCACTTCACCCAACCTCCCCACTCCTCCCAACCTCCGCACTCCACCCAACCTCCCCACTTCACCCAACCTCCCCACTCCACCCAACCTCCCCAAATCACCCATCCTCCCCACTCCACCCAACCTCCCCACTCCACCCAACCTCCCCACTTCACCCAACCTCCGCACTACACCCAACCTCCGCATTCCACCCAAACTCCGCCCTCCACCCAACCTCCGCACTTCACCCAACCTCCCCACTCCAACCAACCTCCCCACTCCACCCAACCTCCCCACTCCACCCAACCTCCCCACTTCACCCAACCTCCCCATTCCACTATACCTCCCCACTTCACCCAACCTCCCCACTCCACCCAACCTCCCCACTCCATCCAACCTCCGCACTCCACCTAACCTCCCCACTTCACCCAACCTCCCCACTTCACCCAACCTCCCTACTTCACCCAACCTCCCCACTTCACCCAACCTCCCCACTCCACCCAACCTCCCCAAATCACCCAACCTCCCCACTCCACCCAACCTCCCCACTCCACCCAACCTCAGCACTTCAACCAACTTCCGCACTCCACCCAACCTCCGCACTGCACCCAACCTCCCCACTTCACCCAAACTCCCCACTCCACCCAACCTCCGCACTCCACCCAACCTTCGCACTTAACCCAACCTCCCCACTTCACCCAACCTACCAACTCCACCCAACCTCCCCACTTCTCCCAACCTCCGCACTCCATCCAACCTCCGCACTCCACCCAATCTCCGTACTCCACCTAACCTCCCCACTTCACCCAACCTCCCCACTTCACCCAACCTCCCTATTTCACCCAACCTCCCCACTTCACCCAACCTCCCCACTTCACCCAACCTCCCCACTCCACCCAACCTCCCCAAATCACCCATCCTCCCCACTCCATCCAACCTCCCCACTCCACCCAACCTCCCCACTCCACTGAACCTCCCCACTCCACCCAACCTCCCCACTTCACCAAACCTCCCCACTTCACCGAACCTCCCCATTCCACCCAACCTCGGCACTCCACCCAACTTTCGCACTCAACCCAACCTCCCCACTCCACCCAACCTCCCCACTTCACCCAACCTCCGCACTCCATCCAACCTCCGCACTCCACCCAATCTCCGCACTCCACCTAACCTCCCCACTTCACCCAACCTCCGCACTCCATCCAACCTCCGCACTCCACCCAATCTCCGCACTCCACCTAGCCTCCCCACTTCACCCAACCTCCGCACTCCACCCAACCTCCCCACTTCACCCAACCTCCCCACTCCATCCAACCTCCCCACTCCACCCAACCTCCTTCACCCAACCTCCCCACTCCTCCCAACCTCCGCACTCCACCCAACTTCCGCACTCCACCCAACCTCCGCACCCCACCCAAACTCCGCACTCCACCAAACTTCCGCACTCCACGCAACCTCCCCACTCCAACCAACCTCCCCACTCCACCCAACCTCCCCACTCCACCCAACCTCCCCACTCCACCCAACCTCCCCACTTCACCCAACCTCCCCATTCCACTATACCTCCCCACTTCACCCAACCTCCCCACTCCTCCCAACCTCCGCACTCCACCCAACTTCCGCACTCCACCCAACTTCCGCACTCCACCCAACCTCCCCACTTCACCCAACCTCCCCACTTCACCCAACCTCCCCATTCCACTATACCTCCCCACTTCACCCAACCTCCCCACTCCACCCAACCTCCCCACTCCATCCAACCTCCGCACTCCACCCAACCTCCGCACTCCACCCAACCTCCCCACTTCACCCAACTTCCGCACTACACCCAACCTCCGCATTCCACCCAAACTCCGCACTCCACCCAACCTCCCCACTCCACCCAACCTCCCCAAATCACCAAACCTCCCCACTTCACCCAACCTCCCCACTTCACCCAACCTCCCCACTCCACCCAACCTCCGCACTCCACCCAACTTCCGCACTCCACCCAACTTCCGCACTCCACCCAACCTCCGCACTCCACCCAAACTCCGCACTCCACCCAACCTCCGCACTCCACCCAAACTCCGCACTCCACCAAACTTCCGCACTCCACGCAACCTCCCCACTCCAACCAACCTCCCTACTCCACCCAACCTCCCCACTCCACCCAACCTCCGCACTCCACCCAACCTCCCCACTCCTCCCAACCTCCGCACTCCACCCAACTTCCGCACTCCACCCAACTTCCGCACTCCACCCAACCTCCCCACTCCAACCAACCTCCCCACTCCACCCAACCTCCCCACTCCACCCAACCTCCCCACTCCACCCAACCTCCCCACTTCACCCAACCTCCCCATTCCACTATACCTCCCCACTTCACCCAACCTCCCCACTCCACCCAACCTCCCCACTCCATCCAACCTCCGCACTCCACCTAACCTCCCCACTTCACCCAACCTCCCCACTTCACCCAACCTCCCCACTTCACCCAACCTCCCCACTCCACCCAACCTCCCCAAATCACCCATCCTCCCCACTCCACCCAACCTCCCCACTCCACACAACCTCCCCACTCCACCGAACCTCAGCACTCCAACCAACTTCCGCACTCCACCCAACCTCCGCACTCCACCCAACCTCCCCACTTCACCCAAACTCCCCACTCCACACAACCTCCGCACTCCACCCAACCTTCGCACTCAACCCAACCTCCCCACTTCACCCAACCTCCCAACTCCACCCAACCTCCCCACTTCACCCAACCTCCGCACTCCATCCAACCTCCGCACTCCACCCAATCTCCGCACTCCACCTAACCTCCCCACTTCACCCAACCTCCCCACTTCACCCAACCTCCCTACTTCACCCAACCTCCCCACTTCACCCTACCTCCCCACTTCACCCAACCTCCCCACTCCACCCAACCTCCCCAAATCACCCATCCTCCCCACTCCACCCAACCTCCCCACTCCACCCAACCTCCCCACTCCACCGAACCTCCCCACTCCACCCAACCTCCCCACTTCACCAAACCTCCCCACTTCACCCAACCTCCCCACTTCACCGAACCTCCCCACTCCACCCAACCTCCCCACTCAACCCAACCTCCCCACTCCACCCAACCTCCCCACTTCACCCAACCTCCGCACTCCATCCAACCTCCGCACTCCACCCAATCTCCGCACTCCACCTAACCTCCCCACTTCACCCAACCTCCGCACTCCATCCAACCTCCGCACTCCACCCAACTTCCGCACTCCACCCAACCTCCGCACTCCACCCAACTTTCGCACTCCACCCAACTTCCGCACTCCACCCAACCTCCGCACTCCACCCAAACTCCTCACTCCACCAAACTTCCGCACTCCACCCAACCTCCCCACTCCACCCAACCTCCCCAAATCACCCAACCTCCCCACTCCAACCAACCTCCCCACTCCACCCAACCTCCCCACTCCACCCAACCTCCCCACTTCTCCCAACCTCCCCACTTCACCCAACCTCCCCACTCCACCCAACCTCCTCACTCCACCCAACCTCCCCACTTCACCCTACCTCCCCACTTCACCCAACCTCCCCACTCCACCCAACCTCCCCAAATCACCCAACCTCCCCACTCCACCCAACCTCCCCAAATCACCAAACCTCCCCACTCCATCCAACCTCCCCACTCCACCCAACCTCCCCACTCCACCCAACCTCCCCACTCCACCCAACCTCCCCACTTCACCCTACCTCCTCACTTCTCCCAACCTCCCCACTACACCCAACCTCCGCACTCCACCCAACCTTCGCACTCAACCCAACCTCCCCACTTCACCCAACCTCCGCACTCCATCCAACCTCCGCACTCTACCCAACCTCCGCACTCCACCCAACCTCCGCACTCCACCCAATCTCCGCACTCCACCTAACCTCCCCACTTCACCCAACCTCCCCACTCCACCCAACCTCCCCACTCCATCCAACCTCCCCACTCCACCCAACCTCCCCACTTCACCCAACCTCCCCGCTTCACCCAACCTCCCCACTCTTCCCAACCTCCGCACTCCACCCAACCTCCGCACTCCACCCAACCTGCGCACTCCACCAAACTTCCGCACTCCACGGAACCTCCCCACTCCACCCAACCTCCCCACTCCTTCCAACCTCCCCACTCCACCCAACCTCCCCACTTCACCCAACCTTCCCTCTTCACCCAACCTCCCCACTCCTCCCAACCTCCGCACTCCACCCAACTTCCGCACTCCACCCAACTTCCGCACTCCACCCAACCTCCGCACTCCACCCAAACTCCGCACTCCACCAAACTTCCGCACTCCACGCAACCTCCCCACTCCAACCAACCTCCCCACTCCACCCAACCTCCCCACTCCACCCAACCTCTCCACTCCACCCAACCTCCCCACTTCACCCAACCTCCCCATTCCACTATACCTCCCCACTTCACCCAACCTCCCCACTTCACCCAAACTCCCCACTCCACCCAACCTCCCCAAATCACCCATCCTCCCCACTCCACCCAACCTCCCCACTCCACCCAACCTCCCCACTTCACCCAACCTCCGCACTACACCCAACCTCCGCATTCCACCCAAACTCCGCCCTCCACCCAACCTCCGCACTTCACCCAACCTCCCCACTCCAACCAACCTCCCCACTCCACCCAACCTCCCCACTCCACCCAACCTCCCCACTTCACCCAACCTCCCCATTCCACTATACCTCCCCACTTCACCCAACCTCCCCACTCCACCCAACCTCCCCACTCCATCCAACCTCCGCACTCCACCTAACCTCCCCACTTCACCCAACCTCCCCACTTCACCCAACCTCCCTACTTCACCCAACCTCCCCACTTCACCCAACCTCCCCACTCCACCCAACCTCCCCAAATCATCCAACCTCCCCACTCCACCCAACCTCCCCACTCCACCGAACCTCAGCACTTCAACCAACTTCCGCACTCCACCCAACCTCCGCACTGCACCCAACCTCCCCACTTCACCCAAACTCCCCACTCCACCCAACCTCCGCACTCCACCCAACCTTCGCACTTAACCCAACCTCCCCACTTCACCCAACCTACCAACTCCACCCAACCTCCCCACTTCTCCCAACCTCCGCACTCCATCCAACCTCCGCACTCCACCCAATCTCCGCACTCCACCTAACCTCCCCACTTCACCCAACCTCCCCACTTCACCCAACCTCCCTATTTCACCCAACCTCCCCACTTCACCCAACCTCCCCACTTCACCCAACCTCCCCACTCCACCCAACCTCCCCAAATCACCCATCCTCCCCACTCCATCCAACCTCCCCACTCCACCCAACCTCCCCACTCCACTGAACCTCCCCACTCCACCCAACCTCCCCACTTCACCAAACCTCCCCACTTCACCGAACCTCCCCATTCCACCCAACCTCGGCACTCCACCCAACTTTCGCACTCAACCCAACCTCCCCACTCCACCCAACCTCCCCACTTCACCCAACCTCCGCACTCCATCCAACCTCCGCACTCCACCCAATCTCCGCACTCCACCTAACCTCCCCACTTCACCCAACCTCCGCACTCCATCCAACCTCCGCACTCCACCTAGCCTCCCCACTTCACCCAACCTCCGCACTCCACCCAACCTCCCCACTTCACCCAACCTCCCCACTCCATCCAACCTCCCCACTCCACCCAACCTCCTTCACCCAACCTCCCCACTCCTCCCAACCTCCGCACTCCACCCAACTTCCGCACTCCACCCAACCTCCGCACCCCACCCAAACTCCGCACTCCACCAAACTTCCGCACTCCACGCAACCTCCCCACTCCAACCAACCTCCCCACTCCACCCAACCTCCCCACTCCACCCAACCTCCCCACTCCACCCAACCTCCCCACTTCACCCAACCTCCCCATTCCACTATACCTCCCCACTTCACCCAACCTCCCCACTCCTCCCAACCTCCGCACTCCACCCAACTTCCGCACTCCACCCAACTTCCGCACTCCACCCAACCTCCCCACTTCACCCAACCTCCCCACTTCACCCAACCTCCCCATTCCACTATACCTCCCCACTTCACCCAACCTCCCCACTCCACCCAACCTCCCCACTCCATCCAACCTCCGCACTCCACCCAACCTCCGCACTCCACCCAACCTCCCCACTTCACCCAACTTCCGCACTACACCCAACCTCCGCATTCCACCCAAACTCCGCACTCCACCCAACCTCCCCACTCCACCCAACCTCCCCAAATCACCAAACCTCCCCACTTCACCCAACCTCCCCACTTCACCCAACCTCCCCACTCCACCCAACCTCCGCACTCCACCCAACTTCCGCACTCCACCCAACTTCCGCACTCCACCCAACCTCCGCACTCCACCCAAACTCCGCACTCCACCCAACCTCCGCACTCCACCCAAACTCCGCACTCCACCAAACTTCCGCACTCCACGCAACCTCCCCACTCCAACCAACCTCCCTACTCCACCCAACCTCCCCACTCCACCCAACCTCCGCACTCCACCCAACCTCCCCACTCCTCCCAACCTCCGCACTCCACCCAACTTCCGCACTCCACCCAACTTCCGCACTCCACCCAACCTCCCCACTCCAACCAACCTCCCCACTCCACCCAACCTCCCCACTCCACCCAACCTCCCCACTCCACCCAACCTCCCCACTTCACCCAACCTCCCCATTCCACTATACCTCCCCACTTCACCCAACCTCCCCACTCCACCCAACCTCCCCACTCCATCCAACCTCCGCACTCCACCTAACCTCCCCACTTCACCCAACCTCCCCACTTCACCCAACCTCCCCACTTCACCCAACCTCCCCACTCCACCCAACCTCCCCAAATCACCCATCCTCCCCACTCCACCCAACCTCCCCACTCCACACAACCTCCCCACTCCACCGAACCTCAGCACTCCAACCAACTTCCGCACTCCACCCAACCTCCGCACTCCACCCAACCTCCCCACTTCACCCAAACTCCCCACTCCACACAACCTCCGCACTCCACCCAACCTTCGCACTCAACCCAACCTCCCCACTTCACCCAACCTCCCAACTCCACCCAACCTCCCCACTTCACCCAACCTCCGCACTCCATCCAACCTCCGCACTCCACCCAATCTCCGCACTCCACCTAACCTCCCCACTTCACCCAACCTCCCCACTTCACCCAACCTCCCTACTTCACCCAACCTCCCCACTTCACCCTACCTCCCCACTTCACCCAACCTCCCCACTCCACCCAACCTCCCCAAATCACCCATCCTCCCCACTCCACCCAACCTCCCCACTCCACCCAACCTCCCCACTCCACCGAACCTCCCCACTCCACCCAACCTCCCCACTTCACCAAACCTCCCCACTTCACCCAACCTCCCCACTTCACCGAACCTCCCCACTCCACCCAACCTCCCCACTCAACCCAACCTCCCCACTCCACCCAACCTCCCCACTTCACCCAACCTCCGCACTCCATCCAACCTCCGCACTCCACCCAATCTCCGCACTCCACCTAACCTCCCCACTTCACCCAACCTCCGCACTCCATCCAACCTCCGCACTCCACCCAACTTCCGCACTCCACCCAACCTCCGCACTCCACCCAACTTTCGCACTCCACCCAACTTCCGCACTCCACCCAACCTCCGCACTCCACCCAAACTCCTCACTCCACCAAACTTCCGCACTCCACCCAACCTCCCCACTCCACCCAACCTCCCCAAATCACCCAACCTCCCCACTCCAACCAACCTCCCCACTCCACCCAACCTCCCCACTCCACCCAACCTCCCCACTTCTCCCAACCTCCCCACTTCACCCAACCTCCCCACTCCACCCAACCTCCTCACTCCACCCAACCTCCCCACTTCACCCTACCTCCCCACTTCACCCAACCTCCCCACTCCACCCAACCTCCCCAAATCACCCAACCTCCCCACTCCACCCAACCTCCCCAAATCACCAAACCTCCCCACTCCATCCAACCTCCCCACTCCACCCAACCTCCCCACTCCACCCAACCTCCCCACTCCACCCAACCTCCCCACTTCACCCTACCTCCTCACTTCTCCCAACCTCCCCACTACACCCAACCTCCGCACTCCACCCAACCTTCGCACTCAACCCAACCTCCCCACTTCACCCAACCTCCGCACTCCATCCAACCTCCGCACTCTACCCAACCTCCGCACTCCACCCAACCTCCGCACTCCACCCAATCTCCGCACTCCACCTAACCTCCCCACTTCACCCAACCTCCCCACTCCACCCAACCTCCCCACTCCATCCAACCTCCCCACTCCACCCAACCTCCCCACTTCACCCAACCTCCCCGCTTCACCCAACCTCCCCACTCTTCCCAACCTCCGCACTCCACCCAACCTCCGCACTCCACCCAACCTGCGCACTCCACCAAACTTCCGCACTCCACGGAACCTCCCCACTCCACCCAACCTCCCCACTCCTTCCAACCTCCCCACTCCACCCAACCTCCCCACTTCACCCAACCTTCCCTCTTCACCCAACCTCCCCACTCCTCCCAACCTCCGCACTCCACCCAACTTCCGCACTCCACCCAACTTCCGCACTCCACCCAACCTCCGCACTCCACCCAAACTCCGCACTCCACCAAACTTCCGCACTCCACGCAACCTCCCCACTCCAACCAACCTCCCCACTCCACCCAACCTCCCCACTCCACCCAACCTCTCCACTCCACCCAACCTCCCCACTTCACCCAACCTCCCCATTCCACTATACCTCCCCACTTCACCCAACCTCCCCACTTCACCCAAACTCCCCACTCCACCCAACCTCCCCAAATCACCCATCCTCCCCACTCCACCCAACCTCCCCACTCCACCCAACCTCCCCACTTCACCCAACCTCCGCACTACACCCAACCTCCGCATTCCACCCAAACTCCGCCCTCCACCCAACCTCCGCACTTCACCCAACCTCCCCACTCCAACCAACCTCCCCACTCCACCCAACCTCCCCACTCCACCCAACCTCCCCACTTCACCCAACCTCCCCATTCCACTATACCTCCCCACTTCACCCAACCTCCCCACTCCACCCAACCTCCCCACTCCATCCAACCTCCGCACTCCACCTAACCTCCCCACTTCACCCAACCTCCCCACTTCACCCAACCTCCCTACTTCACCCAACCTCCCCACTTCACCCAACCTCCCCACTCCACCCAACCTCCCCAAATCATCCAACCTCCCCACTCCACCCAACCTCCCCACTCCACCGAACCTCAGCACTTCAACCAACTTCCGCACTCCACCCAACCTCCGCACTGCACCCAACCTCCCCACTTCACCCAAACTCCCCACTCCACCCAACCTCCGCACTCCACCCAACCTTCGCACTTAACCCAACCTCCCCACTTCACCCAACCTACCAACTCCACCCAACCTCCCCACTTCTCCCAACCTCCGCACTCCATCCAACCTCCGCACTCCACCCAATCTCCGCACTCCACCTAACCTCCCCACTTCACCCAACCTCCCCACTTCACCCAACCTCCCTATTTCACCCAACCTCCCCACTTCACCCAACCTCCCCACTTCACCCAACCTCCCCACTCCACCCAACCTCCCCAAATCACCCATCCTCCCCACTCCATCCAACCTCCCCACTCCACCCAACCTCCCCACTCCACTGAACCTCCCCACTCCACCCAACCTCCCCACTTCACCAAACCTCCCCACTTCACCGAACCTCCCCATTCCACCCAACCTCCGCACTCCACCCAACTTTCGCACTCAACCCAACCTCCCCACTCCACCCAACCTCCCCACTTCACCCAACCTCCGCACTCCATCCAACCTCCGCACTCCACCCAATCTCCGCACTCCACCTAACCTCCCCACTTCACCCAACCTCCGCACTCCATCCAACCTCCGCACTCCACCCAATCTCCGCACTCCACCTAGCCTCCCCACTTCACCCAACCTCCGCACTCCACCCAACCTCCCCACTTCACCCAACCTCCCCACTCCATCCAACCTCCCCACTCCACCCAACCTCGCCACTCCACCCAACCTCCCCACTCCACCCAACCTTCCCACTTCTCCCAACCTCCCCACTCCACCCAACCTCCTCACTCCACCCAACCTCCCCACTTCACCCTACCTCCTCACTTCTCCCAACCTCCCAACTACACCCAACCTCCGCACTCCACCCAACCTTCGCACTCAACCCAACCTCCCCACTTCACCCAACCTCCGCACTACACCCAACCTCCGCATTCCACCCAAACTCCGCCCTCCACCCAACCTCCGCACTTCACCCAACCTCCCCACTCCAACCAACCTCCCCACTCCACCCAACCTCCCCACTCCACCCAACCTCCCCACTTCACCCAACCTCCCCATTCCACTATACCTCCCCACTTCACCCAACCTCCCCACTCCACCCAACCTCCCCACTCCATCCAACCTCCGCACTCCACCTAACCTCCCCACTTCACCCAACCTCCCCACTTCACCCAACCTCCCTACTTCACCCAACCTCCCCACTTCACCCAACCTCCCCACTCCACCCAACCTCCCCAAATCATCCAACCTCCCCACTCCACCCAACCTCCCCACTCCACCGAACCTCAGCACTTCAACCAACTTCCGCACTCCACCCAACCTCCGCACTGCACCCAACCTCCCCACTTCACCCAAACTCCCCACTCCACCCAACCTCCGCACTCCACCCAACCTTCGCACTTAACCCAACCTCCCCACTTCACCCAACCTACCAACTCCACCCAACCTCCCCACTTCTCCCAACCTCCGCACTCCATCCAACCTCCGCACTCCACCCAATCTCCGCACTCCACCTAACCTCCCCACTTCACCCAACCTCCCCACTTCACCCAACCTCCCTATTTCACCCAACCTCCCCACTTCACCCAACCTCCCCACTTCACCCAACCTCCCCACTCCACCCAACCTCCCCAAATCACCCATCCTCCCCACTCCATCCAACCTCCCCACTCCACCCAACCTCCCCACTCCACTGAACCTCCCCACTCCACCCAACCTCCCCACTTCACCAAACCTCCCCACTTCACCGAACCTCCCCATTCCACCCAACCTCCGCACTCCACCCAACTTTCGCACTCAACCCAACCTCCCCACTCCACCCAACCTCCCCACTTCACCCAACCTCCGCACTCCATCCAACCTCCGCACTCCACCCAATCTCCGCACTCCACCTAACCTCCCCACTTCACCCAACCTCCGCACTCCATCCAACCTCCGCACTCCACCCAATCTCCGCACTCCACCTAGCCTCCCCACTTCACCCAACCTCCGCACTCCACCCAACCTCCCCACTTCACCCAACCTCCCCACTCCATCCAACCTCCCCACTCCACCCAACCTCGCCACTCCACCCAACCTCCCCACTCCACCCAACCTTCCCACTTCTCCCAACCTCCCCACTCCACCCAACCTCCTCACTCCACCCAACCTCCCCACTTCACCCTACCTCCTCACTTCTCCCAACCTCCCAACTACACCCAACCTCCGCACTCCACCCAACCTTCGCACTCAACCCAACCTCCCCACTTCACCCAATCTCCCAACTCCACCCAAACTCCCCACTTCACCCAACCTCCGCACTCCATCCAACCTCCGCACTCTACCCAACCTCCGCACTCCACCCAACCTCCGCACTCCACCCAACCTCCGCACTCCACCAAACTTCCGCACTCCACGCAACCTCCCCACTCCACCCAACCTCCCCACTCCATCCAACCTCCCCACTCCACCCAACCTCCCCACTTCACCCAACCTTCCATCTTCACCCAACCTCCCCACTCCTCCCAACCTCCGCACTCCACCCAACTTCCGCACTCCACCCAACTTCCGCACTCCACCCAACCTCCGCACTCCACCCAAACTCCGCACTCCACCAAACTTCCGCACTCCACGCAACCTCCCCACTCCAACCAACCTCCCCACTCCACCCAACCTCCCCACTCCACCCAACCTCCCCACTCCACCCAACCTCCCCACTTCACCCAACCTCCCCATTCCACTATACCTCCCCACTTCACCCAACCTCCCCACTCCTCCCAACCTCCGCACTCCACCCAACTTCCGCACTCCACCCAACTTCCGCACTCCACCCAACCTCCCCACTTCACCCAACCTCCCCACTTCACCCAACCTCCCCATTCCACTATACCTCCCCACTTCACCCAACCTCCCCACTCCACCCAACCTCCCCACTCCATCCAACCTCCGCACTCCACCCAACCTCCGCACTCCACCCAACCTCCCCACTTCACCCAACTTCCGCACTACACCCAACCTCCGCATTCCACCCAAACTCCGCACTCCACCCAACCTCCGCACTTCACCCAACCTCCGCACTCTACCCAACCTCCGCACTCCACCCAACCTCCGCACTCCACCCAACCTCCGCACTCCACCAAACTTCCGCACTCCACGCAACCTCCCCACTCCACCCAACCTCCCCACTCCATCCAACCTCCCCACTCCACCCAACCTCCCCACTTCACCCAACCTTCCATCTTCACCCAACCTCCCCACTCCTCCCAACCTCCGCACTCCACCCAACTTCCGCACTCCACCCAACTTCCGCACTCCACCCAACCTCCGCACCCCACCCATACTCCGCACTCCACCAAACTTCCGCACTCCACGCAACCTCCCCACTCCAACCAACCTCCCCACTCCACCCAACCTCCCCACTCCACCCAACCTCCCCACTCCACCCAACCTCCCCACTTCACCCAACCTCCCCATTCCACTATACCTCCCCACTTCACCCAACCTCCCCACTCCTCCCAACCTCCGCACTCCACCCAACTTCCGCACTCCACCCAACTTCCGCACTCCACCCAACCTCCCCACTTCACCCAACCTCCCCACTTCACCCAACCTCCCCATTCCACTATACCTCCCCACTTCACCCAACCTCCCCACTCCACCCAACCTCCCCACTCCATCCAACCTCCGCACTCCACCCAACCTCCGCACTCCACCCAACCTCCCCACTTCACCCAACTTCCGCACTACACCCAACCTCCGCATTCCACCCAAACTCCGCACTCCACCCAACCTCCCCACTCCACCCAACCTCCCCAAATCACCAAACCTCCCCACTTCACCCAACCTCCCCACTTCACCCAACCTCCCCACTCCACCCAACCTCCGCACTCCACCCAACTTCCGCACTCCACCCAACTTCCGCACTCCACCCAACCTCCGCACTCCACCCAAACTCCGCACTCCACCCAACCTCCGCACTCCACCCAAACTCCGCACTCCACCAAACTTCCGCACTCCACGCAACCTCCCCACTCCAACCAACCTCTCTACTCCACCCAACCTCCCCACTCCACCCAACCTCCGCACTCCACCCAACCTCCGCACTCCACCCAAACTCCGCACTCCACCAAACTTCCGCACTCCACGCAACCTCCCCTCTCCACCCAACCTCCCCACTCCATCCAACCTCCCCACTCCACCCAACCTCCCCACTTCACCCAACCTCCCCACTTCACCCAACCTCCCCACTCCTCCCAACCTCCGCACTCCACCCAACTTCCGCACTCCACCCAACTTCCGCACTCCACCCAACCTCCCCACTACAACCAACCTCCCCACTCCACCCAACCTCCCCACTCCACCCAACCTCCCCACTCCACCCAACCTCCCCACTTCACCCAACCTCCCCATTCCACTATACCTCCCCACTTCACCCAACCTCCCCACTCCATCCAACCTCCGCACTCCACCTAACCTCCCCACTTCACCCAACCTCCCCACTTCACCCAACCTCCCCACTTCACCCAACCTCCCCACTCCACCCAACCTCCCCAAATCACCCATCCTCCCCACTCCACCCAACCTCCCCACTCCACACAACCTCCCCACTCCACCGAACCTCAGCACTCCAACCAACTTCCGCACTCCACCCAACCTCCGCACTCCACCCAACCTCCCCACTTCACCCAAACTCCCCACTCCACACAACCTCCGCACTCCACCCAACCTTCGCACTCAACCCAACCTCCCCACTTCACCCAACCTCCCAACTCCACCCAACCTCCCCACTTCACCCAACCTCCGCACTCCATCCAACCTCCGCACTCCACCCAATCTCCGCACTCCACCTAACCTCCCCACTTCACCCAACCTCCCCACTTCACCCAACCTCCCCACTTCACCCTACCTCCCCACTTCACCCAACCTCCCCACTCCACCCAACCTCCCCAAATCACCCATCCTCCCCACTCCACCCAACCTCCCCACTCCACCCAACCTCCCCACTCCACCGAACCTCCCCACTCCACCCAACCTCCCCACTTCACCAAACCTCCCCACTTCACCCAACCTCCCCACTTCACCGAACCTCCCCACTCCACCCAACCTCCCCACTCAACCCAACCTCCCCACTCCACCCAACCTCCCCACTTCACCCAACCTCCGCACTCCATCCAACCTCCGCACTCCACCCAATCTCCGCACTCCACCTAACCTCCCCACTTCACCCAACCTCCGCACTCCATCCAACCTCCGCACTCCACCCAACTTCCGCACTCCACCCAACCTCCGCACTCCACCCAACTTTCGCACTCCACCCAACTTCCGCACTCCACCCAACCTCCGCACTCCACCCAAACTCCTCACTATACCAAACTTCCGCACTCCACCCAACCTCCCCACTCCACCCAACCTCCCCAAATCACCCAACCTCCCCACTCCAACCAACCTCCCCACTCCACCCAACCTCCCCACTCCACCCAACCTCCCCACTTCTCCCAACCTCCCCACTTCACCCAACCTCCCCACTCCACCCAACCTCCTCACTCCACCCAACCTCCCCACTTCACCCTACCTCCCCACTTCACCCAACCTCCCCACTCCACCCAACCTCCCCAAATCACCCAACCTCCCCACTCCACCCAACCTCCCCAAATCACCAAACCTCCCCACTCCATCCAACCTCCCCACTCCACCCAACCTCCCCACTCCACCCAACCTCCCCACTCCACCCAACCTCCCCACTTCACCCTACCTCCTCACTTCTCCCAACCTCCCCACTCCACCCAACCTCCCCACTCCATCCAACCTCCCCACTCCACCCAACCTCCCCACTTCACCCAACCTCCCCGCTTCACCCAACCTCCCCACTCTTCCCAACCTCCGCACTCCACCCAACTTCCGCACTCCACCCAACTTCCGCACTCCACCCGACCTCCGCACTCCACCCAAACTCCGCACTCCACCAAACTTCCGCACTCCACGCAACCTCCCCACTCCAACCAACCTCCCCACTCCACCCAACCTCCCCACTCCACCCAACCTCCCCACTCCACCCAACCTCCCCACTCCATCCAACCTCCCCACTCCACCCAACCTCCCCACTTCACCCAACCTCCCCACTTCACCCAACCTCCCCACTCCTCCCAACCTCCGCACTCCACCCAACTTCCCCACTCCACCCAACCTCCGCACTCCACCCAACCTTCGCACCCAACCCAACCTCCCCACTCCACCCAACCTCCCCACTTCACCCAACCTCCGCACTCCACCTATCCTCCCAACTCCACCCAACCTCCCCACTTCTCCCAACCTCCCCACTTCACCCAATCTCCCCACTCCACCCAACCTCCTCACTCCACCCAACCTCCCCAAATCACCAAACCTCCCCACACCATCCAACCTCCCCACTCCACCCAACCTCCCCACTCCACCCAACGTCCCCACTCCACCCAACCTCCCCACTTCTCCCAACCTCCCCACTTCACCCAACCTCCCCACTCCACCCAACCTCCTCACTCCACCCAACCTCCCCACTTCACCCTACCTCTTCACTTCTCCCAACCTCCCCACTACACCCAACCTCCGCACTCCACCCAACCTTCGCACTCAACCCAACCTCCCCACTTCACCCAACCTCCCAACTCCACCCAATCTCCCCACTTCACCCAACCTCCGCACTCCATCCAACCTCCGCACTCTACCCAACCTCCGCACTCCACCCAACCTCCGCACTCCACCCAACCTCCGCACTCCACCAAACTTCCGCACTCCACGGAACCTCCCCACTCCACCCAACCTCCCCACTCCATCCAACCTCCCCACTCCACCCAACCTCCCCACTTCACCCAACCTTCCCTCTTCACCCAACCTCCCCACTCCTCCCAACCTCCGCACTTCACCCAACTTCCGCACTCCACCCAACTTCCGCACTCCACCCAACCTCCGCACTCCACCCAAACTCCGCACTCCACCAAACTTCCGCACTCCACGCAACCTCCCCACTCCAACCAACCTCCCCACTCCACCCAACCTCCCCACTCCACCCAACCTCTCCACTCCACCCAACCTCCCCACTTCACCCAACCTCCCCATTCCACTATACCTCCCCACTTCACCCAACCTCCCCACTTCACCCAACCTCCCCACTCCTCCCAACCTCCGCACTCCACCCAACCTCCCCACTTCACCCAAACTCCCCACTCCACCCAACCTCCCCAAATCACCCATCCTCCCCACTCCACCCAACCTCCCCACTCCACCCAACCTCCCCACTTCACCCAACCTCCGCACTACACCCAACCTCCGCATTCCACCCAAACTCCGCCCTCCACCCAACCTCCGCACTTCACCCAACCTCCCCACTCCAACCAACCTCCCCACTCCACCCAACCTCCCCACTCCACCCAACCTCCCCACTTCACCCAACCTCCCCATTCCACTATACCTCCCCACTTCACCCAACCTCCCCACTCCACCCAACCTCCCCACTCCATCCAACCTCCGCACTCCACCTAACCTCCCCACTTCACCCAACCTCCCCACTTCACCCAACCTCCCTACTTCACCCAACCTCCCCACTTCACCCAACCTCCCCACTCCACCCAACCTCCCCAAATCATCCAACCTCCCCACTCCACCCAACCTCCCCACTCCACCGAACCTCAGCACTTCAACCAACTTCCGCACTCCACCCAACCTCCGCACTGCACCCAACCTCCCCAATTCACCCAAACTCCCCGCTCCACCCAACCTCCGCACTCCACCCAACCTTCGCACTTAACCCAACCTCCCCACTTCACCCAACCTACCAACTCCACCCAACCTCCCCACTTCTCCCAACCTCCGCACTCCATCCAACCTCCGCACTCCACCCAATCTCCGCACTCCACCTAACCTCCCCACTTCACCCAACCTCCCCACTTCACCCAACCTCCCTATTTCACCCAACCTCCCCACTTCACCCAACCTCCCCACTCCACCCAACCTCCCCACTCCACCCAACCTCCCCACTCCACCCAACCTCCCCACTCCATCCAACCTCCCCACTCCACCCAACCTCCCCACTTCACCCAACCTCCCCACTTCACCCAACCTCCCCACTCCTCCCAACCTCCGCACTCCACCCAACTTCCCCACTCCACCCAACCTCCGCACTCCACCCAACCTTCGCACCCAACCCAACCTCCCCACTCCACCCAACCTCCCCACTTCACCCAACCTCCGCACTCCACCTATCCTCCCAACTCCACCCAACCTCCCCACTTCTCCCAACCTCCCCACTTCACCCAATCTCCCCACTCCACCCAACCTCCTCACTCCACCCAACCTCCCCAAATCACCAAACCTCCCCACACCATCCAACCTCCCCACTCCACCCAACCTCCCCACTCCACCCAACGTCCCCACTCCACCCAACCTCCCCACTTCTCCCAACCTCCCCACTTCACCCAACCTCCCCACTCCACCCAACCTCCTCACTCCACCCAACCTCCCCACTTCACCCTACCTCTTCACTTCTCCCAACCTCCCCACTACACCCAACCTCCGCACTCCACCCAACCTTCGCACTCAACCCAACCTCCCCACTTCACCCAACCTCCCAGCTCCACCCAATCTCCCCACTTCACCCAACCTCCGCACTCCATCCAACCTCCGCACTCTACCCAACCTCCGCACTCCACCCAACCTCCGCACTCCACCCAACCTCCGCACTCCACCAAACTTCCGCACTCCACGGAACCTCCCCACTCCACCCAACCTCCCCACTCCATCCAACCTCCCCACTCCACCCAACCTCCCCACTTCACCCAACCTTCCCTCTTCACCCAACCTCCCCACTCCTCCCAACCTCCGCACTTCACCCAACTTCCGCACTCCACCCAACTTCCGCACTCCACCCAACCTCCGCACTCCACCCAAACTCCGCACTCCACCAAACTTCCGCACTCCACGCAACCTCCCCACTCCAACCAACCTCCCCACTCCACCCAACCTCCCCACTCCACCCAACCTCTCCACTCCACCCAACCTCCCCACTTCACCCAACCTCCCCATTCCACTATACCTCCCCACTTCACCCAACCTCCCCACTTCACCCAACCTCCCCACTCCTCCCAACCTCCGCACTCCACCCAACCTCCCCACTTCACCCAAACTCCCCACTCCACCCAACCTCCCCAAATCACCCATCCTCCCCACTCCACCCAACCTCCCCACTCCACCCAACCTCCCCACTTCACCCAACCTCCGCACTACACCCAACCTCCGCATTCCACCCAAACTCCGCCCTCCACCCAACCTCCGCACTTCACCCAACCTCCCCACTCCAACCAACCTCCCCACTCCACCCAACCTCCCCACTCCACCCAACCTCCCCACTTCACCCAACCTCCCCATTCCACTATACCTCCCCACTTCACCCAACCTCCCCACTCCACCCAACCTCCCCACTCCATCCAACCTCCGCACTCCACCTAACCTCCCCACTTCACCCAACCTCCCCACTTCACCCAACCTCCCTACTTCACCCAACCTCCCCACTTCACCCAACCTCCCCACTCCACCCAACCTCCCCAAATCATCCAACCTCCCCACTCCACCCAACCTCCCCACTCCACCGAACCTCAGCACTTCAACCAACTTCCGCACTCCACCCAACCTCCGCACTGCACCCAACCTCCCCAATTCACCCAAACTCCCCGCTCCACCCAACCTCCGCACTCCACCCAACCTTCGCACTTAACCCAACCTCCCCACTTCACCCAACCTACCAACTCCACCCAACCTCCCCACTTCTCCCAACCTCCGCACTCCATCCAACCTCCGCACTCCACCCAATCTCCGCACTCCACCTAACCTCCCCACTTCACCCAACCTCCCCACTTCACCCAACCTCCCTATTTCACCCAACCTCCCCACTTCACCCAACCTCCCCACTTCACCCAACCTCCCCACTCCACCCAACCTCCCCAAATCACCCATCCTCCCCACTCCATCCAACCTCCCCACTCCACCCAACCTCCCCACTCCACTGAACCTCCCCACTCCACCCAACCTCCCCACTTCACCAAACCTCCCCACTTCACCGAACCTCCCCATTCCACCCAACCTCCGCACTCCACCCAACTTTCGCACTCAACCCAACCTCCCCACTCCACCCAACCTCCCCACTTCACCCAACCTCCGCACTCCATCCAACCTCCGCACTCCACCCAATCTCCGCACTCCACCTAACCTCCCCACTTCACCCAACCTCCGCACTCCATCCAACCTCCGCACTCCACCCAATCTCCGCACTCCACCTAGCCTCCCCACTTCACCCAACCTCCGCACTCCACCCAACCTCCCCACTTCACCCAACCTCCCCACTCCATCCAACCTCCCCACTCCACCCAACCTCGCCACTCCACCCAACCTCCCCACTCCACCCAACCTTCCCACTTCTCCCAACCTCCCCACTCCACCCAACCTCCTCACTCCACCCAACCTCCCCACTTCACCCTACCTCCTCACTTCTCCCAACCTCCCAACTACACCCAACCTCCGCACTCCACCCAACCTTCGCACTCAACCCAACCTCCCCACTTCACCCAACCTCCGCACTACACCCAACCTCCGCATTCCACCCAAACTCCGCCCTCCACCCAACCTCCGCACTTCACCCAACCTCCCCACTCCAACCAACCTCCCCACTCCACCCAACCTCCCCACTCCACCCAACCTCCCCACTTCACCCAACCTCCCCATTCCACTATACCTCCCCACTTCACCCAACCTCCCCACTCCACCCAACCTCCCCACTCCATCCAACCTCCGCACTCCACCTAACCTCCCCACTTCACCCAACCTCCCCACTTCACCCAACCTCCCTACTTCACCCAACCTCCCCACTTCACCCAACCTCCCCACTCCACCCAACCTCCCCAAATCATCCAACCTCCCCACTCCACCCAACCTCCCCACTCCACCGAACCTCAGCACTTCAACCAACTTCCGCACTCCACCCAACCTCCGCACTGCACCCAACCTCCCCACTTCACCCAAACTCCCCACTCCACCCAACCTCCGCACTCCACCCAACCTTCGCACTTAACCCAACCTCCCCACTTCACCCAACCTACCAACTCCACCCAACCTCCCCACTTCTCCCAACCTCCGCACTCCATCCAACCTCCGCACTCCACCCAATCTCCGCACTCCACCTAACCTCCCCACTTCACCCAACCTCCCCACTTCACCCAACCTCCCTATTTCACCCAACCTCCCCACTTCACCCAACCTCCCCACTTCACCCAACCTCCCCACTCCACCCAAACTCCCCAAATCACCCATCCTCCCCACTCCATCCAACCTCCCCACTCCACCCAACCTCCCCACTCCACTGAACCTCCCCACTCCACCCAACCTCCCCACTTCACCAAACCTCCCCACTTCACCGAACCTCCCCATTCCACCCAACCTCCGCACTCCACCCAACTTTCGCACTCAACCCAACCTCCCCACTCCACCCAACCTCCCCACTTCACCCAACCTCCGCACTCCATCCAACCTCCGCACTCCACCCAATCTCCGCACTCCACCTAACCTCCCCACTTCACCCAACCTCCGCACTCCATCCAACCTCCGCACTCCACCCAATCTCCGCACTCCACCTAGCCTCCCCACTTCACCCAACCTCCGCACTCCACCCAACCTCCCCACTTCACCCAACCTCCCCACTCCATCCAACCTCCCCACTCCACCCAACCTCGCCACTCCACCCAACCTCCCCACTCCACCCAACCTTCCCACTTCTCCCAACCTCCCCACTCCACCCAACCTCCTCACTCCACCCAACCTCCCCACTTCACCCTACCTCCTCACTTCTCCCAACCTCCCAACTACACCCAACCTCCGCACTCCACCCAACCTTCGCACTCAACCCAACCTCCCCACTTCACCCAACCTCCCAACTCCACCCAAACTCCCCACTTCACCCAACCTCCGCACTCCATCCAACCTCCGCACTCTACCCAACCTCCGCACTCCACCCAACCTCCGCACTCCACCCAACCTCCGCACTCCACCAAACTTCCGCACTCCACGCAACCTCCCCACTCCACCCAACCTCCCCACTCCATCCAACCTCCCCACTCCACCCAACCTCCCCACTTCACCCAACCTTCCATCTTCACCCAACCTCCCCACTCCTCCCAACCTCCGCACTCCACCCAACTTCCGCACTCCACCCAACTTCCGCACTCCACCCAACCTCCGCACTCCACCCAAACTCCGCACTCCACCAAACTTCCGCACTCCACGCAACCTCCCCACTCCAACCAACCTCCCCACTCCACCCAACCTCCCCACTCCACCCAACCTCCCCACTCCACCCAACCTCCCCACTTCACCCAACCTCCCCATTCCACTATACCTCCCCACTTCACCCAACCTCCCCACTCCTCCCAACCTCCGCACTCCACCCAACTTCCGCACTCCACCCAACTTCCGCACTCCACCCAACCTCCCCACTTCACCCAACCTCCCCACTTCACCCAACCTCCCCATTCCACTATACCTCCCCACTTCACCCAACCTCCCCACTCCACCCAACCTCCCCACTCCATCCAACCTCCGCACTCCACCTAACCTCCCCACTTCACCCAACCTCCCCACTTCACCCAACCTCCCTACTTCACCCAACCTCCCCACTTCACCCAACCTCCCCACTCCACCCAACCTCCCCAAATCATCCAACCTCCCCACTCCACCCAACCTCCCCACTCCACCGAACCTCAGCACTTCAACCAACTTCCGCACTCCACCCAACCTCCGCACTGCACCCAACCTCCCCACTTCACCCAAACTCCCCACTCCACCCAACCTCCGCACTCCACCCAACCTTCGCACTTAACCCAACCTCCCCACTTCACCCAACCTACCAACTCCACCCAACCTCCCCACTTCTCCCAACCTCCGCACTCCATCCAACCTCCGCACTCCACCCAATCTCCGCACTCCACCTAACCTCCCCACTTCACCCAACCTCCCCACTTCACCCAACCTCCCTATTTCACCCAACCTCCCCACTTCACCCAACCTCCCCACTTCACCCAACCTCCCCACTCCACCCAACCTCCCCAAATCACCCATCCTCCCCACTCCATCCAACCTCCCCACTCCACCCAACCTCCCCACTCCACTGAACCTCCCCACTCCACCCAACCTCCCCACTTCACCAAACCTCCCCACTTCACCGAACCTCCCCATTCCACCCAACCTCCGCACTCCACCCAACTTTCGCACTCAACCCAACCTCCCCACTCCACCCAACCTCCCCACTTCACCCAACCTCCGCACTCCATCCAACCTCCGCACTCCACCCAATCTCCGCACTCCACCTAACCTCCCCACTTCACCCAACCTCCGCACTCCATCCAACCTCCGCACTCCACCCAATCTCCGCACTCCACCTAGCCTCCCCACTTCACCCAACCTCCGCACTCCACCCAACCTCCCCACTTCACCCAACCTCCCCACTCCATCCAACCTCCCCACTCCACCCAACCTCGCCACTCCACCCAACCTCCCCACTCCACCCAACCTTCCCACTTCTCCCAACCTCCCCACTCCACCCAACCTCCTCACTCCACCCAACCTCCCCACTTCACCCTACCTCCTCACTTCTCCCAACCTCCCAACTACACCCAACCTCCGCACTCCACCCAACCTTCGCACTCAACCCAACCTCCCCACTTCACCCAACCTCCCAACTCCACCCAAACTCCCCACTTCACCCAACCTCCGCACTCCATCCAACCTCCGCACTCTACCCAACCTCCGCACTCCACCCAACCTCCGCACTCCACCCAACCTCCGCACTCCACCAAACTTCCGCACTCCACGCAACCTCCCCACTCCACCCAACCTCCCCACTCCATCCAACCTCCCCACTCCACCCAACCTCCCCACTTCACCCAACCTTCCATCTTCACCCAACCTCCCCACTCCTCCCAACCTCCGCACTCCACCCAACTTCCGCACTCCACCCAACTTCCGCACTCCACCCAACCTCCGCACTCCACCCAAACTCCGCACTCCACCAAACTTCCGCACTCCACGCAACCTCCCCACTCCAACCAACCTCCCCACTCCACCCAACCTCCCCACTCCACCCAACCTCCCCACTCCACCCAACCTCCCCACTTCACCCAACCTCCCCATTCCACTATACCTCCCCACTTCACCCAACCTCCCCACTCCTCCCAACCTCCGCACTCCACCCAACTTCCGCACTCCACCCAACTTCCGCACTCCATCCAACCTCCCCACTCCAACCAACCTCCCCACTCTACCCAACCTCCCCACTCCACCCAACCTCCCCACTTCACCCAACCTCCCCACTTCACCCAACCTCCCCATTCCACTATACCTCCCCACTTCACCCAACCTCCCCACTCCACCCAACCTCCCCACTCCATCCAACCTCCGCACTCCACCCAACCTCCGCACTCCACCCAACCTCCCCACTTCACCCAACTTCCGCACTCCATCCAACCTCCGCACTCCACCCAACCTACGCACTCCACCCAACCTCCCCACTCCAACCAACCTCCCCACTCCACCCAACCTCCGCACTCCACCCAACCTCCGCACTCCACCCAAACTCCGCACTCCACCAAACTTCCGCACTCCACCCAACCTCCCCACTTCACCCAACCTCCCCGCTTCACCCAACCTCCCCACTCTTCCCAACCTCCGCACTCCACCCAACTTCCGCACTCCACCCAACTTCCCCACTCCATCCAACCTCCGCACACCACCCAACCTCCGCACTCCACCCAAACTCCGCACTCCACCAAACTTCCGCACTCCACGCAACCTCCCCACTCCAACCAACCTCCCCACTCCACCCAACCTCCCCACTCCACCCAACCTCCCCACTCCACCCAACTTCCCCACTCCATCCAACCTCCCCACTCCACCCAACCTCCCCACTTCACCCAACCTCCCCACTTCACCCAACCTCCCCACTCCTCCCAACCTCCGCACTCCACCCAACTTCCCCATTCCACCCAACCTCCGCACTCCACCCAACCTTCGCACTCAACCCAACCTCCCCACTCCACCCAACCTCCCCACTTCACCCAACCTCCGCACTCCATCCAACCTCCGCACTCCACCCAATATCCGCACTCCACCTAACCTCCCCACTTCACCCAACCTCCGCACTCCATCCAACCTCCGCACTCCACCCAACCTCCGCACTCCACCCAACCTCCGCACTCCACCCAACTTCCGCACTCCACCCAACTTCCGCACTCCACCCAACCTCCGCACTCCACACAACCTCCCCACTTCACCCAACTTCCGCACAACACCTAACCTCCGCATTCCACCCAAACTCCGCACTCCACCCAACCTCCGCACTTCACCCAACCTCCCCACTCCACCCAACCTCCCTACTTCACCCAACCTCCGCACTCCATCCAACCTCCGCACTCCACCCAATCTCCGCACTCCACCTAACCTCCCCACTTCACCCAACCTCCGCACTCCATCCAACCTCCGCACTCCACCCAACCTACGCACTCCACGCAACCTCCCCACTCCAACCAACCTCCCCACTCCACCCAACCTCCGCACTCCACCCAACCTCCGCACTCCACCCAAACTCCGCACTCCACCAAACTTCCGCACTCCACGCAATCTCCCCTCTCCACCCAACCTCCCCACTCCATCCAACCTCCCCACTCCACCCAACCTCCCCAATTCACCCAACCTCCCCACTTCACCCAACCTCCCCACTCCTCCCAACCTCCGCACTCCACCCAACTTCCGCACTCCACCCAACTTCCGCACTCCACCCAACCTCCCCACTCCAACCAACCTCCCCTCTCCACCCAACCTCCCCACTCCACCCAAACTCCCCACTCCACCCAACCTCCCCACTTCACCCAACCTCCCCATTCCACTATACCTCCCCACTTCACCCAACCTCTCCACTTCACCCAACCTCCCTACTTCACCCAACCTCCCCACTTCACCCAACTTCCCCACTTCACCCAACCTCCCCACTCCACCCAACCTCCCCAAATCACCCATCCTCCCCACTCCACCCAACCTCCCCACTCCACCCAACCTCCCCACTCCACCGAACCTCAGCACTCCAACCAACTTCCGCACTCCACCCAACCTCCGCACTCCACCCAACCTCCCCACTTCACCCAAACTCCCCACTCCACCCAACCTCCGCACTCCACCCAACCTTCGCACTCAACCCAACCTCCCCACTTCACCCAACCTCCCAACTCCACCCAACCTCCCCACTTCACCCAACCTCCGCACTCCATCCAATCTCCGCACTCCACCTAGCCTCCCCACTTCACCCAACCTCCCCACTTCACCCAACCTCCCTACTTCACCCAACCTCCCCACTTCACCCAACCTCCCCACTCCACCCAACCTCCCCAAATCACCCATCCTCCCCACTCCACCCAACCTCCCCACTCCACACTACCTCCCCACTCCACCGAACCTCCCCACTCCACCCAACCTCCCCACTTCACCCAAACTCGGCACTCCATCCAACCTCCCCACTCCAGCCAACCTCAGCACTCCAACCAACTTCCGCACTCCACCCAACCTCCGCACTCCACACAACCTCCCCACTTCACCCAACTTCCGCACTACACCTAACCTCCGCATTCCACCCAAACTCCGCACTCCACCCAACCTCCGCACTTCACCCAACCTCCCCACTCCACCCAACCTCCCTACTTCACCCAACCTCCGCACTCCATCCAACCTCCGCACTCCACCCAATCTCCGCACTCCACCTAACCTCCCCACTTCACCCAACCTCCGCACTCCATCCAACCTCCGCGCTCCACCCAACCTCCGCACTCCACCCAACCTCCCCACTCCACCCAACCTCCCCACTTCACCCAACCTCCCCACTTCACCCAACCTTCCCTCTCCACCCAACCTCCGCACTCCACCCAACTTCCGCACTCCACCCAAATTCCGCACTCCACCCAACCTCCGCACTCCACCCAAACTCCGCACTCCACCCAACCTCCGCACTCCACCCAACCTCCCCACTTCACCTAAACTCCCCAATCCACCCAACCTCCGCACTCCACCCAACCTTCGCACTCAACCCAACCTCCCCACTTCACCCAACCTCCCACCTCCACCCAACCTCCCCACTTCACCCAACCTCCGCACTCCATCCAACCTCCGCACTCCACCCAATCTCCGCACTCCACCTAACCTCCCCACTTCACCCAACCTCCCCACTTCACCCAACCTCCCTACTTCACCCAACCTCCCCACTTCACCCAACCTCCCCACTTCACCCAACCTCCCCACTCCACCCAACCTCCCCAAATCACCCATCCTCCCCACTCCACCCAACCTCCCCACTCCACCCAACCTCCCCACTCCACCGAACCTCCCCACTCCACCCAACCTCCCCACTTCACCAAACCTCCCCACTTCACCCAACCTCCCCACTTCACCGAACCTCCCCACTCCATCCAACCTCCCCACTCAACCCAACCTCCCCACTCCACCCAACCTCCCCACTTCACCCAACCTCCGCACTCCATCCAACCTCCGCACTCCACCCAATCTCCGCACTCCACCTAACCTCCCCACTTCACCCAACCTCCGCACTCCATCCAACCTCCGCACTCCACCCAACTTCCGCACTCCACCCAACCTCCGCACTCCACCCAACTTTCGCACTCCACCCAACTTCCGCACTCCACCCAACCTCCCCACTTCACCCAACCTCCCCACTCCACCCAACCTCCCCACTCCACCCAACCTCCCCACTCCACCCAACCTCCCCACTCCACCCAACCTTCCCACTTCTCCCAACCTCCCCACTTCACCCAACCTCCCCACTCCATCCAACTTCCCCATTCCACCCAACCTCCGCACTCCACCCAACCTTCGCACTCAACCCAACCTCCCCACTCCACCCAACCTCCCCACTTCACCCAACCTCCGCACTCCATCCAACCTCCGCACTCCACCCAATCTCCGCACTCCACCTAACCTCCCCACTTCACCCAACCTCCGCACTCCATCCAACCTCCGCACTCCACCCAACCTCCGCACTCCACCCAACCTCCGCACTCCACCCAACTTCCGCACTCCACCCAACTTCCGCACTCCACCCAACCTCCGCACTCTACCCAACCTCCCAACTCCACCCAACCTCCCCACTTCTCCCAACCTCCCCACTTCACCCAACCTCCCCACTCCACCCAACCTCCTCACTCCACCCAACCTCCCCACTCCACCCTACCTCCCCACTTCACCCAACCTCCCCACTGCACCCAACCTCCCCAAATCACCAAACCTCCCCACTCCATCCAACCTCCCCACTCCACCCAACCTCCCCACTCCACCCAACCTCCCCACTCCACCCAACCTCCCCACTTCTGCCAACCTCCCCACTCCACCAAACCTCCGCACTCCACCCAACCTTCGCACTCAACCCAACCTCCCCACTTCACCCAACCTCCCAACTCCACCCAACCTTCGCACTCAACCCAATCTCCCCACTTCACCCAACCTCCGCACTCCATCCAACCTCCGCACTCTACCCAACCTCCGCACTCCACCCAACCTCCGCACTCCACCCAACCTCCGCACTCCACCAAACTTCCGCACTCCACGGAACCTCCCCACTCCACCCAACCTCCCCACTCCATCCAACCTCCCCACTCCACCCAACCTCCCCACTTCACCCAACCTTCCATCTTCACCCAACCTCCCCACTCCTCCCAACCTCCGCACTCCACCCAACCTCAGCACTCCAACCAACTTCCGCACTCCACCCAACCTCCGCACTCCACACAACCTCCCCACTTCACCCAACTTCCGCACTACACCTAACCTCCGCATTCCACCCAAACTCCGCACTCCACCCAACCTCCGCACTTCACCCAACCTCCCCACTCCACCCAACCTCCCTACTTCACCCAACCTCCGCACTCCATCCAACCTCCGCACTCCACCCAATCTCCGCACTCCACCTAACCTCCCCACTTCACCCAACCTCCGCACTCCATCCAACCTCCGCGCTCCACCCAACCTCCGCACTCCACCCAACCTCCCCACTCCACCCAACCTCCCCACTTCACCCAACCTCCCCACTTCACCCAACCTTCCCTCTCCACCCAACCTCCGCACTCCACCCAACTTCCGCACTCCACCCAAATTCCGCACTCCACCCAACCTCCGCACTCCACCCAAACTCCGCACTCCACCCAACCTCCGCACTCCACCCAACCTCCCCACTTCACCTAAACTCCCCAATCCACCCAACCTCCGCACTCCACCCAACCTTCGCACTCAACCCAACCTCCCCACTTCACCCAACCTCCCACCTCCACCCAACCTCCCCACTTCACCCAACCTCCGCACTCCATCCAACCTCCGCACTCCACCCAATCTCCGCACTCCACCTAACCTCCCCACTTCACCCAACCTCCCCACTTCACCCAACCTCCCTACTTCACCCAACCTCCCCACTTCACCCAACCTCCCCACTTCACCCAACCTCCCCACTCCACCCAACCTCCCCAAATCACCCATCCTCCCCACTCCACCCAACCTCCCCACTCCACCCAACCTCCCCACTCCACCGAACCTCCCCACTCCACCCAACCTCCCCACTTCACCAAACCTCCCCACTTCACCCAACCTCCCCACTTCACCGAACCTCCCCACTCCATCCAACCTCCCCACTCAACCCAACCTCCCCACTCCACCCAACCTCCCCACTTCACCCAACCTCCGCACTCCATCCAACCTCCGCACTCCACCCAATCTCCGCACTCCACCTAACCTCCCCACTTCACCCAACCTCCGCACTCCATCCAACCTCCGCACTCCACCCAACTTCCGCACTCCACCCAACCTCCGCACTCCACCCAACTTTCGCACTCCACCCAACTTCCGCACTCCACCCAACCTCCCCACTTCACCCAACCTCCCCACTCCACCCAACCTCCCCACTCCACCCAACCTCCCCACTCCACCCAACCTCCCCACTCCACCCAACCTTCCCACTTCTCCCAACCTCCCCACTTCACCCAACCTCCCCACTCCATCCAACTTCCCCATTCCACCCAACCTCCGCACTCCACCCAACCTTCGCACTCAACCCAACCTCCCCACTCCACCCAACCTCCCCACTTCACCCAACCTCCGCACTCCATCCAACCTCCGCACTCCACCCAATCTCCGCACTCCACCTAACCTCCCCACTTCACCCAACCTCCGCACTCCATCCAACCTCCGCACTCCACCCAACCTCCGCACTCCACCCAACCTCCGCACTCCACCCAACTTCCGCACTCCACCCAACTTCCGCACTCCACCCAACCTCCGCACTCTACCCAACCTCCCAACTCCACCCAACCTCCCCACTTCTCCCAACCTCCCCACTTCACCCAACCTCCCCACTCCACCCAACCTCCTCACTCCACCCAACCTCCCCACTCCACCCTACCTCCCCACTTCACCCAACCTCCCCACTGCACCCAACCTCCCCAAATCACCAAACCTCCCCACTCCATCCAACCTCCCCACTCCACCCAACCTCCCCACTCCACCCAACCTCCCCACTCCACCCAACCTCCCCACTTCTGCCAACCTCCCCACTCCACCAAACCTCCGCACTCCACCCAACCTTCGCACTCAACCCAACCTCCCCACTTCACCCAACCTCCCAACTCCACCCAACCTTCGCACTCAACCCAATCTCCCCACTTCACCCAACCTCCGCACTCCATCCAACCTCCGCACTCTACCCAACCTCCGCACTCCACCCAACCTCCGCACTCCACCCAACCTCCGCACTCCACCAAACTTCCGCACTCCACGGAACCTCCCCACTCCACCCAACCTCCCCACTCCATCCAACCTCCCCACTCCACCCAACCTCCCCACTTCACCCAACCTTCCATCTTCACCCAACCTCCCCACTCCTCCCAACCTCCGCACTCCACCCAACTTCCGCACTCCACCCAACTTCCGCACTCCACCCAACCTCCGCACTCCACCCAAACTCCGCACTCCACCAAACTTCCGCACTCCACGCAACCTCCCCACTCCAACCAACCTCCCCACTCCACCCAACCTCCCCACTCCACCCAACCTCCCCACTCCACCCAACCTCCCCACTTCACCCAACCTCCCCATTCCACTATACCTCCCCACTTCACCCAACCTCCCCACTCCTCCCAACCTCCGCACTCCACCCAACTTCCGCACTCCACCCAACTTCCGCACTCCACCCAACCTCCCCACTCCAACCAACCTCCCCACTCTACCCAACCTCCCCACTCCACCCAACCTCCCCACTTCACCCAACCTCCCCACTTCACCCAACCTCCCCATTCCACTATACCTCCCCACTTCACCCAACCTCCCCACTCCACCCAACCTCCCCACTCCATCCAACCTCCGCACTCCACCCAACCTCCGCACTCCACCCAACCTCCCCACTTCACCCAACTTCCGCACTCCATCCAACCTCCGCACTCCACCCAACCTACGCACTCCACCCAACCTCCCCACTCCAACCAACCTCCCCACTCCACCCAACCTCCGCACTCCACCCAACCTCCGCACTCCACCCAAACTCCGCACTCCACCAAACTTCCGCACTCCACCCAACCTCCCCACTTCACCCAACCTCCCCGCTTCACCCAACCTCCCCACTCTTCCCAACCTCCGCACTCCACCCAACTTCCGCACTCCACCCAACTTCCCCACTCCATCCAACCTCCGCACACCACCCAACCTCCGCACTCCACCCAAACTCCGCACTCCACCAAACTTCCGCACTCCACGCAACCTCCCCACTCCAACCAACCTCCCCACTCCACCCAACCTCCCCACTCCACCCAACCTCCCCACTCCACCCAACTTCCCCACTCCATCCAACCTCCCCACTCTACCCAACCTCCCCACTTCACCCAACCTCCCCACTTCACCCAACCTCCCCACTCCTCCCAACCTCCGCACTCCACCCAACTTCCCCATTCCACCCAACCTCCGCACTCCACCCAACCTTCGCACTCAACCCAACCTCTCCACTCCACCCAACCTCCCCACTTCACCCAACCTCCGCACTCCATCCAACCTCCGCACTCCACCCAATCTCCGCACTCCACCTAACCTCCCCACTTCACCCAACCTCCGCACTCCATCCAACCTCCGCACTCCACCCAACCTCCGCACTCCACCCAACCTCCGCACTCCACCCAACTTCCGCACTCCACCCAACTTCCGCACTCCACCCAACCTCCGCACTCTACCCAACCTCCCAACTCCACCCAACCTCCCCACTTCTCCCAACCTCCCCACTTCACCCAACCTCCCCACTCCACCCAACCTCCTCACTCCACCCAACCTCCCCACTCCACCCTACCTCCCCACTTCACCCAACCTCCCCACTGCACCCAACCTCCCCAAATCACCAAACCTCCCCACTCCATCCAACCTCCCCACTCCACCCAACCTCCCCACTCCACCCAACCTCCCCACTCCACCCAACCTCCCCACTTCTCCCAACCTCCCCACTCCACCCAACCTCCGCACTCCACCCAACCTTCGCACTCAACCCAACCTCCCCACTTCACCCAACCTCCCAACTCCACCCAACCTTCGCACTCAACCCAATCTCCCCACTTCACCCAACCTCCGCACTCCATCCAACCTCCGCACTCTACCCAACCTCCGCACTCCACCCAACCTCCGCACTCCACCCAACCTCCGCACTCCACCAAACTTCCGCACTCCACGGAACCTCCCCACTCCACCCAACCTCCCCACTCCATCCAACCTCCCCACTCCACCCAACCTCCCCACTTCACCCAACCTTCCATCTTCACCCAACCTCCCCACTCCTCCCAACCTCCGCACTCCACCCAACTTCCGCACTCCACCCAACTTCCGCACTCCACCCAACCTCCGCACTCCACCCAAACTCCGCACTCCACCAAACTTCCGCACTCCACGCAACCTCCCCACTCCAACCAACCTCCCCACTCCACCCAACCTCCCCACTCCACCCAACCTCCCCACTCCACCCAACCTCCCCACTTCACCCAACCTCCCCATTCCACTATACCTCCCCACTTCACCCAACCTCCCCACTCCTCCCAACCTCCGCACTCCACCCAACTTCCGCACTCCACCCAACTTCCGCACTCCATCCAACCTCCCCACTCCAACCAACCTCCCCACTCTACCCAACCTCCCCACTCCACCCAACCTCCCCACTTCACCCAACCTCCCCACTTCACCCAACCTCCCCATTCCACTATACCTCCCCACTTCACCCAACCTCCCCACTCCACCCAACCTCCCCACTCCATCCAACCTCCGCACTCCACCCAACCTCCGCACTCCACCCAACCTCCCCACTTCACCCAACTTCCGCACTCCATCCAACCTCCGCACTCCACCCAACCTACGCACTCCACCCAACCTCCCCACTCCAACCAACCTCCCCACTCCACCCAACCTCCGCACTCCACCCAACCTCCGCACTCCACCCAAACTCCGCACTCCACCAAACTTCCGCACTCCACCCAACCTCCCCACTTCACCCAACCTCCCCGCTTCACCCAACCTCCCCACTCTTCCCAACCTCCGCACTCCACCCAACTTCCGCACTCCACCCAACTTCCCCACTCCATCCAACCTCCGCACACCACCCAACCTCCGCACTCCACCCAAACTCCGCACTCCACCAAACTTCCGCACTCCACGCAACCTCCCCACTCCAACCAACCTCCCCACTCCACCCAACCTCCCCACTCCACCCAACCTCCCCACTCCACCCAACTTCCCCACTCCATCCAACCTCCCCACTCCACCCAACCTCCCCACTTCACCCAACCTCCCCACTTCACCCAACCTCCCCACTCCTCCCAACCTCCGCACTCCACCCAACTTCCCCATTCCACCCAACCTCCGCACTCCACCCAACCTTCGCACTCAACCCAACCTCCCCACTCCACCCAACCTCCCCACTTCACCCAACCTCCGCACTCCATCCAACCTCCGCACTCCACCCAATATCCGCACTCCACCTAACCTCCCCACTTCACCCAACCTCCGCACTCCATCCAACCTCCGCACTCCACCCAACCTCCGCACTCCACCCAACCTCCGCACTCCACCCAACTTCCGCACTCCACCCAACTTCCGCACTCCACCCAACCTCCGCACTCCACACAACCTCCCCACTTCACCCAACTTCCGCACAACACCTAACCTCCGCATTCCACCCAAACTCCGCACTCCACCCAACCTCCGCACTTCACCCAACCTCCCCACTCCACCCAACCTCCCTACTTCACCCAACCTCCGCACTCCATCCAACCTCCGCACTCCACCCAATCTCCGCACTCCACCTAACCTCCCCACTTCACCCAACCTCCGCACTCCATCCAACCTCCGCACTCCACCCAACCTACGCACTCCACGCAACCTCCCCACTCCAACCAACCTCCCCACTCCACCCAACCTCCGCACTCCACCCAACCTCCGCACTCCACCCAAACTCCGCACTCCACCAAACTTCCGCACTCCACGCAATCTCCCCTCTCCACCCAACCTCCCCACTCCATCCAACCTCCCCACTCCACCCAACCTCCCCAATTCACCCAACCTCCCCACTTCACCCAACCTCCCCACTCCTCCCAACCTCCGCACTCCACCCAACTTCCGCACTCCACCCAACTTCCGCACTCCACCCAACCTCCCCACTCCAACCAACCTCCCCTCTCCACCCAACCTCCCCACTCCACCCAAACTCCCCACTCCACCCAACCTCCCCACTTCACCCAACCTCCCCATTCCACTATACCTCCCCACTTCACCCAACCTCTCCACTTCACCCAACCTCCCTACTTCACCCAACCTCCCCACTTCACCCAACTTCCCCACTTCACCCAACCTCCCCACTCCACCCAACCTCCCCAAATCACCCATCCTCCCCACTCCACCCAACCTCCCCACTCCACCCAACCTCCCCACTCCACCGAACCTCAGCACTCCAACCAACTTCCGCACTCCACCCAACCTCCGCACTCCACCCAACCTCCCCACTTCACCCAAACTCCCCACTCCACCCAACCTCCGCACTCCACCCAACCTTCGCACTCAACCCAACCTCCCCACTTCACCCAACCTCCCAACTCCACCCAACCTCCCCACTTCACCCAACCTCCGCACTCCATCCAATCTCCGCACTCCACCTAGCCTCCCCACTTCACCCAACCTCCCCACTTCACCCAACCTCCCTACTTCACCCAACCTCCCCACTTCACCCAACCTCCCCACTCCACCCAACCTCCCCAAATCACCCATCCTCCCCACTCCACCCAACCTCCCCACTCCACACTACCTCCCCACTCCACCGAACCTCCCCACTCCACCCAACCTCCCCACTTCACCCAAACTCGGCACTCCATCCAACCTCCCCACTCCAGCCAACCTCAGCACTCCAACCAACTTCCGCACTCCACCCAACCTCCGCACTCCACACAACCTCCCCACTTCACCCAACTTCCGCACTACACCTAACCTCCGCATTCCACCCAAACTCCGCACTCCACCCAACCTCCGCACTTCACCCAACCTCCCCACTCCACCCAACCTCCCTACTTCACCCAACCTCCGCACTCCATCCAACCTCCGCACTCCACCCAATCTCCGCACTCCACCTAACCTCCCCACTTCACCCAACCTCCGCACTCCATCCAACCTCCGCGCTCCACCCAACCTCCGCACTCCACCCAACCTCCCCACTCCACCCAACCTCCCCACTTCACCCAACCTCCCCACTTCACCCAACCTTCCCTCTCCACCCAACCTCCGCACTCCACCCAACTTCCGCACTCCACCCAAATTCCGCACTCCACCCAACCTCCGCACTCCACCCAAACTCCGCACTCCACCCAACCTCCGCACTCCACCCAACCTCCCCACTTCACCTAAACTCCCCAATCCACCCAACCTCCGCACTCCACCCAACCTTCGCACTCAACCCAACCTCCCCACTTCACCCAACCTCCCACCTCCACCCAACCTCCCCACTTCACCCAACCTCCGCACTCCATCCAACCTCCGCACTCCACCCAATCTCCGCACTCCACCTAACCTCCCCACTTCACCCAACCTCCCCACTTCACCCAACCTCCCTACTTCACCCAACCTCCCCACTTCACCCAACCTCCCCACTTCACCCAACCTCCCCACTCCACCCAACCTCCCCAAATCACCCATCCTCCCCACTCCACCCAACCTCCCCACTCCACCCAACCTCCCCACTCCACCGAACCTCCCCACTCCACCCAACCTCCCCACTTCACCAAACCTCCCCACTTCACCCAACCTCCCCACTTCACCGAACCTCCCCACTCCATCCAACCTCCCCACTCAACCCAACCTCCCCACTCCACCCAACCTCCCCACTTCACCCAACCTCCGCACTCCATCCAACCTCCGCACTCCACCCAATCTCCGCACTCCACCTAACCTCCCCACTTCACCCAACCTCCGCACTCCATCCAACCTCCGCACTCCACCCAACTTCCGCACTCCACCCAACCTCCGCACTCCACCCAACTTTCGCACTCCACCCAACTTCCGCACTCCACCCAACCTCCCCACTTCACCCAACTTCCCACTCCACCCAACCTCCCCACTCCACCCAACCTCCCCACTCCACCCAACCTCCCCACTCCACCCAACCTTCCCACTTCTCCCAACCTCCCCACTTCACCCAACCTCCCCACTCCATCCAACTTCCCCATTCCACCCAACCTCCGCACTCCACCCAACCTTCGCACTCAACCCAACCTCCCCACTCCACCCAACCTCCCCACTTCACCCAACCTCCGCACTCCATCCAACCTCCGCACTCCACCCAATCTCCGCACTCCACCTAACCTCCCCACTTCACCCAACCTCCGCACTCCATCCAACCTCCGCACTCCACCCAACCTCCGCACTCCACCCAACCTCCGCACTCCACCCAACCTCCGCACTCCACCAAACTTCCGCACTCCACGGAACCTCCCCACTCCACCCAACCTCCCCACTCCATCCAACCTCCCCACTCCACCCAACCTCCCCACTTCACCCAACCTTCCATCTTCACCCAACCTCCCCACTCCTCCCAACCTCCGCACTCCACCCAACTTCCGCACTCCACCCAACTTCCGCACTCCACCCAACCTCCGCACTCCACCCAAACTCCGCACTCCACCAAACTTCCGCACTCCACGCAACCTCCCCACTCCAACCAACCTCCCCACTCCACCCAACCTCCCCACTCCACCCAACCTCCCCACTCCACCCAACCTCCCCACTTCACCCAACCTCCCCATTCCACTATACCTCCCCACTTCACCCAACCTCCCCACTCCTCCCAACCTCCGCACTCCACCCAACTTCCGCACTCCACCCAACTTCCGCACTCCATCCAACCTCCCCACTCCAACCAACCTCCCCACTCTACCCAACCTCCCCACTCCACCCAACCTCCCCACTTCACCCAACCTCCCCACTTCACCCAACCTCCCCATTCCACTATACCTCCCCACTTCACCCAACCTCCCCACTCCACCCAACCTCCCCACTCCATCCAACCTCCGCACTCCACCCAACCTCCGCACTCCACCCAACCTCCCCACTTCACCCAACTTCCGCACTCCATCCAACCTCCGCACTCCACCCAACCTACGCACTCCACCCAACCTCCCCACTCCAACCAACCTCCCCACTCCACCCAACCTCCGCACTCCACCCAACCTCCGCACTCCACCCAAACTCCGCACTCCACCAAACTTCCGCACTCCACCCAACCTCCCCACTTCACCCAACCTCCCCGCTTCACCCAACCTCCCCACTCTTCCCAACCTCCGCACTCCACCCAACTTCCGCACTCCACCCAACTTCCCCACTCCATCCAACCTCCGCACACCACCCAACCTCCGCACTCCACCCAAACTCCGCACTCCACCAAACTTCCGCACTCCACGCAACCTCCCCACTCCAACCAACCTCCCCACTCCACCCAACCTCCCCACTCCACCCAACCTCCCCACTCCACCCAACTTCCCCACTCCATCCAACCTCCCCACTCCACCCAACCTCCCCACTTCACCCAACCTCCCCACTTCACCCAACCTCCCCACTCCTCCCAACCTCCGCACTCCACCCAACTTCCCCATTCCACCCAACCTCCGCACTCCACCCAACCTTCGCACTCAACCCAACCTCCCCACTCCACCCAACCTCCCCACTTCACCCAACCTCCGCACTCCATCCAACCTCCGCACTCCACCCAATATCCGCACTCCACCTAACCTCCCCACTTCACCCAACCTCCGCACTCCATCCAACCTCCGCACTCCACCCAACCTCCGCACTCCACCCAACCTCCGCACTCCACCCAACTTCCGCACTCCACCCAACTTCCGCACTCCACCCAACCTCCGCACTCCACACAACCTCCCCACTTCACCCAACTTCCGCACAACACCTAACCTCCGCATTCCACCCAAACTCCGCACTCCACCCAACCTCCGCACTTCACCCAACCTCCCCACTCCACCCAACCTCCCTACTTCACCCAACCTCCGCACTCCATCCAACCTCCGCACTCCACCCAATCTCCGCACTCCACCTAACCTCCCCACTTCACCCAACCTCCGCACTCCATCCAACCTCCGCACTCCACCCAACCTACGCACTCCACGCAACCTCCCCACTCCAACCAACCTCCCCACTCCACCCAACCTCCGCACTCCACCCAACCTCCGCACTCCACCCAAACTCCGCACTCCACCAAACTTCCGCACTCCACGCAATCTCCCCTCTCCACCCAACCTCCCCACTCCATCCAACCTCCCCACTCCACCCAACCTCCCCAATTCACCCAACCTCCCCACTTCACCCAACCTCCCCACTCCTCCCAACCTCCGCACTCCACCCAACTTCCGCACTCCACCCAACTTCCGCACTCCACCCAACCTCCCCACTCCAACCAACCTCCCCTCTCCACCCAACCTCCCCACTCCACCCAAACTCCCCACTCCACCCAACCTCCCCACTTCACCCAACCTCCCCATTCCACTATACCTCCCCACTTCACCCAACCTCTCCACTTCACCCAACCTCCCTACTTCACCCAACCTCCCCACTTCACCCAACTTCCCCACTTCACCCAACCTCCCCACTCCACCCAACCTCCCCAAATCACCCATCCTCCCCACTCCACCCAACCTCCCCACTCCACCCAACCTCCCCACTCCACCGAACCTCAGCACTCCAACCAACTTCCGCACTCCACCCAACCTCCGCACTCCACCCAACCTCCCCACTTCACCCAAACTCCCCACTCCACCCAACCTCCGCACTCCACCCAACCTTCGCACTCAACCCAACCTCCCCACTTCACCCAACCTCCCAACTCCACCCAACCTCCCCACTTCACCCAACCTCCGCACTCCATCCAATCTCCGCACTCCACCTAGCCTCCCCACTTCACCCAACCTCCCCACTTCACCCAACCTCCCTACTTCACCCAACCTCCCCACTTCACCCAACCTCCCCACTCCACCCAACCTCCCCAAATCACCCATCCTCCCCACTCCACCCAACCTCCCCACTCCACACTACCTCCCCACTCCACCGAACCTCCCCACTCCACCCAACCTCCCCACTTCACCCAAACTCGGCACTCCATCCAACCTCCCCACTCCAGCCAACCTCAGCACTCCAACCAACTTCCGCACTCCACCCAACCTCCGCACTCCACACAACCTCCCCACTTCACCCAACTTCCGCACTACACCTAACCTCCGCATTCCACCCAAACTCCGCACTCCACCCAACCTCCGCACTTCACCCAACCTCCCCACTCCACCCAACCTCCCTACTTCACCCAACCTCCGCACTCCATCCAACCTCCGCACTCCACCCAATCTCCGCACTCCACCTAACCTCCCCACTTCACCCAACCTCCGCACTCCATCCAACCTCCGCGCTCCACCCAACCTCCGCACTCCACCCAACCTCCCCACTCCACCCAACCTCCCCACTTCACCCAACCTCCCCACTTCACCCAACCTTCCCTCTCCACCCAACCTCCGCACTCCACCCAACTTCCGCACTCCACCCAAATTCCGCACTCCACCCAACCTCCGCACTCCACCCAAACTCCGCACTCCACCCAACCTCCGCACTCCACCCAACCTCCCCACTTCACCTAAACTCCCCAATCCACCCAACCTCCGCACTCCACCCAACCTTCGCACTCAACCCAACCTCCCCACTTCACCCAACCTCCCACCTCCACCCAACCTCCCCACTTCACCCAACCTCCGCACTCCATCCAACCTCCGCACTCCACCCAATCTCCGCACTCCACCTAACCTCCCCACTTCACCCAACCTCCCCACTTCACCCAACCTCCCTACTTCACCCAACCTCCCCACTTCACCCAACCTCCCCACTTCACCCAACCTCCCCACTCCACCCAACCTCCCCAAATCACCCATCCTCCCCACTCCACCCAACCTCCCCACTCCACCCAACCTCCCCACTCCACCGAACCTCCCCACTCCACCCAACCTCCCCACTTCACCAAACCTCCCCACTTCACCCAACCTCCCCACTTCACCGAACCTCCCCACTCCATCCAACCTCCCCACTCAACCCAACCTCCCCACTCCACCCAACCTCCCCACTTCACCCAACCTCCGCACTCCATCCAACCTCCGCACTCCACCCAATCTCCGCACTCCACCTAACCTCCCCACTTCACCCAACCTCCGCACTCCATCCAACCTCCGCACTCCACCCAACTTCCGCACTCCACCCAACCTCCGCACTCCACCCAACTTTCGCACTCCACCCAACTTCCGCACTCCACCCAACCTCCCCACTTCACCCAACTTCCCACTCCACCCAACCTCCCCACTCCACCCAACCTCCCCACTCCACCCAACCTCCCCACTCCACCCAACCTTCCCACTTCTCCCAACCTCCCCACTTCACCCAACCTCCCCACTCCATCCAACTTCCCCATTCCACCCAACCTCCGCACTCCACCCAACCTTCGCACTCAACCCAACCTCCCCACTCCACCCAACCTCCCCACTTCACCCAACCTCCGCACTCCATCCAACCTCCGCACTCCACCCAATCTCCGCACTCCACCTAACCTCCCCACTTCACCCAACCTCCGCACTCCATCCAACCTCCGCACTCCACCCAACCTCCGCACTCCACCCAACCTCCGCACTCCACCCAACTTCCGCACTCCACCCAACTTCCGCACTCCACCCAACCTCCGCACTCTACCCAACCTCCCAACTCCACCCAACCTCCCCACTTCTCCCAACCTCCCCACTTCACCCAACCTCCCCACTCCACCCAACCTCCTCACTCCACCCAACCTCCCCACTCCACCCTACCTCCCCACTTCACCCAACCTCCCCACTGCACCCAACCTCCCCAAATCACCAAACCTCCCCACTCCATCCAACCTCCCCACTCCACCCAACCTCCCCACTCCACCCAACCTCCCCACTCCACCCAACCTCCCCACTTCTGCCAACCTCCCCACTCCACCAAACCTCCGCACTCCACCCAACCTTCGCACTCAACCCAACCTCCCCACTTCACCCAACCTCCCAACTCCACCCAACCTTCGCACTCAACCCAATCTCCCCACTTCACCCAACCTCCGCACTCCATCCAACCTCCGCACTCTACCCAACCTCCGCACTCCACCCAACCTCCGCACTCCACCCAACCTCCGCACTCCACCAAACTTCCGCACTCCACGGAACCTCCCCACTCCACCCAACCTCCCCACTCCATCCAACCTCCCCACTCCACCCAACCTCCCCACTTCACCCAACCTTCCATCTTCACCCAACCTCCCCACTCCTCCCAACCTCCGCACTCCACCCAACTTCCGCACTCCACCCAACTTCCGCACTCCACCCAACCTCCGCACTCCACCCAAACTCCGCACTCCACCAAACTTCCGCACTCCACGCAACCTCCCCACTCCAAACAACCTCCCCACTCCACCCAACCTCCCCACTCCACCCAACCTCCCCACTCCACCCAACCTCCCCACTTCACCCAACCTCCCCATTCCACTATACCTCCCCACTTCACCCAACCTCCCCACTCCTCCCAACCTCCGCACTCCACCCAACTTCCGCACTCCACCCAACTTCCGCACTCCACCCAACCTCCCCACTCCAACCAACCTCCCCACTCTACCCAACCTCCCCACTCCACCCAACCTCCCCACTTCACCCAACCTCCCCACTTCACCCAACCTCCCCATTCCACTATACCTCCCCACTTCACCCAACCTCCCCACTCCACCCAACCTCCCCACTCCATCCAACCTCCGCACTCCACCCAACCTCCGCACTCCACCCAACCTCCCCACTTCACCCAACTTCCGCACTCCATCCAACCTCCGCACTCCACCCAACCTACGCACTCCACCCAACCTCCCCACTCCAACCAACCTCCCCACTCCACCCAACCTCCGCACTCCACCCAACCTCCGCACTCCACCCAAACTCCGCACTCCACCAAACTTCCGCACTCCACCCAACCTCCCCACTTCACCCAACCTCCCCGCTTCACCCAACCTCCCCACTCTTCCCAACCTCCGCACTCCACCCAACTTCCGCACTCCACCCAACTTCCCCACTCCATCCAACCTCCGCACACCACCCAACCTCCGCACTCCACCCAAACTCCGCACTCCACCAAACTTCCGCACTCCACGCAACCTCCCCACTCCAACCAACCTCCCCACTCCACCCAACCTCCCCACTCCACCCAACCTCCCCACTCCACCCAACTTCCCCACTCCATCCAACCTCCCCACTCTACCCAACCTCCCCACTTCACCCAACCTCCCCACTTCACCCAACCTCCCCACTCCTCCCAACCTCCGCACTCCACCCAACTTCCCCATTCCACCCAACCTCCGCACTCCACCCAACCTTCGCACTCAACCCAACCTCTCCACTCCACCCAACCTCCCCACTTCACCCAACCTCCGCACTCCATCCAACCTCCGCACTCCACCCAATCTCCGCACTCCACCTAACCTCCCCACTTCACCCAACCTCCGCACTCCATCCAACCTCCGCACTCCACCCAACCTCCGCACTCCACCCAACCTCCGCACTCCACCCAACTTCCGCACTCCACCCAACTTCCGCACTCCACCCAACCTCCGCACTCTACCCAACCTCCCAACTCCACCCAACCTCCCCACTTCTCCCAACCTCCCCACTTCACCCAACCTCCCCACTCCACCCAACCTCCTCACTCCACCCAACCTCCCCACTCCACCCTACCTCCCCACTTCACCCAACCTCCCCACTGCACCCAACCTCCCCAAATCACCAAACCTCCCCACTCCATCCAACCTCCCCACTCCACCCAACCTCCCCACTCCACCCAACCTCCCCACTCCACCCAACCTCCCCACTTCTCCCAACCTCCCCACTCCACCCAACCTCCGCACTCCACCCAACCTTCGCACTCAACCCAACCTCCCCACTTCACCCAACCTCCCAACTCCACCCAACCTTCGCACTCAACCCAATCTCCCCACTTCACCCAACCTCCGCACTCCATCCAACCTCCGCACTCTACCCAACCTCCGCACTCCACCCAACCTCCGCACTCCACCCAACCTCCGCACTCCACCAAACTTCCGCACTCCACGGAACCTCCCCACTCCACCCAACCTCCCCACTCCATCCAACCTCCCCACTCCACCCAACCTCCCCACTTCACCCAACCTTCCATCTTCACCCAACCTCCCCACTCCTCCCAACCTCCGCACTCCACCCAACTTCCGCACTCCACCCAACTTCCGCACTCCACCCAACCTCCGCACTCCACCCAAACTCCGCACTCCACCAAACTTCCGCACTCCACGCAACCTCCCCACTCCAACCAACCTCCCCACTCCACCCAACCTCCCCACTCCACCCAACCTCCCCACTCCACCCAACCTCCCCACTTCACCCAACCTCCCCATTCCACTATACCTCCCCACTTCACCCAACCTCCCCACTCCTCCCAACCTCCGCACTCCACCCAACTTCCGCACTCCACCCAACTTCCGCACTCCATCCAACCTCCCCACTCCAACCAACCTCCCCACTCTACCCAACCTCCCCACTCCACCCAACCTCCCCACTTCACCCAACCTCCCCACTTCACCCAACCTCCCCATTCCACTATACCTCCCCACTTCACCCAACCTCCCCACTCCACCCAACCTCCCCACTCCATCCAACCTCCGCACTCCACCCAACCTCCGCACTCCACCCAACCTCCCCACTTCACCCAACTTCCGCACTCCATCCAACCTCCGCACTCCACCCAACCTACGCACTCCACCCAACCTCCCCACTCCAACCAACCTCCCCACTCCACCCAACCTCCGCACTCCACCCAACCTCCGCACTCCACCCAAACTCCGCACTCCACCAAACTTCCGCACTCCACCCAACCTCCCCACTTCACCCAACCTCCCCGCTTCACCCAACCTCCCCACTCTTCCCAACCTCCGCACTCCACCCAACTTCCGCACTCCACCCAACTTCCCCACTCCATCCAACCTCCGCACACCACCCAACCTCCGCACTCCACCCAAACTCCGCACTCCACCAAACTTCCGCACTCCACGCAACCTCCCCACTCCAACCAACCTCCCCACTCCACCCAACCTCCCCACTCCACCCAACCTCCCCACTCCACCCAACTTCCCCACTCCATCCAACCTCCCCACTCCACCCAACCTCCCCACTTCACCCAACCTCCCCACTTCACCCAACCTCCCCACTCCTCCCAACCTCCGCACTCCACCCAACTTCCCCATTCCACCCAACCTCCGCACTCCACCCAACCTTCGCACTCAACCCAACCTCCCCACTCCACCCAACCTCCCCACTTCACCCAACCTCCGCACTCCATCCAACCTCCGCACTCCACCCAATATCCGCACTCCACCTAACCTCCCCACTTCACCCAACCTCCGCACTCCATCCAACCTCCGCACTCCACCCAACCTCCGCACTCCACCCAACCTCCGCACTCCACCCAACTTCCGCACTCCACCCAACTTCCGCACTCCACCCAACCTCCGCACTCCACACAACCTCCCCACTTCACCCAACTTCCGCACAACACCTAACCTCCGCATTCCACCCAAACTCCGCACTCCACCCAACCTCCGCACTTCACCCAACCTCCCCACTCCACCCAACCTCCCTACTTCACCCAACCTCCGCACTCCATCCAACCTCCGCACTCCACCCAATCTCCGCACTCCACCTAACCTCCCCACTTCACCCAACCTCCGCACTCCATCCAACCTCCGCACTCCACCCAACCTACGCACTCCACGCAACCTCCCCACTCCAACCAACCTCCCCACTCCACCCAACCTCCGCACTCCACCCAACCTCCGCACTCCACCCAAACTCCGCACTCCACCAAACTTCCGCACTCCACGCAATCTCCCCTCTCCACCCAACCTCCCCACTCCATCCAACCTCCCCACTCCACCCAACCTCCCCAATTCACCCAACCTCCCCACTTCACCCAACCTCCCCACTCCTCCCAACCTCCGCACTCCACCCAACTTCCGCACTCCACCCAACTTCCGCACTCCACCCAACCTCCCCACTCCAACCAACCTCCCCTCTCCACCCAACCTCCCCACTCCACCCAAACTCCCCACTCCACCCAACCTCCCCACTTCACCCAACCTCCCCATTCCACTATACCTCCCCACTTCACCCAACCTCTCCACTTCACCCAACCTCCCTACTTCACCCAACCTCCCCACTTCACCCAACTTCCCCACTTCACCCAACCTCCCCACTCCACCCAACCTCCCCAAATCACCCATCCTCCCCACTCCACCCAACCTCCCCACTCCACCCAACCTCCCCACTCCACCGAACCTCAGCACTCCAACCAACTTCCGCACTCCACCCAACCTCCGCACTCCACCCAACCTCCCCACTTCACCCAAACTCCCCACTCCACCCAACCTCCGCACTCCACCCAACCTTCGCACTCAACCCAACCTCCCCACTTCACCCAACCTCCCAACTCCACCCAACCTCCCCACTTCACCCAACCTCCGCACTCCATCCAATCTCCGCACTCCACCTAGCCTCCCCACTTCACCCAACCTCCCCACTTCACCCAACCTCCCTACTTCACCCAACCTCCCCACTTCACCCAACCTCCCCACTCCACCCAACCTCCCCAAATCACCCATCCTCCCCACTCCACCCAACCTCCCCACTCCACACTACCTCCCCACTCCACCGAACCTCCCCACTCCACCCAACCTCCCCACTTCACCCAAACTCGGCACTCCATCCAACCTCCCCACTCCAGCCAACCTCAGCACTCCAACCAACTTCCGCACTCCACCCAACCTCCGCACTCCACACAACCTCCCCACTTCACCCAACTTCCGCACTACACCTAACCTCCGCATTCCACCCAAACTCCGCACTCCACCCAACCTCCGCACTTCACCCAACCTCCCCACTCCACCCAACCTCCCTACTTCACCCAACCTCCGCACTCCATCCAACCTCCGCACTCCACCCAATCTCCGCACTCCACCTAACCTCCCCACTTCACCCAACCTCCGCACTCCATCCAACCTCCGCGCTCCACCCAACCTCCGCACTCCACCCAACCTCCCCACTCCACCCAACCTCCCCACTTCACCCAACCTCCCCACTTCACCCAACCTTCCCTCTCCACCCAACCTCCGCACTCCACCCAACTTCCGCACTCCACCCAAATTCCGCACTCCACCCAACCTCCGCACTCCACCCAAACTCCGCACTCCACCCAACCTCCGCACTCCACCCAAACTCCGCACTCCACCAAACTTCCGCACTCCACGCAACCTCCCCACTCCAACCAACCTCCCCACTCCACCCAACCTCCCCACTCCACCCAACCTCCCCAAATCACCAAACCTCCCCACTTCACCCAACCTCCCCACTTCACCCAACCTCCCCACTCCACCCAACCTCCGCACTGCACACAACTTCCGCACTCCACCCAACTTCCGCACTCCACCCAACCTCCGCACTCCACCCAAACTCCGCACTCCACCCAACCTCCGCACTCCACCCAAACTCCGCACTCCACCAAACTTCCGCACTCCACCCAACCTCCCCACTCCAACCAACCTCCCCTCTCCACCCAACCTCCCCACTCCACCCAAACTCCCCACTCCACCCAACCTCCCCACTTCACCCAACCTCCCCATTCCACTATACCTCCCCACTTCACCCAACCTCTCCACTTCACCCAACCTCCCTACTTCACCCAACCTCCCCACTTCACCCAACTTCCCCACTTCACCCAACCTCCCCACTCCACCCAACCTCCCCAAATCACCCATCCTCCCCACTCCACCCAACCTCCCCACTCCACCCAACCTCCCCACTCCACCGAACCTCAGCACTCCAACCAACTTCCGCACTCCACCCAACCTCCGCACTCCACCCAACCTCCCCACTTCACCCAAACTCCCCACTCCACCCAACCTCCGCACTCCACCCAACCTTCGCACTCAACCCAACCTCCCCACTTCACCCAACCTCCCAACTCCACCCAACCTCCCCACTTCACCCAACCTCCGCACTCCATCCAATCTCCGCACTCCACCTAGCCTCCCCACTTCACCCAACCTCCCCACTTCACCCAACCTCCCTACTTCACCCAACCTCCCCACTTCACCCAACCTCCCCACTCCACCCAACCTCCCCAAATCACCCATCCTCCCCACTCCACCCAACCTCCCCACTCCACACTACCTCCCCACTCCACCGAACCTCCCCACTCCACCCAACCTCCCCACTTCACCCAAACTCGGCACTCCATCCAACCTCCCCACTCCAGCCAACCTCAGCACTCCAACCAACTTCCGCACTCCACCCAACCTCCGCACTCCACACAACCTCCCCACTTCACCCAACTTCCGCACTACACCTAACCTCCGCATTCCACCCAAACTCCGCACTCCACCCAACCTCCGCACTTCACCCAACCTCCCCACTCCACCCAACCTCCCTACTTCACCCAACCTCCGCACTCCATCCAACCTCCGCACTCCACCCAATCTCCGCACTCCACCTAACCTCCCCACTTCACCCAACCTCCGCACTCCATCCAACCTCCGCGCTCCACCCAACCTCCGCACTCCACCCAACCTCCCCACTCCACCCAACCTCCCCACTTCACCCAACCTCCCCACTTCACCCAACCTTCCCTCTCCACCCAACCTCCGCACTCCACCCAACTTCCGCACTCCACCCAAATTCCGCACTCCACCCAACCTCCGCACTCCACCCAAACTCCGCACTCCACCCAACCTCCGCACTCCACCCAAACTCCGCACTCCACCAAACTTCCGCACTCCACGCAACCTCCCCACTCCAACCAACCTCCCCACTCCACCCAACCTCCCCACTCCACCCAACCTCCCCAAATCACCAAACCTCCCCACTTCACCCAACCTCCCCACTTCACCCAACCTCCCCACTCCACCCAACCTCCGCACTGCACCCAACTTCCGCACTCCACCCAACTTCCGCACTCCACCCAACCTCCGCACTCCACCCAAACTCCGCACTCCACCCAACCTCCGCACTCCACCCAAACTCCGCACTTCACCAAACTTCCGCACTCCACGCAACCTCCCCACTCCAACCAACCTCCCTACTCCACCCAACCTCCCCACTCCACCCAACCTCCGCACTCCACCCAACCTCCGCACTCCACACAAACTCCGCACTCCACCAAACTTCCGCACTCCACGCAACCTCCCCTCTCCACCCAACCTCCCCACTCCATCAAACCTCCCCACTCCACCCAACCTCCCCACTTCACCCAACCTCCCCACTTCACCCAACCTCCCCACTCCTCCCAACCTCCGCACTCCACCCAACTTCCGCACTCCACCCAACTTCCGCACTCCACCCAACCTCCCCACTCCAACCAACCTGCCCACTCCACCCAACCTCCCCACTCCACCCAACCTCCCCACTCCACCCAACCTCCCCACTTCACCCAACCTCCCCATTCCACTATACCTCCCCACTTCACCCAACCTCCCCACTCCACCCAACCTCCCCACTTCACCCAACCTCCCCATTCCACTATACCTCCCCACTTCACCCAACCTCCCCACTCCATCCAACCTCCGCACTCCACCTAACCTCCCCACTTCACCCAACCTCCCCACTTCACCCAACCTCCCTACTTCACCCAACCTCCCCACTTCACCCTACCTCCCAACTTCACCCAACCTCCCCACTTCACCCAACCTCCCCACTCCACCCAACCTCCGCACTGCACCCAACTTCCGCACTCCACCCAACTTCCGCACTCCACCCAACCTCCGCACTCCACCCAAACTCCGCACTCCACCCAACCTCCGCACTCCACCCAAACTCCGCACTCCACCAAACTTCCGCACTCCACCCAACCTCCCCACTCCAACCAACCTCCCCTCTCCACCCAACCTCCCCACTCCACCCAAACTCCCCACTCCACCCAACCTCCCCACTTCACCCAACCTCCCCATTCCACTATACCTCCCCACTTCACCCAACCTCTCCACTTCACCCAACCTCCCTACTTCACCCAACCTCCCCACTTCACCCAACTTCCCCACTTCACCCAACCTCCCCACTCCACCCAACCTCCCCAAATCACCCATCCTCCCCACTCCACCCAACCTCCCCACTCCACCCAACCTCCCCACTCCACCGAACCTCAGCACTCCAACCAACTTCCGCACTCCACCCAACCTCCGCACTCCACCCAACCTCCCCACTTCACCCAAACTCCCCACTCCACCCAACCTCCGCACTCCACCCAACCTTCGCACTCAACCCAACCTCCCCACTTCACCCAACCTCCCAACTCCACCCAACCTCCCCACTTCACCCAACCTCCGCACTCCATCCAATCTCCGCACTCCACCTAGCCTCCCCACTTCACCCAACCTCCCCACTTCACCCAACCTCCCTACTTCACCCAACCTCCCCACTTCACCCAACCTCCCCACTCCACCCAACCTCCCCAAATCACCCATCCTCCCCACTCCACCCAACCTCCCCACTCCACACTACCTCCCCACTCCACCGAACCTCCCCACTCCACCCAACCTCCCCACTTCACCCAAACTCGGCACTCCATCCAACCTCCCCACTCCAGCCAACCTCAGCACTCCAACCAACTTCCGCACTCCACCCAACCTCCGCACTCCACACAACCTCCCCACTTCACCCAACTTCCGCACTACACCTAACCTCCGCATTCCACCCAAACTCCGCACTCCACCCAACCTCCGCACTTCACCCAACCTCCCCACTCCACCCAACCTCCCTACTTCACCCAACCTCCGCACTCCATCCAACCTCCGCACTCCACCCAATCTCCGCACTCCACCTAACCTCCCCACTTCACCCAACCTCCGCACTCCATCCAACCTCCGCGCTCCACCCAACCTCCGCACTCCACCCAACCTCCCCACTCCACCCAACCTCCCCACTTCACCCAACCTCCCCACTTCACCCAACCTTCCCTCTCCACCCAACCTCCGCACTCCACCCAACTTCCGCACTCCACCCAAATTCCGCACTCCACCCAACCTCCGCACTCCACCCAAACTCCGCACTCCACCCAACCTCCGCACTCCACCCAAACTCCGCACTCCACCAAACTTCCGCACTCCACGCAACCTCCCCACTCCAACCAACCTCCCCACTCCACCCAACCTCCCCACTCCACCCAACCTCCCCAAATCACCAAACCTCCCCACTTCACCCAACCTCCCCACTTCACCCAACCTCCCCACTCCACCCAACCTCCGCACTGCACCCAACTTCCGCACTCCACCCAACTTCCGCACTCCACCCAACCTCCGCACTCCACCCAAACTCCGCACTCCACCCAACCTCCGCACTCCACCCAAACTCCGCACTTCACCAAACTTCCGCACTCCACGCAACCTCCCCACTCCAACCAACCTCCCTACTCCACCCAACCTCCCCACTCCACCCAACCTCCGCACTCCACCCAACCTCCGCACTCCACACAAACTCCGCACTCCACCAAACTTCCGCACTCCACGCAACCTCCCCTCTCCACCCAACCTCCCCACTCCATCAAACCTCCCCACTCCACCCAACCTCCCCACTTCACCCAACCTCCCCACTTCACCCAACCTCCCCACTCCTCCCAACCTCCGCACTCCACCCAACTTCCGCACTCCACCCAACTTCCGCACTCCACCCAACCTCCCCACTCCAACCAACCTGCCCACTCCACCCAACCTCCCCACTCCACCCAACCTCCCCACTCCACCCAACCTCCCCACTTCACCCAACCTCCCCATTCCACTATACCTCCCCACTTCACCCAACCTCCCCACTCCACCCAACCTCCCCACTTCACCCAACCTCCCCATTCCACTATACCTCCCCACTTCACCCAACCTCCCCACTCCATCCAACCTCCGCACTCCACCTAACCTCCCCACTTCACCCAACCTCCCCACTTCACCCAACCTCCCTACTTCACCCAACCTCCCCACTTCACCCTACCTCCCAACTCCACCCAACCTCCCCACTTCACCCAACCTCCGCACTCCATCCAATCTCCGCACTCCACCTAGCCTCCCCACTTCACCCAACCTCCCCACTTCACCCAACCTCCCTACTTCACCCAACCTCCCCACTTCACCCAACCTCCCCACTCCACCCAACCTCCCCAAATCACCCATCCTCCCCACTCCACCCAACCTCCCCACTCCACACTACCTCCCCACTCCACCGAACCTCCCCACTCCACCCAACCTCCCCACTTCACCCAAACTCGGCACTCCATCCAACCTCCCCACTCCAGCCAACCTCAGCACTCCAACCAACTTCCGCACTCCACCCAACCTCCGCACTCCACACAACCTCCCCACTTCACCCAACTTCCGCACTACACCTAACCTCCGCATTCCACCCAAACTCCGCACTCCACCCAACCTCCGCACTTCACCCAACCTCCCCACTCCACCCAACCTCCCTACTTCACCCAACCTCCGCACTCCATCCAACCTCCGCACTCCACCCAATCTCCGCACTCCACCTAACCTCCCCACTTCACCCAACCTCCGCACTCCATCCAACCTCCGCGCTCCACCCAACCTCCGCACTCCACCCAACCTCCCCACTCCACCCAACCTCCCCACTTCACCCAACCTCCCCACTTCACCCAACCTTCCCTCTCCACCCAACCTCCGCACTCCACCCAACTTCCGCACTCCACCCAAATTCCGCACTCCACCCAACCTCCGCACTCCACCCAAACTCCGCACTCCACCCAACCTCCGCACTCCACCCAAACTCCGCACTCCACCAAACTTCCGCACTCCACGCAACCTCCCCACTCCAACCAACCTCCCCACTCCACCCAACCTCCCCACTCCACCCAACCTCCCCAAATCACCAAACCTCCCCACTTCACCCAACCTCCCCACTTCACCCAACCTCCCCACTCCACCCAACCTCCGCACTGCACCCAACTTCCGCACTCCACCCAACTTCCGCACTCCACCCAACCTCCGCACTCCACCCAAACTCCGCACTCCACCCAACCTCCGCACTCCACCCAAACTCCGCACTCCACCAAACTTCCGCACTCCACCCAACCTCCCCACTCCAACCAACCTCCCCTCTCCACCCAACCTCCCCACTCCACCCAAACTCCCCACTCCACCCAACCTCCCCACTTCACCCAACCTCCCCATTCCACTATACCTCCCCACTTCACCCAACCTCTCCACTTCACCCAACCTCCCTACTTCACCCAACCTCCCCACTTCACCCAACTTCCCCACTTCACCCAACCTCCCCACTCCACCCAACCTCCCCAAATCACCCATCCTCCCCACTCCACCCAACCTCCCCACTCCACCCAACCTCCCCACTCCACCGAACCTCAGCACTCCAACCAACTTCCGCACTCCACCCAACCTCCGCACTCCACCCAACCTCCCCACTTCACCCAAACTCCCCACTCCACCCAACCTCCGCACTCCACCCAACCTTCGCACTCAACCCAACCTCCCCACTTCACCCAACCTCCCAACTCCACCCAACCTCCCCACTTCACCCAACCTCCGCACTCCATCCAATCTCCGCACTCCACCTAGCCTCCCCACTTCACCCAACCTCCCCACTTCACCCAACCTCCCTACTTCACCCAACCTCCCCACTTCACCCAACCTCCCCACTCCACCCAACCTCCCCAAATCACCCATCCTCCCCACTCCACCCAACCTCCCCACTCCACACTACCTCCCCACTCCACCGAACCTCCCCACTCCACCCAACCTCCCCACTTCACCCAAACTCGGCACTCCATCCAACCTCCCCACTCCAGCCAACCTCAGCACTCCAACCAACTTCCGCACTCCACCCAACCTCCGCACTCCACACAACCTCCCCACTTCACCCAACTTCCGCACTACACCTAACCTCCGCATTCCACCCAAACTCCGCACTCCACCCAACCTCCGCACTTCACCCAACCTCCCCACTCCACCCAACCTCCCTACTTCACCCAACCTCCGCACTCCATCCAACCTCCGCACTCCACCCAATCTCCGCACTCCACCTAACCTCCCCACTTCACCCAACCTCCGCACTCCATCCAACCTCCGCGCTCCACCCAACCTCCGCACTCCACCCAACCTCCCCACTCCACCCAACCTCCCCACTTCACCCAACCTCCCCACTTCACCCAACCTTCCCTCTCCACCCAACCTCCGCACTCCACCCAACTTCCGCACTCCACCCAAATTCCGCACTCCACCCAACCTCCGCACTCCACCCAAACTCCGCACTCCACCCAACCTCCGCACTCCACCCAAACTCCGCACTCCACCAAACTTCCGCACTCCACGCAACCTCCCCACTCCAACCAACCTCCCCACTCCACCCAACCTCCCCACTCCACCCAACCTCCCCAAATCACCAAACCTCCCCACTTCACCCAACCTCCCCACTTCACCCAACCTCCCCACTCCACCCAACCTCCGCACTGCACCCAACTTCCGCACTCCACCCAACTTCCGCACTCCACCCAACCTCCGCACTCCACCCAAACTCCGCACTCCACCCAACCTCCGCACTCCACCCAAACTCCGCACTTCACCAAACTTCCGCACTCCACGCAACCTCCCCACTCCAACCAACCTCCCTACTCCACCCAACCTCCCCACTCCACCCAACCTCCGCACTCCACCCAACCTCCGCACTCCACACAAACTCCGCACTCCACCAAACTTCCGCACTCCACGCAACCTCCCCTCTCCACCCAACCTCCCCACTCCATCAAACCTCCCCACTCCACCCAACCTCCCCACTTCACCCAACCTCCCCACTTCACCCAACCTCCCCACTCCTCCCAACCTCCGCACTCCACCCAACTTCCGCACTCCACCCAACTTCCGCACTCCACCCAACCTCCCCACTCCAACCAACCTGCCCACTCCACCCAACCTCCCCACTCCACCCAACCTCCCCACTCCACCCAACCTCCCCACTTCACCCAACCTCCCCATTCCACTATACCTCCCCACTTCACCCAACCTCCCCACTCCACCCAACCTCCCCACTTCACCCAACCTCCCCATTCCACTATACCTCCCCACTTCACCCAACCTCCCCACTCCATCCAACCTCCGCACTCCACCTAACCTCCCCACTTCACCCAACCTCCCCACTTCACCCAACCTCCCTACTTCACCCAACCTCCCCACTTCACCCAACCTCCCCACTTCACCCAAACTCCCCACTCCACCCAACCTCCCCAAATCACCCATCCTCCCCACTCCACCCAACCTCCCCACTCCACCCAACCTCCCCACTCCACCGAACCTCAGCACTCCAACCAACTTCCGCACTCCACCCAACCTCCGCACTCCACCCAACCTCCCCACTTCACCTAAACTCCCCAATCCACCCAACCTCCGCACTCCACCCAACCTTCGCACTCAACCCAACCTCCCCACTTCACCCAACCTCCCAACTCCACCCAACCTCCCCACTTCACCCAACCTCCGCACTCCATCCAACCTCCGCACTCCACCCAATCTCCGCACTCCACCTAACCTCCCCACTTCACCCAACCTCCCCACTTCACCCAACCTCCCTACTTCACCCAACCTCCCCACTTCACCCAACCTCCCCACTTCACCCAACCTCCCCACTCCACCCAACCTCCCCAAATCACCCATCCTCCCCACTCCACCCAACCTCCCCACTCCACCCAACCTCCCCACTCCACCGAACCTCCCCACTCCACCCAACCTCCCCACTTCACCAAACCTCCCCACTTCACCCAACCTCCCCACTTCACCGAACCTCCCCACTCCATCCAACCTCCCCACTCAACCCAACCTCCCCACTCCACCCAACCTCCCCACTTCACCCAACCTCCGCACTCCATCCAACCTCCGCACTCCACCCAGCCTCCGCACTCCACCCAAACTCCGCACTCCACCAAACTTCCGCATTCCACGCAACCTCCCCACTCCAACCAACCTCCCCACTCCACCCAACCTCCCCACTCCACCCAACCTCCGCACTCCACCCAACCTCCGCACTCCACCCAAACTCCGCACTCCACCAAACTTCCGCACTCCACGCAATCTCCCCTCTCCACCCAACCTCCCCACTCCATCCAACCTCCCCACTCCACCCAACCTCCCCAATTCACCCAACCTCCCCACTTCACCCAACCTCCCCACTCCTCCCAACCTCCGCACTCCACCCAACTTCCGCACTCCACCCAACTTCCGCACTCCACCCAACCTCCCCACTCCAACCAACCTCCCCACTCCACCCAACCTCCCCACTCCACCCAAACTCCCCACTCCACCCAACTTCCGCACTCCACCCAACCTCCGCACTCCACACAACCTCCCCACTTCACCCAACTTCCGCACTACACCTAATCTCCGCATTCCACCCAAACTCCGCACTCCACCCAACCTCCGCACTTCACCCAACCTCCCCACTCCACCCAACCTCCCTACTTCACCCAACCTCCGCACTCCATCCAACCTCCGCACTCCACCCAATCTCCGCACTCCACCTAACCTCCCCACTTCACCCAACCTCCGCACTCCATCCAACCTCCGCACTCCACCCAACCTCCGCACTCCACCCAACCTCCCCACTCCACCCAACCTCCCCACTTCACCCAACCTCCCCACTTCACCCAACCTTCCCTCTCCACCCAACCTCCGCACTCCACCCAACTTCCGCACTCCACCCAAATTCCGCACTCCACCCAACCTCCGCACTCCACCCAAACTCCGCACTCCACCCAACCTCCGCACTCCACCCAAACTCCGCACTGCACCAAACTTCCGCACTCCACGCAACCTCCCCACTCCAACCAACCTCCCCACTCCACCCAACCTCCCCACTCCACCCAACCTCCCCAAATCACCAAACCTCCCCACTTCACCCAACCTCCCCACTTCACCCAACCTCCCCACTCCACCCAACCTCCGCACTCCACCCAACTTCCGCACTCCACCCAACTTCCGCACTCCATCCAACCTCCGCACTCCACCCAAACTCCGCACTCCACCCAACCTCCGCACTCCACCCAAACTCCGCACTTCACCAAACTTCCGCACTCCACGCAACCTCCCCACTCCAACCAACCTCCCTACTCCACCCAACCTCCCCACTCCACCCAACCTCCGCACTCCACCCAACCTCCGCACTCCACCCAAACTCCGCACTCCACCAAACTTCCGCACTCCACGCAACCTCCCCTCTCCACCCAACCTCCCCACTCCATCAAACCTCCCCACTCCACCCAACCTCCCCACTTCACCCAACCTCCCCACTTCACCCAACCTCCCCACTCCTCCCAACCTCCGCACTCCACCCAACTTCCGCACTCCACCCAACTTCCGCACTCCACCCAACCTCCCCACTCCAACCAACCTGCCCACTCCACCCAACCTCCCCACTCCACCCAACCTCCCCACTCCACCCAACCTCCCCACTTCACCCAACCTCCCCATTCCACTATACCTCCCCACTTCACCCAACCTCCCCACTCCACCCAACCTCCCCACTCCATCCAACCTCCGCACTCCACCTAACCTCCCCACTGCACCCAACCTCCCCACTTCACCCAACCTCCCTACTTCACCCAACCTCCCCACTTCACCCAACCTCCCCACTTCACCCAAACTCCCCACTCCACCCAACCTCCCCAAATCACCCATCCTCCCCACTCCACCCAACCTCCCCACTCCACCCAACCTCCCCACTCCACCGAACCTCAGCACTCCAACCAACTTCCGCACTCCACCCAACCTCCGCACTCCACCCAACCTCCCCACTTCACCCAACCTCCCCATTCCACTTTACCTCCCCACTTCACCCAACCTCCCCACTCCTCCCAACCTCCGCACTCCACCCAACTTCCGCACTCCACCCAACTTCCGCACTCCACCCAACCTCCCCACTCCAACCAACCTCCCCACTCTACCCAACCTCCCCACTCCACCCAACCTCCCCACTTCACCCAACCTCCCCATTCCACTATACCTCCCCACTTCACCCAACCTCCCCACTCCACCCAACCTCCCCACTTCACCCAACCTCCGCACTCCATCCAACCTCCGCACTCCACCCAGCCTCCGCACTCCACCCAAACTCCGCACTCCACCAAACTTCCGCATTCCACGCAACCTCCCCACTCCAACCAACCTCCCCACTCCACCCAACCTCCCCACTCCACCCAACCTCCGCACTCCACCCAACCTCCGCACTCCACCCAAACTCCGCACTCCACCAAACTTCCGCACTCCACGCAATCTCCCCTCTCCACCCAACCTCCCCACTCCATCCAACCTCCCCACTCCACCCAACCTCCCCAATTCACCCAACCTCCCCACTTCACCCAACCTCCCCACTCCTCCCAACCTCCGCACTCCACCCAACTTCCGCACTCCACCCAACTTCCGCACTCCACCCAACCTCCCCACTCCAACCAACCTCCCCACTCCACCCAACCTCCCCACTCCACCCAAACTCCCCACTCCACCCAACTTCCGCACTCCACCCAACCTCCGCACTCCACACAACCTCCCCACTTCACCCAACTTCCGCACTACACCTAATCTCCGCATTCCACCCAAACTCCGCACTCCACCCAACCTCCGCACTTCACCCAACCTCCCCACTCCACCCAACCTCCCTACTTCACCCAACCTCCGCACTCCATCCAACCTCCGCACTCCACCCAATCTCCGCACTCCACCTAACCTCCCCACTTCACCCAACCTCCGCACTCCATCCAACCTCCGCACTCCACCCAACCTCCGCACTCCACCCAACCTCCCCACTCCACCCAACCTCCCCACTTCACCCAACCTCCCCACTTCACCCAACCTTCCCTCTCCACCCAACCTCCGCACTCCACCCAACTTCCGCACTCCACCCAAATTCCGCACTCCACCCAACCTCCGCACTCCACCCAAACTCCGCACTCCACCCAACCTCCGCACTCCACCCAAACTCCGCACTGCACCAAACTTCCGCACTCCACGCAACCTCCCCACTCCAACCAACCTCCCCACTCCACCCAACCTCCCCACTCCACCCAACCTCCCCAAATCACCAAACCTCCCCACTTCACCCAACCTCCCCACTTCACCCAACCTCCCCACTCCACCCAACCTCCGCACTCCACCCAACTTCCGCACTCCACCCAACTTCCGCACTCCATCCAACCTCCGCACTCCACCCAAACTCCGCACTCCACCCAACCTCCGCACTCCACCCAAACTCCGCACTTCACCAAACTTCCGCACTCCACGCAACCTCCCCACTCCAACCAACCTCCCTACTCCACCCAACCTCCCCACTCCACCCAACCTCCGCACTCCACCCAACCTCCGCACTCCACCCAAACTCCGCACTCCACCAAACTTCCGCACTCCACGCAACCTCCCCTCTCCACCCAACCTCCCCACTCCATCAAACCTCCCCACTCCACCCAACCTCCCCACTTCACCCAACCTCCCCACTTCACCCAACCTCCCCACTCCTCCCAACCTCCGCACTCCACCCAACTTCCGCACTCCACCCAACTTCCGCACTCCACCCAACCTCCCCACTCCAACCAACCTGCCCACTCCACCCAACCTCCCCACTCCACCCAACCTCCCCACTCCACCCAACCTCCCCACTTCACCCAACCTCCCCATTCCACTATACCTCCCCACTTCACCCAACCTCCCCACTCCACCCAACCTCCCCACTCCATCCAACCTCCGCACTCCACCTAACCTCCCCACTTCACCCAACCTCCCCACTTCACCCAACCTCCCTACTTCACCCAACCTCCCCACTTCACCCAACCTCCCCACTTCACCCAAACTCCCCACTCCACCCAACCTCCCCAAATCACCCATCCTCCCCACTCCACCCAACCTCCCCACTCCACCCAACCTCCCCACTCCACCGAACCTCAGCACTCCAACCAACTTCCGCACTCCACCCAACCTCCGCACTCCACCCAACCTCCCCACTTCACCTAAACTCCCCAATCCACCCAACCTCCGCACTCCACCCAACCTTCGCACTCAACCCAACCTCCCCACTTCACCCAACCTCCCAACTCCACCCAACCTCCCCACTTCACCCAACCTCCGCACTCCATCCAACCTCCGCACTCCACCCAATCTCCGCACTCCACCTAACCTCCCCACTTCACCCAACCTCCCCACTTCACCCAACCTCCCTACTTCACCCAACCTCCCCACTTCACCCAACCTCCCCACTTCACCCAACCTCCCCACTCCACCCAACCTCCCCAAATCACCCATCCTCCCCACTCCACCCAACCTCCCCACTCCACCCAACCTCCCCACTCCACCGAACCTCCCCACTCCACCCAACCTCCCCACTTCACCAAACCTCCCCACTTCACCCAACCTCCCCACTTCACCGAACCTCCCCACTCCATCCAACCTCCCCACTCAACCCAACCTCCCCACTCCACCCAACCTCCCCACTTCACCCAACCTCCGCACTCCATCCAACCTCCGCACTCCACCCAATCTCCGCACTCCACCTAACCTCCCCACTTCACCCACCCTCCGCACTCCATCCAACCTCCGCACTCCACCCAACTTCCGCACTCCACCCAACCTCCGCACTCCACCCAACTTTCGCACTCCACCCAACTTCCGCACTCCACCCAACCTCCCCACTTCACCCAACCTCCCCACTCCATCCAACCTCCCCACTCCACCCAACCTCCCCACTCCACCCAACCTCCCCACTCCACCCAACCTTCCCACTTCTCCCAACCTCCCCACTTCACCCAACCTCCCCACTCCATCCAACCTCCTCACTCCACCCAACCTCCCCACTTCACCCTACCTCCTCACTTCTCCCAACCTCCCCACTACACCCAACCTCCGCACTCCACCCAACCTTCGCACTCAACCCAACCTCCCCACTTCACCCAACCTCCCAACTCCACCCAAACTCCCCACTTCACCCAACCTCCGCACTCCATCCAACCTCCGCACTCTACCCAACCTCCGCACTCCACCCAACCTCCGCACTCCACCCAACCTCCGCACTCCACCAAACTTCCGCACTCCACGCAACCTCCCCACTCCACCCAACCTCCCCACTCCATCCAACCTCCCCACTCCACCAAACCTCCCCACTTCACCCAACCTCCCCGCTTCACCCAACCTCCCCACTCTTCCCAACCTCCGCACTCCACCGAACCTCCCCACTTCACCCAACCTCCCCACTTCACCCTACCTCCGCACTCCACCCAACCTTCGCACTCAACCCAACCTCCCCACTTCACCCAACCTCCCAACTCCACCCAATCTCCCCACTTCACCCAACCTCCGCACTCCATCCAACCTCCGCACTCTACCAAACCTCCGCACTCCAGCCAACCTCCCCACTCCAACCAACCTCCCCACTCTACCCAACCTCCCCACTCCACCCAACCTCCCCACTCCACCCAACTTCCCCACTCCATCCAACCTCCCCACTCTACCCAACCTCCCCACTTCACCCAACCTCCCCACTTCACCCAACCTCCCCACTCCTCCCAACCTCCGCACTCCACCCAACTTCCCCATTCCACCCAACCTCCGCACTCCACCCAACCTTCGCACTCAACCCAACCTCCCCACTCCACCCAACCTCCCCACTTCACCCAACCTCCGCACTCCATCCAACCTCCGCACTCCACCCAATCTCCGCACTCCACCTAACCTCCCCACTTCACCCAACCTCCGCACTCCATCCAACCTCCGCACTCCACCCAACCTCCGCACTCCACCCAACCTCCGCACTCCACCCAACTTCCGCACTCCACCCAACTTCCGCACTCCACCCAACCTCCGCACTCTACCCAACCTCCCAACTCCACCCAACCTCCCCACTTCTCCCAACCTCCCCACTTCACCCAACCTCCCCACTCCACCCAACCTCCTCACTCCACCCAACCTCCCCACTTCACCCTACCTCCCCACTTCACCCAACCTCCCCACTGCACCCAACCTCCCCAAATCACCAAACCTCCCCACTCCATCCAACCTCCCCACTCCACCCAACCTCCCCACTCCACCCAACCTCCCCACTCCACCCAACCTCCCCACTTCTCCCAACCTCCCCACTCCACCCAACCTCCGCACTCCACCCAACCTTCGCACTCAACCCAACCTCCCCACTTCACCCAACCTCCCAACTCCACCCAACCTTCGCACTCAACCCAATCTCCCCACTTCACCCAACCTCCGCACTCCATCCAACCTCCGCACTCTACCCAACCTCCGCACTCCACCCAACCTCCGCACTCCACCCAACCTCCGCACTCCACCAAACTTCCGCACTCCACGGAACCTCCCCACTCCACCCAACCTCCCCACTCCATCCAACCTCCCCACTCCACCCAACCTCCCCACTTCACCCAACCTTCCATCTTCACCCAACCTCCCCACTCCTCCCAACCTCCGCACTCCACCCAACTTCCGCACTCCACCCAACTTCCGCACTCCACCCAACCTCCGCACTCCACCCAAACTCCGCACTCCACCAAACTTCCGCACTCCACGCAACCTCCCCACTCCAACCAACCTCCCCACTCCACCCAACCTCCCCACTGCACCCAACCTCCCCACTCCACCCAACCTCCCCACTTCACCCAACCTCCCCATTCCACTTTACCTCCCCACTTCACCCAACCTCCCCACTCCTCCCAACCTCCGCACTCCACCCAACTTCCGCACTCCACCCAACTTCCGCACTCCACCCAACCTCCCCACTCCAACCAACCTCCCCACTCTACCCAACCTCCCCACTCCACCCAACCTCCCCACTTCACCCAACCTCCCCATTCCACTATACCTCCCCACTTCACCCAACCTCCCCACTCCACCCAACCTCCCCACTCCATCCAACCTCCGCACTCCACCCAACCTCCGCACTCCACCCAACTTCCCACTTCACCCAACTTCCGCACTACACCCAACCTCCGCATTCGACCCAAACTCCGCACTCCACCCAACCTCCGCACTTCACCCAACCTCCCCACTCCACCCAACCTCCCTACTTCACCCAACCTCCGCACTCCATCCAACCTCCGCACTCCACCCAATCTCCGCACTCCACCTAACCTCCCCACTTCACCCAACCTCCGCACTCCATCCAACCTCCGCACTCCACCCAACCTCCGCACTCCACCCAACCTCCCCACTCCACCCAACCTCCCCACTTCACCCAACCTCCCCACTTCACCCAACCTCCCCACTCCACCCAATCTCCGCACTCCACCCAACTTCCGCACTCCACCCAAATTCCGCACTCCACCCAACCTCCGCACTCCACCCAAACTCCGCACTCCACCCAACCTCCGCACTCCACACAAACTCCGCACTCCACCCAACTTCCGCACTCCACCCAACCTCCGCACTCTACCCAACCTCCCAACTCCACCCAACCTCCCCACTTCTCCCAACCTCCCCACTTCACCCAACCTCCCCACTCCACCCAACCTCCTCACTCCACCCAACCTCCCCACTTCACCCTACCTCCCCACTTCACCCAACCTCCCCACTGCACCCAACCTCCCCAAATCACCAAACCTCCCCACTCCATCCAACCTCCCCACTCCACCCAACCTCCCCTCTTCTCCCAACCTCCCCACTTCACCCAACGTCCCCACTCCACCCAACCTCCTCAATCCACCCAACCTCCCCACTTCACCCTACCTCTTCACTTCTCCCAACCTCCCCACTACACCCAACCTCCTCACACCCAACCTCCTCACTCCACCCAACCTCCCCACTTCACCCTACCTCCCCACTTCACCCAACCTCCCCACTGCACCCAACCTCCCCAAATCACCAAACCTCCCCACTCCATCCAACCTCCCCACTCCACCCAACCTCCCCACTCCACCCAACCTCCCCACTCCACCCAACCTCCCCACTTCTCCCAACCTCCCCACTCCACCCAACCTCCGCACTCCACCCAACCTTCGCACTCAACCCAACCTCCCCACTTCACCCAACCTCCCAACTCCACCCAACCTTCGCACTCAACCCAATCTCCCCACTTCACCCAACCTCCGCACTCCATCCAACCTCCGCACTCTACCCAACCTCCGCACTCCACCCAACCTCCGCACTCCACCCAACCTCCGCACTCCACCAAACTTCCGCACTCCACGGAACCTCCCCACTCCACCCAACCTCCCCACTCCATCCAACCTCCCCACTCCACCCAACCTCCCCACTTCACCCAACCTTCCATCTTCACCCAACCTCCCCACTCCTCCCAACCTCCGCACTCCACCCAACTTCCGCACTCCACCCAACTTCCGCACTCCACCCAACCTCCGCACTCCACCCAAACTCCGCACTCCACCAAACTTCCGCACTCCACGCAACCTCCCCACTCCAACCAACCTCCCCACTCCACCCAACCTCCCCACTCCACCCAACCTCCCCACTCCACCCAACCTCCCCACTTCACCCAACCTCCCCATTCCACTTTACCTCCCCACTTCACCCAACCTCCCCACTCCTCCCAACCTCCGCACTCCACCCAACTTCCGCACTCCACCCAACTTCCGCACTCCACCCAACCTCCCCACTCCAACCAACCTCCCCACTCTACCCAACCTCCCCACTCCACCCAACCTCCCCACTTCACCCAACCTCCCCATTCCACTATACCTCCCCACTTCACCCAACCTCCCCACTCCACCCAACCTCCCCACTCCATCCAACCTCCGCACTCCACCCAACCTCCGCACTCCACCCAACCTCCCCACTTCACCCAACTTCCGCACTACACCCAACCTCCGCATTCGACCCAAACTCCGCACTCCACCCAACCTCCGCACTTCACCCAACCTCCCCACTCCACCCAACCTCCCTACTTCACCCAACCTCCGCACTCCATCCAACCTCCGCACTCCACCCAATCTCCGCACTCCACCTAACCTCCCCACTTCACCCAACCTCCGCACTCCATCCAACCTCCGCACTCCACCCAACCTCCGCACTCCACCCAACCTCCCCACTCCACCCAACCTCCCCACTTCACCCAACCTCCCCACTTCACCCAACCTCCCCACTCCACCCAATCTCCGCACTCCACCCAACTTCCGCACTCCACCCAAATTCCGCACTCCACCCAACCTCCGCACTCCACCCAAACTCCGCACTCCACCCAACCTCCGCACTCCACACAAACTCCGCACTCCACCCAACTTCCGCACTCCACCCAACCTCCGCACTCTACCCAACCTCCCAACTCCACCCAACCTCCCCACTTCTCCCAACCTCCCCACTTCACCCAACCTCCCCACTCCACCCAACCTCCTCACTCCACCCAACCTCCCCACTTCACCCTACCTCCCCACTTCACCCAACCTCCCCACTGCACCCAACCTCCCCAAATCACCAAACCTCCCCACTCCATCCAACCTCCCCACTCCACCCAACCTCCCCTCTTCTCCCAACCTCCCCACTTCACCCAACGTCCCCACTCCACCCAACCTCCTCAATCCACCCAACCTCCCCACTTCACCCTACCTCTTCACTTCTCCCAACCTCCCCACTACACCCAACCTCCGCACTCCACCCAACCTTCGCACTCAACCCAACCTCCCCACTTCACCCAACCTCCCAACTCCACCCAACCTTCGCACTCAACCCAATCTCCCCACTTCACCCAACCTCCGCACTCCATCCAACCTCCGCACTCTACCCAACCTCCGCACTCCACCCAACCTCCGCACTCCACCCAACCTCCGCACTCCACCAAACTTCCGCACTCCACGCAACCTCCCCACTCCACCCAACCTCCCCACTCCATCCAACCTCCCCACTCCACCAAACCTCCCCACTTCACCCAACCTCCCCGCTTCACCCAACCTCCCCACTCTTCCCAACCTCCGCACTCCACCGAACCTCCCCACTTCACCCAACCTCCCCACTTCACCCTACCTCCGCACTCCACCCAACCTTCGCACTCAACCCAACCTCCCCACTTCACCCAACCTCCCAACTCCACCCAATCTCCCCACTTCACCCAACCTCCGCACTCCATCCAACCTCCGCACTCTACCAAACCTCCGCACTCCACCCAACCTCCCCACTCCAACCAACCTCCCCACTCTACCCAACCTCCCCACTCCACCCAACCTCCCCACTCCACCCAACTTCCCCACTCCATCCAACCTCCCCACTCTACCCAACCTCCCCACTTCACCCAACCTCCCCACTTCACCCAACCTCCCCACTCCTCCCAACCTCCGCACTCCACCCAACTTCCCCATTCCACCCAACCTCCGCACTCCACCCAACCTTCGCACTCAACCCAACCTCCCCACTCCACCCAACCTCCCCACTTCACCCAACCTCCGCACTCCATCCAACCTCCGCACTCCACCCAATCTCCGCACTCCACCTAACCTCCCCACTTCACCCAACCTCCGCACTCCATCCAACCTCCGCACTCCACCCAACCTCCGCACTCCACCCAACCTCCGCACTCCACCCAACTTCCGCACTCCACCCAACTTCCGCACTCCACCCAACCTCCGCACTCTACCCAACCTCCCAACTCCACCCAACCTCCCCACTTCTCCCAACCTCCCCACTTCACCCAACCTCCCCACTCCACCCAACCTCCTCACTCCACCCAACCTCCCCATTTCACCCTACCTCCCCACTTCACCCAACCTCCCCACTGCACCCAACCTCCCCAAATCACCAAACCTCCCCACTCCATCCAACCTCCCCACTCCACCCAACCTCCCCACTCCACCCAACCTCCCCACTCCACCCAACCTCCCCACTTCTCCCAACCTCCCCACTCCACCCAACCTCCGCACTCCACCCAACCTTCGCACTCAACCCAACCTCCCCACTTCACCCAACCTCCCAACTCCACCCAACCTTCGCACTCAACCCAATCTCCCCACTTCACCCAACCTCCGCACTCCATCCAACCTCCGCACTCTACCCAACCTCCGCACTCCACCCAACCTCCGCACTCCACCCAACCTCCGCACTCCACCAAACTTCCGCACTCCACGGAACCTCCCCACTCCACCCAACCTCCCCACTCCATCCAACCTCCCCACTCCACCCAACCTCCCCACTTCACCCAACCTTCCATCTTCACCCAACCTCCCCACTCCTCCCAACCTCCGCACTCCACCCAACTTCCGCACTCCACCCAACTTCCGCACTCCACCCAACCTCCGCACTCCACCCAAACTCCGCACTCCACCAAACTTCCGCACTCCACGCAACCTCCCCACTCCAACCAACCTCCCCACTCCACCCAACCTCCCCACTCCACCCAACCTCCCCACTCCACCCAACCTCCCCACTTCACCCAACCTCCCCATTCCACTTTACCTCCCCACTTCACCCAACCTCCCCACTCCTCCCAACCTCCGCACTCCACCCAACTTCCGCACTCCACCCAACTTCCGCACTCCACCCAACCTCCCCACTCCAACCAACCTCCCCACTCTACCCAACCTCCCCACTCCACCCAACCTCCCCACTTCACCCAACCTCCCCATTCCACTATACCTCCCCACTTCACCCAACCTCCCCACTCCACCCAACCTCCCCACTCCATCCAACCTCCGCACTCCACCCAACCTCCGCACTCCACCCAACCTCCCCACTTCACCCAACTTCCGCACTACACCCAACCTCCGCATTCGACCCAAACTCCGCACTCCACCCAACCTCCGCACTTCACCCAACCTCCCCACTCCACCCAACCTCCCTACTTCACCCAACCTCCGCACTCCATCCAACCTCCGCACTCCACCCAATCTCCGCACTCCACCTAACCTCCCCACTTCACCCAACCTCCGCACTCCATCCAACCTCCGCACTCCACCCAACCTCCGCACTCCACCCAACCTCCCCACTCCACCCAACCTCCCCACTTCACCCAACCTCCCCACTTCACCCAACCTCCCCACTCCACCCAACCTCCGCACTCCACCCAACTTCCGCACTCCACCCAAATTCCGCACTCCACCCAACCTCCGCACTCCACCCAAACTCCGCACTCCACCCAACCTCCGCACTCCACACAAACTCCGCACTCCACCCAACTTCCGCACTCCACCCAACCTCCGCACTCTACCCAACCTCCCAACTCCACCCAACCTCCCCACTTCTCCCAACCTCCCCACTTCACCCAACCTCCCCACTCCACCCAACCTCCTCACTCCACCCAACCTCCCCACTTCACCCTACCTCCCCACTTCACCCAACCTCCCCACTGCACCCAACCTCCCCAAATCACCAAACCTCCCCACTCCATCCAACCTCCCCACTCCACCCAACCTCCCCTCTTCTCCCAACCTCCCCACTTCACCCAACCTCCCCACTCCACCCAACCTCCTCAATCCACCCAACCTCCCCACTTCACCCTACCTCTTCACTTCTCCCAACCTCCCCACTACACCCAACCTCCGCACTCCACCCAACCTTCGCACTCAACCCAACCTCCCCACTTCACCCAACCTCCCAACTCCACCCAACCTTCGCACTCAACCCAATCTCCCCACTTCACCCAACCTCCGCACTCCATCCAACCTCCGCACTCTACCCAACCTCCGCACTCCACCCAACCTCCGCACTCCACCCAACCTCCGCACTCCACCAAACTTCCGCACTCCACGGAACCTCCCCACTCCACCCAACCTCCCCACTCCATCCAACCTCCCCACTCCACCCAACCTCCCCACTTCACCCAACCTTCCATCTTCACCCAACCTCCCCACTCCTCCCAACCTCCGCACTCCACCCAACTTCCGCACTCCACCCAACTTCCGCACTCCACCCAACCTCCGCACTCCACCCAAACTCCGCACTCCACCAAACTTCCGCACTCCTCGCAACCTCCCCACTCCAACCAACCTCCCCACTCCACCCAACCTCCCCACTCCACCCAACCTCCCCACTCCACCCAACCTCCCCACTTCACCCAACCTCCCCATTCCACTATACCTCCCCACTTCACCCAACCTCCCCACTCCTCCCAACCTCCGCACTCCACCCAACTTCCGCACTCCACCCAACTTCCGCACTCCACCCAACCTCCCCACTCCAACCAACCTCCCCACTCTACCCAACCTCCCCACTCCACCCAACCTCCCCACTTCACCCAACCTCCCCACTTCACCCAACCTCCCCATTCCACTATACCTCCCCACTTCACCCAACCTCCCCACTCCACCCAACCTCCCCACTCCATCCAACCTCCGCACTCCACCCAACCTCCGCACTCCACCCAACCTCCCCACTTCACCCAACTTCCGCACTACACCCAACCTCCGCATTCCACCCAAACTCCGCACTCCACCCAACCTCCGCACTTCACCCAACCTCCCCACTCCACCCAACCTCCCTACTTCACCCAACCTCCGCACTCCATCCAACCTCCGCACTCCACCCAATCTCCGCACTCCACCTAACCTCCCCACTTCACCCAACCTCCGCACTCCATCCAACCTCCGCACTCCACCCAACCTCCGCACTCCACCCAACCTCCCCACTCCACCCAACCTCCCCACTTCACCCAACCTCCCCACTTCACCCAACCTCCCCACTCCACCCAACCTCCGCACTCCACCCAACTTCCGCACTCCACCCAAATTCCGCACTCCACCCAACCTCCGCACTCCACCCAAACTCCGCACTCCACCCAACCTCCGCACTCCACACAAACTCCGCACTCCACCAAACTTCCGCACTCCACGCAACCTCCCCACTCCACCCAACCTCCCCACTCCACCCAACCTCCCCAAATCACCAAACCTTCCCACTTCACCCAACCTCCCCACTTCACCCAACCTCCCCACTCCACCCAACCTCCGCACTCCACCCAACTTCCGCACTCCACCCAACTTCCGCACTCCACCCAACCTCCGCACTCCACCCAAACTCCGCACTCCACCCAACTTCCGCACTCCACCCAAACTCCGCACTCCACCAAACTTCCGCACTCCACGCAACCTCCCCACTCCAACCAACCTCCCTACTCCACCCAACCTCCCCACTCCACCCAACCTCCGCACTCCCCCCAACCTCCGCACTCCACCCAAACTCCGCACTCCACCAAACTTCCGCACTCCACGCAACCTCCCCTCTCCACCCATCCTCCCCACTCCATCCAACCTCCCCACTCCACCGAACCTCCCCACTTCACCCAACCTCCCCACTTCACCCAACCTCCCCACTCCTCCCAAACTCCGCACTCCACCCAACTTCCGCACTCCACCCAACTTCCGCACTCCACCCAACCTCCCCACTCCACCCAACCTCCCCACTCCACCCAACCTCCCCACTTCACCCAACCTCCCCACTTCTCCCAACCTCCCCACTTCACCCAACCTCCCCACTTCTCCCAACCTCCCCACTTCACCCAACCTCCCCACTCCACCCAACCTCCTCACTCCACCCAACCTCCCCACTACACCCTACCTCCGCACTCCACCCAACCTTCGCACTCAACCCAACCTCCCCACTTCACCCAACCTCCCAACTCCACCCAATCTCCCCACTTCACCCAACCTCCGCACTCCATCCAACCTCCGCACTCTACCAAACCTCCGCACTCCACCCAACCTCCGCACTCTACCCAACCTCCGCACTCCACCAAACCTCCCCACTCCACGGAACCTCCCCACTCCACCAAACCTCCCCACTCCATCCAACCTCCCCACTCCACCCAACCTCCCCACTTCACCCAACCTTCCCTCTTCACCCAACCTCCCCACTCCTCCCAACCTCCGCACTCCACCCAACCTCCGCACTCCACGCAACCTCCCCACTCCAACCAACCTCCCTACTCCACCCAACCTCCCCACTCCACCCAACCTCCGCACTCCACCCAACCTCCCCACTTCACCCAACCTCCCCACTTCACCCAACCTCCCCACTCCTCCCAACCTCCGCACTCCACCCAACTTCCCCATTCCACCCAACCTCCGCACTCCACCCAACCTTCGCACTCAACCCAACCTCCGCACTCCACGCAACCTCCCCACTTTACCCAACTTCCGCACTACACCCAACCTCCGCATTCCACCCAAACTCCGCACTCCACCCAACCTCCGCACTTCACCCAACCTCCCCACTCCACCCAACCTCCCTACTTCACCCAACCTCCGCACTCCATCCAACCTCCGCACTCCACCCAATCTCCGCACTCCACCTAACCTCCCCACTTCACCCAACCTCCGCACTCCATCCAACCTCCGCACTCCACCCAACCTCCGCACTCCACCCAACCTCCCCACTCCACCCAACCTCCCCACTTCACCCAACCTCCCCACTCCACCCAACCTCCGCACTCCACCCAACTTCCGCACTCCACCCAAATTCCGCACTCCACCCAACCTCCGCACTCCACCCAAACTCCGCACTCCACCCAACCTCCGCACTCCACACAAACTCCGCACTCCACCAAACTTCCGCACTCCACGCAACCTCCCCACTCCAACCAACCTCCCCACTCCACCCAACCTCCCCACTCCACCCAACCTCCCCAAATCACCAAACCTTCCCACTTCACCCAACCTCCCCACTTCACCCAACCTCCCCACTCCACCCAACCTCCGCACTCCACCCAACTTCCGCACTCCACCCAACTTCCGCACTCCACCCAACCTCCGCACTCCACCCAAACTCCGCACTCCACCCAACCTCCGCACTCCACCCAAACTCCGCACTCCACCAAACTTCCGCACTCCACGCAACCTCCCCACTCCAACCAACCTCCCTACTCCACCCAACCTCCCCACTCCACCCAACCTCCGCACTCCCCCCAACCTCCGCACTCCACCCAAACTCCGCACTCCACCAAACTTCCGCACTCCACGCAACCTCCCCTCTCCACCCAACCTCCCCACTCCATCCAACCTCCCCACTCCACCGAACCTCCCCACTTCACCCAACCTCCCCACTTCACCCAACCTCCCCACTCCTCCCAACCTCCGCACTCCACCCAACTTCCGCACTCCACCCAACTTCCGCACTCCACCCAACCTCCCCACTCCACCCAACCTCCCCACTCCACCCAACCTCCCCACTTCACCCAACCTCCCCACTTCTCCCAACCTCCCCACTTCACCCAACCTCCCCACTTCTCCCAACCTCCCCACTTCACCCAACCTCCCCACTCCACCCAACCTCCTCACTCCACCCAACCTCCCCACTACACCCTACCTCCGCACTCCACCCAACCTTCGCACTCAACCCAACCTCCCCACTTCACCCAACCTCCCAACTCCACCCAATCTCCCCACTTCACCCAACCTCCGCACTCCATCCAACCTCCGCACTCTACCAAACCTCCGCACTCCACCCAACCTCCGCACTCCACCCAACCTCCGCACTCCACCAAACCTCCCCACTCCACGGAACCTCCCCACTCCACCAAACCTCCCCACTCCATCCAACCTCCCCACTCCACCCAACCTCCCCACTTCACCCAACCTTCCCTCTTCACCCAACCTCCCCACTCCTCCCAACCTCCGCACTCCACCCAACCTCCGCACTCCACGCAACCTCCCCACTCCAACCAACCTCCCTACTCCACCCAACCTCCCCACTCCACCCAACTTCCGCACTCCACCCAACCTCCGCACTCTACCCAACCTCCCAACTCCACCCAACCTCCCCACTTCTCCCAACCTCCCCACTTCACCCAACCTCCCCACTCCACCCAACCTCCTCACTCCACCCAACCTCCCCACTTCACCCTACCTCCCCACTTCACCCAACCTCCCCACTGCACCCAACTTCCGCACTCCACCCAACCTCCGCACTCCACCCAAACTCCGCACTCCACCAAACTTCCGCACTCCACGCAACCTCCCCACTCCAACCAACCTCCCCACTCCACCCAACCTCCCCACTCCACCCAACCTCCTCACTCCACCCAACCTCCCCACTTCACCCAACCTCCCCATTCCACTATACCTCCCCACTTCACCCAACCTCCCCACTCCTCCCAACCTCCGCACTCCACCCAACTTCCGCACTCCACCCAACTTCCGCACTCCACCCAACCTCCCCACTCCACACTACCTCCCCACTCCACCGAACCTCCCCACTCCACCCAACCTCCCCACTTCACCCAACCTCCCCACTGCACCCAACTTCCGCACTCCACCCAACCTCCGCACTCCACCCAAACTCCGCACTCCACCAAACTTCCGCACTCCACGCAACCTCCCCACTCCAACCAACCTCCCCACTCCACCCAACCTCCCCACTCCACCCAACCTCCTCACTCCACCCAACCTCCCCACTTCACCCAACCTCCCCATTCCACTATACCTCCCCACTTCACCCAACCTCCCCACTCCTCCCAACCTCCGCACTCCACCCAACTTCCGCACTCCACCCAACTTCCGCACTCCACCCAACCTCCCCACTCCACACTACCTCCCCACTCCACCGAACCTCCCCACTCCACCCAACCTCCCCACTCCAGCCAACCTCAGCACTCCAACCAACTTCCGCACTCCACCCAACCTCCGCACTCCACACAACCTCCCCACTTCACCCAACTTCCGCACTACACCTAACCTCCGCATTCCACCCAAACTCCGCACTCCACCCAACCTCCGCACTTCACCCAACCTCCCCACTCCACCCAACCTCCCTACTTCACCCAACCTCCGCACTCCATCCAACCTCCGCACTCCACCCAATCTCCGCACTCCACCTAACCTCCCCACTTCACCCAACCTCCGCACTCCATCCAACCTCCGCACTCCACCCAACCTCCGCACTCCACCCAACCTCCCCACTCCACCCAACCTCCCCACTTCACCCAACCTCCCCACTTCACCCAACCTTCCCACTCCACCCAACCTCCGCACTCCACCCAACTTCCGCACTCCACCCAAATTCCGCACTCCACCCAACCTCCGCACTCCACCCAAACTCCGCACTCCACCCAACCTCCGCACTCCACCCAAACTCCGCACTCCACCAAACTTCCGCACTCCACGCAACCTCCCCACTCCAACCAACCTCCCCACTCCACCCAACCTCCGCACTCCACCCAACCTCCGCACTCCACCCAAACTCCGCACTCCACCAAACTTCCGCACTCCACCCAACCTTCGCACTCAACCCAACCTCCCCACTTCACCCAACCTCCCAACTCCACCCAACCTCCCCACTCCTCCCAACCTCCGCACTCCACCCAACTTCCCCATTCCACCCAACCTCCGCACTCCACCCAACCTTCGCACTCAACCCAACCTCCGCACTCCACGCAACCTCCCCACTTCACCCAACTTCCGCACTACACCCAACCTCCGCATTCCACCCAAACTCCGCACTCCACCCAACCTCCGCACTTCACCCAACCTCCCCACTCCACCCAACCTCCCTACTTCACCCAACCTCCGCACTCCATCCAACCTCCGTACTCCACCCAATCTCCGCACTCCACCTAACCTCCCCACTTCACCCAACCTCCGCACTCCATCCAACCTCCGCACTCCACCCAACCTCCGCACTCCACCCAACCTCCCCACTCCACCCAACCTCCCCACTTCACCCAACCTCCCCACTCCACCCAACCTCCGCACTCCACCCAACTTCCGCACTCCACCCAAATTCCGCACTCCACCCAACCTCCGCACTCCACCCAAACTCCGCACTCCACCCAACCTCCGCACTCCACACAAACTCCGCACTCCACCAAACTTCCGCACTCCACGCAACCTCCCCACTCCAACCAACCTCCCCACTCCACCCAACCTCCCCACTCCACCCAACCTCCCCAAATCACCAAACTTTCCCACTTCACCCAACCTCCCCACTTCACCCAACCTCCCCACTCCACCCAACCTCCGCACTCCACCCAACTTCCGCACTCCACCCAACTTCCGCACTCCACCCAACCTCCGCACTCCACCCAAACTCCGCACTCCACCCAACCTCCGCACTCCACCCAAACTCCGCACTCCACCAAACTTCCGCACTCCACGCAACCTCCCCACTCCAACCAACCTCCCTACTCCACCCAACCTCCCCACTCCACCCAACCTCCGCACTCCCCCCAACCTCCGCACTCCACCCAAACTCCGCACTCCACCAAACTTCCGCACTCCACGCAACCTCCCCTCTCCACCCAACCTCCCCACTCCATCCAACCTCCCCACTCCACCGAACCTCCCCACTTCACCCAACCTCCCCACTTCACCCAACCTCCCCACTCCTCCCAACCTCCGCACTCCACCCAACTTCCGCACTCCACCCAACTTCCGCACTCCACCCAACCTCCCCACTCCACCCAACCTCCCCACTCCACCCAACCTCCCCACTTCACCCAACCTCCCCACTTCTCCCAACCTCCCCACTTCACCCAACCTCCCCACTTCTCCCAACCTCCCCACTTCACCCAACCTCCCCACTCCACCCAACCTCCTCACTCCACCCAACCTCCCCACTACACCCTACCTCCGCACTCCACCCAACCTTCGCACTCAACCCAACCTCCCCACTTCACCCAACCTCCCAACTCCACCCAATCTCCCCACTTCACCCAACCTCCGCACTCCATCCAACCTCCGCACTCTACCAAACCTCCGCACTCCACCCAACCTCCGCACTCCACCCAACCTCCGCACTCCACCAAACCTCCCCACTCCACGGAACCTCCCCACTCCACCAAACCTCCCCACTCCATCCAACCTCCCCACTCCACCCAACCTCCCCACTTCACCCAACCTTCCCTCTTCACCCAACCTCCCCACTCCTCCCAACCTCCGCACTCCACCCAACCTCCGCACTCCACGCAACCTCCCCACTCCAACCAACCTCCCTACTCCACCCAACCTCCCCACTCCACCCAACTTCCGCACTCCACCCAACCTCCGCACTCTACCCAACCTCCCAACTCCACCCAACCTCCCCACTTCTCCCAACCTCCCCACTTCACCCAACCTCCCCACTCCACCCAACCTCCTCACTCCACCCAACCTCCCCACTTCACCCTACCTCCCCACTTCACCCAACCTCCCCACTGCACCCAACTTCCGCACTCCACCCAACCTCCGCACTCCACCCAAACTCCGCACTCCACCAAACTTCCGCACTCCACGCAACCTCCCCACTCCAACCAACCTCCCCACTCCACCCAACCTCCCCACTCCACCCAACCTCCTCACTCCACCCAACCTCCCCACTTCACCCAACCTCCCCATTCCACTATACCTCCCCACTTCACCCAACCTCCCCACTCCTCCCAACCTCCGCACTCCACCCAACTTCGTCACTCCACCCAACTTCCGCACTCCACCCAACCTCCCCACTCCACACTACCTCCCCACTCCACCGAACCTCCCCACTCCACCCAACCTCCCCACTTCACCCAACCTCCCCACTGCACCCAACTTCCGCACTCCACCCAACCTCCGCACTCCACCCAAACTCCGCACTCCACCAAACTTCCGCACTCCACGCAACCTCCCCACTCCAACCAACCTCCCCACTCCACCCAACCTCCCCACTCCACCCAACCTCCTCACTCCACCCAACCTCCCCACTTCACCCAACCTCCCCATTCCACTATACCTCCCCACTTCACCCAACCTCCCCACTCCTCCCAACCTCCGCACTCCACCCAACTTCCGCACTCCACCCAACTTCCGCACTCCACCCAACCTCCCCACTCCACACTACCTCCCCACTCCACCGAACCTCCCCACTCCACCCAACCTCCCCACTCCAGCCAACCTCAGCACTCCAACCAACTTCCGCACTCCACCCAACCTCCGCACTCCACACAACCTCCCCACTTCACCCAACTTCCGCACTACACCTAACCTCCGCATTCCACCCAAACTCCGCACTCCACCCAACCTCCGCACTTCACCCAACCTCCCCACTCCACCCAACCTCCCTACTTCACCCAACCTCCGCACTCCATCCAACCTCCGCACTCCACCCAATCTCCGCACTCCACCTAACCTCCCCACTTCACCCAACCTCCGCACTCCATCCAACCTCCGCACTCCACCCAACCTCCGCACTCCACCCAACCTCCCCACTCCACCCAACCTCCCCACTTCACCCAACCTCCCCACTTCACCCAACCTTCCCACTCCACCCAACCTCCGCACTCCACCCAACTTCCGCACTCCACCCAAATTCCGCACTCCACCCAACCTCCGCACTCCACCCAAACTCCGCACTCCACCCAACCACCGCACTCCACCCAAACTCCGCACTCCACCAAACTTCCGCACTCCACGCAACCTCCCCACTCCAACCAACCTCCCCACTCCACCCAACCTCCGCACTCCACCCAACCTCCGCACTCCACCCAAACTCCGCACTCCACCAAACTTCCGCACTCCACCCAACCTTCGCACTCAACCCAACCTCCCCACTTCACCCAACCTCCCAACTCCACCCAACCTCCCCACTCCTCCCAACCTCCGCACTCCACCCAACTTCCCCATTCCACCCAACCTCCGCACTCCACCCAACCTTCGCACTCAACCCAACCTCCGCACTCCACGCAACCTCCCCACTTCACCCAACTTCCGCACTACACCCAACCTCCGCATTCCACCCAAACTCCGCACTCCACCCAACCTCCGCACTTCACCCAACCTCCCCACTCCACCCAACCTCCCTACTTCACCCAACCTCCGCACTCCATCCAACCTCCGCACTCCACCCAATCTCCGCACTCCACCTAACCTCCCCACTTCACCCAACCTCCGCACTCCATCCAACCTCCGCACTCCACCCAACCTCCGCACTCCACCCAACCTCCCCACTCCACCCAACCTCCCCACTTCACCCAACCTCCCCACTCCACCCAACCTCCGCACTCCACCCAACTTCCGCACTCCACCCAAATTCCGCACTCCACCCAACCTCCGCACTCCACCCAAACTCCGCACTCCACCCAACCTCCGCACTCCACACAAACTCCGCACTCCACCAAACTTCCGCACTCCACGCAACCTCCCCACTCCAACCAACCTCCCCACTCCACCCAACCTCCCCACTCCACCCAACCTCCCCAAATCACCAAACCTTCCCACTTCACCCAACCTCCCCACTTCACCCAACCTCCCCACTCCACCCAACCTCCGCACTCCACCCAACTTCCGCACTCCACCCAACTTCCGCACTCCACCCAACCTCCGCATTCCACCCAAACTCCGCACTCCACCTAACCTCCGCACTCCACCCAAACTCCGCACTCCACCAAACTTCCGCACTCCACGCAACCTCCCCACTCCAACCAACCTCCCTACTCCACCCAACCTCCCCACTCCACCCAACCTCCGCACTCCCCCCAACCTCCGCACTCCACCCAAACTCCGCACTCCACCAAACTTCCGCACTCCATGCAACCTCCCCTCTCCACCCAACCTCCCCACTCCATCCAACCTCCCCACTCCACCGAACCTCCCCACTTCACCCAACCTCCCCACTTCACCCAACCTCCCCACTCCTCCCAACCTCCGCACTCCACCCAACTTCCGCACTCCACCCAACTTCCGCACTCCACCCAACCTCCCCACTCCACCCAACCTCCCCACTCCACCCAACCTCCCCACTTCACCCAACCTCCCCACTTCTCCCAACCTCCCCACTTCACCCAACCTCCCCACTCCACCCAACCTCCTCACTCCACCCAACCTCCCCACTACACCCTACCTCCGCACTCCACCCAACCTTCGCACTCAACCCAACCTCCCCACTTCACCCAACCTCCCAACTCCACCCAATCTCCCCACTTCACCCAACCTCCGCACTCCATCCAACCTCCGCACTCTACCAAACCTCCGCACTCCACCCAACCTCCGCACTCCACCCAACCTCCGCACACCACCAAACCTCCCCACTCCACGGAACCTCCCCACTCCACCAAACCTCCCCACTCCATCCAACCTCCCCACTCCATCCAACCTCCCCACTCCACCCAACCTCCCCACTCCACCCAACCTCCCCACTTCACCCAACCTCCCCACTCCACCCAACCTCCGCACTCCACCCAACTTCCGCACTCCACCCAAATTCCGCACTCCACCCAACCTCCGCACTCCACCCAAACTCCGCACTCCACCCAACCTCCGCACTCCACACAAACTCCGCACTCCACCAAACTTCCGCACTCCACGCAACCTCCCCACTCCAACCAACCTCCCCACTCCACCCAACCTCCCCACTCCACCCAACCTCCCCAAATCACCAAACCTTCCCACTTCACCCAACCTCCCCACTTCACCCAACCTCCCCACTCCACCCAACCTCCGCACTCCACCCAACTTCCGCACTCCACCCAACTTCCGCACTCCACCCAACCTCCGCACTCCACCCAAACTCCGCACTCCACCCAACCTCCGCACTCCACCCAAACTCCGCACTCCACCAAACTTCCGCACTCCACGCAACCTCCCCACTCCAACCAACCTCCCTACTCCACCCAACCTCCCCACTCCACCCAACCTCCGCACTCCCCCCAACCTCCGCACTCCACCCAAACTCCGCACTCCACCAAACTTCCGCACTCCACGCAACCTCCCCTCTCCACCCAACCTCCCCACTCCATCCAACCTCCCCACTCCACCGAACCTCCCCACTTCACCCAACCTCCCCACTTCACCCAACCTCCCCACTCCTCCCAACCTCCGCACTCCACCCAACTTCCGCACTCCACCCAACTTCCGCACTCCACCCAACCTCCCCACTCCACCCAACCTCCCCACTCCACCCAACCTCCCCACTTCACCCAACCTCCCCACTTCTCCCAACCTCCCCACTTCACCCAACCTCCCCACTTCTCCCAACCTCCCCACTTCACCCAACCTCCCCACTCCACCCAACCTCCTCACTCCACCCAACCTCCCCACTACACCCTACCTCCGCACTCCACCCAACCTTCGCACTCAACCCAACCTCCCCACTTCACCCAACCTCCCAACTCCACCCAATCTCCCCACTTCACCCAACCTCCGCACTCCATCCAACCTCCGCACTCTACCAAACCTCCGCACTCCACCCAACCTCCGCACTCCACCCAACCTCCGCACTCCACCAAACCTCCCCACTCCACGGAACCTCCCCACTCCACCAAACCTCCCCACTCCATCCAACCTCCCCACTCCACCCAACCTCCCCACTTCACCCAACCTTCCCTCTTCACCCAACCTCCCCACTCCTCCCAACCTCCGCACTCCACCCAACCTCCGCACTCCACGCAACCTCCCCACTCCAACCAACCTCCCTACTCCACCCAACCTCCCCACTCCACCCAACTTCCGCACTCCACCCAACCTCCGCACTCTACCCAACCTCCCAACTCCACCCAACCTCCCCACTTCTCCCAACCTCCCCACTTCACCCAACCTCCCCACTCCACCCAACCTCCTCACTCCACCCAACCTCCCCACTTCACCCTACCTCCCCACTTCACCCAACCTCCCCACTGCACCCAACTTCCGCACTCCACCCAACCTCCGCACTCCACCCAAACTCCGCACTCCACCAAACTTCCGCACTCCACGCAACCTCCCCACTCCAACCAACCTCCCCACTCCACCCAACCTCCCCACTCCACCCAACCTCCTCACTCCACCCAACCTCCCCACTTCACCCAACCTCCCCATTCCACTATACCTCCCCACTTCACCCAACCTCCCCACTCCTCCCAACCTCCGCACTCCACCCAACTTCCGCACTCCACCCAACTTCCGCACTCCACCCAACCTCCCCACTCCACACTACCTCCCCACTCCACCGAACCTCCCCACTCCACCCAACCTCCCCACTTCACCCAACCTCCCCACTGCACCCAACTTCCGCACTCCACCCAACCTCCGCACTCCACCCAAACTCCGCACTCCACCAAACTTCCGCACTCCACGCAACCTCCCCACTCCAACCAACCTCCCCACTCCACCCAACCTCCCCACTCCACCCAACCTCCTCACTCCACCCAACCTCCCCACTTCACCCAACCTCCCCATTCCACTATACCTCCCCACTTCACCCAACCTCCCCACTCCTCCCAACCTCCGCACTCCACCCAACTTCCGCACTCCACCCAACTTCCGCACTCCACCCAACCTCCCCACTCCACACTACCTCCCCACTCCACCGAACCTCCCCACTCCACCCAACCTCCCCACTCCAGCCAACCTCAGCACTCCAACCAACTTCCGCACTCCACCCAACCTCCGCACTCCACACAACCTCCCCACTTCACCCAACTTCCGCACTACACCTAACCTCCGCATTCCACCCAAACTCCGCACTCCACCCAACCTCCGCACTTCACCCAACCTCCCCACTCCACCCAACCTCCCTACTTCACCCAACCTCCGCACTCCATCCAACCTCCGCACTCCACCCAATCTCCGCACTCCACCTAACCTCCCCACTTCACCCAACCTCCGCACTCCATCCAACCTCCGCACTCCACCCAACCTCCGCACTCCACCCAACCTCCCCACTCCACCCAACCTCCCCACTTCACCCAACCTCCCCACTTCACCCAACCTTCCCACTCCACCCAACCTCCGCACTCCACCCAACTTCCGCACTCCACCCAAATTCCGCACTCCACCCAACCTCCGCACTCCACCCAAACTCCGCACTCCACCCAACCTCCGCACTCCACCCAAACTCCGCACTCCACCAAACTTCCGCACTCCACGCAACCTCCCCACTCCAACCAACCTCCCCACTCCACCCAACCTCCGCACTCCACCCAACCTCCGCACTCCACCCAAACTCCGCACTCCACCAAACTTCCGCACTCCACCCAACCTTCGCACTCAACCCAACCTCCCCACTTCACCCAACCTCCCAACTCCACCCAACCTCCCCACTCCTCCCAACCTCCGCACTCCACCCAACTTCCCCATTCCACCCAACCTCCGCACTCCACCCAACCTTCGCACTCAACCCAACCTCCGCACTCCACGCAACCTCCCCACTTCACCCAACTTCCGCACTACACCCAACCTCCGCATTCCACCCAAACTCCGCACTCCACCCAACCTCCGCACTTCACCCAACCTCCCCACTCCACCCAACCTCCCTACTTCACCCAACCTCCGCACTCCATCCAACCTCCGTACTCCACCCAATCTCCGCACTCCACCTAACCTCCCCACTTCACCCAACCTCCGCACTCCATCCAACCTCCGCACTCCACCCAACCTCCGCACTCCACCCAACCTCCCCACTCCACCCAACCTCCCCACTTCACCCAACCTCCCCACTCCACCCAACCTCCGCACTCCACCCAACTTCCGCACTCCACCCAAATTCCGCACTCCACCCAACCTCCGCACTCCACCCAAACTCCGCACTCCACCCAACCTCCGCACTCCACACAAACTCCGCACTCCACCAAACTTCCGCACTCCACGCAACCTCCCCACTCCAACCAACCTCCCCACTCCACCCAACCTCCCCACTCCACCCAACCTCCCCAAATCACCAAACCTTCCCACTTCACCCAACCTCCCCACTTCACCCAACCTCCCCACTCCACCCAACCTCCGCACTCCACCCAACTTCCGCACTCCACCCAACTTCCGCACTCCACCCAACCTCCGCACTCCACCCAAACTCCGCACTCCACCCAACCTCCGCACTCCACCCAAACTCCGCACTCCACCAAACTTCCGCACTCCACGCAACCTCCCCACTCCAACCAACCTCCCTACTCCACCCAACCTCCCCACTCCACCCAACCTCCGCACTCCCCCCAACCTCCGCACTCCACCCAAACTCCGCACTCCACCAAACTTCCGCACTCCACGCAACCTCCCCTCTCCACCCAACCTCCCCACTCCATCCAACCTCCCCACTCCACCGAACCTCCCCACTTCACCCAACCTCCCCACTTCACCCAACCTCCCCACTCCTCCCAACCTCCGCACTCCACCCAACTTCCGCACTCCACCCAACTTCCGCACTCCACCCAACCTCCCCACTCCACCCAACCTCCCCACTCCACCCAACCTCCCCACTTCACCCAACCTCCCCACTTCTCCCAACCTCCCCACTTCACCCAACCTCCCCACTTCTCCCAACCTCCCCACTTCACCCAACCTCCCCACTCCACCCAACCTCCTCACTCCACCCAACCTCCCCACTACACCCTACCTCCGCACTCCACCCAACCTTCGCACTCAACCCAACCTCCCCACTTCACCCAACCACCCAACTCCACCCAATCTCCCCACTTCACCCAACCTCCGCACTCCATCCAACCTCCGCACTCTACCAAACCTCCGCACTCCACCCAACCTCCGCACTCCACCCAACCTCCGCACTCCACCAAACCTCCCCACTCCACGGAACCTCCCCACTCCACCAAACCTCCCCACTCCATCCAACCTCCCCACTCCACCCAACCTCCCCACTTCACCCAACCTTCCCTCTTCACCCAACCTCCCCACTCCTCCCAACCTCCGCACTCCACCCAACCTCCGCACTCCACGCTACCTCCCCACTCCAACCAACCTCCCTACTCCACCCAACCTCCCCACTCCACCCAACTTCCGCACTCCACCCAACCTCCGCACTCTACCCAACCTCCCAACTCCACCCAACCTCCCCACTTCTCCCAACCTCCCCACTTCACCCAACCTCCCCACTCCACCCAACCTCCTCACTCCACCCAACCTCCCCACTTCACCCTACCTCCCCACTTCACCCAACCTCCCCACTGCACCCAACTTCCGCACTCCACCCAACCTCCGCACTCCACCCAAACTCCGCACTCCACCAAACTTCCGCACTCCACGCAACCTCCCCACTCCAACCAACCTCCCCACTCCACCCAACCTCCCCACTCCACCCAACCTCCTCACTCCACCCAACCTCCCCACTTCACCCAACCTCCCCATTCCACTATACCTCCCCACTTCACCCAACCTCCCCACTCCTCCCAACCTCCGCACTCCACCCAACTTCGTCACTCCACCCAACTTCCGCACTCCACCCAACCTCCCCACTCCACACTACCTCCCCACTCCACCGAACCTCCCCACTCCACCCAACCTCCCCACTTCACCCAACCTCCCCACTGCACCCAACTTCCGCACTCCACCCAACCTCCGCACTCCACCCAAACTCCGCACTCCACCAAACTTCCGCACTCCACGCAACCTCCCCACTCCAACCAACCTCCCCACTCCACCCAACCTCCCCACTCCACCCAACCTCCTCACTCCACCCAACCTCCCCACTTCACCCAACCTCCCCATTCCACTATACCTCCCCACTTCACCCAACCTCCCCACTCCTCCCAACCTCCGCACTCCACCCAACTTCCGCACTCCACCCAACTTCCGCACTCCACCCAACCTCCCCACTCCACACTACCTCCCCACTCCACCGAACCTCCCCACTCCACCCAACCTCCCCACTCCAGCCAACCTCAGCACTCCAACCAACTTCCGCACTCCACCCAACCTCCGCACTCCACACAACCTCCCCACTTCACCCAACTTCCGCACTACACCTAACCTCCGCATTCCACCCAAACTCCGCACTCCACCCAACCTCCGCACTTCACCCAACCTCCCCACTCCACCCAACCTCCCTACTTCACCCAACCTCCGCACTCCATCCAACCTCCGCACTCCACCCAATCTCCGCACTCCACCTAACCTCCCCACTTCACCCAACCTCCGCACTCCATCCAACCTCCGCACTCCACCCAACCTCCGCACTCCACCCAACCTCCCCACTCCACCCAACCTCCCCACTTCACCCAACCTCCCCACTTCACCCAACCTTCCCACTCCACCCAACCTCCGCACTCCACCCAACTTCCGCACTCCACCCAAATTCCGCACTCCACCCAACCTCCGCACTCCACCCAAACTCCGCACTCCACCCAACCTCCGCACTCCACCCAAACTCCGCACTCCACCAAACTTCCGCACTCCACGCAACCTCCCCACTCCAACCAACCTCCCCACTCCACCCAACCTCCGCACTCCACCCAACCTCCGCACTCCACCCAAACTCCGCACTCCACCAAACTTCCGCACTCCACCCAACCTTCGCACTCAACCCAACCTCCCCACTTCACCCAACCTCCCAACTCCACCCAACCTCCCCACTCCTCCCAACCTCCGCACTCCACCCAACTTCCCCATTCCACCCAACCTCCGCACTCCACCCAACCTTCGCACTCAACCCAACCTCCGCACTCCACGCAACCTCCCCACTTCACCCAACTTCCGCACTACACCCAACCTCCGCATTCCACCCAAACTCCGCACTCCACCCAACCTCCGCACTTCACCCAACCTCCCCACTCCACCCAACCTCCCTACTTCACCCAACCTCCGCACTCCATCCAACCTCCGCACTCCACCCAATCTCCGCACTCCACCTAACCTCCCCACTTCACCCAACCTCCGCACTCCATCCAACCTCCGCACTCCACCCAACCTCCGCACTCCACCCAACCTCCCCACTCCACCCAACCTCCCCACTTCACCCAACCTCCCCACTCCACCCAACCTCCGCACTCCACCCAACTTCCGCACTCCACCCAAATTCCGCACTCCACCCAACCTCCGCACTCCACCCAAACTCCGCACTCCACCCAACCTCCGCACTCCACACAAACTCCGCACTCCACCAAACTTCCGCACTCCACGCAACCTCCCCACTCCAACCAACCTCCCCACTCCACCCAACCTCCCCACTCCACCCAACCTCCCCAAATCACCAAACCTTCCCACTTCACCCAACCTCCCCACTTCACCCAACCTCCCCACTCCACCCAACCTCCGCACTCCACCCAACTTCCGCACTCCACCCAACTTCCGCACTCCACCCAACCTCCGCATTCCACCCAAACTCCGCACTCCACCCAACCTCCGCACTCCACCCAAACTCCGCACTCCACCAAACTTCCGCACTCCACGCAACCTCCCCACTCCAACCAACCTCCCTACTCCACCCAACCTCCCCACTCCACCCAACCTCCGCACTCCCCCCAACCTCCGCACTCCACCCAAACTCCGCACTCCACCAAACTTCCGCACTCCATGCAACCTCCCCTCTCCACCCAACCTCCCCACTCCATCCAACCTCCCCACTCCACCGAACCTCCCCACTTCACCCAACCTCCCCACTTCACCCAACCTCCCCACTCCTCCCAACCTCCGCACTCCACCCAACTTCCGCACTCCACCCAACTTCCGCACTCCACCCAACCTCCCCACTCCACCCAACCTCCCCACTCCACCCAACCTCCCCACTTCACCCAACCTCCCCACTTCTCCCAACCTCCCCACTTCACCCAACCTCCCCACTCCACCCAACCTCCTCACTCCACCCAACCTCCCCACTACACCCTACCTCCGCACTCCACCCAACCTTCGCACTCAACCCAACCTCCCCACTTCACCCAACCTCCCAACTCCACCCAATCTCCCCACTTCACCCAACCTCCGCACTCCATCCAACCTCCGCACTCTACCAAACCTCCGCACTCCACCCAACCTCCGCACTCCACCCAACCTCCGCACACCACCAAACCTCCCCACTCCACGGAACCTCCCCACTCCACCAAACCTCCCCACTCCATCCAACCTCCCCACTCCATCCAACCTCCCCACTCCACCCAACCTCCCCACTTCACCCAACCTTCCCTCTTCACCCAACCTCCCCACTCCTCCCAACCTCCGCACTCCACCCAACCTCCGCACTTCACCCAACCTTCCCTCTTCACCCAACCTCCCCACTCCTCCCAACCTCCGCACTCCACCCAACCTCCGCACTCCACGCAACCTCCCCACTCCAACCAACCTCCCTACTCCACCCAACCTCCCCACTCCACCCAACTTCCGCACTCCACCCAACCTCCGCACTCTACCCAACCTCCCAACTCCACCCAACCTCCCCACTTCTCCCAACCTCCCCACTTCACCCAACCTCCCCACTCCACCCAACCTCCTCACTCCACCCAACCTCCCCACTTCACCCTACCTCCCCACTTCACCCAACCTCCCCACTGCACCCAACTTCCGCACTCCACCCAACCTCCGCACTCCACCCAAACTCCGCACTCCACCAAACTTCCGCACTCCACGCAACCTCCCCACTCCAACCAACCTCCCCACTCCACCCAACCTCCCCACTCCACCCAACCTCCTCACTCCACCCAACCTCCCCACTTCACCCAACCTCCCCATTCCACTATACCTCCCCACTTCACCCAACCTCCCCACTCCTCCCAACCTCCGCACTCCACCCAACTTCCGCACTCCACCCAACTTCCGCACTCCACCCAACCTCCCCACTCCACACTACCTCCCCACTCCACCGAACCTCCCCACTCCACCCAACCTCCCCACTTCACCCAAACTCGGCACTCCATCCAACCTCCCCACTCCAGCCAACCTCAGCACTCCAACCAACTTCCGCACTCCACCCAACCTCCGCACTCCACACAACCTCCCCACTTCACCCAACTTCCGCACTACACCTAACCTCCGCATTCCACCCAAACTCCGCACTCCACCCAACCTCCGCACTTCACCCAACCTCCCCACTCCACCCAACCTCCCTACTTCACCCAACCTCCGCACTCCATCCAACCTCCGCACTCCACCCAATCTCCGCACTCCACCTAACCTCCCCACTTCACCCAACCTCCGCACTCCATCCAACCTCCGCACTCCACCCAACCTCCGCACTCCACCCAACCTCCCCACTCCACCCAACCTCCCCACTTCACCCAACCTCCCCACTTCACCCAACCTTCCCACTCCACCCAACCTCCGCACTCCACCCAACTTCCGCACTCCACCCAAATTCCGCACTCCACCCAACCTCCGCACTCCACCCAAACTCCGCACTCCACCCAACCTCCGCACTCCACCCAAACTCCGCACTCCACCAAACTTCCGCACTCCACGCAACCTCCCCACTCCAACCAACCTCCCCACTCCACCCAACCTCCGCACTCCACCCAACCTCCGCACTCCACCCAAACTCCGCACTCCACCAAACTTCCGCACTCCACCCAACCTTCGCACTCAACCCAACCTCCCCACTTCACCCAACCTCCCAACTCCACCCAACCTCCCCACTCCACCCAACTTCCGCACTCCACCCAACCTCCGCACTCTACCCAACCTCCCAACTCCACCCAACCTCCCCACTTCTCCCAACCTCCCCACTTCACCCAACCTCCCCACTCCACCCAACCTCCTCACTCCACCCAACCTCCCCACTTCACCCTACCTCCCCACTTCACCCAACCTCCCCACTGCACCCAACTTCCGCACTCCACCCAACCTCCGCACTCCACCCAAACTCCGCACTCCACCAAACTTCCGCACTCCACGCAACCTCCCCACTCCAACCAACCTCCCCACTCCACCCAACCTCCCCACTCCACCCAACCTCCTCACTCCACCCAACCTCCCCACTTCACCCAACCTCCCCATTCCACTATACCTCCCCACTTCACCCAACCTCCCCACTCCTCCCAACCTCCGCACTCCACCCAACTTCCGCACTCCACCCAACTTCCGCACTCCACCCAACCTCCCCACTCCACACTACCTCCCCACTCCACCGAACCTCCCCACTCCACCCAACCTCCCCACTTCACCCAAACTCGGCACTCCATCCAACCTCCCCACTCCAGCCAACCTCAGCACTCCAACCAACTTCCGCACTCCACCCAACCTCCGCACTCCACACAACCTCCCCACTTCACCCAACTTCCGCACTACACCTAACCTCCGCATTCCACGCAAACTCCGCACTCCACCCAACCTCCGCACTTCACCCAACCTCCCCACTCCACCCAACCTCCCTACTTCACCCAACCTCCGCACTCCATCCAACCTCCGCACTCCACCCAATCTCCGCACTCCACCTAACCTCCCCACTTCACCCAACCTCCGCACTCCATCCAACCTCCGCACTCCACCCAACCTCCGCACTCCACCCAACCTCCCCACTCCACCCAACCTCCCCACTTCACCCAACCTCCCCACTTCACCCAACCTTCCCACTCCACCCAACCTCCGCACTCCACCCAACTTCCGCACTCCACCCAAATTCCGCACTCCACCCAACTTCCGCACTCCACCCAACCTCCCCACTCCACCCAACCTCCCCACTCCACCCAACCTCCCCACTTCACCCAACCTCCCCACTTCTCCCAACCTCCCCACTTCACCCAACCTCCCCACTTCTCCCAACCTCCCCACTTCACCCAACCTCCCCACTCCACCCAACCTCCTCACTCCACCCAACCTCCCCACTACACCCTACCTCCGCACTCCACCCAACCTTCGCACTCAACCCAACCTCCCCACTTCACCCAACCTCCCAACTCCACCCAATCTCCCCACTTCACCCAACCTCCGCACTCCATCCAACCTCCGCACTCTACCAAACCTCCGCACTCCACCCAACCTCCGCACTCTACCCAACCTCCGCACTCCACCAAACCTCCCCACTCCACGGAACCTCCCCACTCCACCAAACCTCCCCACTCCATCCAACCTCCCCACTCCACCCAACCTCCCCACTTCACCCAACCTTCCCTCTTCACCCAACCTCCCCACTCCTCCCAACCTCCGCACTCCACCCAACCTCCGCACTCCACGCAACCTCCCCACTCCAACCAACCTCCCTACTCCACCCAACCTCCCCACTCCACCCAACCTCCGCACTCCACCCAACCTCCCCACTTCACCCAACCTCCCCACTTCACCCAACCTCCCCACTCCTCCCAACCTCCGCACTCCACCCAACTTCCCCATTCCACCTAACCTCCGCACTCCACCCAACCTTCGCACTCAACCCAACCTCCGCACTCCACGCAACCTCCCCACTTTACCCAACTTCCGCACTACACCCAACCTCCGCATTCCACCCAAACTCCGCACTCCACCCAACCTCCGCACTTCGCCCAACCTCCCCACTCCACCCAACCTCCCTACTTCACCCAACCTCCGCACTCCATCCAACCTCCGCACTCCACCCAATCTCCGCACTCCACCTAACCTCCCCACTTCACCCAACCTCCGCACTCCATCCAACCTCCGCACTCCACCCAACCTCCGCACTCCACCCAACCTCCCCACTCCACCCAACCTCCCCACTTCACCCAACCTCCCCACTCCACCCAACCTCCGCACTCCACCCAACTTCCGCACTCCACCCAAATTCCGCACTCCACCCAACCTCCGCACTCCACCCAAACTCCGCACTCCACCCAACCTCCGCACTCCACACAAACTCCGCACTCCACCAAACTTCCGCACTCCACGCAACCTCCCCACTCCAACCAACCTCCCCACTCCACCCAACCTCCCCACTCCACCCAACCTCCCCAAATCACCAAACCTTCCCACTTCACCCAACCTCCCCACTTCACCCAACCTCCCCACTCCACCCAACCTCCGCACTCCACCCAACTTCCGCACTCCACCCAACTTCCGCACTCCACCCAACCTCCGCACTCCACCCAAACTCCGCACTCCACCCAACCTCCGCACTCCACCCAAACTCCGCACTCCACCAAACTTCCGCACTCCACGCAACCTCCCCACTCCAACCAACCTCCCTACTCCACCCAACCTCCCCACTCCACCCAACCTCCGCACTCCCCCCAACCTCCGCACTCCACCCAAACTCCGCACTCCACCAAACTTCCGCACTCCACGCAACCTCCCCTCTCCACCCAACCTCCCCACTCCATCCAACCTCCCCACTCCACCGAACCTCCCCACTTCACCCAACCTCCCCACTTCACCCAACCTCCCCACTCCTCCCAACCTCCGCACTCCACCCAACTTCCGCACTCCACCCAACTTCCGCACTCCACCCAACCTCCCCACTCCACCCAACCTCCCCACTCCACCCAACCTCCCCACTTCACCCAACCTCCCCACTTCTCCCAACCTCCCCACTTCACCCAACCTCCCCACTTCTCCCAACCTCCCCACTTCACCCAACCTCCCCACTCCACCCAACCTCCTCACTCCACCCAACCTCCCCACTACACCCTACCTCCGCACTCCACCCAACCTTCGCACTCAACCCAACCTCCCCACTTCACCCAACCTCCCAACTCCACCCAATCTCCCCACTTCACCCAACCTCCGCACTCCATCCAACCTCCGCACTCTACCAAACCTCCGCACTCCACCCAACCTCCGCACTCCACCCAACCTCCGCACTCCACCAAACCTCCCCACTCCACGGAACCTCCCCACTCCACCAAACCTCCCCACTCCATCCAACCTCCCCACTCCACCCAACCTCCCCACTTCACCCAACCTTCCCTCTTCACCCAACCTCCCCACTCCTCCCAACCTCCGCACTCCACCCAACCTCCGCACTCCACGCAACCTCCCCACTCCAACCAACCTCCCTACTCCACCCAACCTCCCCACTCCACCCAACTTCCGCACTCCACCCAACCTCCGCACTCTACCCAACCTCCCAACTCCACCCAACCTCCCCACTTCTCTCCCAACCTCCCCACTTCACCCAACCTCCCCACTCCACCCAACCTCCTCACTCCACCCAACCTCCCCACTTCACCCTACCTCCCCACTTCACCCAACCTCCCCACTGCACCCAACTTCCGCACTCCACCCAACCTCCGCACTCCACCCAAACTCCGCACTCCACCAAACTTCCGCACTCCACGCAACCTCCCCACTCCAACCAACCTCCCCACTCCACCCAACCTCCCCACTCCACCCAACCTCCTCACTCCACCCAACCTCCCCACTTCACCCAACCTCCCCATTCCACTATACCTCCCCACTTCACCCAACCTCCCCACTCCTCCCAACCTCCGCACTCCACCCAACTTCCGCACTCCACCCAACTTCCGCACTCCACCCAACCTCCCCACTCCACACTACCTCCCCACTCCACCGAACCTCCCCACTCCACCCAACCTCCCCACTTCACCCAAACTCGTCACTCCATCCAACCTCCCCACTCCAGCCAACCTCAGCACTCCAACCAACTTCCGCACTCCACCCAACCTCCGCACTCCACACAACCTCCCCACTTCACCCAACTTCCGCACTACACCTAACCTCCGCATTCCACCCAAACTTCGCACTCCACCCAACCTCCGCACTTCACCCAACCTCCCCACTCCACCCAACCTCCCTACTTCACCCAACCTCCGCACTCCATCCAACCTCCGCACTCCACCCAATCTCCGCACTCCACCTAACCTCCCCACTTCACCCAACCTCCGCACTCCATCCAACCTCCGCACTCCACCCAACCTCCGCACTCCACCCAACCTCCCCACTCCACCCAACCTCCCCACTTCACCCAACCTCCCCACTTCACCCAACCTTCCCACTCCACCCAACCTCCGCACTCCACCCAACTTCCGCACTCCACCCAAATTCCGCACTCCACCCAACCTCCGCACTCCACCCAAACTCCGCACTCCACCCAACCTCCGCACTCCACCCAAACTCCGCACTCCACCAAACTTCCGCACTCCACGCAACCTCCCCACTCCAACCAACCTCCCCACTCCACCCAACCTCCGCACTCCACCCAACCTCCGCACTCCACCCAAACTCCGCACTCCACCAAACTTCCGCACTCCACCCAACCTTCGCACTCAACCCAACCTCCCCACTTCACCCAACCTCCCAACTCCACCCAACCTCCCCACTCCTCCCAACCTCCGCACTCCACCCAACTTCCCCATTCCACCCAACCTCCGCACTCCACCCAACCTTCGCACTCAACCCAACCTCCGCACTCCACGCAACCTCCCCACTTCACCCAACTTCCGCACTACACCCAACCTCCGCATTCCACCCAAACTCCGCACTCCACCCAACCTCCGCACTTCACCCAACCTCCCCACTCCACCCAACCTCCCTACTTCACCCAACCTCCGCACTCCATCCAACCTCCGCACTCCACCCAATCTCCGCACTCCACCTAACCTCCCCACTTCACCCAACCTCCGCACTCCATCCAACCTCCGCACTCCACCCAACCTCCGCACTCCACCCAACCTCCCCACTCCACCCAACCTCCCCACTTCACCCAACCTCCCCACTCCACCCAACCTCCGCACTCCACCCAACTTCCGCACTCCACCCAAATTCCGCACTCCACCCAACCTCCGCACTCCACCCAAACTCCGCACTCCACCCAACCTCCGCACTCCACACAAACTCCGCACTCCACCAAACTTCCGCACTCCACGCAACCTCCCCACTCCAACCAACCTCCCCACTCCACCCAACCTCCCCACTCCACCCAACCTCCCCAAATCACCAAACCTTCCCACTTCACCCAACCTCCCCACTTCACCCAACCTCCCCACTCCACCCAACCTCCGCACTCCACCCAACTTCCGCACTCCACCCAACTTCCGCACTCCACCCAACCTCCGCACTCCACCCAAACTCCGCACTCCACCCAACCTCCGCACTCCACCCAAACTCCGCACTCCACCAAACTTCCGCACTCCACGCAACCTCCCCACTCCAACCAACCTCCCTACTCCACCCAACCTCCCCACTCCACCCAACCTCCGCACTCCCCCCAACCTCCGCACTCCACCCAAACTCCGCACTCCACCAAACTTCCGCACTCCATGCAACCTCCCCTCTCCACCCAACCTCCCCACTCCATCCAACCTCCCCACTCCACCGAACCTCCCCACTTCACCCAACCTCCCCACTTCACCCAACCTCCCCACTCCTCCCAACCTCCGCACTCCACCCAACTTCCGCACTCCACCCAACTTCCGCACTCCACCCAACCTCCCCACTCCACCCAACCTCCCCACTCCACCCAACCTCCCCACTTCACCCAACCTCCCCACTTCTCCCAACCTCCCCACTTCACCCAACCTCCCCACTCCACCCAACCTCCTCACTCCACCCAACCTCCCCACTACACCCTACCTCCGCACTCCACCCAACCTTCGCACTCAACCCAACCTCCCCACTTCACCCAACCTCCCAACTCCACCCAATCTCCCCACTTCACCCAACCTCCGCACTCCATCCAACCTCCGCACTCTACCAAACCTCCGCACTCCACCCAACCTCCGCACTCCACCCAACCTCCGCACACCACCAAACCTCCCCACTCCACGGAACCTCCCCACTCCACCCAACCTCCGCACTCCACCCAAACTCCGCACTCCACCAAACTTCCGCACTCCACGCAACCTCCCCACTCCAACCAACCTCCCCACTCCACCCAACCTCCGCACTCCACCCAACCTCCGCACTCCACCCAAACTCCGCACTCCACCAAACTTCCGCACTCCACCCAACCTTCGCACTCAACCCAACCTCCCCACTTCACCCAACCTCCCAACTCCACCCAACCTCCCCACTCCTCCCAACCTCCGCACTCCACCCAACTTCCCCATTCCACCCAACCTCCGCACTCCACCCAACCTTCGCACTCAACCCAACCTCCGCACTCCACGCAACCTCCCCACTTCACCCAACTTCCGCACTACACCCAACCTCCGCATTCCACCCAAACTCCGCACTCCACCCAACCTCCGCACTTCACCCAACCTCCCCACTCCACCCAACCTCCCTACTTCACCCAACCTCCGCACTCCATCCAACCTCCGCACTCCACCCAATCTCCGCACTCCACCTAACCTCCCCACTTCACCCAACCTCCGCACTCCATCCAACCTCCGCACTCCACCCAACCTCCGCACTCCACCCAACCTCCCCACTCCACCCAACCTCCCCACTTCACCCAACCTCCCCACTCCACCCAACCTCCGCACTCCACCCAACTTCCGCACTCCACCCAAATTCCGCACTCCACCCAACCTCCGCACTCCACCCAAACTCCGCACTCCACCCAACCTCCGCACTCCACACAAACTCCGCACTCCACCAAACTTCCGCACTCCACGCAACCTCCCCACTCCAACCAACCTCCCCACTCCACCCAACCTCCCCACTCCACCCAACCTCCCCAAATCACCAAACCTTCCCACTTCACCCAACCTCCCCACTTCACCCAACCTCCCCACTCCACCCAACCTCCGCACTCCACCCAACTTCCGCACTCCACCCAACTTCCGCACTCCACCCAACCTCCGCACTCCACCCAAACTCCGCACTCCACCCAACCTCCGCACTCCACCCAAACTCCGCACTCCACCAAACTTCCGCACTCCACGCAACCTCCCCACTCCAACCAACCTCCCTACTCCACCCAACCTCCCCACTCCACCCAACCTCCGCACTCCCCCCAACCTCCGCACTCCACCCAAACTCCGCACTCCACCAAACTTCCGCACTCCATGCAACCTCCCCTCTCCACCCAACCTCCCCACTCCATCCAACCTCCCCACTCCACCGAACCTCCCCACTTCACCCAACCTCCCCACTTCACCCAACCTCCCCACTCCTCCCAACCTCCGCACTCCACCCAACTTCCGCACTCCACCCAACTTCCGCACTCCACCCAACCTCCCCACTCCACCCAACCTCCCCACTCCACCCAACCTCCCCACTTCACCCAACCTCCCCACTTCTCCCAACCTCCCCACTTCACCCAACCTCCCCACTCCACCCAACCTCCTCACTCCACCCAACCTCCCCACTACACCCTACCTCCGCACTCCACCCAACCTTCGCACTCAACCCAACCTCCCCACTTCACCCAACCTCCCAACTCCACCCAATCTCCCCACTTCACCCAACCTCCGCACTCCATCCAACCTCCGCACTCTACCAAACCTCCGCACTCCACCCAACCTCCGCACTCCACCCAACCTCCGCACACCACCAAACCTCCCCACTCCACGGAACCTCCCCACTCCACCAAACCTCCCCACTCCATCCAACCTCCCCACTCCACCCAACCTCCCCACTTCACCCAACCTTCCCTCTTCACCCAACCTCCCCACTCCGCCCAACCTCCGCACTCCACCCAACCTCCGCACTCCACACAACCTCCCCACTCCAACCAACCTCCCTACTCCACCCAACCTCCCCACTCCACCCAACTTCCGCACTCCACCCAACCTCCGCACTCTACCCAACCTCCCAACTCCACCCAACCTCCCCACTTCTCCCAACCTCCCCACTTCACCCAACCTCCCCACTCCACCCAACCTCCTCACTCCACCCAACCTCCCCACTTCACCCTACCTCCCCACTTCACCCAACCTCCCCACTGCACCCAACTTCCGCACTCCACCCAACCTCCGCACTCCACCCAAACTCCGCACTCCACCAAACTTCCGCACTCCACGCAACCTCCCCACTCCAACCAACCTCCCCACTCCACCCAACCTCCCCACTCCACCCAACCTCCTCACTCCACCCAACCTCCCCACTTCACCCAACCTCCCCATTCCACTATACCTCCCCACTTCACCCAACCTCCCCACTCCTCCCAACCTCCGCACTCCACCCAACTTCCGCACTCCACCCAACTTCCGCACTCCACCCAACCTCCCCACTCCACACTACCTCCCCACTCCACCGAACCTCCCCACTCCACCCAACCTCCCCACTTCACCCAAACTCGGCACTCCATCCAACCTCCCCACTCCAGCCAACCTCAGCACTCCAACCAACTTCCGCACTCCACCCAACCTCCGCACTCCACACAACCTCCCCACTTCACCCAACTTCCGCACTACACCTAACCTCCGCATTCCACCCAAACTCCGCACTCCACCCAACCTCCGCACTTCACCCAACCTCCCCACTCCACCCAACCTCCCTACTTCACCCAACCTCCGCACTCCATCCAACCTCCGCACTCCACCCAATCTCCGCACTCCACCTAACCTCCCCACTTCACCCAACCTCCGCACTCCATCCAACCTCCGCACTCCACCCAACCTCCGCACTCCACCCAACCTCCCCACTCCACCCAACCTCCCCACTTCACCCAACCTCCCCACTTCACCCAACCTTCCCACTCCACCCAACCTCCGCACTCCACCCAACTTCCGCACTCCACCCAAATTCCGCACTCCACCCAACCTCCGCACTCCACCCAAACTCCGCACTCCACCCAACCTCCGCACTCCACCCAAACTCCGCACTCCACCAAACTTCCGCACTCCACGCAACCTCCCCACTCCAACCAACCTCCCCACTCCACCCAACCTCCGCACTCCACCCAACCTCCGCACTCCACCCAAACTCCGCACTCCACCAAACTTCCGCACTCCACCCAACCTTCGCACTCAACCCAACCTCCCCACTTCACCCAACCTCCCAACTCCACCCAACCTCCCCACTCCTCCCAACCTCCGCACTCCACCCAACTTCCCCATTCCACCCAACCTCCGCACTCCACCCAACCTTCGCACTCAACCCAACCTCCGCACTCCACGCAACCTCCCCACTTCACCCAACTTCCGCACTACACCCAACCTCCGCATTCCACCCAAACTCCGCACTCCACCCAACCTCCGCACTTCACCCAACCTCCCCACTCCACCCAACCTCCCTACTTCACCCAACCTCCGCACTCCATCCAACCTCCGCACTCCACCCAATCTCCGCACTCCACCTAACCTCCCCACTTCACCCAACCTCCGCACTCCATCCAACCTCCGCACTCCACCCAACCTCCGCACTCCACCCAACCTCCCCACTCCACCCAACCTCCCCACTTCACCCAACCTCCCCACTCCACCCAACCTCCGCACTCCACCCAACTTCCGCACTCCACCCAAATTCCGCACTCCACCCAACCTCCGCACTCCACCCAAACTCCGCACTCCACCCAACCTCCGCACTCCACACAAACTCCGCACTCCACCAAACTTCCGCACTCCACGCAACCTCCCCACTCCAACCAACCTCCCCACTCCACCCAACCTCCCCACTCCACCCAACCTCCCCAAATCACCAAACCTTCCCACTTCACCCAACCTCCCCACTCCACCCAACCTCCGCACTCCACCCAACTTCCGCACTCCACCCAACTTCCGCACTCCACCCAACCTCCGCACTCCACCCAAACTCCGCACTCCACCCAACCTCCGCACTCCACCCAAACTCCGCACTCCACCAAACTTCCGCACTCCACGCAACCTCCCCACTCCAACCAACCTCCCTACTCCACCCAACCTCCCCACTCCACCCAACCTCCGCACTCCCCCCAACCTCCGCACTCCACCCAAACTCCGCACTCCACCAAACTTCCGCACTCCATGCAACCTCCCCTCTCCACCCAACCTCCCCACTCCATCCAACCTCCCCACTCCACCGAACCTCCCCACTTCACCCAACCTCCCCACTTCACCCAACCTCCCCACTCCTCCCAACCTCCGCACTCCACCCAACTTCCGCACTCCACCCAACTTCCGCACTCCACCCAACCTCCCCACTCCACCCAACCTCCCCACTCCACCCAACCTCCCCACTTCACCCAACCTCCCCACTTCTCCCAACCTCCCCACTTCACCCAACCTCCCCACTCCACCCAACCTCCTCACTCCACCCAACCTCCCCACTACACCCTACCTCCGCACTCCACCCAACCTTCGCACTCAACCCAACCTCCCCACTTCACCCAACCTCCCAACTCCACCCAATCTCCCCACTTCACCCAAACTCCGCACTCCATCCAACCTCCGCACTCTACCAAACCTCCGCACTCCACCCAACCTCCGCACTCCACCCAACCTCCGCACACCACCAAACCTCCCCACTCCACGGAACCTCCCCACTCCACCAAACCTCCCCACTCCATCCAACCTCCCCACTCCACCCAACCTCCCCACTTCACCCAACCTTCCCTCTTCACCCAACCTCCCCACTCCTCCCAACCTCCGCACTCCACCCAACCTCCGCACTCCACGCAACCTCCCCACTCCAACCAACCTCCCTACTCCACCCAACCTCCCCACTCCACCCAACTTCCGCACTCCACCCAACCTCCGCACTCTACCCAACCTCCCAACTCCACCCAACCTCCCCACTTCTCCCAACCTCCCCACTTCACCCAACCTCCCCACTCCACCCAACCTCCTCACTCCACCCAACCTCCCCACTTCACCCTACCTCCCCACTTCACCCAACCTCCCCACTGCACCCAACTTCCGCACTCCACCCAACCTCCGCACTCCACCCAAACTCCGCACTCCACCAAACTTCCGCACTCCACGCAACCTCCCCACTCCAACCAACCTCCCCACTCCACCCAACCTCCCCACTCCACCCAACCTCCTCACTCCACCCAACCTCCCCACTTCACCCAACCTCCCCATTCCACTATACCTCCCCACTTCACCCAACCTCCCCACTCCTCCCAACCTCCGCACTCCACCCAACTTCCGCACTCCACCCAACTTCCGCACTCCACCCAACCTCCCCACTCCACACTACCTCCCCACTCCACCGAACCTCCCCACTCCACCCAACCTCCCCACTTCACCCAAACTCGGCACTCCATCCAACCTCCCCACTCCAGCCAACCTCAGCACTCCAACCAACTTCCGCACTCCACCCAACCTCCGCACTCCACACAACCTCCCCACTTCACCCAACTTCCGCACTACACCTAACCTCCGCATTCCACCCAAACTCCGCACTCCACCCAACCTCCGCACTTCACCCAACCTCCCCACTCCACCCAACCTCCCTACTTCACCCAACCTCCGCACTCCATCCAACCTCCGCACTCCACCCAATCTCCGCACTCCACCTAACCTCCCCACTTCACCCAACCTCCGCACTCCATCCAACCTCCGCACTCCACCCAACCTCCGCACTCCACCCAACCTCCCCACTCCACCCAACCTCCCCACTTCACCCAACCTCCCCACTTCACCCAACCTTCCCACTCCACCCAACCTCCGCACTCCACCCAACTTCCGCACTCCACCCAAATTCCGCACTCCACCCAACCTCCGCACTCCACCCAAACTCCGCACTCCACCCAACCTCCGCACTCCACCCAAACTCCGCACTCCACCAAACTTCCGCACTCCACGCAACCTCCCCACTCCAACCAACCTCCCCACTCCACCCAACCTCCGCACTCCACCCAACCTCCGCACTCCACCCAAACTCCGCACTCCACCAAACTTCCGCACTCCACCCAACCTTCGCACTCAACCCAACCTCCCCACTTCACCCAACCTCCCAACTCCACCCAACCTCCCCACTCCACCCAACCTCCCCACTTCACCAAACCTCCCCACTTCACCCAACCTCCCCACTTCACCGAACCTCCCCACTCCACCCAACCTCCCCACTCAACCCAACCTCCCCACTCCACCCAACCTCCCCACTTCACCCAACCTCCGCACTCCATCCAACCTCCGCACTCCACCCAATCTCCGCACTCCACCTAACCTCCCCACTTCACCCAACCTCCGCACTCCATCCAACCTCCGCACTCCACCCTACTTCCGCACTCCACCCAACCTCCCCACTCCACCCAACCTCCCCACTCCACCCAACCTCCCCACTTCACCCAACCTCCCCACTTCACCCAACCTCCCCACTCCACCCAACCTCCGCACTCCACCCAACTTCCGCACTCCACCCAACTTCCGCACTCCACCCAACCTCCGCACTCCACCAAAACTCCGCACTCCACCCAGCCTCCGCACTCCACCCAAACTCCGCACTCCACCAAACTTCCGCATTCCACGCAACCTCCCCACTCCAACCAACCTCCCCACTCCACCCAACCTCCCCACTCCACCCAACCTCCGCACTCCACCCAACCTCCGCACTCCACCCAAACTCCGCACTCCACCAAACTTCCGCACTCCACGCAATCTCCCCTCTCCACCCAACCTCCCCACTCCATCCAACCTCCCCACTTCACCCAACCTCCCCACTTCACCCAACCTCCCCACTCCACCCAACCTCCGCACTCCACCCAACTTCCGCACTCCACCCAACTTCCGCACTCCACCCAACCTCCGCACTCCACCAAAACTCCGCACTCCACCCAGCCTCCGCACTCCACCCAAACTCCGCACTCCACCAAACTTCCGCATTCCACGCAACCTCCCCACTCCAACCAACCTCCCCACTCCACCCAACCTCCCCACTCCACCCAACCTCCCCACTTCACCCAACCTCCCCACTCCTCCCAACCTCCGCACTCCACCCAACTTCCGCACTCCACCCAACTTCCGCACTCCACCCAACCTCCCCACTCCAACCAACCTCCCCACTCCACCCAACCTCCCCACTCCACCCAAACTCCCCACTCCACCCAACCTCCCCACTTCACCCAACCTCCCCATTCCACTATACCTCCCCACTTCACCCAACCTCTCCACTTCACCCAACCTCCCTACTTCACCCAACCTCCCCACTTCACCCAACCTCACCACTTCACCCAACCACCCCACTCCACCCAACCTCCCCAAATCACCCATCCTCCCCACTCCACCCAACCTCCCCACTCCACCCAACCTCCCCACTGCACCGAACCTCAGCACTCCAACCAACTTCCGCACTCCACCCAACCTCCGCACTCCACCCAACCTCCCCACTTCACCCAAACTCCCCACTCCACCCAACCTCCGCACTCCACCCAACCTTCGCACTCAACCCAACCTCCCCACTTCACCCAACCTCCCAACTCCACCCAACCTCCCCACTTCACCCAACCTCCGCACTCCATCCAATCTCCGCACTCCACCTAGCCTCCCCACTTCACCCAACCTCCCCACTTCACCCAACCTCCCCACTCCACCCAACCTCCCCAAATCACCCATCCTCCCCACTCCACCCAACCTCCCCACTCCACACTACCTCCCAACTCCACCGAACCTCCCCACTCCACCCAACCTCCCCACTTCACCCAAACTCGGCACTCCATCCAACCTCCCCACTCCAGCCAACCTCAGCACTCCAACCAACTTCCGCACTCCACCCAACCTCCGCACTCCACACAACCTCCCCACTTCACCCAACTTCCGCACTACACCTAACCTCCGCATTCCACCCAAACTCCGCACTCCACCCAACCTCCGCACTTCACCCAACCTCCCCACTCCACCCAACCTCCCTACTTCACCCAACCTCCGCACTCCATCCAACCTCCGCACTCCACCCAATCTCCGCACTCCACCTAACCTCCCCACTTCACCCAACCTCCGCACTCCATCCAACCTCCGCACTCCACCCAACCTCCGCACTCCACCCAACCTCCCCACTCCACCCAACCTCCCCACTTCACCCAACCTCCCCACTTCACCCAACCTTCCCTCTCCACCCAACCTCCGCACTCCACCCAACTTCCGCACTCCACCCAAATTCCGCACTCCACCCAACCTCCGCACTCCAGCCAAACTCCGCACTCCACCCAACCTCCGCACTCCACGCAACCTCCCCACTCCAACCAACCTCCCCACTCCACCCAACCTCCCCACTCCACCCAACCTCCCCAAATCACCAAACCTCCCCACTTCACCCAACCTCCCCACTCCACCCAACCTCCCCACTCCACCCAACCTCCGCACTCCACCCAACTTCCGCACTCCACCCAACTTCCGCACTCCACCCAACCTCCGCACTCCACCCAAACTCCGCACTCCACCCAACCTCCGCACTCCACCCAAACTCCGCACTCCACCAAACTTCCGCACTCCACGCAACCTCCCCACTCCAACCAACCTCCCTACTCCACCCAACCTCCCCACTCCACCCAACCTCCGCACTCCACCCAACCTCCGCACTCCACCCAAACTCCGCACTCCACCAAACTTCCGCACTCCACGCAACCTCCCCTCTCCACCCAACCTCCCCACTCCATCAAACCTCCCCACTCCACCCAACCTCCCCACTTCACCCAACCTCCCCACTTCACCCAACCTCCCCACTCCTCCCAACCTCCGCACTCCACCCAACTTCCGCACTCCACCCAACTTCCGCACTCCACCCAACCTCCCCACTCCAACCAACCTGCCCACTCCACCCAACCTCCCCACTCCACCCAACCTCCCCACTCCACCCAACCTCCCCACTTCACCCAACCTCCCCATTCCACTATACCTCCCCACTTCACCCAACCTCCCCACTCCACCCAACCTCCCCACTCCATCCAACCTCCGCACTCCACCTAACCTCCCCACTTCACCCAACCTCCCCACTTCACCCAACCTCCCTACTTCACCCAACCTCCCCACTTCACCCAACCTCCCCACTTCACCCAACCTCCCCACTCCACCCAACCTCCCCAAATCACCCATCCTCCCCACTCCACCCAACCTCCCCACTTCACCCAACCTCCCCACTCCACCCAACCTCCTCACTCCACCCAACCTCCCCACTTCACCCTACCTCTTCACTTCTCCCAACCTCCCCACTACACCCAACCTCCGCACTCCACCCAACTTTCGCACTCAACCCAACCTCCCCACTTCATCCAACCTCCCAACTCCACCCAACCTTCGCACTCAACCCAATCTCCCCACTTCACCCAACCTCCGCACTCCATCCAACCTCCGCACTCTACCCAACCTCCGCACTCCACCCAACCTCCGCACTCCACCCAACCTCCGCACTCCACCAAACTTCCGCACTCCACGGAACCTCCCCGCTCCACCCAACCTCCCCACTCCATCCAACCTCCCCACTCCACCCAACCTCCCCACTTCACCCAACCTTCCATCTTCACCCAACCTCCCCACTCCTCCCAACCTCCGCACTCCACCCAACTTCCGCACTCCACCCAACTTCCGCACTCCACCCAACCTCCGCACTCCACCCAAACTCCGCACTCCACCAAACTTCCGCACTCCACGCAACCTCCCCACTCCAACCAACCTCCCCACTCCACCCAACCTCCCCACTCCACCCAACCTCCCCACTCCACCCAACCTCCCCACTTCACCCAACCTCCCCATTCCACTATACCTCCCCACTTCACCCAACCTCCCCACTCCTCCCAACCTCCGCACTCCACCCAACTTCCGCACTTCACCCAACTTCCGCACTCCACCCAACCTCCCCACTCCAACCAACCTCCCCACTCTACCCAACCTCCCCACTCCACCCAACCTCCCCACTTCACCCAACCTCCCCACTTCACCCAACCTCCCCATTCCACTATACCTCCCCACTTCACCCAACCTCCCCACTCCACCCAACCTCCCCACTCCATCCAACCTCCGCACTCCACCCAACCTCCGCACTCCACCCAACCTCCGCACTCCATCCAACCTCCGCACTACACCCAACCTCCGCATTCCACCCAAACTCCGCACTCCACCCAACCTCCGCACTTCACCCAACCTCCCCACTCCACCCAACCTCCCTACTTCACCCAACCTCCGCACTCCATCCAACCTCCGCACTCCACCCAATCTCCGCACTCCACCTAACCTCCCCACTTCACCCAACCTCCGCACTCCATCCAACCTCCGCACTCCACCCAACCTCCGCACTCCACCCAACCTCCCCACTCCACCCAACCTCCCCACTTCACCCAACCTCCCCACTTCACCCAACCTCCCCACTCCACCCAACCTCCGCACTCCACACAACTTCCGCACTAGACCCAAATTCCGCACTCCACCCAACCTCCGCACTCCACCCAAACTCCGCACTCCACCCAACCTCCGCACTCCACCCAATCTCCGCACTCCACCTAACCTCCCCACTTCACCCAACCCCCGCACTCCATCCAACCTCCGCACTCCACCCAACCTCCGCACTCCACCCAACCTCCCCACTCCACCCAACCTCCCCACTTCACCCAACCTCCCCACTTCACCCAACCTCCCCACTCCACCCAACCTCCGCACTCCACACAACTTCCGCACTCCACCCAAATTCCGCACTCCACCCAACCTCCGCACTCCACCCAAACTCCCCACTCCACCCAACCTCCCCACTCCACCCAACCTCCCCAAATCACCAAACCTTCCCACTTCACCCAACCTCCCCACTTCACCCAACCTCCCCACTCCACCCAAACTCCGCACTCCACCAAACTTCCGCACTCCACCCAAACTCCGCACTCCACCAAACTTCCGCACTCCACGCAACCTCTCCTCTCCACCCAACCTCCCCACTCCATCCAACCTCCCCACTCCACCGAACCTCCCCACTTCACCCAACCTCCCCACTTCACCCAACCTCCCCACTCCTCCCAACCTCCGCACTCCACCCAACTTCCGCACTCCACCCAACTTCCGCACTCCACCCAACCTCCCCACTCCACCCAACCTCCCCACTCCACCCAACCTCCCCACTTCACCCAACCTCCCCACTTCTCCCAACCTCCCCACTTCACCCAACCTCCCCACTTCTCCCAACCTCCCCACTTCACCCAACCTCCCCACTCCACCAAACCTCCCCACTCCATCCAACCTCCCCACTCCACCCAACCTCCCAACTCCACCCAATCTCCCCACTTCACCCAACCTCCGCACTCCATCCAACCTCCGCACTCTACCAAACCTCCGCACTCCACCCAACCTCCGCACTCCACCAAACTTCCGCACTCCACGGAACCTCCCCACTCCACCCAACCTCCCCACTCCATCCAACCTCCCCACACCACCCAACCTCCCCACTCCACCCAACCTCCGCACTCCACCCAACTTCCGCACTCCACCCAACTTCCGCACTCCACCCAACCTCCCTACTCCACCCAACCTCCCCACTCCACCCAACCTCCGCACTCCACCCAACCTCCGCACTCCACGCAACCTCCCCACTCCAACCAACCTCCCTACTCCACCCAACCTCCCCACTCCACCCAACCTCCGCACTCCACCCAACCTCCGCACTCCACCCAAATTCCGCACTCCACCAAACTTCCGCACTCCACTCAAACTCCGCACTCCACCAAACTTCCGCACTCCACGCAACCTCCCCTCTCCACCCAACCTCCCCACTCCATCCAACCTCCCCACTCCACCGAACCTCCCCACTTCACCCAACCTCCCCACTTCACCCAACCTCCCCACTCCTCCCAACCTCCGCACTCCACCCAACTTCCGCACTCCACCCAACTTCCGCACTCCACCCAACCTCCCCACTCCAACCAACCTCCCCACTCCACCCAACCTCCCCACTCCACCCAACCTCCCCACTCCACCCAACCTCCCCACTTCACCCAACCTCCCCACTCCACCCAACCTCCCCACTTCACCCAACCTCCCCACTCCACCCAACCTCCTCACTCCACCCAACCTCCCCACTTCACCCTACCTCTTCACTTCTCCCAACCTCCCCACTACACCCTACCTCCGCACTCCACCCAACCTTCGCACTCAACCCAACCTCCCCACTTCACCCAACCTCCCAACTCCACCCAATCTCCCCACTTCACCCAACCTCCGCACTCCATCCAACCTCCGCACTCTACCAAACCTCCGCACTCCACCCAACCTCCGCACTCCACCCAACCTCCGCACTCCACCAAACTTCCGCACTCCACGGAACCTCCCCACTCCACCCAACCTCCCCACTCCATCCAACCTCCCCACTCCACCCAACCTCCCCACTCCACCCAACCTCCGCACTCCACCCAACTTCCGCACTCCACCCAACTTCCGCACTCCACCCAACCTCCGCACTCCACCCAAACTCCGCACTCCACCCAACTTCCGCACTCCACCCAACTTCCGCACTCCACCCAACCTCCCCACTCCACCCAACCTCCCCACTCCACCCAACCTCCCCACTTCACCCAACCTCCCCACTTCTCCCAACCTCCCCACTTCACCCAACCTCCCCACTTCTCCCAACCTCCCCACTTCACCCAACCTCCCCACTCCACCAAACCTCCCCACTCCATCCAACCTCCCCACTCCACCCAACCTCCCCACTTCACCCAACCTTCCCTCTTCACCCAACCTCCCCACTCCTCCCAACCTCCGCACTCCACCCAACCTCCGCACTCCACGCAACCTCCCCACTCCAACCAACCTCCCTACTCCACCCAACCTCCCCACTCCACCCAACCTCCGCACTCCACCCAACCTCCGCACTCCACCCAAACTCCGCACTCCACCAAACTTCCGCACTCCACTCAAACTCCGCACTCCACCAAACTTCCGCACTCCACGCAACCTCCCCTCTCCACCCAACCTCCCCACTCCATCCAACCTCCCCACTCCACCCAACCTTCCCTCTTCACCCAACCTCCCCACTCCTCCCAACCTCCGCACTCCACCCAACCTCCGCACTCCACGCAACCTCCCCACTCCAACCAACCTCCCTACTCCACCCAACCTCCCCACTCCACCCAACCTCCGCACTCCACCCAACCTCCGCACTCCACCCAAACTCCGCACTCCACCAAACTTCCGCACTCCACTCAAACTCCGCACTCCACCAAACTTCCGCACTCCACGCAACCTCCCCTCTCCACCCAACCTCCCCACTCCATCCAACCTCCCCACTCCACCGAACCTCCCCACTTCACCCAACCTCCCCACTTCACCCAACCTCCCCACTCCTCCCAACCTCCGCACTCCACCCAACTTCCGCACTCCACCCAACTTCCGCACTCCACCCAACCTCCCCACTCCAACCAACCTCCCCACTCCACCCAACCTCCCCACTCCACCCAACCTCCCCACTCCACCCAACCTCCCCACTTCACCCAACCTCCCCACTCCACCCAACCTCCCCACTTCACCCAACCTCCCCACTCCACCCAACCTCCCCACTCCACCCAACCTCCGCACTCCACCCAACCTCCGCACTCCACCCAAACTCCGCACTCCACCAAACTTCCGCACTCCACGCAATCTCCCCTCTCCACCCAACCTCCCCACTCCATCCAACCTCCCCACTTCACCCAACCTCCCCACTTCACCCAACCTCCCCACTCCACCCAACCTCCGCACTCCACCCAACTTCCGCACTCCACCCAACTTCCGCACTCCACCCAACCTCCGCACTCCACCAAAACTCCGCACTCCACCCAGCCTCCGCACTCCACCCAAACTCCGCACTCCACCAAACTTCCGCATTCCACGCAACCTCCCCACTCCAACCAACCTCCCCACTCCACCCAACCTCCCCACTCCACCCAACCTCCCCACTTCACCCAACCTCCCCACTCCTCCCAACCTCCGCACTCCACCCAACTTCCGCACTCCACCCAACTTCCGCACTCCACCCAACCTCCCCACTCCAACCAACCTCCCCACTCCACCCAACCTCCCCACTCCACCCAAACTCCCCACTCCACCCAACCTCCCCACTTCACCCAACCTCCCCATTCCACTATACCTCCCCACTTCACCCAACCTCTCCACTTCACCCAACCTCCCTACTTCACCCAACCTCCCCACTTCACCCAACCTCACCACTTCACCCAACCACCCCACTCCACCCAACCTCCCCAAATCACCCATCCTCCCCACTCCACCCAACCTCCCCACTCCACCCAACCTCCCCACTGCACCGAACCTCAGCACTCCAACCAACTTCCGCACTCCACCCAACCTCCGCACTCCACCCAACCTCCCCACTTCACCCAAACTCCCCACTCCACCCAACCTCCGCACTCCACCCAACCTTCGCACTCAACCCAACCTCCCCACTTCACCCAACCTCCCAACTCCACCCAACCTCCCCACTTCACCCAACCTCCGCACTCCATCCAATCTCCGCACTCCACCTAGCCTCCCCACTTCACCCAACCTCCCCACTTCACCCAACCTCCCCACTCCACCCAACCTCCCCAAATCACCCATCCTCCCCACTCCACCCAACCTCCCCACTCCACACTACCTCCCAACTCCACCGAACCTCCCCACTCCACCCAACCTCCCCACTTCACCCAAACTCGGCACTCCATCCAACCTCCCCACTCCAGCCAACCTCAGCACTCCAACCAACTTCCGCACTCCACCCAACCTCCGCACTCCACACAACCTCCCCACTTCACCCAACTTCCGCACTACACCTAACCTCCGCATTCCACCCAAACTCCGCACTCCACCCAACCTCCGCACTTCACCCAACCTCCCCACTCCACCCAACCTCCCTACTTCACCCAACCTCCGCACTCCATCCAACCTCCGCACTCCACCCAATCTCCGCACTCCACCTAACCTCCCCACTTCACCCAACCTCCGCACTCCATCCAACCTCCGCACTCCACCCAACCTCCGCACTCCACCCAACCTCCCCACTCCACCCAACCTCCCCACTTCACCCAACCTCCCCACTTCACCCAACCTTCCCTCTCCACCCAAACTCCGCACTCCACCCAACTTCCGCACTCCACCCAAATTCCGCACTCCACCCAACCTCCGCACTCCAGCCAAACTCCGCACTCCACCCAACCTCCGCACTCCACGCAACCTCCCCACTCCAACCAACCTCCCCACTCCACCCAACCTCCCCACTCCACCCAACCTCCCCAAATCACCAAACCTCCCCACTTCACCCAACCTCCCCACTCCACCCAACCTCCCCACTCCACCCAACCTCCGCACTCCACCCAACTTCCGCACTCCACCCAACTTCCGCACTCCACCCAACCTCCGCACTCCACCCAAACTCCGCACTCCACCCAACCTCCGCACTCCACCCAAACTCCGCACTCCACCAAACTTCCGCACTCCACGCAACCTCCCCACTCCAACCAACCTCCCTACTCCACCCAACCTCCCCACTCCACCCAACCTCCGCACTCCACCCAACCTCCGCACTCCACCCAAACTCCGCACTCCACCAAACTTCCGCACTCCACGCAACCTCCCCTCTCCACCCAACCTCCCCACTCCATCAAACCTCCCCACTCCACCCAACCTCCCCACTTCACCCAACCTCCCCACTTCACCCAACCTCCCCACTCCTCCCAACCTCCGCACTCCACCCAACTTCCGCACTCCACCCAACTTCCGCACTCCACCCAACCTCCCCACTCCAACCAACCTGCCCACTCCACCCAACCTCCCCACTCCACCCAACCTCCCCACTCCACCCAACCTCCCCACTTCACCCAACCTCCCCATTCCACTATACCTCCCCACTTCACCCAACCTCCCCACTCCACCCAACCTCCCCACTCCATCCAACCTCCGCACTCCACCTAACCTCCCCACTTCACCCAACCTCCCCACTTCACCCAACCTCCCTACTTCACCCAACCTCCCCACTTCACCCAACCTCCCCACTTCACCCAACCTCCCCACTCCACCCAACCTCCCCAAATCACCCATCCTCCCCACTCCACCCAACCTCCCCACTTCACCCAACCTCCCCACTCCACCCAACCTCCTCACTCCACCCAACCTCCCCACTTCACCCTACCTCTTCACTTCTCCCAACCTCCCCACTACACCCAACCTCCGCACTCCACCCAACTTTCGCACTCAACCCAACCTCCCCACTTCATCCAACCTCCCAACTCCACCCAACCTTCGCACTCAACCCAATCTCCCCACTTCACCCAACCTCCGCACTCCATCCAACCTCCGCACTCTACCCAACCTCCGCACTCCACCCAACCTCCGCACTCCACCCAACCTCCGCACTCCACCAAACTTCCGCACTCCACGGAACCTCCCCGCTCCACCCAACCTCCCCACTCCATCCAACCTCCCCACTCCACCCAACCTCCCCACTTCACCCAACCTTCCATCTTCACCCAACCTCCCCACTCCTCCCAACCTCCGCACTCCACCCAACTTCCGCACTCCACCCAACTTCCGCACTCCACCCAACCTCCGCACTCCACCCAAACTCCGCACTCCACCAAACTTCCGCACTCCACGCAACCTCCCCACTCCAACCAACCTCCCCACTCCACCCAACCTCCCCACTCCACCCAACCTCCCCACTCCACCCAACCTCCCCACTTCACCCAACCTCCCCATTCCACTATACCTCCCCACTTCACCCAACCTCCCCACTCCTCCCAACCTCCGCACTCCACCCAACTTCCGCACTTCACCCAACTTCCGCACTCCACCCAACCTCCCCACTCCAACCAACCTCCCCACTCTACCCAACCTCCCCACTCCACCCAACCTCCCCACTTCACCCAACCTCCCCACTTCACCCAACCTCCCCATTCCACTATACCTCCCCACTTCACCCAACCTCCCCACTCCACCCAACCTCCCCACTCCATCCAACCTCCGCACTCCACCCAACCTCCGCACTCCACCCAACCTCCGCACTCCATCCAACCTCCGCACTACACCCAACCTCCGCATTCCACCCAAACTCCGCACTCCACCCAACCTCCGCACTTCACCCAACCTCCCCACTCCACCCAACCTCCCTACTTCACCCAACCTCCGCACTCCATCCAACCTCCGCACTCCACCCAATCTCCGCACTCCACCTAACCTCCCCACTTCACCCAACCTCCGCACTCCATCCAACCTCCGCACTCCACCCAACCTCCGCACTCCACCCAACCTCCCCACTCCACCCAACCTCCCCACTTCACCCAACCTCCCCACTTCACCCAACCTCCCCACTCCACCCAACCTCCGCACTCCACACAACTTCCGCACTAGACCCAAATTCCGCACTCCACCCAATCTCCGCACTCCACCTAACCTCCCCACTTCACCCAACCCCCGCACTCCATCCAACCTCCGCACTCCACCCAACCTCCGCACTCCACCCAACCTCCCCACTCCACCCAACCTCCCCACTTCACCCAACCTCCCCACTTCACCCAACCTCCCCACTCCACCCAACCTCCGCACTCCACACAACTTCCGCACTCCACCCAAATTCCGCACTCCACCCAACCTCCGCACTCCACCCAAACTCCCCACTCCACCCAACCTCCCCACTTCACCCAACCTCCGCACTCCATCCAACCTCCGCACTCTACCCAACCTCCGCACTCCACCCAACCTCCGCACTCCACCCAACCTCCGCACTCCACCAAACTTCCGCACTCCACGGAACCTCCCCGCTCCACCCAACCTCCCCACTCCATCCAACCTCCCCACTCCACCCAACCTCCCCACTTCACCCAACCTTCCATCTTCACCCAACCTCCCCACTCCTCCCAACCTCCGCACTCCACCCAACTTCCGCACTCCACCCAACTTCCGCACTCCACCCAACCTCCGCACTCCACCCAAACTCCGCACTCCACCAAACTTCCGCACTCCACGCAACCTCCCCACTCCAACCAACCTCCCCACTCCACCCAACCTCCCCACTCCACCCAACCTCCCCACTCCACCCAACCTCCCCACTTCACCCAACCTCCCCATTCCACTATACCTCCCCACTTCACCCAACCTCCCCACTCCTCCCAACCTCCGCACTCCACCCAACTTCCGCACTTCACCCAACTTCCGCACTCCACCCAACCTCCCCACTCCAACCAACCTCCCCACTCTACCCAACCTCCCCACTCCACCCAACCTCCCCACTTCACCCAACCTCCCCACTTCACCCAACCTCCCCATTCCACTATACCTCCCCACTTCACCCAACCTCCCCACTCCACCCAACCTCCCCACTCCATCCAACCTCCGCACTCCACCCAACCTCCGCACTCCACCCAACCTCCGCACTCCATCCAACCTCCGCACTACACCCAACCTCCGCATTCCACCCAAACTCCGCACTCCACCCAACCTCCGCACTTCACCCAACCTCCCCACTCCACCCAACCTCCCTACTTCACCCAACCTCCGCACTCCATCCAACCTCCGCACTCCACCCAATCTCCGCACTCCACCTAACCTCCCCACTTCACCCAACCTCCGCACTCCATCCAACCTCCGCACTCCACCCAACCTCCGCACTCCACCCAACCTCCCCACTCCACCCAACCTCCCCACTTCACCCAACCTCCCCACTTCACCCAACCTCCCCACTCCACCCAACCTCCGCACTCCACACAACTTCCGCACTAGACCCAACCTCCGCACTCCACCCAATCTCCGCACTCCACCTAACCTCCCCACTTCACCCAACCCCCGCACTCCATCCAACCTCCGCACTCCACCCAACCTCCGCACTCCACCCAACCTCCCCACTCCACCCAACCTCCCCACTTCACCCAACCTCCCCACTTCACCCAACCTCCCCACTCCACCCAACCTCCGCACTCCACACAACTTCCGCACTCCACCCAAATTCCGCACTCCACCCAACCTCCGCACTCCACCCAAACTCCCCACTCCACCCAACCTCCCCACTCCACCCAACCTCCCCAAATCACCAAACCTTCCCACTTCACCCAACCTCCCCACTTCACCCAACCTCCCCACTCCACCCAAACTCCGCACTCCACCAAACTTCCGCACTCCACCCAAACTCCGCACTCCACCAAACTTCCGCACTCCACGCAACCTCTCCTCTCCACCCAACCTCCCCACTCCATCCAACCTCCCCACTCCACCGAACCTCCCCACTTCACCCAACCTCCCCACTTCACCCAACCTCCCCACTCCTCCCAACCTCCGCACTCCACCCAACTTCCGCACTCCACCCAACTTCCGCACTCCACCCAACCTCCCCACTCCACCCAACCTCCCCACTCCACCCAACCTCCCCACTTCACCCAACCTCCCCACTTCTCCCAACCTCCCCACTTCACCCAACCTCCCCACTTCTCCCAACCTCCCCACTTCACCCAACCTCCCCACTCCACCAAACCTCCCCACTCCATCCAACCTCCCCACTCCACCCAACCTCCCAACTCCACCCAATCTCCCCACTTCACCCAACCTCCGCACTCCATCCAACCTCCGCACTCTACCAAACCTCCGCACTCCACCCAACCTCCGCACTCCACCAAACTTCCGCACTCCACGGAACCTCCCCACTCCACCCAACCTCCCCACTCCATCCAACCTCCCCACTCCACCCAACCTCCCCACTCCACCCAACCTCCGCACTCCACCCAACTTCCGCACTCCACCCAACTTCCGCACTCCACCCAACCTCCCTACTCCACCCAACCTCCCCACTCCACCCAACCTCCGCACTCCACCCAACCTCCGCACTCCACGCAACCTCCCCACTCCAACCAACCTCCCTACTCCACCCAACCTCCCCACTCCACCCAACCTCCGCACTCCACCCAACCTCCGCACTCCACCCAAATTCCGCACTCCACCAAACTTCCGCACTCCACTCAAACTCCGCACTCCACCAAACTTCCGCACTCCACGCAACCTCCCCTCTCCACCCAACCTCCCCACTCCATCCAACCTCCCCACTCCACCGAACCTCCCCACTTCACCCAACCTCCCCACTTCACCCAACCTCCCCACTCCTCCCAACCTCCGCACTCCACCCAACTTCCGCACTCCACCCAACTTCCGCACTCCACCCAACCTCCCCACTCCAACCAACCTCCCCACTCCACCCAACCTCCCCACTCCACCCAACCTCCCCACTCCACCCAACCTCCCCACTTCACCCAACCTCCCCACTCCACCCAACCTCCCCACTTCACCCAACCTCCCCACTCCACCCAACCTCCTCACTCCACCCAACCTCCCCACTTCACCCTACCTCTTCACTTCTCCCAACCTCCCCACTACACCCTACCTCCGCACTCCACCCAACCTTCGCACTCAACCCAACCTCCCCACTTCACCCAACCTCCCAACTCCACCCAATCTCCCCACTTCACCCAACCTCCGCACTCCATCCAACCTCCGCACTCTACCAAACCTCCGCACTCCACCCAACCTCCGCACTCCACCCAACCTCCGCACTCCACCAAACTTCCGCACTCCACGGAACCTCCCCACTCCACCCAACCTCCCCACTCCATCCAACCTCCCCACTCCACCCAACCTCCCCACTCCACCCAACCTCCGCACTCCAACCAACTTCCGCACTCCACCCAACTTCCGCACTCCACCCAACCTCCGCACTCCACCCAAACTCCGCACTCCACCCAACTTCCGCACTCCACCCAACTTGCGCACTCCACCCAACCTCCCCACTCCACCCAACCTCCCCACTCCACCCAACCTCCCCACTTCACCCAACCTCCCCACTTCTCCCAACCTCCCCACTTCACCCAACCTCCCCACTTCTCCCAACCTCCCCACTTCACCCAACCTCCCCACTCCACCAAACCTCCCCACTCCATCCAACCTCCCCACTCCACCCAACCTCCCCACTTCACCCAACCTTCCCTCTTCACCCAACCTCCCCACTCCTCCCAACCTCCGCACTCCACCCAACCTCCGCACTCCAGGCAACCTCCCCACTCCAACCAACCTCCCTACTCCACCCAACCTCCCCACTCCACCCAACCTCCGCACTCCACCCAACCTCCGCACTCCACCCAAACTCCGCACTCCACCAAACTTCCGCACTCCACTCAAACTCCGCACTCCACCAAACTTCCGCACTCCACGCAACCTCCCCTCTCCACCCAACCTCCCCACTCCATCCAACCTCCCCACTCCACCCAACCTTCCCTCTTCACCCAACCTCCCCACTCCTCCCAACCTCCGCACTCCACCCAACCTCCGTACTCCACGCAACCTCCCCACTCCAACCAACCTCCCTACTCCACCCAACCTCCCCACTCCACCCAACCTCCGCACTCCACCCAACCTCCGCACTCCACCCAAACTCCGCACTCCACCAAACTTCCGCACTCCACTCAAACTCCGCACTCCACCAAACTTCCGCACTCCACGCAACCTCCCCTCTCCACCCAACCTCCCCACTCCATCCAACCTCCCCACTCCACCGAACCTCCCCACTTCACCCAACCTCCCCATTCCTCCCAACCTCCGCACTCCACCCAACTTCCGCACTCCACCCAACTTCCGCACTCCACCCAACCTCCCCACTCCAACCAACCTCCCCACTCCACCCAACCTCCCCACTCCACCCAACCTCCCCACTCCACCCAACCTCCCCACTTCACCCAACCTCCCCACTCCACCCAACCTCCCCACTTCACCCAACCTCCCCACTCCACCCAACCTCCTCACTCCACCCAACCTCCCCACTTCACCCTACCTCTTCACTTCTCCCAACCTCCCCACTACACCCTACCTCCGCACTCCACCCAACCTTCGCACTCAACCCAACCTCCCCACTTCACCCAACCTCCCAACTCCACCCAATCTCCCCACTTCACCCAACCTCCGCACTCCATCCAACCTCCGCACTCTACCAAACCTCCGCACTCCACCCAACCTCCGCACTCCACCCAACCTCCGCACTCCACCAAACTTCCGCACTCCACGGAACCTCCCCACTCCACCCAACCTCCCCACTCCATCCAACCTCCCCACTCCACCCAACCTCCCCACTCCACCCAACCTCCGCACTCCACCCAACTTCCGCACTCCACCCAACTTCCGCACTCCACCCAACCTCCGCACTCCACCCAAACTCCGCACTCCACCCAACTTCCGCACTCCACCCAACTTCCGCACTCCACCCAACTTCCGCACTCCACCCAACCTCCCCACTCCACCCAACCTCCCCACTTCACCCAACCTCCCCACTTCACCCAACCTCCCCACTCCACCCAACCTCCGCACTCCACACAACTTCCGCACTCCACCCAAATTCCGCACTCCACCCAACCTCCGCACTCCACCCAAACTCCCCACTCCACCCAACCTCCCCACTTCACCCAACCTCCGCACTCCATCCAACCTCCGCACTCTACCCAACCTCCGCACTCCACCCAACCTCCGCACTCCACCCAACCTCCGCACTCCACCAAACTTCCGCACTCCACGGAACCTCCCCGCTCCACCCAACCTCCCCACTCCATCCAACCTCCCCACTCCACCCAACCTCCCCACTTCACCCAACCTTCCATCTTCACCCAACCTCCCCACTCCTCCCAACCTCCGCACTCCACCCAACTTCCGCACTCCACCCAACTTCCGCACTCCACCCAACCTCCGCACTCCACCCAAACTCCGCACTCCACCAAACTTCCGCACTCCACGCAACCTCCCCACTCCAACCAACCTCCCCACTCCACCCAACCTCCCCACTCCACCCAACCTCCCCACTCCACCCAACCTCCCCACTTCACCCAACCTCCCCATTCCACTATACCTCCCCACTTCACCCAACCTCCCCACTCCTCCCAACCTCCGCACTCCACCCAACTTCCGCACTTCACCCAACTTCCGCACTCCACCCAACCTCCCCACTCCAACCAACCTCCCCACTCTACCCAACCTCCCCACTCCACCCAACCTCCCCACTTCACCCAACCTCCCCACTTCACCCAACCTCCCCATTCCACTATACCTCCCCACTTCACCCAACCTCCCCACTCCACCCAACCTCCCCACTCCATCCAACCTCCGCACTCCACCCAACCTCCGCACTCCACCCAACCTCCGCACTCCATCCAACCTCCGCACTACACCCAACCTCCGCATTCCACCCAAACTCCGCACTCCACCCAACCTCCGCACTTCACCCAACCTCCCCACTCCACCCAACCTCCCTACTTCACCCAACCTCCGCACTCCATCCAACCTCCGCACTCCACCCAATCTCCGCACTCCACCTAACCTCCCCACTTCACCCAACCTCCGCACTCCATCCAACCTCCGCACTCCACCCAACCTCCGCACTCCACCCAACCTCCCCACTCCACCCAACCTCCCCACTTCACCCAACCTCCCCACTTCACCCAACCTCCCCACTCCACCCAACCTCCGCACTCCACACAACTTCCGCACTAGACCCAACCTCCGCACTCCACCCAATCTCCGCACTCCACCTAACCTCCCCACTTCACCCAACCCCCGCACTCCATCCAACCTCCGCACTCCACCCAACCTCCGCACTCCACCCAACCTCCCCACTCCACCCAACCTCCCCACTTCACCCAACCTCCCCACTTCACCCAACCTCCCCACTCCACCCAACCTCCGCACTCCACACAACTTCCGCACTCCACCCAAATTCCGCACTCCACCCAACCTCCGCACTCCACCCAAACTCCCCACTCCACCCAACCTCCCCACTCCACCCAACCTCCCCAAATCACCAAACCTTCCCACTTCACCCAACCTCCCCACTTCACCCAACCTCCCCACTCCACCCAAACTCCGCACTCCACCAAACTTCCGCACTCCACCCAAACTCCGCACTCCACCAAACTTCCGCACTCCACGCAACCTCTCCTCTCCACCCAACCTCCCCACTCCATCCAACCTCCCCACTCCACCGAACCTCCCCACTTCACCCAACCTCCCCACTTCACCCAACCTCCCCACTCCTCCCAACCTCCGCACTCCACCCAACTTCCGCACTCCACCCAACTTCCGCACTCCACCCAACCTCCCCACTCCACCCAACCTCCCCACTCCACCCAACCTCCCCACTTCACCCAACCTCCCCACTTCTCCCAACCTCCCCACTTCACCCAACCTCCCCACTTCTCCCAACCTCCCCACTTCACCCAACCTCCCCACTCCACCAAACCTCCCCACTCCATCCAACCTCCCCACTCCACCCAACCTCCCAACTCCACCCAATCTCCCCACTTCACCCAACCTCCGCACTCCATCCAACCTCCGCACTCTACCAAACCTCCTCACTCCACCCAACCTCCGCACTCCACCAAACTTCCGCACTCCACGGAACCTCCCCACTCCACCCAACCTCCCCACTCCATCCAACCTCCCCACTCCACCCAACCTCCCCACTCCACCCAACCTCCGCACTCCACCCAACTTCCGCACTCCACCCAACTTCCGCACTCCACCCAACCTCCCTACTCCACCCAACCTCCCCACTCCACCCAACCTCCGCACTCCACCCAACCTCCGCACTCCACGCAACCTCCCCACTCCAACCAACCTCCCTACTCCACCCAACCTCCCCACTCCACCCAACCTCCGCACTCCACCCAACCTCCGCACTCCACCCAAATTCCGCACTCCACCAAACTTCCGCACTCCACTCAAACTCCGCACTCCACCAAACTTCCGCACTCCACGCAACCTCCCCTCTCCACCCAACCTCCCCACTCCATCCAACCTCCCCACTCCACCGAACCTCCCCACTTCACCCAACCTCCCCACTTCACCCAACCTCCCCACTCCTCCCAACCTCCGCACTCCACCCAACTTCCGCACTCCACCCAACTTCCGCACTCCACCCAACCTCCCCACTCCAACCAACCTCCCCACTCCACCCAACCTCCCCACTCCACCCAACCTCCCCACTCCACCCAACCTCCCCACTTCACCCAACCTCCCCACTCCACCCAACCTCCCCACTTCACCCAACCTCCCCACTCCACCCAACCTCCTCACTCCACCCAACCTCCCCACTTCACCCTACCTCTTCACTTCTCCCAACCTCCCCACTACACCCTACCTCCGCACTCCACCCAACCTTCGCACTCAACCCAACCTCCCCACTTCACCCAACCTCCCAACTCCACCCAATCTCCCCACTTCACCCAACCTCCGCACTCCATCCAACCTCCGCACTCTACCAAACCTCCGCACTCCACCCAACCTCCGCACTCCACCCAACCTCCGCACTCCACCAAACTTCCGCACTCCACGGAACCTCCCCACTCCACCCAACCTCCCCACTCCATCCAACCTCCCCACTCCACCCAACCTCCCCACTCCACCCAACCTCCGCACTCCAACCAACTTCCGCACTCCACCCAACTTCCGCACTCCACCCAACCTCCGCACTCCACCCAAACTCCGCACTCCACCCAACTTCCGCACTCCACCCAACTTCCGCACTCCACCCAACCTCCCCACTCCACCCAACCTCCCCACTCCACCCAACCTCCCCACTTCACCCAACCTCCCCACTTCTCCCAACCTCCCCACTTCACCCAACCTCCCCACTTCTCCCAACCTCCCCACTTCACCCAACCTCCCCACTCCACCAAACCTCCCCACTCCATCCAACCTCCCCACTCCACCCAACCTCCCCACTTCACCCAACCTTCCCTCTTCACCCAACCTCCCCACTCCTCCCAACCTCCGCACTCCACCCAACCTCCGCACTCCACGCAACCTCCCCACTCCAACCAACCTCCCTACTCCACCCAACCTCCCCACTCCACCCAACCTCCGCACTCCACCCAACCTCCGCACTCCACCCAAACTCCGCACTCCACCAAACTTCCTCACTCCACTCAAACTCCGCACTCCACCAAACTTCCGCACTCCACGCAACCTCCCCTCTCCACCCAACCTCCCCACTCCATCCAACCTCCCCACTCCACCCAACCTTCCCTCTTCACCCAACCTCCCCACTCCTCCCAACCTCCGCACTCCACCCAACCTCCGTACTCCACGCAACCTCCCCACTCCAACCAACCTCCCTACTCCACCCAACCTCCCCACTCCACCCAACCTCCGCACTCCACCCAACCTCCGCACTCCACCCAAACTCCGCACTCCACCAAACTTCCGCACTCCACTCAAACTCCGCACTCCACCAAACTTCCGCACTCCACGCAACCTCCCCTCTCCACCGAACCTCCCCACTCCATCCAACCTCCCCACTCCACCGAACCTCCCCACTTCACCCAACCTCCCCACTTCACCCAACCTCCCCACTCCTCCCAACCTCCGCACTCCACCCAACTTCCGCACTCCACCCAACTTCCGCACTCCACCCAACCTCCCCACTCCAACCAACCTCCCCACTCCACCCAACCTCCCCACTCCACCCAACCTCCCCACTCCACCCAACCTCCCCACTTCACCCAACCTCCCCACTCCACCCAACCTCCTCACTCCACCCAACCTCCCCACTTCACCCTACCTCTTCACTTCTCCCAACCTCCCCACTACACCCTACCTCCGCACTCCACCCAACCTTCGCACTCAACCCAACCTCCCCACTTCACCCAACCTCCCAACTCCACCCAATCTCCCCACTTCACCCAACCTCCGCACTCCATCCAACCTCCGCACTCTACCAAACCTCCGCACTCCACCCAACCTCCGCACTCCACCCAACCTCCGCACTCCACCAAACTTCCGCACTCCACGGAACCTCCCCACTCCACCCAACCTCCCCACTCCATCCAACCTCCCCACTCCACCCAACCTCCCCACTCCACCCAACCTCCGCACTCCACCCAACTTCCGCACTCCACCCAACTTCCGCACTCCACCCAACCTCCGCACTCCACCCAAACTCCGCACTCCACCCAACTTCCGCACTCCACCCAACTTCCGCACTCCACCCAACTTCCGCACTCCACCCAACCTCCCCACTCCACCCAACCTCCCCACTCCACCCAACCTCCCCACTTCACCCAACCTCCCCACTTCTCCCAACCTCCCCACTTCACCCAACCTCCCCACTTCTCCCAACCTCCCCACTTCACCCAACCTCCCCACTCCACCCAACCTCCTCACTCCACCCAACCTCCCCACTACACCCTACCTCCGCACTCCACCCAACCTTCGCACTCAACCCAACCTCCCCACTTCACCCAACCTCCCAACTCCACCCAATCTCCCCACGTCACCCAACCTCCGCACTCCATCCAACCTCCGCACTCTACCAAACCTCCGCACTCCACCCAACCTCCGCACTCCACCCAACCTCCGCACTCCACCAAACCTCCCCACTCCACGGAACCTCCCCACTCCACCAAACCTCCCCACTCCATCCAACCTCCCCACTCCACCCAAACTCCCCACTTCACCCAACCTTCCCTCTTCACCCAACCTCCCCACTCCTCCCAACCTCCGCACTCCACCCAACCTCCGCACTCCACGCAACCTCCCCACTCCATCCAACCTCCCTACTCCACCCAACCTCCCCACTCCACCCAACCTCCGCACTCCACCCAACCTCCGCACTCCACCCAAACTCCGCACTCCACCAAACTTCCGCACTCCACTCAAACTCCGCACTCCACCAAACTTCCGCACTCCACGCAACCTCCCCTCTCCACCCAACCTCCCCACTCCATCCAACCTCCCCACTCCACCGAACCTCCCCACTTCACCCAACCTCCCCACTTCACCCAACCTCCCCACTCCTCCCAACCTCCGCACTCCACCCAACTTCCGCACTCCACCCAACTTCCGCACTCCACCCAACCTCCCCACTCCAACCAACCTCCCCACTCCACCCAACCTCCCCACTCCACCCAACCTCCTCACTCCACCCAACCTCCCCACTTCACCCTACCTCTTCACTTCTCCCAACCTCCCACTACACCCTACCTCCGCACTCCACCCAACCTTCGCACTCAACCCAACCTCCCCACTTCACCCAACCTCCCAACTCCACCCAATCTCCCCACTTCACCCAACCTCCGCAATCCATCCAACCTCCGCACTCTACCAAACCTCCGCACTCCACCCAACCTCCGCACTCCACCCAACCTCCGCACTCCACCAAACTTCCGAACTCCACGGAACCTCCCCACTCCACCCAACCTCCCCACTCCATCCAACCTCCCCACTCCACCCAACCTCCCCACTTCACCCAACCTTCCCTCTTCACCCAACCTCCCCACTCCTCCCAACCTCCGCACTCCACCCAACTTCCGCACTCCACCCAACTTCCGCACTCCACCCAACCTCCGCACTCCACCCAAACTCCGCACTCCACCAAACTTCCGCACTCCACGCAACCTCCCCACTCCAACCAACCTCCCCACTCCACCCAACCTCCCCACTCCACCCAACCTCCCCACTTCACCCAACCTCCCCATTCCACTATACCTCCCCACTTCACCCAACCTCCGCACTCCACCCAACTTCCCCATTCCACCCAACCTCCGCACTCCACCCAACCTTCGCACTCAACCCAACCTCCCCACTCCACCCAACCTCCCCACTTCACCCAACCTCCGCACTCCATCCAACCTCCGCACTCCACCCAATCTCCGCACTCCACCTAACCTCCCCACTTCACCCAACCTCCGCACTCCATCCAACCTCCGCACTCCACCCAACCTCCGCACTCCACCCAACCTCCGCACTCCACCCAACTTCCGCACTCCACCCAACTTCCGCACTCCACCCAACCTCCGCACTCTACCCAACCTCCCAACTCCACCCAACCTCCCCACTTCTCCCAACCTCCCCACTTCACCCAACCTCCCCACTCCACCCAACCTCCTCACTCCACCCAACCTCCCCACTTCACCCTACCTCCCCACTTCACCCAACCTCCCCACTGCACCCAACCTCCCCAAATCACCAAACCTCCCCACTCCATCCAACCTCCCCACTCCACCCAACCTCCCCACTCCACCCAACCTCCCCACTCCACCCAACCTCCCCACTTCTCCCAACCTCCCCACTTCACCCAACCTCCCCACTCCACCCAACCTCCTCACTCCACCCAACCTCCCCACTTCACCCTACCTCTTCACTTCTCCCAACCTCCCCACTACACCCAACCTCCGCACTCCACCCAACTTTCGCACTCAACCCAACCTCCCCACTTCACCCAACCTCCCAACTCCACCCAACCTTCGCACTCAACCCAATCTCCCCACTTCACCCAAACTCCGCACTCCATCCAACCTCCGCACTCTACCCAACCTCCGCACTCCACCCAACCTCCGCACTCCACCCAACCTCCGCACTCCACCAAACTTCCGCACTCCACGGAACCTCCCCGCTCCACCCAACCTCCCCACTCCATCCAACCTCCCCACTCCACCCAACCTCCCCACTTCACCCAACCTTCCATCTTCACCCAACCTCCCCACTCCTCCCAACCTCCGCACTCCACCCAACTTCCGCACTCCACCCAACTTCCGCACTCCACCCAACCTCCGCACTCCACCCAAACTCCGCACTCCACCAAACTTCCGCACTCCACGCAACCTCCCCACTCCAACCAACCTCCCCACTCCACCCAACCTCCCCACTCCACCCAACCTCCCCACTCCACCCAACCTCCCCACTTCACCCAACCTCCCCATTCCACTATACCTCCCCACTTCACCCAACCTCCCCACTCCTCCCAACCTCCGCACTCCACCCAACTTCCGCACTTCACCCAACTTCCGCACTCCACCCAACCTCCCCACTCCAACCAACCTCCCCACTCTACCCAACCTCCCCACTCCACCCAACCTCCCCACTTCACCCAACCTCCCCACTTCACCCAACCTCCCCATTCCACTATACCTCCCCACTTCACCCAACCTCCCCACTCCACCCAACCTCCCCACTCCATCCAACCTCCGCACTCCACCCAACCTCCGCACTCCATCCAACCTCCGCACTCCATCCAACCTCCGCACTACACCCAACCTCCGCACTCCACCCAAACTCCGCACTCCACCCAACCTCCGCACTTCACCCAACCTCCCCACTCCACCCAACCTCCCTACTTCACCCAACCTCCGCACTCCATCCAACCTCCGCACTCCACCCAATCTCCGCACTCCACCTAACCTCCCCACTTCACCCAACCTCCGCACTCCATCCAACCTCCGCACTCCACCCAACCTCCGCACTCCACCCAACCTCCCCACTCCACCCAACCTCCCCACTTCACCCAACCTCCCCACTTCACCCAACCTCCCCACTCCACCCAACCTCCGCACTCCACACAACTTCCGCACTCCACCCAAATTCCGCACTCCACCCAACCTCCGCACTCCACCCAAACTCCGCACTCCACCCAACCTCCGCACTCCACCCAATCTCCGCACTCCACCTAACCTCCCCACTTCACCCAACCCCCGCACTCCATCCAACCTCCGCACTCCACCCAACCTCCGCACTCCACCCAACCTCCGCACTCCACCAAACTTCCGCACTCCACGGAACCTCCCCGCTCCACCCAACCTCCCCACTCCATCCAACCTCCCCACTCCACCCAACCTCCCCACTTCACCCAACCTTCCATCTTCACCCAACCTCCCCACTCCTCCCAACCTCCGCACTCCACCCAACTTCCGCACTCCACCCAACTTCCGCACTCCACCCAACCTCCGCACTCCACCCAAACTCCGCACTCCACCAAACTTCCGCACTCCACGCAACCTCCCCACTCCAACCAACCTCCCCACTCCACCCAACCTCCCCACTCCACCCAACCTCCCCACTCCACCCAACCTCCCCACTTCACCCAACCTCCCCATTCCACTATACCTCCCCACTTCACCCAACCTCCCCACTCCTCCCAACCTCCGCACTCCACCCAACTTCCGCACTTCACCCAACTTCCGCACTCCACCCAACCTCCCCACTCCAACCAACCTCCCCACTCTACCCAACCTCCCCACTCCACCCAACCTCCCCACTTCACCCAACCTCCCCACTTCACCCAACCTCCCCATTCCACTATACCTCCCCACTTCACCCAACCTCCCCACTCCACCCAACCTCCCCACTCCATCCAACCTCCGCACTCCACCCAACATCCGCACTCCATCCAACCTCCGCACTCCATCCAACCTCCGCACTACACCCAACCTCCGCACTCCACCCAAACTCCGCACTCCACCCAACCTCCGCACTTCACCCAACCTCCCCACTCCACCCAACCTCCCTACTTCACCCAACCTCCGCACTCCATCCAACCTCCGCACTCCACCCAATCTCCGCACTCCACCTAACCTCCCCACTTCACCCAACCTCCGCACTCCATCCAACCTCCGCACTCCACCCAACCTCCGCACTCCACCCAACCTCCCCACTCCACCCAACCTCCCCACTTCACCCAACCTCCCCACTTCACCCAACCTCCCCACTCCACCCAACCTCCGCACTCCACACAACTTCCGCACTCCACCCAAATTCCGCACTCCACCCAACCTCCGCACTCCACCCAAACTCCGCACTCCACCCAACCTCCGCACTCCACCCAATCTCCGCACTCCACCTAACCTCCCCACTTCACCCAACCCCCGCACTCCATCCAACCTCCGCACTCCACCCAACCTCCGCACTCCACCCAACCTCCCCACTCCACCCAACCTCCCCACTTCACCCAACCTCCCCACTTCACCCAACCTCCCCACTCCACCCAACCTCCGCACTCCACACAACTTCCGCACTCCACCCAAATTCCGCACTCCACCCAACCTCCGCACTCCACCCAAACTCCCCACTCCACCCAACCTCCCCACTCCACCCAACCTCCCCAAATCATCAAACCTTCCCACTTCACCCAACCTCCCCACTTCACCCAACCTCCCCACTCCACCCAAACTCCGCAATCCACCAAACTTCCGCACTCCACGCAACCTCCCCACTCCAACCAACCTCCCTACTCCACCCAACCTCCCCACTCCACCCAACCTCCGCACTCCCCCCAACCTCCGCACTCCACCCAAACTCCGCACTCCACCAAACTTCCGCACTCCACGCAACCTCTCCTCTCCACCCAACCTCCCCACTCCATCCAACCTCCCCACTCCACCGAACCTCCCCACTTCACCCAACCTCCCCACTTCACCCAACCTCCCCACTCCTCCCAACCTCCGCACTCCACCCAACTTCCGCACTCCACCCAACTTCCGCACTCCACCCAACCTCCCCACTCCACCGAACCTCCCCACTCCACCCAACCTCCCCACTTCACCCAACCTCCCCACTTCTCCCAACCTCCCCACTTCACCCAACCTCCCCACTTCTCCCAACCTCCCCACTTCACCCAACCTCCCCACTCCACCAAACCTCCCCACTCCATCCAACCTCCCCACTCCACCCAACCTCCCCACTTCACCCAACCTTCCCTCTTCACCCAACCTCCCCACTCCTCCCAACCTCCGCACTCCACCCAACCTCCGCACTCCACGCAACCTCCCCACTCCAACCAACCTCCCTACTCCACCCAACCTCCCCACTCCACACAACCTCCGCACTCCACCCAACCTCCGCACTCCACCCAAACTCCGCACTCCACCAAACTTCCGCACTCCACTCAAACTCCGCACTCCACCAAACTTCCGCACTCCACGCAACCTCCCCTCTCCACCCAACCTCCCCACTCCATCCAACCTCCCCACTCCACCGAACCTCCCCACTTCACCCAACCTCCCCACTTCACCCAACCTCCCCACTCCTCCCAACCTCCGCACTCCACCCAACTTCCGCACTCCACCCAACTTCCGCACTCCACCCAACCTCCCCACTCCAACCAACCTCCCCACTTCACCCAACCTCCCCACTCCACCCAACCTCCCCACTTCACCCAACCTCCCCACTCCACCCAACCTCCTCACTCCACCCAACCTCCCCACTTCACCCTACCTCTTCACTTCTCCCAACCTCCCCACTACACCCTACCTCCGCACTCCACCCAACCTTCGCACTCAACCCAACCTCCCCACTTCACCCAACCTCCCAACTCCACCCAATCTCCCCACTTCACCCAACCTCCGCACTCCATCCAACCTCCGCACTCTACCAAACCTCCGCACTCCACCCAACCTCCGCACTCCACCCAACCTCCGCACTCCACCAAACTTCCGCACTCCACGGAACCTCCCCACTCCACCCAACCTCCCCACTCCATCCAACCTCCCCACTCCACCCAACCTCCCCACTCCACCCAACCTCCGCACTCCACCCAACTTCCGCACTCCACCCAACTTCCGCACTCCACCCAACTTCCGCACTCCACCCAACTTCCGCACTCCACCCAACCTCCCCACTCCACCCAACCTCCCCACTCCACCCAACCTCCCCACTTCACCCAACCTCCCCACTTCTCCCAACCTCCCCACTTCACCCAACCTCCCCACTTCTCCCAACCTCCCCACTTCACCCAACCTCCCCACTCCACCCAACCTCCTCACTCCACCCAACCTCCCCACTACACCCTACCTCCGCACTCCACCCAACCTTCGCACTCAACCCAACCTCCCCACTTCACCCAACCTCCCAACTCCACCCAATCTCCCCACGTCACCCAACCTCCGCACTCCATCCAACCTCCGCACTCTACCAAACCTCCGCACTCCACCCAACCTCCGCACTCCACCCAACCTCCGCACTCCACCAAACCTCCCCACTCCACGGAACCTCCCCACTCCACCAAACCTCCCCACTCCATCCAACCTCCCCACTCCACCCAAACTCCCCACTTCACCCAACCTTCCCTCTTCACCCAACCTCCCCACTCCTCCCAACCTCCGCACTCCACCCAACCTCCGCACTCCACGCAACCTCCCCACTCCATCCAACCTCCCTACTCCACCCAACCTCCCCACTCCACCCAACCTCCGCACTCCACCCAACCTCCGCACTCCACCCAAACTCCGCACTCCACCAAACTTCCGCACTCCACTCAAACTCCGCACTCCACCAAACTTCCGCACTCCACGCAACCTCCCCTCTCCACCCAACCTCCCCACTCCATCCAACCTCCCCACTCCACCGAACCTCCCCACTTCACCCAACCTCCCCACTTCACCCAACCTCCCCACTCCTCCCAACCTCCGCACTCCACCCAACTTCCGCACTCCACCCAACTTCCGTACTCCACCCAACCTCCCCACTCCAACCAACCTCCCCACTCCACCCAACCTCCCCACTCCACCCAACCTCCTCACTCCACCCAACCTCCCCACTTCACCCTACCTCTTCACTTCTCCCAACCTCCCCACTACACCCTACCTCCGCACTCCACCCAACCTTCGCACTCAACCCAACCTCCCCACTTCACCCAACCTCCCAACTCCACCCAATCTCCCCACTTCACCCAACCTCCGCAATCCATCCAACCTCCGCACTCTACCAAACCTCCGCACTCCACCCAACCTCCGCACTCCACCCAACCTCCGCACTCCACCAAACTTCCGAACTCCACGGAACCTCCCCACTCCACCCAACCTCCCCACTCCATCCAACCTCCCCACTCCACCCAACCTCCCCACTTCACCCAACCTTCCCTCTTCACCCAACCTCCCCACTCCTCCCAACCTCCGCACTCCACCCAACTTCCGCACTCCACCCAACTTCCGCACTCCACCCAACCTCCGCACTCCACCCAAACTCCGCACTCCACCAAACTTCCGCACTCCACGCAACCTCCCCACTCCAACCAACCTCCCCACTCCACCCAACCTCCCCACTCCACCCAACCTCCCCACTTCACCCAACCTCCCCATTCCACTATACCTCCCCACTTCACCCAACCTCCCCACTCCACCCAACCTCCCCACTCCATCCAACCTCCGCACTCCACCTAACCTCCCCACTTCACCCAACCTCCCCACTTCACCCAACCTCCCTACTTCACCCAACCTCCCCACTTCACCCAACCTCCCCACTTCACCCAACCTCCCCACTCCACCCAACCTCCCCAAATCACCCATCCTCCCCACTCCACCCAACCTCCCCACTCCACACAACCTCCCCACTCTACCGAACCTCAGCACTCCAACCAACTTCCGCACTCCACCCAACCTCCGCACTCCACCCAACCTCCCCACTTCACCCAAACTCCCCACTCCACCCAACCTCCGCACTCCACCCAACCTTCGCACTCAACCCAACCTCCCCACTTCACCCAACCTCCCAACTCCACCCAACCTCCCCACTTCACCCAACCTCCGCACTCCATCCAACCTCCGCACTCCACCCAATCTCCGCACTCCACCTAACCTCCCCACTTCACCCAACCTCCCCACTTCACCCAACCTCCCTACTTCACCCAACCTCCCCACTTCACCCTACCTCCCCACTTCACCCAACCTCCCCACTCCACCCAACCTCCCCAAATCACCCATCCTCCCCACTCCACCCAACCTCCCCACTCCACCCAACCTCCCCACTCCACCGAACCTCCCCACTCCACCCAACCTCCCCACTTCACCCAACCTCCCCACTTCACCGAACCTCCCCACTCCACCCAACCTCCCCACTCAACCCAACCTCCCCACCCCACCCAACCTCCCCACTTCACCCAACCTCCGCACTCCATCCAACCTCCGCACTCCACCCAATCTCCGCACTCCACCTAACCTCCCCACTTCACCCAACCTCCGCACTCCATCCAACCTCCGCACTCCACCCAACTTCCGCACTCCACCCAACCTCCGCACTCCACCCAACTTTCGCACTCCACCCAACTTCCGCACTCCACCCAACCTCCGCACTCCACCCAAACTCCTCACTCCACCAAACTTCCGCACTCCACCCAACCTCCCCACTCCACCCAACCTCCCCAAATCACCCAACCTCCCCACTCCAACCAACCTCCCCACTCCACCCAACCTCCCCACTCCACCCAACCTCCCCACTTCTCCCAACCTCCCCACTTCACCCAACCTCCCCACTCCACCCAACCTCCTCACTCCACCCAACCTCCCCACCATACCCTACCTCCCCACTTCACCCAACCTCCCCACTCCACCCAACCTCCCCAAATCACCCAACCTCCCCACTTCACCCAACCTCCCCAAATCACCAAACCTCCCCACTCCATCCAACCACCCCACTCCACCCAACCTCCCCACTCCACCCAACCTCCCCACTCCACCCAACCTCCCCACTTCTCCCAACCTCCCCACTTCACCCAACCTCCCCACTCCACCCAACCTCCTCACTCCACCCAACCTCCGCACTCCACCCAACTTCCGCACTCCACCCAAATTCCGCACTCCACCCAACCTCCGCACCCCACCCAAACTCCGCACTCCACCCAACCTCCGCACTCCACCCAAACTCCGCACTCCACCAAACTTCCGCACTCCACGCAACCTCCCCACTCCAAACAACCTCCCCACTCCACCCAACCTCCCCACTCCACCCAACCTCCCCAAATCACCAAACCTCCCCACTTCACCCAACCTCCCCACTTCACCCAACCTCCCCACTCCACCCAACCTCCGGACTCCACCCAACCTCCGCACTCCACCCAAACTCCGCACTCCACCAAACTTCCGCACTCCACGCAACCTCCCCACTCCAACCAACCTCCCCACTCCACCCAACCTCCCCACTCCACCCAACCTCCCCACTTCACCCAACCTCCCCACTCCACCCAACCTCCCCACTCCATCCAACCTCCGCACTCCACCTAACCTCCCCACTTCTCCCAACCTCCCCACTTCACCCAACCTCCCCACTCCACCCAACCTCCTCACTCCACCCAACCTCCGCACTCCACCCAACTTCCGCACTCCACCCAAATTCCGCACTCCACCCAACCTCCGCACCCCACCCAAACTCCGCACTCCACCCAACCTCCGCCCTCCACCCAAACTCCGCACTCCACCAAACTTCCGCACTCCACGCAACCTCCCCACTCCAACCAACCTCCCCACTCCACCCAACCTCCCCACTCCACCCAACCTCCCCAAATCACCAAACCTCCCCACTTCACCCAACCTCCCCACTTCACCCAACCTCCCCACTCCACCCAACCTCCGGACTCCACCCAACTTCCGCACTCCACCCAACTTCCGCACTCCACCCAACCTCCGCACTCCATCCAACCTCCGCACTCTACCAAACCTCCGCACTCCACCCAACCTCCGCACTCCACCCAACCTCCGCACTCCACCAAACTTCCGCACTCCACGGAACCTCCCCACTCCACCCAACCTCCCCACTCCATCCAACCTCCCCACTCCACCCAACCTCCCCATTCCACTATACCTCCCCACTTCACCCAACCTCCCCACTCCACCCAACCTTCCCACTCCATCCAACCTCCGCACTCCACCTAACCTCCCCACTTCACCCAACCTCCCCACTTCACCCAACCTCCCTACTTCACCCAACCTCCCCACTTCACCCAACCTCCCCACTTCACCCAACCTCCCCACTCCACCCAACCTCCCCAAATCACCCATTCTCCCCACTCCACCCAACCTCCCCACTCCACACAACCTCCCCACTCCACCGAACCTCAGCACTCCAACCAACTTCCGCACTCCACCCAACCTCCGCACTCCACCCAACCTCCCCACTTCACCCAAACTCCCCACTCCACCCAACCTCCGCACTCCACCCAACATTCGCACTCAACCCAACCTCCCCACTTCACCCAACCTCCCAACTCCACCCAACCTCCCCACTTCACCCAACCTCCGCACTCCATCCAACCTCCGCACTCCACCCAATCTCCGCACTCCACCTAACCTCCCCACTTCACCCAACCTCCCCACTTCACCCAACCTCCCTACTTCACCCAACCTCCCCACTTCACCCTACCTCCCCACTTCACCCAACCTCCCCACTCCACCCAACCTCCCCAAATCACCCATCCTCCCCACTCCACCCAACCTCCCCACTCCACCCAACCTCCCCACTCCACCGAACCTCCCCACTCCACCCAACCTCCCCACTTCACCAAACCTCCCCACTTCACCCAACCTCCCCACTTCACCGAACCTCCCCACTCCACCCAACCTCCCCACTCAACCCAACCTCCCCACTCCACCCAACCTCCCCACTTCACCCAACCTCCGCACTCCATCCAACCTCCGCACTCCACCCAATCTCCGCACTCCACCTAACCTCCCCACTTCACCCAACCTCCGCACTCCATCCAACCTCCGCACTCCACCCAACTTCCGCACTCCACCCAACCTCCGCACTCCACCCAACTTTCGCACTCCACCCAACTTCCGCACTCCACCCAACCTCCCCACTCCACCCAACCTCCCCAAATCACCCAACCTCCCCACTCCAACCAACCTCCCCACTCCACCCAACCTCCCCACTCCACCCAACCTCCCCACTTCTCCCAACCTCCCCACTTCACCCAACCTCCCCACTCCACCCAACCTCCCCACTCCACCCAACCTCCCCAAATCACCCAACCTCCCCACTTCACCCAACCTCCCCAAATCACCAAACCTCCCCACTCCATCCAACCACCCCACTCCACCCAACCTCCCCACTCCACCCAACCTCCCCACTCCACCCAACCTCCCCACTTCTCCCAACCTCCCCATTTCACCCAACCTCCCCACTCCACCCAACCTCCTCACTCCACCCAACCTCCGCACTCCACCCAACTTCCGCACTCCACCCAAATTCCGCACTCCACCCAACCTCCGCACCCCACCCAAACTCCGCACTCCACCCAACCTCCGCACTCCACCCAAACTCCGCACTCCACCAAACTTCCGCACTCCACGCAACCTCCCCACTCCAACCAACCTCCCCACTCCACCCAACCTCCCCACTCCACCCAACCTCCCCAAATCACCAAACCTCCCCACTTCACCCAACCTCCCCACTTCACCCAACCTCCCCACTCCACCCAACCTCCGGACTCCACCCAACTTCCGCACTCCACCCAACTTCCGCACTCCACCCAACCTCCGCACTCCATCCAACCTCCGCACTCTACCAAACCTCCGCACTCCACCCAACCTCCGCACTCCACCCAACCTCCGCACTCCACCAAACTTCCGCACTCCACGGAACCTCCCCACTCCACCCAACCTCCCCACTCCATCCAACCTCCCCACTCCACCCAACCTCCCCACTTCACCCAACCTTCCCTCTTCACCCAACCTCCCCACTCCTCCCAACCTCCGCACTCCACCCAACTTCCGCACTCCACCCAACTTCCGCACTCCACCCAACCTCCGCACTCCACCCAAACTCCGCACTCCACCAAACTTCCGCACTCCACGCAACCTACCCACTGCAACCAACCTCCCCACTCCACCCAACCTCCCCACTCCACCCAACCTCCCCACTTCACCCAACCTCCCCACTCCACCCAACCTCCCCACTCCATCCAACCTCCGCACTCCACCTAACCTCCCCACTTCTCCCAACCTCCCCACTTCACCCAACCTCCCCACTCCACCCAACCTCCTCACTCCACCCAACCTCCGCACTCCACCCAACTTCCGCACTCCACCCAAATTCCGCACTCCACCCAACCTCCGCACCCCACCCAAACTCCGCACTCCACCCAACCTCCGCACTCCACCCAAACTCCGCACTCCACCAAACTTCCGCACTCCACGCAACCTCCCCACTCCAACCAACCTCCCCACTCCACCCAACCTCCCCACTCCACCCAACCTCCCCAAATCACCAAACCTCCCCACTTCACCCAACCTCCCCACTTCACCCAACCTCCCCACTCCACCCAACCTCCGGACTCCACCCAACTTCCGCACTCCACCCAACTTCCGCACTCCACCCAACCTCCGCACTCCATCCAACCTCCGCACTCTACCAAACCTCCGGACTCCACCCAACCTCCGCACTCCACCCAACCTCCGCACTCCACCAAACTTCCGCACTCCACGGAACCTCCCCACTCCACCCAACCTCCCCACTCCATCCAACCTCCCCACTCCACCCAACCTCCCCACTTCACCCAACCTTCCCTCTTCACCCAACCTCCCCACTCCTCCCAACCTCCGCACTCCACCCAACTTCCGCACTCCACCCAACTTCCGCACTCCACCCAACCTCCGCACTCCACCCAAACTCCGCACTCCACCAAACTTCCGCACTCCACGCAACCTCCCCACTCCAACCAACCTCCCCACTCCACCCAACCTCCCCACTCCACCCAACCTCCCCACTTCACCCAACCTTCCCTCTTCACCCAACCTCCCCACTCCTCCCAACCTCCGCACTCCACCCAACTTCCGCACTCCACCAAACTTCCGCACTCCACCCAACCTCCCCACTCCACCCAACCTCCCCAAATCACCCAACCTCCCCACTCCACCCAACATCCCCAAATCACCAAACCTCCCCACTCCATCCAACCTCCCCACTCCACCCAACCTCCCCACTCCACCCAACCTCCCCACTCCACCCAACCTCCCCACTTCTCCCAACCTCCCCACTTCACCCAACCTCCCCACTCCACCCAACCTCCTCACTCCACCCAACCTCCCCACTTCACCCTACCTCCTCACTTCTCCCAACCTCCCCACTACACCCAACCTCCGCACTCCACCCAACCTTCGCACTCAACCCAACCTCCCCACTTCACCCAACCTCCGCACTCCATCCAACCTCCGCACTCTACCCAACCTCCGCACTCCACCCAACCTCCGCTCTCCACCCAATCTCCGCACTCCACCTAACCTCCCCACTTCACCCAACCTCCCCACTCCACCCAACCTCCCCACTCCATCCAACCTCCCCACTCCACCCAACCTCCCCACTTCACCCAACCTCCCCACTCCACCCAACCTCCCCAAATCACCCATCCTCCCCACTCCACCCAACCTCCCCACTCCACCCAACCTCCCCACTTCACCCAACCTCCGCACTACACCCAACCTCCGCATTCCACCCAAACTCCGCACTCCACCCAACCTCCGCACTTCACCCAACCTCCCCACTCCACCCAACCTCCCTACTTCACCCAACCTCCGCACTCCATCCAACCTCCGCACTCCACCCAATCTCCGCACTCCACCTAACCTCCCCACTTCACCCAACCTCCGCACTCCATCCAACCTCCGCACTCCTCCCAACCTCCGCACTCCACCCAACCTCCCCACTTCACCCAACTTCCGCACTACACCCAACCTCCGCATTCCACCCAAACTCCGCACTCCACCCAACCTCCGCACTTCACCCAACCTCCCCACTCCACCCAACCTCCCTACTTCACCCAACCTCCGCACTCCATCCAACCTCCGCATTCCACCCAATCTCCGCACTCCACCTAACCTCCCTACTTCACCCAACCTCCGCACTCCATCCAACCTCCGCACTCCACCCAACCTCCGCACTCCACCCAACCTCCCCACTCCACCCAACCTCCCCACTTCACCCAACCTCCCCACTTCACCCAACCTCCCCACTCCACCCAACCTCCGCACTCCACCCAACTTCCGCACTCCACCCAAATTCCGCACTCCACCCAACCTCCGCACCCCACCCAAACTCCGAACTCCACCCAACCTCCGCACTCCACCCAAACTCCGCACTCCACCAAACTTCCGCACTCCACGCAACCTCCCCACTCCAACCAACCTCCCCACTCCACCCAACCTCCCCACTCCACCCAACCTCCCCAAATCACCAAACCTCCCCACTTCACCCAACCTCCCCACTTCACCCAACCTCCCCACTCCACCCAACCTCCCCACTTCACCCAACCTCCCCACTCCACCCAACCTCCCCACTCCATCCAACCTCCGCACTCCACCTAACCTCCCCACTTCTCCCAACCTCCCCACTTCACCCAACCTCCCCACTCCACCCAACCTCCTCACTCCACCCAACCTCCGCACTCCACCCAACTTCCGCACTCCACCCAAATTCCGCACTCCACCCAACCTCCGCACCCCACCCAAACTCCGCACTCCACCCAACCTCCGCACTCCACCCAAACTCCGCACTCCACCAAACTTCCGCACTCCACGCAACCTCCCCACTCCAACCAACCTCCCCACTCCACCCAACCTCCCCACTCCACCCAACCTCCCCAAATCACCAAACCTCCCCACTTCACCCAACCTCCCCACTTCACCCAACCTCCCCACTCCACCCAACCTCCGGACTCCACCCAAATTCCGCACTCCACCCAACTTCCGCACTCCACCCAACCTCCGCACTCCATCCAACCTCCGCACTCTACCAAACCTCCGCACTCCACCCAACCTCCGCACTCCACCCAACCTCCGCACTCCACCAAACTTCCGCACTCCACGGAACCTCCCCACTCCACCCAACCTCCCCACTCCATCCAACCTCCCCACTCCACCCAACCTCCCCATTCCACTATACCTCCCCACTTCACCCAACCTCCCCACTCCACCCAACCTTCCCACTCCATCCAACCTCCGCACTCCACCTAACCTCCCCACTTCACCCAACCTCCCCACTTCACCCAACCTCCCTACTTCACCCAACCTCCCCACTTCACCCAACCTCCCCACTTCACCCAACCTCCCCACTCCACCCAACCTCCCCAAATCACCCATCCTCCCCACTCCACCCAACCTCCCCACTCCACACAACCTCCCCACTCCACCGAACCTCAGCACTCCAACCAACTTCCGCACTCCACCCAACCTCCGCACTCCACCCAACCTCCCCACTTCACCCAAACTCCCCACTCCACCCAACCTCCGCACTCCACCCAACCTTCGCACTCAATCCAACCTCCCCACTTCACCCAACCTCCCAACTCCACCCAACCTCCCCACTTCACCCAACCTCCGCACTCCATCCAACCTCCGCACTCCACCCAATCTCCGCACTCCACCTAACCTCCCCACTTCACCCAACCTCCCCACTTCACCCAACCTCCCTACTTCACCCAACCTCCCCACTTCACCCTACCTCCCCACTTCACCCAACCTCCCCACTCCACCCAACCTCCCCAAATCACCCATCCTCCCCACTCCACCCAACCTCCCCACTCCACCCAACCTCCCCACTCCACCGAACCTCCCCACTCCACCCAACCTCCCCACTTCACCAAACCTCCCCACTTCACCCAACCTCCCCACTTCACCGAACCTCCCCACTCCACCCAACCTCCCCACTCAACCCAACCTCCCCACTCCACCCAACCTCCCCACTTCACCCAACCTCCGCACTCCATCCAACCTCCGCACTCCACCCAATCTCCGCACTCCACCTAGCCTCCCCACTTCACCCAACCTCCGCACTCCATCCAACCTCCGCACTCCACCCAACTTCCGCACTCCACCCAACCTCCGCACTCCACCCAACTTTCGCACTCCACCCAACTTCCGCACTCCACCCAACCTCCCCACTCCACCCAACCTCCCCAAATCACCCAACCTCCCCACTCCAACCAACCTCCCCACTCCACCCAACCTCCCCACTCCACCCAACCTCCCCACTTCTCCCAACCTCCCCACTTCACCCAACCTCCCCACTCCACCCAACCTCCCCACTTCACCCAACCTCCCCACTCCACCCAACCTCCCCAAATCACCCAACCTCCCCACTTCACCCAACCTCCCCAAATCACCAAACCTCCCCACTCCATCCAACCACCCCACTCCACCCAACCTCCCCACTCCACCCAACCTCCCCACTCCACCCAACCTCCCCACTTCTCCCAACCTCCCCACTTCACCCAACCTCCCCACTCCACCCAACCTCCTCACTCCACCCAACCTCCGCACTCCACCCAACTTCCGCACTCCACCCAAATTCCGCACTCCACCCAACCTCCGCACCCCACCCAAACTCCGCACTCCACCCAACCTCCGCACTCCACCCAAACTCCGCACTCCACCAAACTTCCGCACTCCACGCAACCTCCCCACTCCAACCAACCTCCCCACTCCACCCAACCTCCCCACTCCACCCAACCTCCCCACTCCACCCAACCTCCCCACTTCTCCCAACCTCCCCACTTCACCCAACCTCCCCACTCCACCCAACCTCCTCACTCCACCCAACCTCCCCACTTCACCCTACCTCCTCACTTCTCCCAACCTCCCCACTACACCCAACCTCCGCACTCCACCCAACCTTCGCACTCAACCCAACCTCCCCACTTCACCCAACCTCCGCACTCCATCCAACCTCCGCACTCTACCCAACCTCCGCACTCCACCCAACCTCCGCTCTCCACCCAATCTCCGCACTCCACCTAACCTCCCCACTTCACCCAACCTCCCCACTCCACCCAACCTCCCCACTCCATCCAACCTCCCCACTCCACCCAACCTCCCCACTTCACCCAACCTCCCCACTCCACCCAACCTCCCCAAATCACCCATCCTCCCCACTCCACCCAACCTCCCCACTCCACCCAACCTCCCCACTTCACCCAACCTCCGCACTACACCCAACCTCCGCATTCCACCCAAACTCCGCACTCCACCCAACCTCCGCACTTCACCCAACCTCCCCACTCCACCCAACCTCCCTACTTCACCCAACCTCCGCACTCCATCCAACCTCCGCACTCCACCCAATCTCCGCACTCCACCTAACCTCCCCACTTCACCCAACCTCCGCACTCCATCCAACCTCCGCACTCCTCCCAACCTCCGCACTCCACCCAACCTCCCCACTTCACCCAACTTCCGCACTACACCCAACCTCCGCATTCCACCCAAACTCCGCACTCCACCCAACCTCCGCACTTCACCCAACCTCCCCACTCCACCCAACCTCCCTACTTCACCCAACCTCCGCACTCCATCCAACCTCCGCATTCCACCCAATCTCCGCACTCCACCTAACCTCCCTACTTCACCCAACCTCCGCACTCCATCCAACCTCCGCACTCCACCCAACCTCCGCACTCCACCCAACCTCCCCACTCCACCCAACCTCCCCACTTCACCCAACCTCCCCACTTCACCCAACCTCCCCACTCCACCCAACCTCCGCACTCCACCCAACTTCCGCACTCCACCCAAATTCCGCACTCCACCCAACCTCCGCACCCCACCCAAACTCCGAACTCCACCCAACCTCCGCACTCCACCCAAACTCCGCACTCCACCAAACTTCCGCACTCCACGCAACCTCCCCACTCCAACCAACCTCCCCACTCCACCCAACCTCCCCACTCCACCCAACCTCCCCAAATCACCAAACCTCCCCACTTCACCCAACCTCCCCACTTCACCCAACCTCCCCACTCCACCCAACCTCCCCACTTCACCCAACCTCCCCACTCCACCCAACCTCCCCACTCCATCCAACCTCCGCACTCCACCTAACCTCCCCACTTCTCCCAACCTCCCCACTTCACCCAACCTCCCCACTCCACCCAACCTCCTCACTCCACCCAACCTCCGCACTCCACCCAACTTCCGCACTCCACCCAAATTCCGCACTCCACCCAACCTCCGCACCCCACCCAAACTCCGCACTCCACCCAACCTACGCACTCCACCCAAACTCCGCACTCCACCAAACTTCCGCACTCCACCCAACCTCCCCACTCCAACCAACCTCCCCACTCCACCCAACCTCCCCACTCCACCCAACCTCCCCAAATCACCAAACCTCCCCACTTCACCCAACCTCCCCACTTCACCCAACCTCCCCACTCCACCCAACCTCCGGACTCCACCCAACTTCCGCACTCCACCCAACTTCCGCACTCCACCCAACCTCCGCACTCCATCCAACCTCCGCACTCTACCAAACCTCCGCACTCCACCCAACCTCCGCACTCCACCCAACCTCCGCACTCCACCAAACTTCCGCACTCCACGGAACCTCCCCACTCCACCCAACCTCCCCACTCCATCCAACCTCCCCACTCCACCCAACCTCCCCATTCCACTATACCTCCCCACTTCACCCAACCTCCCCACTCCACCCAACCTTCCCACTCCATCCAACCTCCGCACTCCACCTAACCTCCCCACTTCACCCAACCTCCCCACTTCACCCAACCTCCCTACTTCACCCAACCTCCCCACTTCACCCAACCTCCCCACTTCACCCAACCTCCCCACTCCACCCAACCTCCCCAAATCACCCATCCTCCCCACTCCACCCAACCTCCCCACTCCACACAACCTCCCCACTCCACCGAACCTCAGCACTCCAACCAACTTCCGCACTCCACCCAACCTCCGCACTCCACCCAACCTCCCCACTTCACCCAAACTCCCCACTCCACCCAACCTCCGCACTCCACCCAACCTTCGCACTCAACCCAACCTCCCCACTTCACCCAACCTCCCAACTCCACCCAACCTCCCCACTTCACCCAACCTCCGCACTCCATCCAACCTCCGCACTCCACCCAATCTCCGCACTCCACCTAACCTCCCCACTTCACCCAACTTCCCCACTTCACCCAACCTCCCTACTTCACCCAACCTCCCCACTTCACCCTACCTCCCCACTTCACCCAACCTCCCCACTCCACCCAACCTCCCCAAATCACCCATCCTCCCCACTCCACCCAACCTCCCCACTCCACCCAACCTCCCCACTCCACCGAACCTCCCCACTCCACCCAACCTCCCCACTTCACCAAACCTCCCCACTTCACCCAACCTCCCCACTTCACCGAACCTCCCCACTCCACCCAACCTCCCCACTCAACCCAACCTCCCCACTCCACCCAACCTCCCCACTTCACCCAACCTCCGCACTCCATCCAACCTCCGCACTCCACCCAATCTCCGCACTCCACCTAGCCTCCCCACTTCACCCAACCTCCGCACTCCATCCAACCTCCGCACTCCACCCAACTTCCGCACTCCACCCAACCTCCGCACTCCACCCAACTTTCGCACTCCACCCAACTTCCGCACTCCACCCAACCTCCGCACTCCTCCCAACCTCCGCACTCCACCCAACCTCCCCACTTCACCCAACTTCCGCACTACACCCAACCTCCGCATTCCACCCAAACTCCGCACTCCACCCAACCTCCGCACTTCACCCAACCTCCCCACTCCACCCAACCTCCCTACTTCACCCAACCTCCGCACTCCATCCAACCTCCGCATTCCACCCAATCTCCGCACTCCACCTAACCTCCCTACTTCACCCAACCTCCGCACTCCATCCAACCTCCGCACTCCACCCAACCTCCGCACTCCACCCAACCTCCCCACTCCACCCAACCTCCCCACTTCACCCAACCTCCCCACTTCACCCAACCTCCCCACTCCACCCAACCTCCGCACTCCACCCAACTTCCGCACTCCACCCAAATTCCGCACTCCACCCAACCTCCGCACCCCACCCAAACTCCGAACTCCACCCAACCTCCGCACTCCACCCAAACTCCGCACTCCACCAAACTTCCGCACTCCACGCAACCTCCCCACTCCAACCAACCTCCCCACTCCACCCAACCTCCCCACTCCACCCAACCTCCCCAAATCACCAAACCTCCCCACTTCACCCAACCTCCCCACTTCACCCAACCTCCCCACTCCACCCAACCTCCCCACTTCACCCAACCTCCCCACTCCACCCAACCTCCCCACTCCATCCAACCTCCGCACTCCACCTAACCTCCCCACTTCTCCCAACCTCCCCACTTCACCCAACCTCCCCACTCCACCCAACCTCCTCACTCCACCCAACCTCCGCACTCCACCCAACTTCCGCACTCCACCCAAATTCCGCACTCCACCCAACCTCCGCACCCCACCCAAACTCCGCACTCCACCCAACCTCCGCACTCCACCCAAACTCCGCACTCCACCAAACTTCCGCACTCCACGCAACCTCCCCACTCCAACCAACCTCCCCACTCCACCCAACCTCCCCACTCCACCCAACCTCCCCAAATCACCAAACCTCCCCACTTCACCCAACCTCCCCATTTCACCCAACCTCCCCACTCCACCCAACCTCCGGACTCCACCCAACTTCCGCACTCCACCCAACTTCCGCACTCCACCCAACCTCCGCACTCCATCCAACCTCCGCACTCTACCAAACCTCCGCACTCCACCCAACCTCCGCACTCCACCCAACCTCCGCACTCCACCAAACTTCCGCACTCCACGGAACCTCCCCACTCCACCCAACCTCCCCACTCCATCCAACCTCCCCACTCCACCCAACCTCCCCATTCCACTATACCTCCCCACTTCACCCAACCTCCCCACTCCACCCAACCTTCCCACTCCATCCAACCTCCGCACTCCACCTAACCTCCCCACTTCACCCAACCTCCCCACTTCACCCAACCTCCCTACTTCACCCAACCTCCCCACTTCACCCAACCTCCCCACTTCACCCAACCTCCCCACTCCACCCAACCTCCCCAAATCACCCATCCTCCCCACTCCACCCAACCTCCCCACTCCACACAACCTCCCCACTCCACCGAACCTCAGCACTCCAACCAACTTCCGCACTCCACCCAACCTCCGCACTCCACCCAACCTCCCCACTTCACCCAAACTCCCCACTCCACCCAACCTCCGCACTCCACCCAACCTTCGCACTCAACCCAACCTCCCCACTTCACCCAACCTCCCAACTCCACCCAACCTCCCCACTTCACCCAACCTCCGCACTCCATCCAACCTCCGCACTCCACCCAATCTCCGCACTCCACCTAACCTCCCCACTTCACCCAACCTCCCCACTTCACCCAACCTCCCTACTTCACCCAACCTCCCCACTTCACCCTACCTCCCCACTTCACCCAACCTCCCCACTCCACCCAACCTCCCCAAATCACCCATCCTCCCCACTCCACCCAACCTCCCCACTCCACCCAACCTCCCCACTCCACCGAACCTCCCCACTCCACCCAACCTCCCCACTTCACCAAACCTCCCCACTTCACCCAACCTCCTCACTCCACCCAACCTCCCCACCATACCCTACCTCCCCACTTCACCCAACCTCCCCACTCCACCCAACCTCCCCAAATCACCCAACCTCCCCACTTCACCCAACCTCCCCAAATCACCAAACCTCCCCACTCCATCCAACCACCCCACTCCACCCAACCTCCCCACTCCACCCAACCTCCCCACTCCACCCAACCTCCCCACTTCTCCCAACCTCCCCACTTCACCCAACCTCCCCACTCCACCCAACCTCCTCACTCCACCCAACCTCCGCACTCCACCCAACTTCCGCACTCCACCCAAATTCCGCACTCCACCCAACCTCCGCACCCCACCCAAACTCCGCACTCCACCCAACCTCCGCACTCCACCCAAACTCCGCACTCCACCAAACTTCCGCACTCCACGCAACCTCCCCACTCCAACCAACCTCCCCACTCCACCCAACCTCCCCACTCCACCCAACCTCCCCACTCCACCCAACCTCCCCACTTCTCCCAACCTCCCCACTTCACCCAACCTCCCCACTCCACCCAACCTCCTCACTCCACCCAACCTCCCCACTTCACCCTACCTCCTCACTTCTCCCAACCTCCCCACTACACCCAACCTCCGCACTCCACCCAACCTTCGCACTCAACCCAACCTCCCCACTTCACCCAACCTCCGCACTCCATCCAACCTCCGCACTCTACCCAACCTCCGCACTCCACCCAACCTCCGCTCTCCACCCAATCTCCGCACTCCACCTAACCTCCCCACTTCACCCAACCTCCCCACTCCACCCAACCTCCCCACTCCATCCAACCTCCCCACTCCACCCAACCTCCCCACTTCACCTAACCTCCCCACTCCACCCAACCTCCCCAAATCACCCATCCTCCCCACTCCACCCAACCTCCCCACTCCACCCAACCTCCCCACTTCACCCAACCTCCGCACTACACCCAACCTCCGCATTCCACCCAAACTCCGCACTCCACCCAACCTCCGCACTTCACCCAACCTCCCCACTCCACCCAACCTCCCTACTTCACCCAACCTCCGCACTCCATCCAACCTCCGCACTCCACCCAATCTCCGCACTCCACCTAACCTCCCCACTTCACCCAACCTCCGCACTCCATCCAACCTCCGCACTCCTCCCAACCTCCGCACTCCACCCAACCTCCCCACTTCACCCTACCTCCTCACTTCTCCCAACCTCCCCACTACACCCAACCTCCGCACTCCACCCAACCTTCGCACTCAACCCAACCTCCCCACTTCACCCAACCTCCGCACTCCATCCAACCTCCGCACTCTACCCAACCTCCGCACTCCACCCAACCTCCGCTCTCCACCCAATCTCCGCACTCCACCTAACCTCCCCACTTCACCCAACCTCCCCACTCCACCCAACCTCCCCACTCCATCCAACCTCCCCACTCCACCCAACCTCCCCACTTCACCTAACCTCCCCACTCCACCCAACCTCCCCAAATCACCCATCCTCCCCACTCCACCCAACCTCCCCACTCCACCCAACCTCCCCACTTCACCCAACCTCCGCACTACACCCAACCTCCGCATTCCACCCAAACTCCGCACTCCACCCAACCTCCGCACTTCACCCAACCTCCCCACTCCACCCAACCTCCCTACTTCACCCAACCTCCGCACTCCATCCAACCTCCGCACTCCACCCAATCTCCGCACTCCACCTAACCTCCCCACTTCACCCAACCTCCGCACTCCATCCAACCTCCGCACTCCTCCCAACCTCCGCACTCCACCCAACCTCCCCACTTCACCCAACTTCCGCACTACACCCAACCTCCGCATTCCACCCAAACTCCGCACTCCACCCAACCTCCGCACTTCACCCAACCTCCCCACTCCACCCAACCTCCCTACTTCACCCAACCTCCGCACTCCATCCAACCTCCGCATTCCACCCAATCTCCGCACTCCACCTAACCTCCCTACTTCACCCAACCTCCGCACTCCATCCAACCTCCGCACTCCACCCAACCTCCGCACTCCACCCAACCTCCCCACTCCACCCAACCTCCCCACTTCACCCAACCTCCCCACTTCACCCAACCTCCCCACTCCACCCAACCTCCGCACTCCACCCAACTTCCGCACTCCACCCAAATTCCGCACTCCACCCAACCTCCGCACCCCACCCAAACTCCGAACTCCACCCAACCTCCGCACTCCACCCAAACTCCGCACTCCACCAAACTTCCGCACTCCACGCAACCTCCCCACTCCAACCAACCTCCCCACTCCACCCAACCTCCCCACTCCACCCAACCTCCCCAAATCACCAAACCTCCCCACTTCACCCAACCTCCCCACTTCACCCAACCTCCCCACTCCACCCAACCTCCCCACTTCACCCAACCTCCCCACTCCACCCAACCTCCCCACTCCATCCAACCTCCGCACTCCACCTAACCTCCCCACTTCTCCCAACCTCCCCACTTCACCCAACCTCCCCACTCCACCCAACCTCCTCACTCCACCCAACCTCCGCACTCCACCCAACTTCCGCACTCCACCCAAATTCCGCACTCCACCCAACCTCCGCACCCCACCCAAACTCCGCACTCCACCCAACCTCCGCACTCCACCCAAACTCCGCACTCCACCAAACTTCCGCACTCCACGCAACCTCCCCACTCCAACCAACCTCCCCACTCCACCCAACCTCCCCACTCCACCCAACCTCCCCAAATCACCAAACCTCCCCACTTCACCCAACCTCCCCACTTCACCCAACCTCCCCACTCCACCCAACCTCCGGACTCCACCCAACTTCCGCACTCCACCCAACTTCCGCACTCCACCCAACCTCCGCACTCCATCCAACCTCCGCACTCTACCAAACCTCCGCACTCCACCCAACCTCCGCACTCCACCCAACCTCCGCACTCCACCAAACTTCCGCACTCCACGGAACCTCCCCACTCCACCCAACCTCCCCACTCCATCCAACCTCCCCACTCCACCCAACCTCCCCATTCCACTATACCTCCCCACTTCACCCAACCTCCCCACTCCACCCAACCTTCCCACTCCATCCAACCTCCGCACTCCACCTAACCTCCCCACTTCACCCAACCTCCGCACTTCACCCAACCTCCCTACTTCACCCAACCTCCCCACTTCACCCAACCTCCCCACTTCACCCAACCTCCCCACTCCACCCAACCTCCCCAAATCACCCATCCTCCCCACTCCACCCAACCTCCCCACTCCACACAACCTCCCCACTCCACCGAACCTCAGCACTCCAACCAACTTCCGCACTCCACCCAACCTCCGCACTCCACCCAACCTCCCCACTTCACCCAAACTCCCCACTCCACCCAACCTCCGCACTCCACCCAACCTTCGCACTCAACCCAACCTCCCCACTTCACCCAACCTCCCAACTCCACCCAACCTCCCCACTTCACCCAACCTCCGCACTCCATCCAACCTCCGCACTCCACCCAATCTCCGCACTCCACCTAACCTCCCCACTTCACCCAACCTCCCCACTTCACCCAACCTCCCTACTTCACCCAACCTCCCCACTTCACCCTACCTCCCCACTTCACCCAACCTCCCCACTCCACCCAACCTCCCCAAATCACCCATCCTCCCCACTCCACCCAACCTCCCCACTCCACCCAACCTCCCCACTCCACCGAACCTCCCCACTCCACCCAACCTCCCCACTTCACCAAACCTCCCCACTTCACCCAACCTCCCCACTTCACCGAACCTCCCCACTCCACCCAACCTCCCCACTCAACCCAACCTCCCCACTCCACCCAACCTCCCCACTTCACCCAACCTCCGCACTCCATCCAACCTCCGCACTCCACCCAATCTCCGCACTCCACCTAGCCTCCCCACTTCACCCAACCTCCGCACTCCATCCAACCTCCGCACTCCACCCAACTTCCGCACTCCACCCAACCTCCGCACTCCACCCAACTTTCGCACTCCACCCAACTTCCGCACTCCACCCAACCTCCCCACTCCACCCAACCTCCCCAAATCACCCAACCTCCCCACTCCAACCAACCTCCCCACTCCACCCAACCTCCCCACTCCACCCAACCTCCCCACTTCTCCCAACCTCCCCACTTCACCCAACCTCCCCACTCCACCCAACCTCCTCACTCCACCCAACCTCCCCACCATACCCTACCTCCCCACTTCACCCAACCTCCCCACTCCACCCAACCTCCCCAAATCACCCAACCTCCCCACTTCACCCAACCTCCCCAAATCACCAAACCTCCCCACTCCATCCAACCACCCCACTCCACCCAACCTCCCCACTCCACCCAACCTCCCCACTCCACCCAACCTCCCCACTTCTCCCAACCTCCCCACTTCACCCAACCTCCCCACTCCACCCAACCTCCTCACTCCACCCAACCTCCGCACTCCACCCAACTTCCGCACTCCACCCAAATTCCGCACTCCACCCAACCTCCGCACCCCACCCAAACTCCGCACTCCACCCAACCTCCGCACTCCACCCAAACTCCGCACTCCACCAAACTTCCGCACTCCACGCAACCTCCCCACTCCAACCAACCTCCCCACTCCACCCAACCTCCCCACTCCACCCAACCTCCCCAAATCACCAAACCTCCCCACTTCACCCAACCTCCCCACTTCACCCAACCTCCCCACTCCACCCAACCTCCGGACTCCACCCAACTTCCGCACTCCACCCAACTTCCGCACTCCACCCAACCTCCGCACTCCATCCAACCTCCGCACTCTACCAAACCTCCGCACTCCACCCAACCTCCGCACTCCACCCAACCTCCGCACTCCACCAAACTTCCGCACTCCACGGAACCTCCCCACTCCACCCAACCTCCCCACTCCATCCAACCTCCCCACTCCACCCAACCTCCCCACTTCACCCAACCTTCCCTCTTCACCCAACCTCCCCACTCCTCCCAACCTCCGCACTCCACCCAACCTCCCCACTTCACCCAAACTCCCCACTCCACCCAACCTCCGCACTCCACCCAACCTTCGCACTCAACCCAACCTCCCCACTTCACCCAACCTCCCAACTCCACCCAACCTCCCCACTTCACCCAACCTCCGCACTCCATCCAACCTCCGCACTCCACCCATTCTCCGCACTCCACCTAACCTCCCCACTTCACCCAACCTCCCCACTTCACCCAACCTCCCTACTTCACCCAACCTCCCCACTTCACCCTACCTCCCCACTTCACCCAACCTCCCCACTCCACCCAACCTCCCCAAATCACCCATCCTCCCCACTCCACCCAACCTCCCCACTCCACCCAACCTCCCCACTCCACCGAACCTCCCCACTCCACCCAACCTCCCCACTTCACCAAACCTCCCCACTTCACCCAACCTCCCCACTTCACCGAACCTCCCCACTCCACCCAACCTCCCCACTCAACCCAACCTCCCCACTCCACCCAACCTCCCCACTTCACCCAACCTCCGCACTCCATCCAACCTCCGCACTCCACCCAATCTCCGCACTCCACCTAACCTCCCCACTTCACCCAACCTCCCCACTCCACCCAACCTCCTCACTCCACCCAACCTCCCCACCATACCCTACCTCCCCACTTCACCCAACCTCCCCACTCCACCCAACCTCCCCAAATCACCCAACCTCCCCACTTCACCCAACCTCCCCAAATCACCAAACCTCCCCACTCCATCCAACCACCCCACTCCACCCAACCTCCCCACTCCACCCAACCTCCCCACTCCACCCAACCTCCCCACTTCTCCCAACCTCCCCACTTCACCCAACTTCCCCACTCCACCCAACCTCCTCACTCCACCCAACCTCCGCACTCCACCCAACTTCCGCACTCCACCCAAATTCCGCACTCCACCCAACCTCCGCACCCCACCCAAACTCCGCACTCCACCCAACCTCCGCACTCCACCCAAACTCCGCACTCCACCAAACTTCCGCACTCCACGCAACCTCCCCACTCCAACCAACCTCCCCACTCCACCCAACCTCCCCACTCCACCCAACCTCCCCAAATCACCAAACCTCCCCACTTCACCCAACCTCCCCACTTCACCCAACCTCCCCACTCCACCCAACCTCCGGACTCCACCCAACTTCCGCACTCCACCCAACTTCCGCACTCCACCCAACCTCCGCACTCCATCCAACCTCCGCACTCTACCAAACCTCCGGACTCCACCCAACCTCCGCACTCCACCCAACCTCCGCACTCCACCAAACTTCCGCACTCCACGGAACCTCCCCACTCCACCCAACCTCCCCACTCCATCCAACCTCCCCACTCCACCCAACCTCCCCACTTCACCCAACCTTCCCTCTTCACCCAACCTCCCCACTCCTCCCAACCTCCGCACTCCACCCAACTTCCGCACTCCACCCAACTTCCGCACTCCACCCAACCTCCGCACTCCACCCAAACTCCGCACTCCACCAAACTTCCGCACTCCACGCAACCTCCCCACTCCAACCAACCTCCCCACTCCACCCAACCTCCCCACTCCACCCAACCTCCCCACTTCACCCAACCTTCCCTCTTCACCCAACCTCCCCACTCCTCCCAACCTCCGCACTCCACCCAACTTCCGCACTCCACCAAACTTCCGCACTCCACCCAACCTCCCCACTCCACCCAACCTCCCCAAATCACCCAACCTCCCCACTCCACCCAACCTCCCCAAATCACCAAACCTCCCCACTCCATCCAACCTCCCCACTCCACCCAACCTCCCCACTCCACCCAACCTCCCCACTCCACCCAACCTCCCCACTTCTCCCAACCTCCCCACTTCACCCAACCTCCCCACTCCACCCAACCTCCTCACTCCACCCAACCTCCCCACTTCACCCTACCTCCTCACTTCTCCCAACCTCCCCACTACACCCAACCTCCGCACTCCACCCAACCTTCGCACTCAACCCAACCTCCCCACTTCACCCAACCTCCGCACTCCATCCAACCTCCGCACTCTACCCAACCTCCGCACTCCACCCAACCTCCGCTCTCCACCCAATCTCCGCACTCCACCTAACCTCCCCACTTCACCCAACCTCCCCACTCCACCCAACCTCCCCACTCCATCCAACCTCCCCACTCCACCCAACCTCCCCACTTCACCCAACCTCCCCACTCCACCCAACCTCCCCAAATCACCCATCCTCCCCACTCCACCCAACCTCCCCACTCCACCCAACCTCCCCACTTCACCCAACCTCCCCAAATCACCCATCCTCCCCACTCCACCCAACCTCCCCACTCCACCCAACCTCCCCACTTCACCCAACCTCCGCACTACACCCAACCTCCGCATTCCACCCAAACTCCGCACTCCACCCAACCTCCGCACTTCACCCAACCTCCCCACTCCACCCAACCTCCCTACTTCACCCAACCTCCGCACTCCATCCAACCTCCGCACTCCACCCAATCTCCGCACTCCACCTAACCTCCCCACTTCACCCAACCTCCGCACTCCATCCAACCTCCGCACTCCTCCCAACCTCCGCACTCCACCCAACCTCCCCACTTCACCCAACTTCCGCACTACACCCAACCTCCGCATTCCACCCAAACTCCGCACTCCACCCAACCTCCGCACTTCACCCAACCTCCCCACTCCACCCAACCTCCCTACTTCACCCAACCTCCGCACTCCATCCAACCTCCGCACTCCACCCAATCTCCGCACTCCACCTAACCTCCCTACTTCACCCAACCTCCGCACTCCATCCAACCTCCGCACTCCACCCAACCTCCGCACTCCACCCAACCTCCCCACTCCACCCAACCTCCCCACTTCACCCAACCTCCCCACTTCACCCAACCTCCCCACTCCACCCAACCTCCGCACTCCACCCAACTTCCGCACTCCACCCAAATTCCGAACTCCACCCAACCTCCGCACTCCACCCAAACTCCGCACTCCACCAAACTTCCGCACTCCACGCAACCTCCCCACTCCAACCAACCTCCCCACTCCACCCAACCTCCCCACTCCACCCAACCTCCCCAAATCACCAAACCTCCCCACTTCACCCAACCTCCCCACTTCACCCAACCTCCCCACTCCACCCAACCTCCGCACTCCACCCAACTTCCGCACTCCACCCAACTTCCGCACTCCACCCAACCTCCGCACTCCACCCAAACTCCGCACTCCACCCAACCTCCGCACTCCACCCAAACTCCGCACTCCACCAAACTTCCGCACTCCACGCAACCTCCCCACTCCAACCAACCTCCCTACTCCACCCAACCTCCCCACTCCACCCAACCTCCGCACTCCACCCAACCTCCGCACTCCACCCAAACTCCGCATTCCACCAAACTTCCGCACTCCACGCAACCTCCCCTCTCCACCCAACCTCCCCACTCCATCCAACCTCCCCACTCCACCCAACCTCCCCACTTCACCCAACCTCCCCACTTCACCCTACCTCCCCACTCCAACCAACCTCCCCACTCCACCCAACCTCCCCACTCCACCCAACCTCCCCACTCCACCCAACCTCCCCACTTCAGCCAACCTCCCCATTCCACTATTCCTCCCCACTTCACCCAACCTCCCCACTCCACCCAACCTCCCCACTCCATCCAACCTCCGCACTCCACCTAACCTCCCCACTTCACCCAACCTCCCCACTTCACCCAACCTCCCTACTTCACCCAACCTCCCCACTTCACCCAACCTCCCCACTTCACCCAACCTCCCCACTCCACCCAACCTCCCCAAACCACCCATCCTCCCCACTCCACCCAACCTCCCCACTCCACACAACCTCCCCACTCCACCGAACCTCAGCACTCCAACCAACTTCCGCACTCCACCCAACCTCCGCACTCCACCGAACCTCCCCACTTCACCCAAACTCCCCACTCCACCCAACCTCCGCACTCCACCCAACCTTCGCACTCAACCCAACCTCCCCACTTCACCCAACCTCCCAACTCCACTCAACCTCCCCACTTCATCCAACCTCCGCACTCCATCCAACCTCCGCACTCCACCCAATCTCCGCACTCCACCTAACTTCCCCACTTCACCCAACCTCCCCACTTCACCCAACCTCCCTACTTCACCCAACCTCCCCACTTCACCCTACCTCCCCACTTCACCCAACCTCCCCACTTCACCCTACCTCCCCAAATCACCCATCCTCCCCACTCCACCCAACCTCCCCACTCCACCCAACCTCCCCACTTCACCCAACCTCCGCACTACACCCAACCTCCGCATTCCACCCAAACTCCGCACTCCACCCAACCTCCGCACTTCACCCAACCTCCCCACTCCACCCAACCTCCCTACTTCACCCAACCTCCGCACTCCATCCAACCTCCGCACTCCACCCAATCTCCACACTCCACCTAACCTCCCCACTTCACCCAACCTCCGCACTCCATCCAACCTCCGCACTCCTCCCAACCTCCGCACTCCACCCAACCTCCCCACTTCACCCAACTTCCGCACTACACCCAACCTCCGCATTCCACCCAAACTCCGCACTCCACCCAACCTCCGCACTTCACCCAACCTCCCCACTCCACCCAACCTCCCTACTTCACCCAACCTCCGCACTCCATCCAACCTCCGCACTCCACCCAATCTCCGCACTCCACCTAACCTCCCTACTTCACCCAACCTCCGCACTCCATCCAACCTCCGCACTCCACCCAACCTCCGCACTCCACCCAACCTCCCCACTCCACCCAACCTCCCCACTTCACCCAACCTCCCCACTTCACCCAACCTCCCCACTCCACCCAACCTCCGCACTCCACCCAACTTCCGCACTCCACCCAAATTCCGCACTCCACCCAACCTCCGCACCCCACCCAAACTCCGAACTCCACCCAACCTCCGCACTCCACCCAAACTCCGCACTCCACCAAACTTCCGCACTCCACGCAACCTCCCCACTCCAACCAACCTCCCCACTCCACCCAACCTCCCCACTCCACCCAACCTCCCCAAATCACCAAACCTCCCCACTTCACCCAACCTCCCCACTTCACCCAACCTCCCCACTCCACCCAACCTCCGCACTCCACCCAACTTCCGCACTCCACCCAACTTCCGCACTCCACCCAACCTCCGCACTCCACCCAAACTCCGCACTCCACCCAACCTCCGCACTCCACCCAAACTCCGCACTCCACCAAACTTCCGCACTCCACGCAACCTCCCCACTCCAACCAACCTCCCTACTCCACCCAACCTCCCCACTCCACCCAACCTCCGCACTCCACCCAACCTCCGCACTCCACCCAAACTCCGCACTCCACCAAACTTCCGCACTCCACGCAACCTCCCCTCTCCACCCAACCTCCCCACTCCATCCAACCTCCCCACTCCACCCAACCTCCCCACTTCACCCAACCTCCCCACTTCACCCTACCTCCCCACTCCAACCAACCTCCCCACTCCACCCAACCTCCCCACTCCACCCAACCTCCCCACTCCACCCAACCTCCCCACTTCAGCCAACCTCCCCATTCCACTATTCCTCCCCACTTCACCCAACCTCCCCACTCCACCCAACCTCCCCACTCCATCCAACCTCCGCACTCCACCTAACCTCCCCACTTCACCCAACCTCCCCACTTCACCCAACCTCCCTACTTCACCCAACCTCCCCACTTCACCCAACCTCCCCACTTCACCCAACCTCCCCACTCCACCCAACCTCCCCAAACCACCCATCCTCCCCACTCCACCCAACCTCCCCACTCCACACAACCTCCCCACTCCACCGAACCTCAGCACTCCAACCAACTTCCGCACTCCACCCAACCTCCGCACTCCACCGAACCTCCCCACTTCACCCAAACTCCCCACTCCACCCAACCTCCGCACTCCACCCAACCTTCGCACTCAACCCAACCTCCCCACTTCACCCAACCTCCCAACTCCACTCAACCTCCCCACTTCACCCAACCTCCGCACTCCATCCAACCTCCGCACTCCACCCAATCTCCGCACTCCACCTAACTTCCCCACTTCACCCAACCTCCCCACTTCACCCAACCTCCCTACTTCACCCAACCTCCCCACTTCACCCTACCTCCCCACTTCACCCAACCTCCCCACTCCACCCAACCTCCCCAAATCACCCATCCTCCCCACTCCACCCAACCTCCCCACTCCACCCAACCTCCCCACTCCACCGAACCTCCCCACTCCACCCAACCTCCCCACTTCACCAAACCTCCCCACTTCACCCAACCTCCCCACTTCACCGAACCTCCCCACTCCACCCAACCTCCCCACTCAACCCAACCTCCCCACTCCACCCAACCTCCCTACTTCACCCAACCTCCGCACTCCATCCAACCTCCGCACTCCACCCAATCTCCGCACTCCACCTAACCTCCCCACTTCACCCAACCTCCGCACTCCATCCAACCTCCGCACTCCACCCAACCTCCGCACTCCACCCAACCTCCCCACTCCACCCAACCTCCCCACTTCACCCAACCTCCCCACTTCACCCAACCTCCCCACTCCACCCAACCTCCGCACTCCACCCAACTTCCGCACTCCACCCAAATTCCGCACTCCACCCAACCTCCGCACCCCACCCAAACTCCGCACTCCACCCAACCTCCGCACTCCACCCAAACTCCGCACTCCACCAAACTTCCGCACTCCACGCAACCTCCCCACTCCAACCAACCTCCCCACTCCACCCAACCTCCCCACTCCACCCAACCTCCCCAAATCACCAAACCTCCCCACTTCACCCAACCTCCCCACTTCACCCAACCTCCCCACTCCACCCAACCTCCGCACTCCACCCAACTTCCGCACTCCACCCAACTTCCGCACTCCACCCAACCTCCGCACTCCATCCAACCTCCGCACTCTACCAAACCTCCGCACTCCACCCAACCTCCGCACTCCACCCAACCTCCGCACTCCACCAAACTTCCGCACTCCACGGAACCTCCCCACTCCACCCAACCTCCCCACTCCATCCAACCTCCCCACTCCACCCAACCTCCCCACTTCACCCAACCTTCCCTCTTCACCCAACCTCCCCACTCCTCCCAACCTCCGCACTCCACCCAACTTCCGCACTCCACCCAACTTCCGCACTCCACCCAACCTCCGCACTCCACCCAAACTCCGCACTCCACCAAACTTCCGCATTCCACCCAAACTCCGCACTCCACCCAACCTCCGCACTTCACCCAACCTCCCCACTCCACCCAACCTCCCTACTTCACCCAACCTCCCCACTTCACCCTACCTCCCCACTCCAACCAACCTCCCCACTCCACCCAACCTCCCCACTCCACCCAACCTCCCCACTCCACCCAACCTCCCCACTTCAGCCAACCTCCCCATTCCACTATACCTCCCCACTTCACCCAACCTCCCCACTCCACCCAACCTCCCCACTCCATCCAACCTCCGCACTCCACCTAACCTCCCCACTTCACCCAACCTCCCCACTTCACCCAACCTCCCTACTTCACCCAACCTCCCCACTTCACCCAACCTCCCCACTTCACCCAACCTCCCCACTCCACCCAACCTCCCCAAATCACCCATCCTCCCCACTCCACCCAACCTCCCCACTCCACACAACCTCCCCACTCCACCGAACCTCAGCACTCCAACCAACTTCCGCACTCCACCCAACCTCCGCACTCCACCCAACCTCCCCACTTCACCCAAACTCCCCACTCCACCCAACCTCCGCACTCCACCCAACCTTCGCACTCAACCCAACCTCCCCACTTCACCCAACCTCCCAACTCCACTCAACCTCCCCACTTCACCCAACCTCCGCACTCCATCCAACCTCCGCACTCCACCCAATCTCCGCACTCCACCTAACTTCCCCACTTCACCCAACCTCCCCACTTCACCCTACCTCCCCACTTCACCCAACCTCCCCACTCCACCCAACCTCCCCAAATCACCCATCCTCCCCACTCCACCCAACCTCCCCACTCCACCCAACCTCCCCACTCCACCGAACCTCCCCACTCCACCCAACCTCCCCACTTCACCAAACCTCCCCACTTCACCCAACCTCCCCACTTCACCGAACCTCCCCACTCCACCCAACCTCCCCACTCAACCCAACCTCCCCACTCCACCCAACCTCCCTACTTCACCCAACATCCGCACTCCATCCAACCTCCGCACTCCACCCAATCTCCGCACTCCACCTAACCTCCCCACTTCACCCAACCTCCGCACTCCATCCAACCTCCGCACTCCACCCAACCTCCGCACTCCACCCAACCTCCCCACTCCACCCAACCTCCCCACTTCACCCAACCTCCCCACTTCACCCAACCTCCCCACTCCACCCAACCTCCGCACTCCACCCAACTTCCGCACTCCACCCAAATTCCGCACTCCACCCAACCTCCGCACCCCACCCAAACTCCGCACTCCACCCAACCTCCGCACTCCACCCAAACTCCGCACTCCACCAAACTTCCGCACTCCACGCAACCTCCCCACTCCAACCAACCTCCCCACTCCACCCAACCTCCCCACTCCACCCAACCTCCCCAAATCACCAAACCTCCCCACTTCACCCAACCTCCCCACTTCACCCAACCTCCCCACTCCACCCAACCTCCGCACTCCACCCAACTTCCGCACTCCACCCAACTTCCGCACTCCACCCAACCTCCGCACTCCATCCAACCTCCGCACTCTACCAAACCTCCGCACTCCACCCAACCTCCGCACTCCACCCAACCTCCGCACTCCACCAAACTTCCGCACTCCACGGAACCTCCCCACTCCACCCAACCTCCCCACTCCATCCAACCTCCCCACTCCACCCAACCTCCCCACTTCACCCAACCTTCCCTCTTCACCCAACCTCCCCACTCCTCCCAACCTCCGCACTCCACCCAACTTCCGCACTCCACCCAACTTCCGCACTCCACCCAACCTCCGCACTCCACCCAAACTCCGCACTCCACCAAACTTCCGCATTCCACCCAAACTCCGCACTCCACCCAACCTCCGCACTTCACCCAACCTCCCCACTCCACCCAACCTCCCTACTTCACCCAACCTCCGCACTCCATCCAACCTCCGCACTCCACCCAATCTCCGCACTCCACCCAACCTCCCCACTTCACCAAACCTCCCCACTTCACCCAACCTCCCCACTTCACCGAACCTCCCCACTCCACCCAACCTCCCCACTCAACCCAACCTCCCCACTCCACCCAACCTCCCTACTTCACCCAACCTCCGCACTCCATCCAACCTCCGCACTCCACCCAATCTCCGCACTCCACCTAACCTCCCCACTTCACCCAACCTCCGCACTCCATCCAACCTCCGCACTCCACCCAACCTCCGCACTCCACCCAACCTCCCCACTCCACCCAACCTCCCCACTTCACCCAACCTCCCCACTTCACCCAACCTCCCCACTCCACCCAACCTCCGCACTCCACCCAACTTCCGCACTCCACCCAAATTCCGCACTCCACCCAACCTCCGCACCCCACCCAAACTCCGCACTCCACCCAACCTCCGCACTCCACCCAAACTCCGCACTCCACCAAACTTCCGCACTCCACGCAACCTCCCCACTCCAACCAACCTCCCCACTCCACCCAACCTCCCCACTCCACCCAACCTCCCCAAATCACCAAACCTCCCCACTTCACCCAACCTCCCCACTTCACCCAACCTCCCCACTCCACCCAACCTCCGCACTCCACCCAACTTCCGCACTCCACCCAACTTCCGCACTCCACCCAACCTCCGCACTCCATCCAACCTCCGCACTCTACCAAACCTCCGCACTCCACCCAACCTCCGCACTCCACCCAACCTCCGCACTCCACCAAACTTCCGCACTCCACGGAACCTCCCCACTCCACCCAACCTCCCCACTCCATCCAACCTCCCCACTCCACCCAACCTCCCCACTTCACCCAACCTTCCCTCTTCACCCAACCTCCCCACTCCTCCCAACCTCCGCACTCCACCCAACTTCCGCACTCCACCCAACTTCCGCACTCCACCCAACCTCCGCACTCCACCCAAACTCCGCACTCCACCAAACTTCCGCATTCCACCCAAACTCCGCACTCCACCCAACCTCCGCACTTCACCCAACCTCCCCACTCCACCCAACCTCCCTACTTCACCCAACCTCCGCACTCCATCCAACCTCCGCACTCCACCCAATCTCCGCACTCCACCTAACCTCCCTACTTCACCCAACCTCCGCACTCCATCCAACCTCCGCACTCCACCCAACCTCCCCACTCCACCCAACCTCCCCACTTCACCCAACCTCCCCACTTCACCCAACCTCCCCACTCCACCCAACCTCCGCACTCCACCCAACTTCCGCACTCCACCCAAATTCCGCACTCCACCCAACCTCCGCACCCCACCCAAACTCCGCACTCCACCCAACCTCCGCACTCCACCCAAACTCCGCACTCCACCAAACTTCCGCACTCCACGCAACCTCCCCACTCCAACCAACCTCCCCACTCCACCCAACCTCCCCACTCCACCCAACCTCCGCAAATCACCAAACCTCCCCACTTCACCCAACCTCCCCACTTCACCCAACCTCCCCACTCCACCCAACCTCCGCACTCCACCCAACTTCCGCACTCCACCCAACTTCCGCACTCCACCCAACCTCCGCACTCCACCCAAACTCCGCACTCCACCCAACCTCCGCACTCCACCCAAACTCCGCACTCCACCAAACTTCCGCACTCCACGCAACCTCCCCACTCCAACCAACCTCCCTACTCCACCCAACCTCCCCACTCCACCCAACCTCCGCACTCCACCCAACCTCCGCACTCCACCCAAACTCCGCACTCCACCAAACTTCCGCACTCCACGCAACCTCCCCTCTCCACCCAACCTCCCCACTCCATCCAACCTGCCCACTCCACCCAACCTCCCCACTTCACCCAACCTCCCCACTTCACCCAACCTCCCCACTCCAACCAACCTCCCCACTCCACCCAACCTCCCCACTCCACCCAACCTCCCCACTCCACCCAACCTCCCCACTTCAGCCAACCTCCCCATTCCACTATACCTCCCCACTTCACCCAACCTCCCCACTCCACCCAACCTCCCCACTCCATCCAACCTCCGCACTCCACCTAACCTCCCCACTTCACCCAACCTCCCCACTTCACCCAACCTCCCTACTTCACCCAACCTCCCCACTTCACCCAACCTCCCCACTTCACCCAACCTCCCCACTCCACCCAACCTCCCCACTCCACCCAACCTCCCCACTCCACCGAACCTCCCCACTCCACCCAACCTCCCCACTTCACCAAACCTCCCCACTCCATCCAACCTCCGCACTCCTCCCAACCTCCGCACTCCACCCAACCTCCCCACTTCACCCAACTTCCGCACTACACCCAACCTCCGCATTCCACCCAAACTCCGCACTCCACCCAACCTCCGCACTTCACCCAACCTCCCCACTCCACCCAACCTCCCTACTTCACCCAACCTCCGCACTCCATCCAACCTCCGCACTCCACCCAATCTCCGCACTCCACCTAACCTCCCTACTTCACCCAACCTCCGCACTCCATCCAACCTCCGCACTCCACCCAACCTCCGCACTCCACCCAACCTCCCCACTCCACCCAACCTCCCCACTTCACCCAACCTCCCCACTTCACCCAACCTCCCCACTCCACCCAACCTCCGCACTCCACCCAACTTCCGCACTCCACCCAAATTCCGCACTCCACCCAACCTCCGCACCCCACCCAAACTCCGAACTCCACCCAACCTCCGCACTCCACCCAAACTCCGCACTCCACCAAACTTCCGCACTCCACGCAACCTCCCCACTCCAACCAACCTCCCCACTCCACCCAACCTCCCCACTCCACCCAACCTCCCCAAATCACCAAACCTCCCCACTTCACCCAACCTCCCCACTTCACCCAACCTCCCCACTCCACCCAACCTCCGCACTCCACCCAACTTCCGCACTCCACCCAACTTCCGCACTCCACCCAACCTCCGCACTCCACCCAAACTCCGCACTCCACCCAACCTCCGCACTCCACCCAAACTCCGCACTCCACCAAACTTCCGCACTCCACGCAACCTCCCCACTCCAACCAACCTCCCTACTCCACCCAACCTCCCCACTCCACCCAACCTCCGCACTCCACCCAACCTCCGCACTCCACCCAAACTCCGCACTCCACCAAACTTCCGCACTCCACGCAACCTCCCCTCTCCACCCAACCTCCCCACTCCATCCAACCTCCCCACTCCACCCAACCTCCCCACTTCACCCAACCTCCCCACTTCACCCTACCTCCCCACTCCAACCAACCTCCCCACTCCACCCAACCTCCCCACTCCACCCAACCTCCCCACTCCACCCAACCTCCCCACTTCAGCCAACCTCCCCATTCCACTATTCCTCCCCACTTCACCCAACCTCCCCACTCCACCCAACCTCCCCACTCCATCCAACCTCCGCACTCCACCTAACCTCCCCACTTCACCCAACCTCCCCACTTCACCCAACCTCCCTACTTCACCCAACCTCCCCACTTCACCCAACCTCCCCACTTCACCCAACCTCCCCACTCCACCCAACCTCCCCAAACCACCCATCCTCCCCACTCCACCCAACCTCCCCACTCCACACAACCTCCCCACTCCACCGAACCTCAGCACTCCAACCAACTTCCGCACTCCACCCAACCTCCGCACTCCACCGAACCTCCCCACTTCACCCAAACTCCCCACTCCACCCAACCTCCGCACTCCACCCAACCTTCGCACTCAACCCAACCTCCCCACTTCACCCAACCTCCCAACTCCACTCAACCTCCCCACTTCACCCAACCTCCGCACTCCATCCAACCTCAGCACTCCACCCAATCTCCGCACTCCACCTAACTTCCCCACTTCACCCAACCTCCCCACTTCACCCAACCTCCCTACTTCACCCAACCTCCCCACTTCACCCTACCTCCCCACTTCACCCAACCTCCCCACTCCACCCAACCTCCCCAAATCACCCATCCTCCCCACTCCACCCAACCTCCCCACTCCACCCAACCTCCCCACTCCACCGAACCTCCCCACTCCACCCAACCTCCCCACTTCACCAAACCTCCCCACTTCACCCAACCTCCCCACTTCACCGAACCTCCCCACTCCACCCAACCTCCCCACTCAACCCAACCTCCCCACTCCACCCAACCTCCCTACTTCACCCAACCTCCGCACTCCATCCAACCTCCGCACTCCACCCAATCTCCGCACTCCACCTAACCTCCCCACTTCACCCAACCTCCGCACTCCATCCAACCTCCGCACTCCACCCAACCTCCGCACTCCACCCAACCTCCCCACTCCACCCAACCTCCCCACTTCACCCAACCTCCCCACTTCACCCAACCTCCCCACTCCACCCAACCTCCGCACTCCACCCAACTTCCGCACTCCACCCAAATTCCGCACTCCACCCAACCTCCGCACCCCACCCAAACTCCGCACTCCACCCAACCTCCGCACTCCACCCAAACTCCGCACTCCACCAAACTTCCGCACTCCACGCAACCTCCCCACTCCAACCAACCTCCCCACTCCACCCAACCTCCCCACTCCACCCAACCTCCCCAAATCACCAAACCTCCCCACTTCACCCAACCTCCCCAATTCACCCAACCTCCCCACTCCACCCAACCTCCGCACTCCACCCAACTTCCGCACTCCACCCAACTTCCGCACTCCACCCAACCTCCGCACTCCATCCAACCTCCGCACTCTACCAAACCTCCGCACTCCACCCAACCTCCGCACTCCACCCAACCTCCGCACTCCACCAAACTTCCGCACTCCACGGAACCTCCCCACTCCACCCAACCTCCCCACTCCATCCAACCTCCCCACTCCACCCAACCTCCCCACTTCACCCAACCTTCCCTCTTCAACCAACCTCCCCACTCCTCCCAACCTCCGCACTCCACCCAACTTCCGCACTCCACCCAACTTCCGCACTCCACCCAACCTCCGCACTCCACCCAAACTCCGCACTCCACCAAACTTCCGCATTCCACCCAAACTCCGCACTCCACCCAACCTCCGCACTTCACCCAACCTCCCCACTCCACCCAACCTCCCTACTTCACCCAACCTCCCCACTTCACCCTACCTCCCCACTCCAACCAACCTCCCCACTCCACCCAACCTCCCCACTCCACCCAACCTCCCCACTCCACCCAACCTCCCCACTTCAGCCAACCTCCCCATTCCACTATACCTCCCCACTTCACCCAACCTCCCCACTCCACCCAACCTCCCCACTCCATCCAACCTCCGCACTCCACCTAACCTCCCCACTTCACCCAACCTCCCCACTTCACCCAACCTCCCTACTTCACCCAACCTCCCCACTTCACCCAACCTCCCCACTTCACCCAACCTCCCCACTCCACCCAACCTCCCCAAATCACCCATCCTCCCCACTCCACCCAACCTCCCCACTCCACACAACCTCCCCACTCCACCGAACCTCAGCACTCCAACCAACTTCCGCACTCCACCCAACCTCCGCACTCCACCCAACCTCCCCACTTCACCCAAACTCCCCACTCCACCCAACCTCCGCACTCCACCCAACCTTCGCACTCAACCCAACCTCCCCACTTCACCCAACCTCCCAACTCCACTCAACCTCCCCACTTCACCCAACCTCCGCACTCCATCCAACCTCCGCACTCCACCCAATCTCCGCACTCCACCTAACTTCCCCACTTCACCCAACCTCCCCACTTCACCCTACCTCCCCACTTCACCCAACCTCCCCACTCCACCCAACCTCCCCAAATCACCCATCCTCCCCACTCCACCCAACCTCCCCACTCCACCCAACCTCCCCACTCCACCGAACCTCCCCACTCCACCCAACCTCCCCACTTCACCAAACCTCCCCACTTCACCCAACCTCCCCACTTCACCGAACCTCCCCACTCCACCCAACCTCCCCACTCAACCCAACCTCCCCACTCCACCCAACCTCCCTACTTCACCCAACCTCCGCACTCCATCCAACCTCCGCACTCCACCCAATCTCCGCACTCCACCTAACCTCCCCACTTCACCCAACCTCCGCACTCCATCCAACCTCCGCACTCCACCCAACCTCCGCACTCCACCCAACCTCCCCACTCCACCCAACCTCCCCACTTCACCCAACCTCCCCACTTCACCCAACCTCCCCACTCCACCCAACCTCCGCACTCCACCCAACTTCCGCACTCCACCCAAATTCCGCACTCCACCCAACCTCCGCACCCCACCCAAACTCCGCACTCCACCCAACCTCCGCACTCCACCCAAACTCCGCACTCCACCAAACTTCCGCACTCCACGCAACCTCCCCACTCCAACCAACCTCCCCACTCCACCCAACCTCCCCACTCCACCCAACCTCCCCAAATCACCAAACCTCCCCACTTCACCCAACCTCCCCACTTCACCCAACCTCCCCACTCCACCCAACCTCCGCACTCCACCCAACTTCCGCACTCCACCCAACTTCCGCACTCCACCCAACCTCCGCACTCCATCCAACCTCCGCACTCTACCAAACCTCCGCACTCCACCCAACCTCCGCACTCCACCCAACCTCCGCACTCCACCAAACTTCCGCACTCCACGGAACCTCCCCACTCCACCCAACCTCCCCACTCCATCCAACCTCCCCACTCCACCCAACCTCCCCACTTCACCCAACCTTCCCTCTTCACCCAACCTCCCCACTCCTCCCAACCTCCGCACTCCACCCAACTTCCGCACTCCACCCAACTTCCGCACTCCACCCAACCTCCGCACTCCACCCAAACTCCGCACTCCACCAAACTTCCGCATTCCACCCAAACTCCGCACTCCACCCAACCTCCGCACTTCACCCAACCTCCCCACTCCACCCAACCTCCCTACTTCACCCAACCTCCGCACTCCATCCAACCTCCGCACTCCACCCAATCTCCGCACTCCACCCAACCTCCCCACTTCACCAAACCTCCCCACTTCACCCAACCTCCCCACTTCACCGAACCTCCCCACTCCACCCAACCTCCCCACTCAACCCAACCTCCCCACTCCACCCAACCTCCCTACTTCACCCAACCTCCGCACTCCATCCAACCTCCGCACTCCACCCAATCTCCGCACTCCACCTAACCTCCCCACTTCACCCAACCTCCGCACTCCATCCAACCTCCGCACTCCACCCAACCTCCGCACTCCACCCAACCTCCCCACTCCACCCAACCTCCCCACTTCACCCAACCTCCCCACTTCACCCAACCTCCCCACTCCACCCAACCTCCGCACTCCACCCAACTTCCGCACTCCACCCAAATTCCGCACTCCACCCAACCTCCGCACCCCACCCAAACTCCGCACTCCACCCAACCTCCGCACTCCACCCAAACTCCGCACTCCACCAAACTTCCGCACTCCACGCAACCTCCCCACTCCAACCAACCTCCCCACTCCACCCAACCTCCCCACTCCACCCAACCTCCCCAAATCACCAAACCTCCCCACTTCACCCAACCTCCCCACTTCACCCAACCTCCCCACTCCACCCAACCTCCGCACTCCACCCAACTTCCGCACTCCACCCAACTTCCGCACTCCACCCAACCTCCGCACTCCATCCAACCTCCGCACTCTACCAAACCTCCGCACTCCACCCAACCTCCGCACTCCACCCAACCTCCGCACTCCACCAAACTTCCGCACTCCACGGAACCTCCCCACTCCACCCAACCTCCCCACTCCATCCAACCTCCCCACTCCACCCAACCTCCCCACTTCACCCAACCTTCCCTCTTCACCCAACCTCCCCACTCCTCCCAACCTCCGCACTCCACCCAACTTCCGCACTCCACCCAACTTCCGCACTCCACCCAACCTCCGCACTCCACCCAAACTCCGCACTCCACCAAACTTCCGCATTCCACCCAAACTCCGCACTCCACCCAACCTCCGCACTTCACCCAACCTCCCCACTCCACCCAACCTCCCTACTTCACCCAACCTCCGCACTCCATCCAACCTCCGCACTCCACCCAATCTCCGCACTCCACCTAACCTCCCTACTTCACCCAACCTCCGCACTCCATCCAACCTCCGCACTCCACCCAACCTCCCCACTCCACCCAACCTCCCCACTTCACCCAACCTCCCCACTTCACCCAACCTCCCCACTCCACCCAACCTCCGCACTCCACCCAACTTCCGCACTCCACCCAAATTCCGCACTCCACCCAACCTCCGCACCCCACCCAAACTCCGCACTCCACCCAACCTCCGCACTCCACCCAAACTCCGCACTCCACCAAACTTCCGCACTCCACGCAACCTCCCCACTCCAACCAACCTCCCCACTCCACCCAACCTCCCCACTCCACCCAACCTCCGCAAATCACCAAACCTCCCCACTTCACCCAACCTCCCCACTTCACCCAACCTCCCCACTCCACCCAACCTCCGCACTCCACCCAACTTCCGCACTCCACCCAACTTCCGCACTCCACCCAACCTCCGCACTCCACCCAAACTCCGCACTCCACCCAACCTCCGCACTCCACCCAAACTCCGCACTCCACCAAACTTCCGCACTACACGCAACCTCCCCACTCCAACCAACCTCCCTACTCCACCCAACCTCCCCACTCCACCCAACCTCCGCACTCCACCCAACCTCCGCACTCCACCCAAACTCCGCACTCCACCAAACTTCCGCACTCCACGCAACCTCCCCTCTCCACCCAACCTCCCCACTCCATCCAACCTCCCCACTCCACCCAACCTCCCCACTTCACCCAACCTCCCCACTTCACCCAACCTCCCCACTCCAACCAACCTCCCCACTCCACCCAACCTCCCCACTCCACCCAACCTCCCCACTCCACCCAACCTCCCCACTTCAGCCAACCTCCCCATTCCACTATACCTCCCCACTTCACCCAACCTCCCCACTCCACCCAACCTCCCCACTCCATCCAACCTCCGCACTCCACCTAACCTCCCCACTTCACCCAACCTCCCCACTTCACCCAACCTCCCTACTTCACCCAACCTCCCCACTTCACCCAACCTCCCCACTTCACCCAACCTCCCCACTCCACCCAACCTCCCCAAATCACCCATCCTCCCCACTCCACCCAACCTCCCCACTCCACACAACCTCCCCTCTCCACCGAACCTCAGCACTCCAACCAACTTCCGCACTCCACCCAACCTCCGCACTCCACCCAACCTCCCCACTTCACCCAAACTCCCCACTCCACCCAACCTCCGCACTCCACCCAACCTTCGCACTCAACCCAACCTCCCCACTTCACCCAACCTCCCAACTCCACCCAACCTCCCCACTTCACCCAACCTCCGCACTCCATCCAACCTCCGCACTCCACCCAATCTCCGCACTCCACCTAACTTCCCCACTTCACCCAACCTCCCCACTTCACCCAACCTCCCTACTTCACCCAACCTCCCCACTTCACCCTACCTCCCCACTTCACCCAACCTCCCCACTCCACCCAACCTCCCCAAATCACCCATCCTCCCCACTCCACCCAACCTCCCCACTCCACCCAACCTCCCCACTCCACCGAACCTCCCCAGTCCACCCAACCTCCCCACTTCACCAAACCTCCCCACTTCACCCAACCTCCCCACTTCACCGAACCTCCCCACTCCACCCAACCTCCCCACTCAACCCAACCTCCCCACTCCACCCAACCTCCCTACTTCACCCAACCTCCGCACTCCATCCAACCTCCGCACTCCACCCAATCTCCGCACTCCACCTAACCTCCCCACTTCACCCAACCTCCGCACTCCATCCAACCTCCGCACTCCACCCAACCTCCCCACTCCAACCAACCTCCCCACTCCCCCCAACCTCCCCACTCCACCCAACCTCCCCAAATCACCAAACCTCCCCACTTCACCCAACCTCCCCACTTCACCCAACCTCCCCACTCCACCCAACCTCCGCACTCCACCCAACTTCCGCACTCCACCCAACTTCCGCACTCCACCCAACCTCCGCACTCCATCCAACCTCCGCACTCTACCAAACCTCCGCAATCCACCCAACCTAGGCACTCCACCCAACCTCCGCACTCCACCAAACTTCCGCACTCCACGGAACCTCCCCACTCCACCCAACCTCCCCACTCCATCCAACCTCCCCACTCCACCCAACCTCCCCACTTCACCCAACCTTCCCTCTTCACCCAACCTCCCCACTCCTCCCAACCTCCGCACTCCACCCAACTTCCGCACTCCACCCAACTTCCGCACTCCACCCAACCTCCGCACTCCACCCAAACTCCGCACTCCACCAAACTTCCGCACTCCACGCAACCTCCCCACTCCAACCAACCTCCCCACTCCACCCAACCTCCCCACTCCACCCAACCTCCCCACTTCACCCAACCTCCCCACTCCACCCAACCTCCCCACTCCATCCAACCTCCGCACTCCACCTAACCTCCCCACTTCACCCAACTTCCCCACTTCACCCAACCTCCCTACTTCACCCAACCTCCCCACTTCACCCAACCTCCCCACTTCACCCAACCTCCCCACTCCACCCAACCTCCCCAAATCACCCATCCTCCCCACTCCACCCAACCTCCCCACTCCACCCAACCTCCCCACTTCATCCAACCTCCGCACTACACCCAACATCCGCATTCCACCCAAACTCCGCACTCCACCCAACCTCCGCACTTCACCCAACCTCCCCACTCCACCCAACCTCCCTACTTCACCCAACCTCCGCACTCCATCCAACCTCCGCACTCCACCCAATCTCCGCACTCCACCTAACCTCCCCACTTCACCCAACCTCCGCACTCCATCCAACCTCCGCACTCCACCCAACCTCCCCAAATCACCAAACCTCCCCACTTCACCCAACCTCCCCACTTCACCCAACCTCCCCACTCCACCCAACCTCCGCACTCCACCCAACTTCCGCACTCCACCCAACTTCCGCACTCCACCCAACCTCCGCACTCCATCCAACCTCCGCACTCTACCAAACCTCCGCACTCCACCCAACCTCCGCACTCCACCCAACCTCCGCACTCCACCAAACTTCCGCACTCCACGGAACCTCCCCACTCCACCCAACCTCCCCACTCCATCCAACCTCCCCACTCCACCCAACCTCCCCACTTCACCCAACCTTCCCTCTTCACCCAACCTCCCCACTCCTCCCAACCTCCGCACTCCACCCAACTTCCGCACTCCACCCAACTTCCGCACTCCACCCAACCTCCGCACTCCACCCAAACTCCGCACTCCACCAAACTTCCGCATTCCACCCAAACTCCGCACTCCACCCAACCTCCGCACTTCACCCAACCTCCCCACTCCACCCAACCTCCCTACTTCACCCAACCTCCCCACTTCACCCTACCTCCCCACTCCAACCAACCTCCCCACTCCACCCAACCTCCCCACTCCACCCAACCTCCCCACTCCACCCAACCTCCCCACTTCAGCCAACCTCCCCATTCCATTATACCTCCCCACTTCACCCAACCTCCCCACTCCACCCAACCTCCCCACTCCATCCAACCTCCGCACTCCACCTAACCTCCCCACTTCACCCAACCTCCCCACTTCACCCAACCTCCCTACTTCACCCAACCTCCCCACTTCACCCAACCTCCCCACTTCACCCAACCTCCCCACTCCACCCAACCTCCCCAAATCACCCATCCTCCCCACTCCACCCAACCTCCCCACTCCACACAACCTCCCCACTCCACCGAACCTCAGCACTCCAACCAACTTCCGCACTCCACCCAACCTCCGCACTCCACCCAACCTCCCCACTTCACCCAAACTCCCCACTCCACCCAACCTCCGCACTCCACCCAACCTTCGCACTCAACCCAACCTCCCCACTTCACCCAACCTCCCAACTCCACTCAACCTCCCCACTTCACCCAACCTCCGCACTCCATCCAACCTCCGCACTCCACCCAATCTCCGCACTCCACCTAACTTCCCCACTTCACCCAACCTCCCCACTTCACCCAACCTCCCTACTTCACCCAACCTCCCCACTTCACCCTACCTCCCCACTTCACCCAACCTCCCCACTCCACCCAACCTCCCCAAATCACCCATCCTCCCCACTCCACCCAACCTCCCCACTCCACCCAACCTCCCCACTCCACCGAACCTCCCCACTCCACCCAACCTCCCCACTTCACCAAACCTCCCCACTTCACCCAACCTCCCCACTTCACCGAACCTCCCCACTCCACCCAACCTCCCCACTCAACCCAACCTCCCCACTCCACCCAACCTCCCTACTTCACCCAACCTCCGCACTCCATCCAACCTCCGCACTCCACCCAATCTCCGCACTCCACCTAACCTCCCCACTTCACCCAACCTCCGCACTCCATCCAACCTCCGCACTCCACCCAACCTCCGCACTCCACCCAACCTCCCCACTCCACCCAACCTCCCCACTTCACCCAACCTCCCCACTTCACCCAACCTACCCACTCCTCCCAACCTCCGCACTCCACCCAACTTCCGCACTCCACCCAACTTCCGCACTCCACCCAATCTCCCCACTCCAACCAACCTCCCCACTCCACCCAACCTCCCCACTCCACCCAACCTCCCCACTCCACCCAACCTCCCCACTTCACCCAACCTCCCCATTCCACTATACCTCCCCACTTCACCCAACCTCCCCACTCCACCCAACCTCCCCACTCCATCCAACCTCCGCACTCCACCTAACCTCCCCACTTCACCCAACCTCCCCACTTCACCCAACCTCCCTACTTCACCCAACCTCCCCACTTCACCCAACCTCCCCACTTCACCCAACCTCCCCACTCAACCCAACCTCCCCAAATCACCCATCCTCCCCACTCCACCCAACCTCCCCACTCCACACAACCTCCCCACTCCACCGAACCTCAGCACTCCAACCAACTTCCGCACTCCACCCAACCTCCGCACTCCACCCAACCTCCCCACTTCACCCAAACTCCCCACTCCACCCAACCTCCGCACTCCACCCAACCTTCGCACTCAACCCAACCTCCCCACTTCACCCAACCTCCCAACTCCACCCAACCTCCCCACTTCACCCAACCTCCGCACTCCATCCAACCTCCGCACTCCACCCAATCTCCGCACTCCACCTAACCTCCCCACTTCACCCAACCTCCCCACTTCACCCAACCTCCCTACTTCACCCAACCTCCCCACTTCACCCAACTTCCGCACTCCACCCAACCTCCGCACTCCACCCAAACTCCTCACTCCACCAAACTTCCGCACTCCACCCAACCTCCCCACTCCACCCAACCTCCCCAAATCACCCAACCTCCCCACTCCAACCAACCTCCCCACTCCACCCAACCTCCCCACTCCACCCAACCTCCCCACTTATCCCAACCTCCCCACTTCACCCAACCTCCCCACTCCACCCAACCTCCTCACTCCACCCAACCTCCCCACTTCACCCTACCTCCCCACTTCACCCAACCTCCCCACTCCACCCAACCTCCCCAAATCACCCAACCTCCCCACTCCACCCAACCTCCCCAAATCACCAAACCTCCCCACTCCATCCAACCACCCCACTCCACCCAACCTCCCCACTCCACCCAACCTCCCCACTCCACCCAACCTCCCCACTTCTCCCAACCTCCCCACTTCACCCAACCTCCCCACTCCACCCAACCTCCTCACTCCACCCAACCTCCGCACTCCACCCAACTTCCGCACTCCACCCAAATTCCGCACTCCACCCAACCTCCGCACCCCACCCAAACTCCGCACTCCACCCAACCTCCGCACTCCACCCAAACTCCGCACTCCACCAAACTTCCGCACTCCACGAAACCTCCCCACTCCAACCAACCTCCCCACTCCACCCAACCTCCCCACTCCACCCAACCTCCCCAAATCACCAAACCTCCCCACTTCACCCAACCTCCCCACTTCACCCAACCTCCCCACTCCACCCAACCTCCGCACTCCACCCAACTTCCGCACTCCACCCAACTTCCGCACTCCACCCAACCTCCGCACTCCATCCAACCTCCGCACTCTACCAAACCTCCGCACTCCACCCAACCTCCGCACTCCACCCAACCTCCGCACTCCACCAAACTTCCGCACTCCACGGAACCTCCCCACTCCACCCAACCTCCCCACTCCATCCAACCTCCCCACTCCACCCAACCTCCCCACTTCACCCAACCTTCCCTCTTCACCCAACCTCCCCACTCCTCCCAACCTCCGCACTCCACCCAACTTCCGCACTCCACCCAACTTCCGCACTCCACCCAACCTCCGCACTCCACCCAAACTCCGCACTCCACCAAACTTCCGCACTCCACGCAACCTCCCCACTCCAACCAACCTCCCCACTCCACCCAACCTCCCCACTCCACCCAACCTCCCCACTTCACCCAACCTCCCCACTCCACCCAACCTCCCCACTCCATCCAACCTCCGCACTCCACCTAACCGCCCCACTTCACCCAACTTCCCCACTTCACCCAACCTCCCTACTCCACCCAACCTCCCTACTTCACCCAACCTCCCCACTTCACCCTACCTCCCCACTCCAACCAACCTCCCCACTCCACCCAACCTCCCCACTCCACCCAACCTCCCCACTCCACCCAACCTCCCCACTTCAGCCAACCTCCCCATTCCACTATACCTCCCCACTTCACCCAACCTCCCCACTCCACCCAACCTCCCCACTCCATCCAACCTCCGCACTCCACCTAACCTCCCCACTTCACCCAACCTCCCCACTTCACCCAACCTCCCTACTTCACCCAACCTCCCCACTTCACCCAACCTCCCCACTTCACCCAACCTCCCCACTCCACCCAACCTCCCCAAATCACCCATCCTCCCCACTCCACCCAACCTCCCCACTCCACACAACCTCCCCACTCCACCGAACCTCAGCACTCCAACCAACTTCTGCACTCCACCCAACCTCCGCACTCCACCCAACCTCCCCACTTCACCCAAACTCCCCACTCCACCCAACCTCCGCACTCCACCCAACCTTCGCACTCAACCCAACCTCCCCACTTCACCCAACCTCCCAACTCCACTCAACCTCCCCACTTCACCCAACCTCCGCACTCCATCCAACCTCCGCACTCCACCCAATCTCCGCACTCCACCTAACTTCCCCACTTCACCCAACCTCCCCACTTCACCCAACCTCCCTACTTCACCCAACCTCCCCACTTCACCCTACCTCCCCACTTCACCCAACCTCCCCACTCCACCCAACCTCCCCAAATCACCCATCCTCCCCACTCCACCCAACCTCCCCACTCCACCCAACCTCCCCACTTCACCAAACCTCCCCACTTCACCCAACCTCCCCACTTCACCGAACCTCCCCACTCCACCCAACCTCCCCACTCAACCCAACCTCCCCACTCCACCCAACCTCCCTACTTCACCCAACCTCCGCACTCCATCCAACCTCCGCACTCCACCCAATCTCCGCACTCCACCTAACCTCCCCACTTCACCCAACCTCCGCACTCCATCCAACCTCCGCACTCCACCCAACCTCCGCACTCCACCCAACCTCCCCACTCCACCCAACCTCCCCACTTCACCCAACCTCCCCACTTCACCCAACCTCCCCACTCCACCCAACCTCCGCACTCCACCCAACTTCCGCACTCCACCCAAATTCCGCACTCCACCCAACCTCCGCACCCCACCCAAACTCCGCACTCCACCCAACCTCCGCACTCCACCCAAACTCCGCACTCCACCAAACTTCCGCACTTCACGCAACCTCCCCACTCCAACCAACCTCCCCACTCCACCCAACCTCCCCACTCCACCCAACCTCCCCAAATCACCAAACCTCCCCACTTCACCCAACCTCCCCACTTCACCCAACCTCCCCACTCCACCCAACCTCCGCACTCCACCCAACTTCCGCACTCCACCCAACTTCCGCACTCCACCCAACCTCCGCACTCCATCCAACCTCCGCACTCTACCAAACCTCCGCACTCCACCCAACCTCCGCACTCCACCCAACCTCCGCACTCCACCAAACTTCCGCACTCCACGGAACCTCCCCACTCCACCCAACCTCCCCACTCCATCCAACCTCCCCACTCCACCCAACCTCCCCACTTCACCCAACCTTCCCTCTTCACCCAACCTCCCCACTCCTCCCAACCTCCGCACTCCACCCAACTTCCGCACTCCACCCAACTTCCGCACTCCACCCAACCTCCGCACTCCACCCAAACTCCGCACTCCACCAAACTTCCGCATTCCACCCAAACTCCGCACTCCACCCAACCTCCGCACTTCACCCAACCTCCCCACTCCACCCAACCTCCCTACTTCACCCAACCTCCGCACTCCATCCAACCTCCGCACTCCACCCAATCTCCGCACTCCACCCAACCTCCCCACTTCACCAAACCTCCCCACTTCACCCAACCTCCCCACTTCACCGAACCTCCCCACTCCACCCAACCTCCCCACTCAACCCAACCTCCCCACTCCACCCAACCTCCCTACTTCACCCAACCTCCGCACTCCATCCAACCTCCGCACTCCACCCAATCTCCGCACTCCACCTAACCTCCCCACTTCACCCAACCTCCGCACTCCATCCAACCTCCGCACTCCACCCAACCTCCGCACTCCACCCAACCTCCCCACTCCACCCAACCTCCCCACTTCACCCAACCTCCCAACTTCACCCAACCTCCCCACTCCACCCAACCTCCGCACTCCACCCAACTTCCGCACTCCACCCAAATTCCGCACTCCACCCAACCTCCGCACCCCACCCAAACTCCGCACTCCACCCAACCTCCGCACTCCACCCAAACTCCGCACTCCACCAAACTTCCGCACTCCACGCAACCTCCCCACTCCAACCAACCTCCCCACTCCACCCAACCTCCCCACTCCACCCAACCTCCCCAAATCACCAAACCTCCCCACTTCACCCAACCTCCCCACTTCACCCAACCTCCCCACTCCACCCAACCTCCGCACTCCACCCAACTTCCGCACTCCACCCAACTTCCGCACTCCACCCAACCTCCGCACTCCATCCAACCTCCGCACTCTACCAAACCTCCGCACTCCACCCAACCTCCGCACTCCACCCAACCTCCGCACTCCACCAAACTTCCGCACTCCACGGAACCTCCCCACTCCACCCAACCTCCCCACTCCATCCAACCTCCCCACTCCACCCAACCTCCCCACTTCACCCAACCTTCCCTCTTCACCCAACCTCCCCACTCCTCCCAACCTCCGCACTCCACCCAACTTCCGCACTCCACCCAACTTCCGCACTCCACCCAACCTCCGCACTCCACCCAAACTCCGCACTCCACCAAACTTCCGCATTCCACCCAAACTCCGCACTCCACCCAACCTCCGCACTTCACCCAACCTCCCCACTCCACCCAACCTCCCTACTTCACCCAACCTCCGCACTCCATCCAACCTCCGCACTCCACCCAATCTCCGCACTCCACCTAACCTCCCTACTTCACCCAACCTCCGCACTCCATCCAACCTCCGCACTCCACCCAACCTCCCCACTCCACCCAACCTCCCCACTTCACCCAACCTCCCCACTTCACCCAACCTCCCCACTCCACCCAACCTCCGCACTCCACCCAACTTCCGCACTCCACCCAAATTCCGCACTCCACCCAACCTCCGCACCCCACCCAAACTCCGCACTCCACCCAACCTCCGCACTCCACCCAAACTCCGCACTCCACCAAACTTCCGCACTCCACGCAACCTCCCCACTCCAACCAACCTCCCCACTCCACCCAACCTCCCCACTCCACCCAACCTCCGCAAATCACCAAACCTCCCCACTTCACCCAACCTCCCCACTTCACCCAACCTCCCCACTCCACCCAACCTCCGCACTCCACCCAACTTCCGCACTCCACCCAACTTCCGCACTCCACCCAACCTCCGCACTCCATCCAACCTCCGCACTCTACCAAACCTCCGCACTCCACCCAACCTCCGCACTCCACCCAACCTCCGCACTCCACCAAACTTCCGCACTCCACGGAACCTCCCCACTCCACCCAACCTCCCCACTCCATCCAACCTCCCCACTCCACCCAACCTCCCCACTTCACCCAACCTTCCCTCTTCACCCAACCTCCCCACTCCTCCCAACCTCCGCACTCCACCCAACTTCCGCACTCCACCCAACTTCCGCACTCCACCCAACCTCCGCACTCCACCCAAACTCCGCACTCCACCAAACTTCCGCATTCCACCCAAACTCCGCACTCCACCCAACCTCCGCACTTCACCCAACCTCCCCACTCCACCCAACCTCCCTACTTCACCCAACCTCCGCACTCCATCCAACCTCCGCACTCCACCCAATCTCCGCACTCCACCCAACCTCCCCACTTCACCAAACCTCCCCACTTCACCCAACCTCCCCACTTCACCGAACCTCCCCACTCCACCCAACCTCCCCACTCAACCCAACCTCCCCACTCCACCCAACCTCCCTACTTCACCCAACCTCCGCACTCCATCCAACCTCCGCACTCCACCCAATCTCCGCACTCCACCTAACCTCCCCACTTCACCCAACCTCCGCACTCCATCCAACCTCCGCACTCCACCCAACCTCCGCACTCCACCCAACCTCCCCACTCCACCCAACCTCCCCACTTCACCCAACCTCCCAACTTCACCCAACCTCCCCACTCCACCCAACCTCCGCACTCCACCCAACTTCCGCACTCCACCCAAATTCCGCACTCCACCCAACCTCCGCACCCCACCCAAACTCCGCACTCCACCCAACCTCCGCACTCCACCCAAACTCCGCACTCCACCAAACTTCCGCACTCCACGCAACCTCCCCACTCCAACCAACCTCCCCACTCCACCCAACCTCCCCACTCCACCCAACCTCCCCAAATCACCAAACCTCCCCACTTCACCCAACCTCCCCACTTCACCCAACCTCCCCACTCCACCCAACCTCCGCACTCCACCCAACTTCCGCACTCCACCCAACTTCCGCACTCCACCCAACCTCCGCACTCCATCCAACCTCCGCACTCTACCAAACCTCCGCACTCCACCCAACCTCCGCACTCCACCCAACCTCCGCACTCCACCAAACTTCCGCACTCCACGGAACCTCCCCACTCCACCCAACCTCCCCACTCCATCCAACCTCCCCACTCCACCCAACCTCCCCACTTCACCCAACCTTCCCTCTTCACCCAACCTCCCCACTCCTCCCAACCTCCGCACTCCACCCAACTTCCGCACTCCACCCAACTTCCGCACTCCACCCAACCTCCGCACTCCACCCAAACTCCGCACTCCACCAAACTTCCGCATTCCACCCAAACTCCGCACTCCACCCAACCTCCGCACTTCACCCAACCTCCCCACTCCACCCAACCTCCCCACTTCACCCAACCTCCGCACTCCATCCAACCTCCGCACTCCACCCAATCTCCGCACTCCACCTAACCTCCCTACTTCACCCAACCTCCGCACTCCATCCAACCTCCGCACTCCACCCAACCTCCCCACTCCACCCAACCTCCCCACTTCACCCAACCTCCCCACTTCACCCAACCTCCCCACTCCACCCAACCTCCGCACTCCACCCAACTTCCGCACTCCACCCAAATTCCGCACTCCACCCAACCTCCGCACCCCACCCAAACTCCGCACTCCACCCAACCTCCGCACTCCACCCAAACTCCGCACTCCACCAAACTTCCGCACTCCACGCAACCTCCCCACTCCAACCAACCTCCCCACTCCACCCAACCTCCCCACTCCACCCAACCTCCGCAAATCACCAAACCTCCCCACTTCACCCAACCTCCCCACTTCACCCAACCTCCCCACTCCACCCAACCTCCGCACTCCACCCAACTTCCGCACTCCACCCAACTTCCGCACTCCACCCAACCTCCACACTCCACCCAAACTCCGCACTCCACCCAACCTCCGCACTCCACCCAAACTCCGCACTCCACCAAACTTCCGCACTCCACGCAACCTCCCCACTCCAACCAACCTCCCTACTCCACCCAACCTCCCCACTCCACCCAACCTCCGCACTCCACCCAACCTCCGCACTCCACCCAAACTCCGCACTCCACCAAACTTCCGCACTCCACGCAACCTCCCCTCTCCACCCAACCTCCCCACTCCATCCAACCTCCCCACTCCACCCAACCTCCCCACTTCACCCAACCTCCCCACTTCACCCAACCTCCCCACTCCAACCAACCTCCCCACTCCACCCAACCTCCCCACTCCACCCAACCTCCCCACTCCACCCAACCTCCCCACTTCAGCCAACCTCCCCATTCCACTATACCTCCCCACTTCACCCAACCTCCCCACTCCACCCAACCTCCCCACTCCATCCAACCTCCGCACTCCACCTAACCTCCCCACTTCACCCAACCTCCCCACTTCACCCAACCTCCCTACTTCACCCAACCTCCCCACTTCACCCAACCTCCCCACTTCACCCAACCTCCCCACTCCACCCAACCTCCCCAAATCACCCATCCTCCCCACTCCACCCAACCTCCCCACTCCACACAACCTCCCCTCTCCACCGAACCTCAGCACTCCAACCAACTTCCGCACTCCACCCAACCTCCGCACTCCACCCAACCTCCCCACTTCACCCAAACTCCCCACTCCACCCAACCTCCGCACTCCACCCAACCTTCGCACTCAACCCAACCTCCCCACTTCACCCAACCTCCCAACTCCACCCAACCTCCCCACTTCACCCAACCTCCGCACTCCATCCAACCTCCGCACTCCACCCAATCTCCGCACTCCACCTAACTTCCCCACTTCACCCAACCTCCCCACTTCACCCAACCTCCCTACTTCACCCAACCTCCCCACTTCACCCTACCTCCCCACTTCACCCAACCTCCCCACTCCACCCAACCTCCCCAAATCACCCATCCTCCCTACTCCACCCAACCTCCCCACTCCACCCAACCTCCCCACTCCACCGAACCTCCCCAGTCCACCCAACCTCCCCACTTCACCAAACCTCCCCACTTCACCCAACCTCCCCACTTCACCGAACCTCCCCACTCCACCCAACCTCCCCACTCAACCCAACCTCCCCACTCCACCCAACCTCCCTACTTCACCCAACCTCCGCACTCCATCCAACCTCCGCACTCCACCCAATCTCCGCACTCCACCTAACCTCCCCACTTCACCCAACCTCCGCACTCCATCCAACCTCCGCACTCCACCCAACCTCCCCACTCCAACCAACCTCCCCACTCCACCCAACCTCCCCACTCCACCCAACCTCCCCAAATCACCAAACCTCCCCACTTCACCCAACCTCCCCACTTCACCCAACCTCCCCACTCCACCCAACCTCCGCACTCCACCCAACTTCCGCACTCCACCCAACTTCCGCACTCCACCCAACCTCCGCACTCCATCCAACCTCCGCACTCTACCAAACCTCCGCAATCCACCCAACCTCCGCACTCCACCCAACCTCCGCACTCCACCAAACTTCCGCACTCCACGGAACCTCCCCACTCCACCCAACCTCCCCACTCCATCCAACCTCCCCACTCCACCCAACCTCCCCACTTCACCCAACCTTCCCTCTTCACCCAACCTCCCCACTCCTCCCAACCTCCGCACTCCACCCAACTTCCGCACTCCACCCAACTTCCGCACTCCACCCAACCTCCGCACTCCACCCAAACTCCGCACTCCACCAAACTTCCGCACTCCACGCAACCTCCCCACTCCAACCAACCTCCCCACTCCACCCAACCTCCCCACTCCACCCAACCTCCCCACTTCACCCAACCTCCCCACTCCACCCAACCTCCCCACTCCATCCAACCTCCGCACTCCACCTAACCTCCCCACTTCACCCAACTTCCCCACTTCACCCAACCTCCCTACTTCACCCAACCTCCCCACTTCACCCAACCTCCCCACTTCACCCAACCTCCCCACTCCACCCAACCTCCCCAAATCACCCATCCTCCCCACTCCACCCAACCTCCCCACTCCACCCAACCTCCCCACTTCACCCAACCTCCGCACTACACCCAACATCCGCATTCCACCCAAACTCCGCACTCCACCCAACCTCCGCACTTCACCCAACCTCCCCACTCCACCCAACCTCCCTACTTCACCCAACCTCCGCACTCCACCCAACTTCCGCACTCCACCCAACTTCCGCACTCCACCCAACCTCCGCACTCCATCCAACCTCCGCACTCTACCAAACCTCCGCACTCCACCCAACCTCCGCACTCCACCCAACCTCCGCACTCCACCAAACTTCCGCACTCCACGGAACCTCCCCACTCCACCCAACCTCCCCACTCCATCCAACCTCCCCACTCCACCCAACCTCCCCACTTCACCCAACCTTCCCTCTTCACCCAACCTCCCCACTCCTCCCAACCTCCGCACTCCACCCAACTTCCGCACTCCACCCAACTTCCGCACTCCACCCAACCTCCGCACTCCACCCAAACTCCGCACTCCACCAAACTTCCGCATTCCACCCAAACTCCGCACTCCACCCAACCTCCGCACTTCACCCAACCTCCCCACTCCACCCAACCTCCCTACTTCACCCAACCTCCGCACTCCATCCAACCTCCGCACTCCACCCAATCTCCGCACTCCACCCAACCTCCCCACTTCACCAAACCTCCCCACTTCACCCAACCTCCCCACTTCACCGAACCTCCCCACTCCACCCAACCTCCCCACTCAACCCAACCTCCCCACTCCACCCAACCTCCCTACTTCACCCAACCTCCGCACTCCATCCAACCTCCGCACTCCACCCAATCTCCGCACTCCACCTAACCTCCCCACTTCACCCAACCTCCGCACTCCATCCAACCTCCGCACTCCACCCAACCTCCGCACTCCACCCAACCTCCCCACTCCACCCAACCTCCCCACTTCACCCAACCTCCCAACTTCACCCAACCTCCCCACTCCACCCAACCTCCGCACTCCACCCAACTTCCGCACTCCACCCAAATTCCGCACTCCACCCAACCTCCGCACCCCACCCAAACTCCGCACTCCACCCAACCTCCGCACTCCACCCAAACTCCGCACTCCACCAAACTTCCGCACTCCACGCAACCTCCCCACTCCAACCAACCTCCCCACTCCACCAAACCTCCCCACTCCACCCAACCTCCCCAAATCACCAAACCTCCCCACTTCACCCAACCTCCCCACTTCACCCAACCTCCCCACTCCACCCAACCTCCGCACTCCACCCAACTTCCGCACTCCACCCAACTTCCGCACTCCACCCAACCTCCGCACTCCATCCAACCTCCGCACTCTACCAAACCTCCGCACTCCACCCAACCTCCGCACTCCACCCAACCTCCGCACTCCACCAAACTTCCGCACTCCACGGAACCTCCCCACTCCACCCAACCTCCCCACTCCATCCAACCTCCCCACTCCACCCAACCTCCCCACTTCACCCAACCTTCCCTCTTCACCCAACCTCCCCACTCCTCCCAACCTCCGCACTCCACCCAACTTCCGCACTCCACCCAACTTCCGCACTCCACCCAACCTCCGCACTCCACCCAAACTCCGCACTCCACCAAACTTCCGCATTCCACCCAAACTCCGCACTCCACCCAACCTCCGCACTTCACCCAACCTCCCCACTCCACCCAACCTCCCTACTTCACCCAACCTCCGCACTCCATCCAACCTCCGCACTCCACCCAATCTCCGCACTCCACCTAACCTCCCTACTTCACCCAACCTCCGCACTCCATCCAACCTCCGCACTCCACCCAACCTCCCCACTCCACCCAACCTCCCCACTTCACCCAACCTCCCCACTTCACCCAACCTCCCCACTCCACCCAACCTCCGCACTCCACCCAACTTCCGCACTCCACCCAAATTCCGCACTCCACCCAACCTCCGCACCCCACCCAAACTCCGCACTCCACCCAACCTCCGCACTCCACCCAAACTCCGCACTCCACCAAACTTCCGCACTCCACGCAACCTCCCCACTCCAACCAACCTCCCCACTCCACCCAACCTCCCCACTCCACCCAACCTCCGCAAATCACCAAACCTCCCCACTTCACCCAACCTCCCCACTTCACCCAACCTCCCCACTCCACCCAACCTCCGCACTCCACCCAACTTCCGCACTCCACCCAACTTCCGCACTCCACCCAACCTCCGCACTCCACCCAAACTCCGCACTCCACCCAACCTCCGCACTCCACCCAAACTCCGCACTCCACCAAACTTCCGCACTCCACGCAACCTCCCCACTCCAACCAACCTCCCTACTCCACCCAACCTCCCCACTCCACCCAACCTCCGCACTCCACCCAACCTCCGCACTCCACCCAAACTCCGCACTCCACCAAACTTCCGCACTCCACGCAACCTCCCCTCTCCACCCAACCTCCCCACTCCATCCAACCTCCCCACTCCACCCAACCTCCCCACTTCACCCAACCTCCCCACTTCACCCAACCTCCCCACTCCAACCAACCTCCCCACTCCACCCAACCTCCCCACTCCACCCAACCTCCACACTCCACCCAACCTCCCCACTTCAGCCAACCTCCCCATTCCACTATACCTCCCCACTTCACCCAACCTCCCCACTCCACCCAACCTCCCCACTCCATCCAACCTCCGCACTCCACCTAACCTCCCCACTTCACCCAACCTCCCCACTTCACCCAACCTCCCTACTTCACCCAACCTCCCCACTTCACCCAACCTCCCCACTTCACCCAACCTCCCCACTCCACCCAACCTCCCCAAATCACCCATCCTCCCCACTCCACCCAACCTCCCCACTCCACACAACCTCCCCTCTCCACCGAACCTCAGCACTCCAACCAACTTCCGCACTCCACCCAACCTCCGCACTCCACCCAACCTCCCCACTTCACCCAAACTCCCCACTCCACCCAACCTCCGCACTCCACCCAACCTTCGCACTCAACCCAACCTCCCCACTTCACCCAACCTCCCAACTCCACCCAACCTCCCCACTTCACCCAACCTCCGCACTCCATCCAACCTCCGCACTCCACCCAATCTCCGCACTCCACCTAACTTCCCCACTTCACCCAACCTCCCCACTTCACCCAACCTCCCTAATTCACCCAACCTCCCCACTTCACCCTACCTCCCCACTTCACCCAACCTCCCCACTCCACCCAACCTCCCCAAATCACCCATCCTCCCTACTCCACCCAACTTCCGCACTCCACCCAACCTCCGCACTCCATCCAACCTCCGCACTCTACCAAACCTCCGCACTCCACCCAACCTCCGCACTCCACCCAACCTCCGCACTCCACCAAACTTCCGCACTCCACGGAACCTCCCCACTCCACCCAACCTCCCCACTCCATCCAACCTCCCCACTCCACCCAACCTCCCCACTTCACCCAACCTTCCCTCTTCACCCAACCTCCACACTCCTCCCAACCTCCGCACTCCACCCAACTTCCGCACTCCACCCAACTTCCGCACTCCACCCAACCTCCGCACTCCACCCAAACTCCGCACTCCACCAAACTTCCGCATTCCACCCAAACTCCGCACTCCACCCAACCTCCGCACTTCACCCAACCTCCCCACTCCACCCAACCTCCCTACTTCACCCAACCTCCGCACTCCATCCAACCTCCGCACTCCACCCAATCTCCGCACTCCACCTAACCTCCCTACTTCACCCAACCTCCGCACTCCATCCAACCTCCGCACTCCACCCAACCTCCCCACTCCACCCAACCTCCCCACTTCACCCAACCTCCCCACTTCACCCAACCTCCCCACTCCACCCAACCTCCGCACTCCACCCAACTTCCGCACTCCACCCAAATTCCGCACTCCACCCAACCTCCGCACCCCACCCAAACTCCGCACTCCACCCAACCTCCGCACTCCACCCAAACTCCGCACTCCACCAAACTTCCGCACTCCACGCAACCTCCCCACTCCAACCAACCTCCCCACTCCACCCAACCTCCCCACTCCACCCAACCTCCGCAAATCACCAAACCTCCCCACTTCACCCAACCTCCCCACTTCACCCAACCTCCCCACTCCACCCAACCTCCGCACTCCACCCAACTTCCGCACTCCACCCAACTTCCGCACTCCACCCAACCTCCGCACTCCACCCAAACTCCGCACTCCACCCAACCTCCGCACTCCACCCAAACTCCGCACTCCACCAAAATTCCGCACTCCACGCAACCTCCCCACTCCAACCAACCTCCCTACTCCACCCAACCTCCCCACTCCACCCAACCTCCGCACTCCACCCAACCTCCGCACTCCACCCAAACTCCGCACTCCACCAAACTTCCGCACTCCACGCAACCTCCCCTCTCCACCCAACCTCCCCACTCCATCCAACCTCCCCACTCCACCCAACCTCCCCACTTCACCCAACCTCCCCACTTCACCCAACCTCCCCACTCCAACCAACCTCCCCACTCCACCCAACCTCCCCACTCCACCCAACCTCCACACTCCACCCAACCTCCCCACTTCAGCCAACCTCCCCATTCCACTATACCTCCCCACTTCACCCAACCTCCCCACTCCACCCAACCTCCCCACTCCATCCAACCTCCGCACTCCACCTAACCTCCCCACTTCACCCAACCTCCCCACTTCACCCAACCTCCCTACTTCACCCAACCTCCCCACTTCACCCAACCTCCCCACTTCACCCAACCTCCCCACTCCACCCAACCTCCCCAAATCACCCATCCTCCCCACTCCACCCAACCTCCCCACTCCACACAACCTCCCCTCTCCACCGAACCTCAGCACTCCAACCAACTTCCGCACTCCACCCAACCTCCGCACTCCACCCAACCTCCCCACTTCACCCAAACTCCCCACTCCACCCAACCTCCGCACTCCACCCAACCTTCGCACTCAACCCAACCTCCCCACTTCACCCAACCTCCCAACTCCACCCAACCTCCCCACTTCACCCAACCTCCGCACTCCATCCAACCTCCGCACTCCACCCAATCTCCGCACTCCACCTAACTTCCCCACTTCACCCAACCTCCCCACTTCACCCAACCTCCCTAATTCACCCAACCTCCCCACTTCACCCTACCTCCCCACTTCACCCAACCTCCCCACTCCACCCAACCTCCCCAAATCACCCATCCTCCCTACTCCACCCAACCTCCCCACTCCACCCAACCTCCCCACTCCACCGAACCTCCCCAGTCCACCCAACCTCCCCACTTCACCAAACCTCCCCACTTCACCCAACCTCCCCACTTCACCGAACCTCCCCACTCCACCCAACCTCCCCACTCAACCCAACCTCCCCACTCCACCCAACCTCCCTACTTCACCCAACCTCCGCACTCCATCCAACCTCCGCACTCCACCCAATCTCCGCACTCCACCTAACCTCCCCACTTCACCCAACCTCCGCACTCCATCCAACCTCCGCACTCCACCCAACCTCCCCACTCCAACCAACCTCCCCACTCCACCCAACCTCCCCACTCCACCCAACCTCCCCAAATCACCAAACCTCCCCACTTCACCCAACCTCCCCACTTCACCCAACCTCCCCACTCCACCCAACCTCCGCACTCCACCCAACTTCCGCACTCCACCCAACTTCCGCACTCCACCCAACCTCCGCACTCCATCCAACCTCCGCACTCTACCAAACCTCCGCAATCCACCCAACCTCCGCACTCCACCCAACCTCCGCACTCCACCAAACTTCCGCACTCCACGGAACCTCCCCACTCCACCCAACCTCCCCACTCCATCCAACCTCCCCACTCCACCCAACCTCCCCACTTCACCCAACCTTCCCTCTTCACCCAACCTCCCCACTCCTCCCAACCTCTGCACTCCACCCAACTTCCGCACTCCACCCAACTTCCGCACTCCACCCAACCTCCGCACTCCACCCAAACTCCGCACTCCACCAAACTTCCGCACTCCACGCAACCTCCCCACTCCAACCAACCTCCCCACTCCACCCAACCTCCCCACTCCACCCAACCTCCCCACTTCACCCAACCTCCCCACTCCACCCAACCTCCCCACTCCATCCAACCTCCGCACTCCACCTAACCTCCCCACTTCACCCAACTTCCCCACTTCACCCAACCTCCCTACTTCACCCAACCTCCCCACTTCACCCAACCTCCCCACTTCACCCAACCTCCCCACTCCACCCAACCTCCCCAAATCACCCATCCTCCCCACTCCACCCAACCTCCCCACTCCACCCAACCTCCCCACTTCACCCAACCTCCGCACTACACCCAACATCCGCATTCCACCCAAACTCCGCACTCCACCCAACCTCCGCACTTCACCCAACCTCCCCACTCCACCCAACCTCCCTACTTCACCCAACCTCCGCACTCCATCCAACCTCCGCACTCCACCCAATCTCCGCACTCCACCTAACCTCCCCACTTCACCCAACCTCCGCACTCCATCCAACCTCCGCACTCCACCCAACCTCCGCACTCCACCCAACCTCCCCACTTCACCCAACTTCCGCACTACACCCAACCTCCGCATTCCACCCAAACTCCGCACTCCACCCAACCTCCGCACTTCACCCAACCTCCCCACTCCACCCAACCTCCCTACTTCACCCAACCTCCGCACTCCATCCAACCTCCGCACTCCACCCAATCTCCGCACTCCACCTAACCTCCCTACTTCACCCAACCTCCGCACTCCATCCAACCTCCGCACTCCACCCAACCTCCGCACTCCACCCAACCTCCCCACTCCACCCAACCTCCCCACTTCACCCAACCTCCCCACTTCACCCAACCTCCCCACTCCACCCAACCTCCGCACTCCACCCAACTTCCGCACTCCACCCAAATTCCGCACTCCACCCAACCTCCGCACCCCACCCAAACTCCGCACTCCACCCAACCTCCGCACTCCACCCAAACTCCGCACTCCACCAAACTTCCGCACTCCACGCAACCTCCCCACTCCAACCAACCTCCCCACTCCACCCAACCTCCCCACTCCACCCAACCTCCCCAAATCACCAAACCTCCCCACTTCACCCAACCTCCCCACTTCACCCAACCTCCCCACTCCACCCAACCTCCGCACTCCACCCAACTTCCGCACTCCACCCAACTTCCGCACTCCACCCAACCTCCGCACTCCACCCAAACTCCGCACTCCACCCAACCTCCGCACTCCACCCAAACTCCGCACTCCACCGAACTTCCGCACTCCACGCAACCTCCCCACTCCAACCAACCTCCCTACTCCACCCAACCTCCCCACTCCACCCAACCTCCCCACTCCACCCAACCTCCGCAAATCACCAAACCTCCCCACTTCACCCAACCTCCCCACTTCACCCAACCTCCCCACTCCACCCAACCTCCGCACTCCACCCAACTTCCGCACTCCACCCAACTTCCGCACTCCACCCAACCTCCGCACTCCACCCAAACTCCGCACTCCACCCAACCTCCGCACTCCACCCAAACTCCGCACTCCACCAAACTTCCGCACTCCACGCAACCTCCCCACTCCAACCAACCTCCCTACTCCACCCAACCTCCCCACTCCACCCAACCTCCGCACTCCACCCAACCTCCGCACTCCACCCAAACTCCGCACTCCACCAAACTTCCGCACTCCACGCAACCTCCCCTCTCCACCCAACCTCCCCACTCCATCCAACCTCCCCACTCCACCCAACCTCCCCACTTCACCCAACCTCCCCACTTCACCCAACCTCCCCACTCCAACCAACCTCCCCACTCCACCCAACCTCCCCACTCCACCCAACCTCCCCACTCCACCCAACCTCCCCACTTCAGCCAACCTCCCCATTCCACTATACCTCCCCACTTCACCCAACCTCCCCACTCCACCCAACCTCCCCACTCCATCCAACCTCCGCACTCCACCTAACCTCCCCACTTCACCCAACCTCCCCACTTCACCCAACCTCCCTACTTCACCCAACCTCCTCACTTCACCCAACCTCCCCACTTCACCCAACCTCCCCACTCCACCCAACCTCCCCAAATCACCCATCCTCCCCACTCCACCCAACCTCCCCACTCCACACAACCTCCCCTCTCCACCGAACCTCAGCACTCCAACCAACTTCCGCACTCCACCCAACCTCCGCACTCCACCCAACCTCCCCACTTCACCCAAACTCCCCACTCCACCCAACCTCCGCACTCCACCCAACCTTCGCACTCAACCCAACCTCCCCACTTCACCCAACCTCCCAACTCCACCCAACCTCCCCACTTCACCCAACCTCCGCACTCCATCCAACCTCCGCACTCCACCCAATCTCCGCACTCCACCTAACTTCCCCACTTCACCCAACCTCCCCACTTCACCCAACCTCCCTACTTCACCCAACCTCCCCACTTCACCCTACCTCCCCACTTCACCCAACCTCCCCACTCCACCCAACCTCCCCAAATCACCCATCCTCCCTACTCCACCCAACCTCCCCACTCCACCCAACCTCCCCACTCCACCGAACCTCCCCAGTCCACCCAACCTCCCCACTTCACCAAACCTCCCCACTTCACCCAACCTCCCCACTTCACCGAACCTCCCCACTCCACCCAACCTCCCCACTCAACCCAACCTCCCCACTCCACCCAACCTCCCTACTTCACCCAACCTCCGCACTCCATCCAACCTCCGCACTCCACCCAATCTCCGCACTCCACCTAACCTCCCCACTTCACCCAACCTCCGCACTCCATCCAACCTCCGCACTCCACCCAACCTCCCCACTCCAACCAACCTCCCCACTCCACCCAACCTCCCCACTCCACCCAACCTCCCCAAATCACCAAACCTCCCCACTTCACCCAACCTCCCCACTTCACCCAACCTCCCCACTCCACCCAACCTCCGCACTCCACCCAACTTCCGCACTCCACCCAACTTCCGCACTCCACCCAACCTCCGCACTCCATCCAACCTCCGCACTCTACCAAACCTCCGCAATCCACCCAACCTCCGCACTCCACCCAACCTCCGCACTCCACCAAACTTCCGCACTCCACGGAACCTCCCCACTCCACCCAACCTCCCCACTCCATCCAACCTCCCCACTCCACCCAACCTCCCCACTTCACCCAACCTTCCCTCTTCACCCAACCTCCCCACTCCTCCCAACCTCCGCACTCCACCCAACTTCCGCACTCCACCCAACTTCCGCACTCCACCCAACCTCCGCACTCCACCCAAACTCCGCACTCCACCAAACTTCCGCACTCCACGCAACCTCCCCACTCCAACCAACCTCCCCACTCCACCCAACCTCCCCACTCCACCCAACCTCCCCACTTCACCCAACCTCCCCACTCCACCCAACCTCCCCACTCCATCCAACCTCCGCACTCCACCTAACCTCCCCACTTCACCCAACTTCCCCACTTCACCCAACCTCCCTACTTCACCCAACCTCCCCACTTCACCCAACCTCCCCACTTCACCCAACCTCCCCACTCCACCCAACCTCCCCAAATCACCCATCCTCCCCACTCCACCCAACCTCCCCACTCCACCCAACCTCCCCACTTCACCCAACCTCCGCACTACACCCAACATCCGCATTCCACCCAAACTCCGCACTCCACCCAACCTCCGCACTTCACCCAACCTCCCCACTCCACCCAACCTCCCTACTTCACCCAACCTCCGCACTCCACCCAACTTCCGCACTCCACCCAACTTCCGCACTCCACCCAACCTCCGCACTCCATCCAACCTCCGCACTCTACCAAACCTCCGCACTCCACCCAACCTCCGCACTCCACCCAACCTCCGCACTCCACCAAACTTCCGCACTCCACGGAACCTCCCCACTCCACCCAACCTCCCCACTCCATCCAACCTCCCCACTCCACCCAACCTCCCCACTTCACCCAACCTTCCCTCTTCACCCAACCTCCCCACTCCTCCCAACCTCCGCACTCCACCCAACTTCCGCACTCCACCCAACTTCCGCACTCCACCCAACCTCCGCACTCCACCCAAACTCCGCACTCCACCAAACTTCCGCATTCCACCCAAACTCCGCACTCCACCCAACCTCCGCACTTCACCCAACCTCCCCACTCCACCCAACCTCCCTACTTCACCCAACCTCCGCACTCCATCCAACCTCCGCACTCCACCCAATCTCCGCACTCCACCCAACCTCCCCACTTCACCAAACCTCCCCACTTCACCCAACCTCCCCACTTCACCGAACCTCCCCACTCCACCCAACCTCCCCACTCAACCCATCCTCCCCACTCCACCCAACCTCCCTACTTCACCCAACCTCCGCACTCCATCCAACCTCCGCACTCCACCCAATCTCCGCACTCCACCTAACCTCCCCACTTCACCCAACCTCCGCACTCCATCCAACCTCCGCACTCCACCCAACCTCCGCACTCCACCCAACCTCCCCACTCCACCCAACCTCCCCACTTCACCCAACCTCCCAACTTCACCCAACCTCCCCACTCCACCCAACCTCCGCACTCCACCCAACTTCCGCACTCCACCCAAATTCCGCACTCCACCCAACCTCCGCACCCCACCCAAACTCCGCACTCCACCCAACCTCCGCACTCCACCCAAACTCCGCACTCCACCAAACTTCCGCACTCCACGCAACCTCCCCACTCCAACCAACCTCCCCACTCCACCAAACCTCCCCACTCCACCCAACCTCCCCAAATCACCAAACCTCCCCACTTCACCCAACCTCCCCACTTCACCCAACCTCCCCACTCCACCCAACCTCCGCACTCCACCCAACTTCCGCACTCCACCCAACTTCCGCACTCCACCCAACCTCCGCACTCCATCCAACCTCCGCACTCTACCAAACCTCCGCACTCCACCCAACCTCCGCACTCCACCCAACCTCCGCACTCCACCAAACTTCCGCACTCCACGGAACCTCCCCACTCCACCCAACCTCCCCACTCCATCCAACCTCCCCACTCCACCCAACCTCCCCACTTCACCCAACCTTCCCTCTTCACCCAACCTCCCCACTCCTCCCAACCTCCGCACTCCACCCAACTTCCGCACTCCACCCAACTTCCGCACTCCACCCAACCTCCGCACTCCACCCAAACTCCGCACTCCACCAAACTTCCGCATTCCACCCAAACTCCGCACTCCACCCAACCTCCGCACTTCACCCAACCTCCCCACTCCACCCAACCTCCCTACTTCACCCAACCTCCGCACTCCATCCAACCTCCGCACTCCACCCAATCTCCGCACTCCACCTAACCTCCCTACTTCACCCAACCTCCGCACTCCATCCAACCTCCGCACTCCACCCAACCTCCCCACTCCACCCAACCTCCCCACTTCACCCAACCTCCCCACTTCACCCAACCTCCCCACTCCACCCAACCTCCGCACTCCACCCAACTTCCGCACTCCACCCAAATTCCGCACTCCACCCAACCTCCGCACCCCACCCAAACTCCGCACTCCACCCAACCTCCGCACTCCACCCAAACTCCGCACTCCACCAAACTTCCGCACTCCACGCAACCTCCCCACTCCAACCAACCTCCCCACTCCACCCAACCTCCCCACTCCACCCAACCTCCGCAAATCACCAAACCTCCCCACTTCACCCAACCTCCCCACTTCACCCAACCTCCCCACTCCACCCAACCTCCGCACTCCACCCAACTTCCGCACTCCACCCAACTTCCGCACTCCACCCAACCTCCGCACTCCACCCAAACTCCGCACTCCACCCAACCTCCGCACTCCACCCAAACTCCGCACTCCACCAAACTTCCGCACTCCACGCAACCTCCCCACTCCAACCAACCTCCCTACTCCACCCAACCTCCCCACTCCACCCAACCTCCGCACTCCACCCAACCTCCGCACTCCACCCAAACTCCGCACTCCACCAAACTTCCGCACTCCACGCAACCTCCCCTCTCCACCCAACCTCCCCACTCCATCCAACCTCCCCACTCCACCCAACCTCCCCACTTCACCCAACCTCCCCACTTCACCCAACCTCCCCACTCCAACCAACCTCCCCACTCCACCCAACCTCCCCACTCCACCCAACCTCCACACTCCACCCAACCTCCCCACTTCAGCCAACCTCCCCATTCCACTATACCTCCCCACTTCACCCAACCTCCCCACTCCACCCAACCTCCCCACTCCATCCAACCTCCGCACTCCACCTAACCTCCCCACTTCACCCAACCTCCCCACTTCACCCAACCTCCCTACTTCACCCAACCTCCCCACTTCACCCAACCTCCCCACTTCACCCAACCTCCCCACTCCACCCAACCTCCCCAAATCACCCATCCTCCCCACTCCACCCAACCTCCCCACTCCACACAACCTCCCCTCTCCACCGAACCTCAGCACTCCAACCAACTTCCGCACTCCACCCAACCTCCGCACTCCACCCAACCTCCCCACTTCACCCAAACTCCCCACTCCACCCAACCTCCGCACTCCACCCAACCTTCGCACTCAACCCAACCTCCCCACTTCACCCAACCTCCCAACTCCACCCAACCTCCCCACTTCACCCAACCTCCGCACTCCATCCAACCTCCGCACTCCACCCAATCTCCGCACTCCACCTAACTTCCCCACTTCACCCAACCTCCCCACTTCACCCAACCTCCCTAATTCACCCAACCTCCCCACTTCACCCTACCTCCCCACTTCACCCAACCTCCCCACTCCACCCAACCTCCCCAAATCACCCATCCTCCCTACTCCACCCAACCTCCCCACTCCACCCAACCTCCCCACTCCACCGAACCTCCCCAGTCCACCCAACCTCCCCACTTCACCAAACCTCCCCACTTCACCCAACCTCCCCACTTCACCGAACCTCCCCACTCCACCCAACCTCCCCACTCAACCCAACCTCCCCACTCCACCCAACCTCCCTACTTCACCCAACCTCCGCACTCCATCCAACCTCCGCACTCCACCCAATCTCCGCACTCCACCTAACCTCCCCACTTCACCCAACCTCCGCACTCCATCCAACCTCCGCACTCCACCCAACCTCCCCACTCCAACCAACCTCCCCACTCCACCCAACCTCCCCACTCCACCCAACCTCCCCAAATCACCAAACCTCCCCACTTCACCCAACCTCCCCACTTCACCCAACCTCCCCACTCCACCCAACCTCCGCACTCCACCCAACTTCCGCACTCCACCCAACTTCCGCACTCCACCCAACCTCCGCACTCCATCCAACCTCCGCACTCTACCAAACCTCCGCAATCCACCCAACCTCCGCACTCCACCCAACCTCCGCACTCCACCAAACTTCCGCACTCCACGGAACCTCCCCACTCCACCCAACCTCCCCACTCCATCCAACCTCCCCACTCCACCCAACCTCCCCACTTCACCCAACCTTCCCTCTTCACCCAACCTCCCCACTCCTCCCAACCTCTGCACTCCACCCAACTTCCGCACTCCACCCAACTTCCGCACTCCACCCAACCTCCGCACTCCACCCAAACTCCGCACTCCACCAAACTTCCGCACTCCACGCAACCTCCCCACTCCAACCAACCTCCCCACTCCACCCAACCTCCCCACTCCACCCAACCTCCCCACTTCACCCAACCTCCCCACTCCACCCAACCTCCCCACTCCATCCAACCTCCGCACTCCACCTAACCTCCCCACTTCACCCAACTTCCCCACTTCACCCAACCTCCCTACTTCACCCAACCTCCCCACTTCACCCAACCTCCCCACTTCACCCAACCTCCCCACTCCACCCAACCTCCCCAAATCACCCATCCTCCCCACTCCACCCAACCTCCCCACTCCACCCAACCTCCCCACTTCACCCAACCTCCGCACTACACCCAACATCCGCATTCCACCCAAACTCCGCACTCCACCCAACCTCCGCACTTCACCCAACCTCCCCACTCCACCCAACCTCCCTACTTCACCCAACCTCCGCACTCCATCCAACCTCCGCACTCCACCCAATCTCCGCACTCCACCTAACCTCCCCACTTCACCCAACCTCCGCACTCCATCCAACCTCCGCACTCCACCCAACCTCCGCACTCCACCCAACCTCCCCACTTCACCCAACTTCCGCACTACACCCAACCTCCGCATTCCACCCAAACTCCGCACTCCACCCAACCTCCGCACTTCACCCAACCTCCCCACTCCACCCAACCTCCCTACTTCACCCAACCTCCGCACTCCATCCAACCTCCGCACTCCACCCAATCTCCGCACTCCACCTAACCTCCCTACTTCACCCAACCTCCGCACTCCATCCAACCTCCGCACTCCACCCAACCTCCGCACTCCACCCAACCTCCCCACTCCACCCAACCTCCCCACTTCACCCAACCTCCCCACTTCACCCAACCTCCCCACTCCACCCAACCTCCGCACTCCACCCAACTTCCGCACTCCACCCAAATTCCGCACTCCACCCAACCTCCGCACCCCACCCAAACTCCGCACTCCACCCAACCTCCGCACTCCACCCAAACTCCGCACTCCACCAAACTTCCGCACTCCACGCAACCTCCCCACTCCAACCAACCTCCCCACTCCACCCAACCTCCCCACTCCACCCAACCTCCCGAAATCACCAAACCTCCCCACTTCACCCAACCTCCCCACTTCACCCAACCTCCCCACTCCACCCAACCTCCGCACTCCACCCAACTTCCGCACTCCACCCAACTTCCGCACTCCACCCAACCTCCGCACTCCACCCAAACTCCGCACTCCACCCAACCTCCGCACTCCACCCAAACTCCGCACTCCACCGAACTTCCGCACTCCACGCAACCTCCCCACTCCAACCAACCTCCCTACTCCACCCAACCTCCCCACTCCACCCAACCTCCGCACTCCACCCAACCTCCGCACTCCACCCAAACTCCGCATTCCACCAAACTTCCGCACTCCACGCAACCTCCCCTCTCCACCCAACCTCCCCACTCCATCCAACCTCCCCACTCCACCCAACCTCCCCACTTCACCCAACCTCCCCACTTCACCCAACCTACCCACTCCTCCCAACCTCCGCACTCCACCCAACTTCCGCACTCCACCCAACTTCCGCACTCCACCCAACCTCCCCACTCCAACCAACCTCCCCACTCCACCCAACCTCCCCACTCCACCCAACCTCCCCACTCCACCCAACCTCCCCACTTCACCCAACCTCCCCATTCCACTATACCTCCCCACTTCACCCAACCTCCCCACTCCACCCAACCTCCCCACTCCATCCAACCTCCGCACTCCACCTAACCTCCCCACTTCACCCAACCTCCCCACTTCACCCAACCTCCCTACTTCACCCAACCTCCCCACTTCACCCAACCTCCCCACTTCACCCAACCTCCCCACTCAACCCAACCTCCCCAAATCACCCATCCTCCCCACTCCACCCAACCTCCCCACTCCACACAACCTCCCCACTCCACCGAACCTCAGCACTCCAACCAACTTCCGCACTCCACCCAACCTCCGCACTCCACCCAACCTCCCCACTTCACCCAAACTCCCCACTCCACCCAACCTCCGCACTCCACCCAACCTTCGCACTCAACCCAACCTCCCCACTTCACCCAACCTCCCAACTCCACCCAACCTCCCCACTTCACCCAACCTCCGCACTCCATCCAACCTCCGCACTCCACCCAATCTCCGCACTCCACCTAACCTCCCCACTTCACCCAACCTCCCCACTTCACCCAACCTCCCTACTTCACCCAACCTCCCCACTTCACCCAACTTCCGCACTCCACCCAACCTCCGCACTCCACCCAAACTCCTCACTCCACCAAACTTCCGCACTCCACCCAACCTCCCCACTCCACCCAACCTCCCCAAATCACCCAACCTCCCCACTCCAACCAACCTCCCCACTCCACCCAACCTCCCCACTCCACCCAACCTCCCCACTTATCCCAACCTCCCCACTTCACCCAACCTCCCCACTCCACCCAACCTCCTCACTCCACCCAACCTCCCCACTTCACCCTACCTCCCCACTTCACCCAACCTCCCCACTCCACCCAACCTCCCCAAATCACCCAACCTCCCCACTCCACCCAACCTCCCCAAATCACCAAACCTCCCCACTCCATCCAACCACCCCACTCCACCCAACCTCCCCACTCCACCCAACCTCCCCACTCCACCCAACCTCCCCACTTCTCCCAACCTCCCCACTTCACCCAACCTCCCCACTCCACCCAACCTCCTCACTCCACCCAACCTCCGCACTCCACCCAACTTCCGCACTCCACCCAAATTCCGCACTCCACCCAACCTCCGCACCCCACCCAAACTCCGCACTCCACCCAACCTCCGCACTCCACCCAAACTCCGCACTCCACCAAACTTCCGCACTCCACGAAACCTCCCCACTCCAACCAACCTCCCCACTCCACCCAACCTCCCCACTCCACCCAACCTCCCCAAATCACCAAACCTCCCCACTCCAACCAACCTCCCCACTCCACCCAACCTCCCCACTCCACCCAACCTCCCCACTTCACCCAACCTCCCCACTCCACCCAACCTGCCCACTCCATCCAACCTCCGCACTCCACCTAGCCGCCCCACTTCACCCAACTTCCCCACTTCACCCAACCTCCCTACTTCACCCAACCTCCCCACTTCACCCAACCTCCCCACTTCACCCAACCTCCCCACTCCACCCAACCTCCCCAAATCACCCATCCTCCCCACTCCACCCAACCTCCCCACTCCACCCAACCTCCCCACTTCACCCAACCTCCGCACTACACCCAACCTCCGCATTCCACCCAAACTCCGCACTCCACCCAACCTCCGCACTTCACCCAACCTCCCCACTCCACCCAACCTCCCTACTTCACCCAACCTCCGCACTCCATCCAACCTCCGCACTCCACCCAATCTCCGCACTCCACCTAACCTCCCCACTTCACCCAACCTCCGCACTCCATCCAACCTCCGCACTCCACCCAACCTCCGCACTCCACCCAACCTCCCCACTTCACCCAACTTCCGCACTACACCCAACCTCCGCATTCCACCCAAACTCCGCACTCCACCCAACCTCCGCACTTCACCCAACCTCCCCACTCCACCCAACCTCCCTACTTCACCCAACCTCCGCACTCCATCCAACCTCCGCACTCCACCCAATCTCCGCACTCCACCTAACCTCCCTACTTCACCCAACCTCCGCACTCCATCCAACCTCCGCACTCCACCCAACCTCCGCACTCCACCCAACCTCCCCACTCCACCCAACCTCCCCACTTCACCCAACCTCCCCACTTCACCCAACCTCCCCACTCCACCCAACCTCCGCACTCCACCCAACTTCCGCACTCCACCCAAATTCCGCACTCCACCCAACCTCCGCACCCCACGCAAACTCCGCACTCCACCCAACCTCCGCACTCCACCCAAACTCCGCACTCCACCAAACTTCCGCACTCCACGCAACCTCCCCACTCCAACCAACCTCCCCACTCCACCCAACCTCCCCACTCCACCCAACCTCCCCAAATCACCAAACCTCCCCACTTCACCCAACCTCCCCACTTCACCCAACCTCCCCACTCCACCCAACCTCCGCACTCCACCCAACTTCCGCACTCCACCCAACTTCCGCACTCCACCCAACCTCCGCACTCCACCCAAACTCCGCACTCCACCCAACCTCCGCACTCCACCCAAACTCCGCACTCCACCAAACTTCCGCACTCCACGCAACCTCCCCACTCCAACCAACCTCCCTACTCCACCCAACCTCCCCACTCCACCAAACCTCCGCACTCCACCCAACCTCCGCACTCCACCCAAACTCCGCACTCCACCAAACTTCCGCACTCCACGCAACCTCCCCTCTCCACCCAACCTCCCCACTCCATCCAACCTCCCCACTCCACCCAACCTCCCCACTTCACCCAACCTCCCCACTTCACCCAACCTCCCCACTCCTCCCAACCTCCGCACTCCACCCAACTTCCGCACTCCACCCAACTTCCGCACTCCACCCAACCTCCCCACTCCAACCAACCTCCCCACTCCACCCAACCTCCCCACTCCACCCAACCTCCCCTCTCCACCCAACCTCCCCACTTCACCCAACCTCCCCATTCCACTATACCTCCCCACTTCACCCAACCTCCCCACTCCACCCAACCTCCCCACTCCATCCAACCTCCGCACTCCACCTAACCTCCCCACTTCACCCAACCTCCCCACTTCACCCAACCTCCCTACTTCACCCAACCTCCCCACTTCACCCAACCTCCCCACTTCACCCAACCTCCCCACTCCACCCAACCTCCCCAAATCACCCATCCTCCCCACTCCACCCAACCTCCCCACTCCACACAACCTCCCCACTCCACCGAACCTCAGCACTCCAACCAACTTCCGCACTCCACCCAACCTCCGCAATCCACCCAACCTCCCCACTTCACCCAAACTCCCCACTCCACCCAACCTCCGCACTCCACCCAACCTTCTCACTCAACCCAACCTCCCCACTTCACCCAACCTCCCAACTCCACCCAACCTCCCCACTTCACCCAACCTCCGCACTCCATCCAACCTCCGCACTCCACCCAATCTCCGCACTCCACCTAACCTCCCCACTTCACCCAACCTCCCCACTCCACCCAACCTCCCCACTCCACCGAACCTCCCCACTCCACCCAACCTCCCCACTTCACCAAACCTCCCCACTTCACCCAACCTCCCCACTTCACCGAACCTCCCCACTCCACCCAACCTCCCCACTCAACCCAACCTCCCCACTCCACCCAACCTCCCCACTTCACCCAACCTCCGCACTCCATCCAACCTCCGCACTCCACCCAATCTCCGCACTCCACCTAACCTCCCCACTTCACCCAACCTCCGCACTCCATCCAACCTCCGCACTCCACCCAACTTCCGCACTCCACCCAACCTCCGCACTCCACCCAACTTTCGCACTCCACCCAACTTCCGCACTCCACCCAACCTCCGCACTCCACCCAAACTCCTCACTCCACCAAACTTCCGCACTCCACCCAACCTCCCCACTCCACCCAACCTCCCCAAATCACCCAACCTCCCCACTCCAACCAACCTCCCCACTCCACCCAACCTCCCCACTCCACCCAACCTCCCCACTTCTCCCAACCTCCCCACTTCACCCAACCTCCCCACTCCACCCAACCTCCTCACTCCACCCAACCTCCCCACTTCACCCTACCTCCCCACTTCACCCAACCTCCCCACTCCACCCAACCTCCCCAAATCACCCAACCTCCCCACTCCACCCAACCTCCCCAAATCACCAAACCTCCCCACTCCATCCAACCTCCCCACTCCACCCAACCTCCCCACTCCACCCAACCTCCCCACTCCACCCAACCTCCCCACTTCTCCCAACCTCCCCACTTCACCCAACCTCCCCACTCCACCCAACCTCCTCACTCCACCCAACCTCCCCACTTCACCCTACCTCCTCACTTCTCCCAACCTCCCCACTACACCGAACCTCCGCACTCCACCCAACCTTCGCACTCAACCCAACCTCCCCACTTCACCCAACCTCCGCACTCCATCCAACCTCCGCACTCTACCCAACCTCCGCACTCCACCCAACCTCCGCACTCCACCCAATCTCCGCACTCCACCTAACCTCCCCACTTCACCCAACCTCCCCACTCCACCCAACCTCCCCACTCCATCCAACCTCCCCACTCCACCCAACCTCCCCACTTCACCCAACCTCCCCACTCCACCCAACCTCCCCAAATCACCCATCCTCCCCACTCCACCCAACCTCCGCACTCCACCCAACCTCCCCACTTCACCCAACTTCCGCACTACACCCAACCTCCGCATTCCACCCAAACTCCGCACTCCACCCAACCTCCGCACTTCACCCAACCTCCCCACTCCACCCAACCTCCCTACTTCACCCAACCTCCGCACTCCATCCAACCTCCGCACTCCACCCAATCTCCGCACTCCACCTAACCTCCCTACTTCACCCAACCTCCGCACTCCATCCAACCTCCGCACTCCACCCAACCTCCGCACTCCACCCAACCTCCCCACTCCACCCAACCTCCCCACTTCACCCAACCTCCCCACTTCACCCAACCTCCCCACTCCACCCAACCTCCGCACTCCACCCAACTTCCGCACTCCACCCAAATTCCGCACTCCACCCAACCTCCGCACCCCACCCAAACTCCGCACTCCACCCAACCTCCGCACTCCACCCAAACTCCGCACTCCACCAAACTTCCGCACTCCACGCAACCTCCCCACTCCAACCAACCTCCCCACTCCACCCAACCTCCCCACTCCACCCAACCTCCCCAAATCACCAAACCTCCCCACTTCACCCAACCTCCCCACTTCACCCAACCTCCCCACTCCACCCAACCTCCGCACTCCACCCAACTTCCGCACTCCACCCAACTTCCGCACTCCACCCAACCTCCGCACTCCACCGAAACTCCGCACTCCACCCAACCTCCGCACTCCACCCAAACTCCGCACTCCACCAAACTTCCGCACTCCACGCAACCTCCCCACTCCAACCAACCTCCCTACTCCACCCAACCACCCCACTCCACCCAACCTCCGCACTCCACCCAACCTCCGCACTCCACCCAAACTCCGCACTCCACCAAACTTCCGCACTCCACGCAACCTCCCCTCTCCACCCAACCTCCCCACTCCATCCAACCTCCCCACTCCACCCAACCTCCCCACTTCACCCAACCTCCCCACTTCACCCAACCTCCCCACTCCAACCAACCTCCCCACTCCACCCAACCTCCCCACTCCACCCAACCTCCGCACTCCACCAAACTTCCGCACTCCACGGAACCTCCCCACTCCACCCAACCTCCCCACTCCATCCAACCTCCCCACTCCACCCAACCTCCCCACTTCACCCAACCTTCCCTCTTCACCCAACCTCCCCACTCCTCCCAACCTCCGCACTCCACCCAACTTCCGCACTCCACCCAACTTCCGCACTCCACCCAACCTCCGCACTCCACCCAAACTCCGCACTCCACCAAACTTCCGCATTCCACCCAAACTCCGCACTCCACCCAACCTCCGCACTTCACCCAACCTCCCCACTCCACCCAACCTCCCTACTTCACCCAACCTCCGCACTCCATCCAACCTCCGCACTCCACCCAATCTCCGCACTCCACCCAACCTCCCCACTTCACCAAACCTCCCCACTTCACCCAACCTCCCCACTTCACCGAACCTCCCCACTCCACCCAACCTCCCCACTCAACCCAACCTCCCCACTCCACCCAACCTCCCTACTTCACCCAACCTCCGCACTCCATCCAACCTCCGCACTCCACCCAATCTCCGCACTCCACCTAACCTCCCCACTTCACCCAACCTCCGCACTCCATCCAACCTCCGCACTCCACCCAACCTCCGCACTCCACCCAACCTCCCCACTCCACCCAACCTCCCCACTTCACCCAACCTCCCCACTTCACCCAACCTCCCCACTCCACCCAACCTCCGCACTCCACCCAACTTCCGCACTCCACCCAAATTCCGCACTCCACCCAACCTCCGCACCCCACCCAAACTCCGCACTCCACCCAACCTCCGCACTCCACCCAAACTCCGCACTCCACCAAACTTCCGCACTCCACGCAACCTCCCCACTCCAACCAACCTCCCCACTCCACCCAACCTCCCCACTCCACCCAACCTCCCCAAATCACCAAACCTCCCCACTTCACCCAACCTCCCCACTTCACCCAACCTCCCCACTCCACCCAACCTCCGCACTCCACCCAACTTCCGCACTCCACCCAACTTCCGCACTCCACCCAACCTCCGCACTCCATCCAACCTCCGCACTCTACCAAACCTCCGCACTCCACCCAACCTCCGCACTCCACCCAACCTCCGCACTCCACCAAACTTCCGCACTCCACGGAACCTCCCCACTCCACCCAACCTCCCCACTCCATCCAACCTCCCCACTCCACCCAACCTCCCCACTTCACCCAACCTTCCCTCTTCACCCAACCTCCCCACTCCTCCCAACCTCCGCACTCCACCCAACTTCCGCACTCCACCCAACTTCCGCACTCCACCCAACCTCCGCACTCCACCCAAACTCCGCACTCCACCAAACTTCCGCATTCCACCCAAACTCCGCACTCCACCCAACCTCCGCACTTCACCCAACCTCCCCACTCCACCCAACCTCCCTACTTCACCCAACCTCCGCACTCCATCCAACCTCCGCACTCCACCCAATCTCCGCACTCCACCTAACCTCCCTACTTCACCCAACCTCCGCACTCCATCCAACCTCCGCACTCCACCCAACCTCCCCACTCCACCCAACCTCCCCACTTCACCCAACCTCCCCACTTCACCCAACCTCCCCACTCCACCCAACCTCCGCACTCCACCCAACTTCCGCACTCCACCCAAATTCCGCACTCCACCCAACCTCCGCACCCCACCCAAACTCCGCACTCCACCCAACCTCCGCACTCCACCCAAACTCCGCACTCCACCAAACTTCCGCACTCCACGCAACCTCCCCACTCCAACCAACCTCCCCACTCCACCCAACCTCCCCACTCCACCCAACCTCCGCAAATCACCAAACCTCCCCACTTCACCCAACCTCCCCACTTCACCCAACCTCCCCACTCCACCCAACCTCCGCACTCCACCCAACTTCCGCACTCCACCCAACTTCCGCACTCCACCCAACCTCCGCACTCCACCCAAACTCCGCACTCCACCCAACCTCCGCACTCCACCCAAACTCCGCACTCCACCAAACTTCCGCACTCCACGCAACCTCCCCACTCCAACCAACCTCCCTACTCCACCCAACCTCCCCACTCCACCCAACCTCCGCACTCCACCCAACCTCCGCACTCCACCCAAACTCCGCACTCCACCAAACGTCCGCACTCCACGCAACCTCCCCTCTCCACCCAACCTCCCCACTCCATCCAACCTCCCCACTCCACCCAACCTCCCCACTTCACCCAACCTCCCCACTTCACCCAACCTCCCCACTCCAACCAACCTCCCCACTCCACCCAACCTCCCCACTCCACCCAACCTCCCCACTCCACCCAACCTCCCCACTTCAGCCAACCTCCCCATTCCACTATACCTCCCCACTTCACCCAACCTCCCCACTCCACCCAACCTCCCCACTCCATCCAACCTCCGCACTCCACCTAACCTCCCCACTTCACCCAACCTCCCCACTTCACCCAACCTCCCTACTTCACCCAACCTCCCCACTTCACCCAACCTCCCCACTTCACCCAACCTCCCCACTCCACCCAACCTCCCCAAATCACCCATCCTCCCCACTCCACCCAACCTCCCCACTCCACACAACCTCCCCTCTCCACCGAACCTCAGCACTCCAACCAACTTCCGCACTCCACCCAACCTCCGCACTCCACCCAACCTCCCCACTTCACCCAAACTCCCCACTCCACCCAACCTCCGCACTCCACCCAACCTTCGCACTCAACCCAACCTCCCCACTTCACCCAACCTCCCAACTCCACCCAACCTCCCCACTTCACCCAACCTCCGCACTCCATCCAACCTCCGCACTCCACCCAATCTCCGCACTCCACCTAACTTCCCCACTTCACCCAACCTCCCCACTTCACCCAACCTCCCTACTTCACCCAACCTCCCCACTTCACCCTACCTCCCCACTTCACCCAACCTCCCCACTCCACCCAACCTCCCCAAATCACCCATCCTCCCTACTCCACCCAACCTCCCCACTCCACCCAACCTCCCCACTCCACCGAACCTCCCCAGTCCACCCAACCTCCCCACTTCACCAAACCTCCCCACTTCACCCAACCTCCCCACTTCACCGAACCTCCCCACTCCACCCAACCTCCCCACTCAACCCAACCTCCCCACTCCACCCAACCTCCCTACTTCACCCAACCTCCGCACTCCATCCAACCTCCGCACTCCACCCAATCTCCGCACTCCACCTAACCTCCCCACTTCACCCAACCTCCGCACTCCATCCAACCTCCGCACTCCACCCAACCTCCCCACTCCAACCAACCTCCCCACTCCACCCAACCTCCCCACTCCACCCAACCTCCCCAAATCACCAAACCTCCCCACTTCACCCAACCTCCCCACTTCACCCAACCTCCCCACTCCACCCAACCTCCGCACTCCACCCAACTTCCGCACTCCACCCAACTTCCGCACTCCACCCAACCTCCGCACTCCATCCAACCTCCGCACTCTACCAAACCTTCGCAATCCACCCAACCTCCGCACTCCACCCAACCTCCGCACTCCACCAAACTTCCGCACTCCACGGAACCTCCCCACTCCACCCAACCTCCCCACTCCATCCAACCTCCCCACTCCACCCAACCTCCCCACTTCACCCAACCTTCCCTCTTCACCCAACCTCCCCACTCCTCCCAACCTCCGCACTCCACCCAACTTCCGCACTCCACCCAACTTCCGCACTCCACCCAACCTCCGCACTCCACCCAAACTCCGCACTCCACCAAACTTCCGCATTCCACCCAAACTCCGCACTCCACCCAACCTCCGCACTTCACCCAACCTCCCCACTCCACCCAACCTCCCTACTTCACCCAACCTCCGCACTCCATCCAACCTCCGCACTCCACCCAATCTCCGCACTCCACCTAACCTCCCTACTTCACCCAACCTCCGCACTCCATCCAACCTCCGCACTCCACCCAACCTCCCCACTCCACCCAACCTCCCCACTTCACCCAACCTCCCCACTTCACCCAACCTCCCCACTCCACCCAACCTCCGCACTCCACCCAACTTCCGCACTCCACCCAAATTCCGCACTCCACCCAACCTCCGCACCCCACCCAAACTCCGCACTCCACCCAACCTCCGCACTCCACCCAAACTCCGCACTCCACCAAACTTCCGCACTCCACGCAACCTCCCCACTCCAACCAACCTCCCCACTCCACCCAACCTCCCCACTCCACCCAACCTCCGCAAATCACCAAACCTCCCCACTTCACCCAACCTCCCCACTTCACCCAACCTCCCCACTCCACCCAACCTCCGCACTCCACCCAACTTCCGCACTCCATCCAACTTCCGCACTCCACCCAACCTCCGCACTCCACCCAAACTCCGCACTCCACCCAACCTCCGCACTCCACCCAAACTCCGCACTCCACCAAACTTCCGCACTCCACGCAACCTCCCCACTCCAACCAACCTCCCTACTCCACCCAACCTCCCCACTCCACCCAACCTCCGCACTCCACCCAACCTCCGCACTCCACCCAAACTCCGCACTCCACCAAACTTCCGCACTCCACGCAACCTCCCCTCTCCACCCAACCTCCCCACTCCATCCAACCTCCCCACTCCACCCAACCTCCCCACTTCACCCAACCTCCCCACTTCACCCAACCTCCCCACTCCAACCAACCTCCCCACTCCACCCAACCTCCCCACTCCACCCAACCTCCCCACTCCACCCAACCTCCCCACTTCAGCCAACCTCCCCATTCCACTATACCTCCCCACTCCATCCAACCTCCGCACTCCACCTAACCTCCCCACTTCACCCAACCTCCCCACTTCACCCAACCTCCCTACTTCACCCAACCTCCCCACTTCACCCAACCTCCCCACTTCACCCAACCTCCCCACTCCACCCAACCTCCCCAAATCACCCATCCTCCCCACTCCACCCAACCTCCCCACTCCACACAACCTCCCCTCTCCACCGAACCTCAGCACTCCAACCAACTTCCGCACTCCACCCAACCTCCGCACTCCACCCAACCTCCCCACTTCACCCAAACTCCCCACTCCACCCAACCTCCGCACTCCACCCAACCTTCGCACTCAACCCAACCTCCCCACTTCACCCAACCTCCCAACTCCACCCAACCTCCCCACTTCACCCAACCTCCGCACTCCATCCAACCTCCGCACTCCACCCAATCTCCGCACTCCACCTAACTTCCCCACTTCACCCAACCTCCCCACTTCACCCAACCTCCCTACTTCACCCAACCTCCCCACTTCACCCTACCTCCCCACTTCACCCAACCTCCCCACTCCACCCAACCTCCCCAAATCACCCATCCTCCCTACTCCACCCAACCTCCCCACTCCACCCAACCTCCCCACTCCACCGAACCTCCCCAGTCCACCCAACCTCCCCACTTCACCAAACCTCCCCACTTCACCCAACCTCCCCACTTCACCGAACCTCCCCACTCCACCCAACCTCCCCACTCAACCCAACCTCCCCACTCCACCCAACCTCCCTACTTCACCCAACCTCCGCACTCCATCCAACCTCCGCACTCCACCCAATCTCCGCACTCCACCTAACCTCCCCACTTCACCCAACCTCCGCACTCCATCCAACCTCCGCACTCCACCCAACCTCCCCACTCCAACCAACCTCCCCACTCCACCCAACCTCCCCACTCCACCCAACCTCCCCAAATCACCAAACCTCCCCACTTCACCCAACCTCCCCACTTCACCCAACCTCCCCACTCCACCCAACCTCCGCACTCCACCCAACTTCCGCACTCCACCCAACTTCCGCACTCCACCCAACCTCCGCACTCCATCCAACCTCCGCACTCTACCAAACCTCCGCAATCCACCCAACCTCCGCACTCCACCCAACCTCCGCACTCCACCAAACTTCCGCACTCCACGGAACCTCCCCACTCCACCCAACCTCCCCACTCCATCCAACCTCCCCACTCCACCCAACCTCCCCACTTCACCCAACCTTCCCTCTTCACCCAACCTCCCCACTCCTCCCAACCTCCGCACTCCACCCAACTTCCGCACTCCACCCAACTTCCGCACTCCACCCAACCTCCGCACTCCACCCAAACTCCGCACTCCACCAAACTTCCGCACTCCACGCAACCTCCCCACTCCAACCAACCTCCCCACTCCACCCAACCTCCCCACTCCACCCAACCTCCCCACTTCACCCAACCTCCCCACTCCACCCAACCTCCCCACTCCATCCAACCTCCGCACTCCACCTAACCTCCCCACTTCACCCAACTTCCCCACTTCACCCAACCTCCCTACTTCACCCAACCTCCCCACTTCACCCAACCTCCCCACTTCACCCAACCTCCCCACTCCACCCAACCTCCCCAAATCACCCATCCTCCCCACTCCACCCAACCTCCCCACTCCACCCAACCTCCCCACTTCACCCAACCTCCGCACTACACCCAACATCCGCATTCCACCCAAACTCCGCACTCCACCCAACCTCCGCACTTCACCCAACCTCCCCACTCCACCCAACCTCCCTACTTCACCCAACCTCCGCACTCCATCCAACCTCCGCACTCCACCCAATCTCCGCACTCCACCTAACCTCCCCACTTCACCCAACCTCCGCACTCCATCCAACCTCCGCACTCCACCCAACCTCCGCACTCCACCCAACCTCCCCACTTCACCCAACTTCCGCACTACACCCAACCTCCGCATTCCACCCAAACTCCGCACTCCACCCAACCTCCGCACTTCACCCAACCTCCCCACTCCACCCAACCTCCCTACTTCACCCAACCTCCGCACTCCATCCAACCTCCGCACTCCACCCAATCTCCGCACTCCACCTAACCTCCCTACTTCACCCAACCTCCGCACTCCATCCAACCTCCGCACTCCACCCAACCTCCGCACTCCACCCAACCTCCCCACTCCACCCAACCTCCCCACTTCACCCAACCTCCCCACTTCACCCAACCTCCCCACTCCACCCAACCTCCGCACTCCACCCAACTTCCGCACTCCACCCAAATTCCGCACTCCACCCAACCTCCGCACCCCACCCAAACTCCGCACTCCACCCAACCTCCGCACTCCACCCAAACTCCGCACTCCACCAAACTTCCGCACTCCACGCAACCTCCCCACTCCAACCAACCTCCCCACTCCACCCAACCTCCCCACACCACCCAACCTCCCCAAATCACCAAACCTCCCCACTTCACCCAACCTCCCCACTTCACCCAACCTCCCCACTCCACCCAACCTCCGCACTCCACCCAACTTCCGCACTCCACCCAACTTCCGCACTCCACCCAACCTCCGCACTCCACCCAAACTCCGCACTCCACCCAACCTCCGCACTCCACCCAAACTCCGCACTCCACCGAACTTCCGCACTCCACGCAACCTCCCCACTCCAACCAACCTCCCTACTCCACCCAACCTCCCCACTCCACCCAACCTCCGCACTCCACCCAACCTCCGCACTCCACCCAAACTCCGCATTCCACCAAACTTCCGCACTCCACGCAACCTCCCCTCTCCACCCAACCTCCCCACTCCATCCAACCTCCCCACTCCACCCAACCTCCCCACTTCACCCAACCTCCCCACTTCACCCAACCTACCCACTCCTCCCAACCTCCGCACTCCACCCAACTTCCGCACTCCACCCAACTTCCGCACTCCACCCAACCTCCCCACTCCAACCAACCTCCCCACTCCACCCAACCTCCCCACTCCACCCAACCTCCCCACTCCACCCAACCTCCCCACTTCACCCAACCTCCCCATTCCACTATACCTCCCCACTTCACCCAACCTCCCCACTCCACCCAACCTCCCCACTCCATCCAACCTCCGCACTCCACCTAACCTCCCCACTTCACCCAACCTCCCCACTTCACCCAACCTCCCTACTTCACCCAACCTCCCCACTTCACCCAACCTCCCCACTTCACCCAACCTCCCCACTCAACCCAACCTCCCCAAATCACCCATCCTCCCCACTCCACCCAACCTCCCCACTCCACACAACCTCCCCACTCCACCGAACCTCAGCACTCCAACCAACTTCCGCACTCCACCCAACCTCCGCACTCCACCCAACCTCCCCACTTCACCCAAACTCCCCACTCCACCCAACCTCCGCACTCCACCCAACCTTCGCACTCAACCCAACCTCCCCACTTCACCCAACCTCCCAACTCCACCCAACCTCCCCACTTCACCCAACCTCCGCACTCCATCCAACCTCCGCACTCCACCCAATCTCCGCACTCCACCTAACCTCCCCACTTCACCCAACCTCCCCACTTCACCCAACCTCCCTACTTCACCCAACCTCCCCACTTCACCCAACTTCCGCACTCCACCCAACCTCCGCACTCCACCCAAACTCCTCACTCCACCAAACTTCCGCACTCCACCCAACCTCCCCACTCCACCCAACCTCCCCAAATCACCCAACCTCCCCACTCCAACCAACCTCCCCACTCCACCCAACCTCCCCACTCCACCCAACCTCCCCACTTATCCCAACCTCCCCACTTCACCCAACCTCCCCACTCCACCCAACCTCCTCACTCCACCCAACCTCCCCACTTCACCCTACCTCCCCACTTCACCCAACCTCCCCACTCCACCCAACCTCCCCAAATCACCCAACCTCCCCACTCCACCCAACCTCCCCAAATCACCAAACCTCCCCACTCCATCCAACCACCCCACTCCACCCAACCTCCCCACTCCACCCAACCTCCCCACTCCACCCAACCTCCCCACTTCTCCCAACCTCCCCACTTCACCCAACCTCCCCACTCCACCCAACCTCCTCACTCCACCCAACCTCCGCACTCCACCCAACTTCCGCACTCCACCCAAATTCCGCACTCCACCCAACCTCCGCACCCCACCCAAACTCCGCACTCCACCCAACCTCCGCACTCCACCCAAACTCCGCACTCCACCAAACTTCCGCACTCCACGAAACCTCCCCACTCCAACCAACCTCCCCACTCCACCCAACCTCCCCACTCCACCCAACCTCCCCAAATCACCAAACCTCCCCACTTCACCCAACCTCCCCACTTCACCCAACCTCCCCACTCCACCCAACCTCCGCACTCCACCCAACTTCCGCACTCCACCCAACTTCCGCACTCCACCCAACCTCCGCACTCCATCCAACCTCCGCACTCTACCAAACCTCCGCACTCCACCCAACCTCCGCACTCCACCCAACCTCCGCACTCCACCAAACTTCCGCACTCCACGGAACCTCCCCACTCCACCCAACCTCCCCACTCCATCCAACCTCCCCACTCCACCCAACCTCCCCACTTCACCCAACCTTCCCTCTTCACCCAACCTCCCCACTCCTCCCAACCTCCGCACTCCACCCAACTTCCGCACTCCACCCAACTTCCGCACTCCACCCAACCTCCGCACTCCACCCAAACTCCGCACTCCACCAAACTTCCGCACTCCACGCAACCTCCCCACTCCAACCAACCTCCCCACTCCACCCAACCTCCCCACTCCACCCAACCTCCCCACTCCACCCAACCTCCCCACTTCACCCAACCTCCCCACTCCACCCAACCTCCCCACTCCATCCAACCTCCGCACTCCACCTAACCGCCCCACTTCACCCAACTTCCCCACTTCACCCAACCTCCCTACTTCACCCAACCTCCCCACTTCACCCAACCTTCCCACTTCACCCAACCTCACCACTCCACCCAACCTCCCCAAATCACCCATCCTCCCCACTCCACCCAACCTCCCCACTCCACCCAACCTCCCCACTTCACCCAACCTCCGCACTACACCCAACCTCCGCATTCCACCCAAACTCCGCACTCCACCCAACCTCCGCACTTCACCCAACCTCCCCACTCCACCCAACCTCCCTACTTCACCCAACCTCCGCACTCCATCCAACCTCCGCACTCCACCCAATCTCCGCACTCCACCTAACCTCCCCACTTCACCCAACCTCCGCACTCCATCCAACCTCCGCACTCCACCCAACCTCCGCACTCCACCCAACCTCCCCACTTCACCCAACTTCCGCACTACACCCAACCTCCGCATTCCACCCAAACTCCGCACTCCACCCAACCTCCGCACTTCACCCAACCTCCCCACTCCACCCAACCTCCCTACTTCACCCAACCTCCGCACTCCATCCAACCTCCGCACTCCACCCAATCTCCGCACTCCACCTAACCTCCCTACTTCACCCAACCTCCGCACTCCATCCAACCTCCGCACTCCACCCAACCTCCGCACTCCACCCAACCTCCCCACTCCACCCAACCTCCCCACTTCACCCAACCTCCCCACTTCACCCAACCTCCCCACTCCACCCAACCTCCGCACTCCACCCAACTTCCGCACTCCACCCAAATTCCGCACTCCACCCAACCTCCGCACCCCACGCAAACTCCGCACTCCACCCAACCTCCGCACTCCACCCAAACTCCGCACTCCACCAAACTTCCGCACTCCACGCAACCTCCCCACTCCAACCAACCTCCCCACTCCACCCAACCTCCCCACTCCACCCAACCTCCCCAAATCACCAAACCTCCCCACTTCACCCAACCTCCCCACTTCACCCAACCTCCCCACTCCACCCAACCTCCGCACTCCACCCAACTTCCGCACTCCACCCAACTTCCGCACTCCACCCAACCTCCGCACTCCACCCAAACTCCGCACTCCACCCAACCTCCGCACTCCACCCAAACTCCGCACTCCACCAAACTTCCGCACTCCACGCAACCTCCCCACTCCAACCAACCTCCCTACTCCACCCAACCTCCCCACTCCACCAAACCTCCGCACTCCACCCAACCTCCGCACTCCACCCAAACTCCGCACTCCACCAAACTTCCGCACTCCACGCAACCTCCCCTCTCCACCCAACCTCCCCACTCCATCCAACCTCCCCACTCCACCCAACCTCCCCACTTCACCCAACCTCCCCACTTCACCCAACCTCCCCACTCCTCCCAACCTCCGCACTCCACCCAACTTCCGCACTCCACCCAACTTCCGCACTCCACCCAACCTCCCCACTCCAACCAACCTCCCCACTCCACCCAACCTCCCCACTCCACCCAACCTCCCCACTCCACCCAACCTCCCCACTTCACCCAACCTCCCCATTCCACTATACCTCCCCACTTCACCCAACCTCCCCACTCCACCCAACCTCCCCACTCCATCCAACCTCCGCACTCCACCTAACCTCCCCACTTCACCCAACCTCCCCACTTCACCCAACCTCCCTACTTCACCCAACCTCCCCACTTCACCCAACCTCCCCACTTCACCCAACCTCCCCACTCCACCCAACCTCCCCAAATCACCCATCCTCCCCACTCCACCCAACCTCCCCACTCCACACAACCTCCCCACTCCACCGAACCTCAGCACTCCAACCAACTTCCGCACTCCACCCAACCTCCGCACTCCACCCAACCTCCCCACTTCACCCAACCTCCCCACTCCAACCAACCTCCCCACTCCACCCAACCTCCCCACTCCACCCAACCTCCGCACTCCACCAAACTTCCGCACTCCACGGAACCTCCCCACTCCACCCAACCTCCCCACTCCATCCAACCTCCCCACTCCACCCAACCTCCCCACTTCACCCAACCTTCCCTCTTCACCCAACCTCCCCACTCCTCCCAACCTCCGCACTCCACCCAACTTCCGCACTCCACCCAACTTCCGCACTCCACCCAACCTCCGCACTCCACCCAAACTCCGCACTCCACCAAACTTCCGCATTCCACCCAAACTCCGCACTCCACCCAACCTCCGCACTTCACCCAACCTCCCCACTCCACCCAACCTCCCTACTTCACCCAACCTCCGCACTCCATCCAACCTCCGCACTCCACCCAATCTCCGCACTCCACCCAACCTCCCCACTTCACCAAACCTCCCCACTTCACCCAACCTCCCCACTTCACCGAACCTCCCCACTCCACCCAACCTCCCCACTCAACCCAACCTCCCCACTCCACCCAACCTCCCTACTTCACCCAACCTCCGCACTCCATCCAACCTCCGCACTCCACCCAATCTCCGCACTCCACCTAACCTCCCCACTTCACCCAACCTCCGCACTCCATCCAACCTCCGCACTCCACCCAACCTCCGCACTCCACCCAACCTCCCCACTCCACCCAACCTCCCCACTTCACCCAACCTCCCCACTTCACCCAACCTCCCCACTCCACCCAACCTCCGCACTCCACCCAACTTCCGCACTCCACCCAAATTCCGCACTCCACCCAACCTCCGCACCCCACCCAAACTCCGCACTCCACCCAACCTCCGCACTCCACCCAAACTCCGCACTCCACCAAACTTCCGCACTCCACGCAACCTCCCCACTCCAACCAACCTCCCCACTCCACCCAACCTCCCCACTCCACCCAACCTCCCCAAATCACCAAACCTCCCCACTTCACCCAACCTCCCCACTTCACCCAACCTCCCCACTCCACCCAACCTCCGCACTCCACCCAACTTCCGCACTCCACCCAACTTCCGCACTCCACCCAACCTCCGCACTCCATCCAACCTCCGCACTCTACCAAACCTCCGCACTCCACCCAACCTCCGCACTCCACCCAACCTCCGCACTCCACCAAACTTCCGCACTCCACGGAACCTCCCCACTCCACCCAACCTCCCCACTCCATCCAACCTCCCCACTCCACCCAACCTCCCCACTTCACCCAACCTTCCCTCTTCACCCAACCTCCCCACTCCTCCCAACCTCCGCACTCCACCCAACTTCCGCACTCCACCCAACTTCCGCACTCCACCCAACCTCCGCACTCCACCCAAACTCCGCACTCCACCAAACTTCCGCATTCCACCCAAACTCCGCACTCCACCCAACCTCCGCACTTCACCCAATCTCCCCACTCCACCCAACCTCCCTACTTCACCCAACCTCCGCACTCCATCCAACCTCCGCACTCCACCCAATCTCCGCACTCCACCTAACCTCCCTACTTCACCCAACCTCCGCACTCCATCCAACCTCCGCACTCCACCCAACCTCCCCACTCCACCCAACCTCCCCACTTCACCCAACCTCCCCACTTCACCCAACCTCCCCACTCCACCCAACCTCCGCACTCCACCCAACTTCCGCACTCCACCCAAATTCCGCACTCCACCCAACCTCCGCACCCCACCCAAACTCCGCACTCCACCCAACCTCCGCACTCCACCCAAACTCCGCACTCCACCAAACTTCCGCACTCCACGCAACCTCCCCACTCCAACCAACCTCCCCACTCCACCCAACCTCCCCACTCCACCCAACCTCCGCAAATCACCAAACCTCCCCACTTCACCCAACCTCCCCACTTCACCCAACCTCCCCACTCCACCCAACCTCCGCACTCCACCCAACTTCCGCACTCCACCCAACTTCCGCACTCCACCCAACCTCCGCACTCCACCCAAACTCCGCACTCCACCCAACCTCCGCACTCCACCCAAACTCCGCACTCCACCAAACTTCCGCACTCCACGCAACCTCCCCACTCCAACCAACCTCCCTACTCCACCCAACCTCCCCACTCCACCCAACCTCCGCACTCCACCCAACCTCCGCACTCCACCCAAACTCCGCACTCCACCAAACTTCCGCACTCCACGCAACCTCCCCTCTCCACCCAACCTCCCCACTCCATCCAACCTCCCCACTCCACCCAACCTCCCCACTTCACCCAACCTCCCCACTTCACCCAACCTCCCCACTCCAACCAACCTCCCCACTCCACCCAACCTCCCCACTCCACCCAACCTCCCCACTCCACCCAACCTCCCCACTTCAGCCAACCTCCCCATTCCACTATACCTCCCCACTTCACCCAACCTCCCCACTCCACCCAACCTCCCCACTCCATCCAACCTCCGCACTCCACCTAACCTCCCCACTTCACCCAACCTCCCCACTTCACCCAACCTCCCTACTTCACCCAACCTCCCCACTTCACCCAACCTCCCCACTTCACCCAACCTCCCCACTCCACCCAACCTCCCCAAATCACCCATCCTCCCCACTCCACCCAACCTCCCCACTCCACACAACCTCCCCTCTCCACCGAACCTCAGCACTCCAACCAACTTCCGCACTCCACCCAACCTCCGCACTCCACCCAACCTCCCCACTTCACCCAAACTCCCCACTCCACCCAACCTCCGCACTCCACCCAACCTTCGCACTCAACCCAACCTCCCCACTTCACCCAACCTCCCAACTCCACCCAACCTCCCCACTTCACCCAACCTCCGCACTCCATCCAACCTCCGCACTCCACCCAATCTCCGCACTCCACCTAACTTCCCCACTTCACCCAACCTCCCCACTTCACCCAACCTCCCTACTTCACCCAACCTCCCCACTTCACCCTACCTCCCCACTTCACCCAACCTCCCCACTCCACCCAACCTCCCCAAATCACCCATCCTCCCTACTCCACCCAACCTCCCCACTCCACCCAACCTCCCCACTCCACCGAACCTCCCCAGTCCACCCAACCTCCCCACTTCACCAAACCTCCCCACTTCACCCAACCTCCCCACTTCACCGAACCTCCCCACTCCACCCAACCTCCCCACTCAACCCAACCTCCCCACTCCACCCAACCTCCCTACTTCACCCAACCTCCGCACTCCATCCAACCTCCGCACTCCACCCAATCTCCGCACTCCACCTAACCTCCCCACTTCACCCAACCTCCGCACTCCATCCAACCTCCGCACTCCACCCAACCTCCCCACTCCAACCAACCTCCCCACTCCACCCAACCTCCCCACTCCACCCAACCTCCCCAAATCACCAAACCTCCCCACTTCACCCAACCTCCCCACTTCACCCAACCTCCCCACTCCACCCAACCTCCGCACTCCACCCAACTTCCGCACTCCACCCAACTTCCGCACTCCACCCAACCTCCGCACTCCATCCAACCTCCGCACTCTACCAAACCTCCGCAATCCACCCAACCTCCGCACTCCACCCAACCTCCGCACTCCACCAAACTTCCGCACTCCACGGAACCTCCCCACTCCACCCAACCTCCCCACTCCATCCAACCTCCCCACTCCACCCAACCTCCCCACTTCACCCAACCTTCCCTCTTCACCCAACCTCCCCACTCCTCCCAACCTCCGCACTCCACCCAACTTCCGCACTCCACCCAACTTCCGCACTCCACCCAACCTCCGCACTCCACCCAAACTCCGCACTCCACCAAACTTCCGCACTCCACGCAACCTCCCCACTCCAACCAACCTCCCCACTCCACCCAACCTCCCCACTCCACCCAACCTCCCCACTTCACCCAACCTCCCCACTCCACCCAACCTCCCCACTCCATCCAACCTCCGCACTCCACCTAACCTCCCCACTTCACCCAACTTCCCCACTTCACCCAACCTCCCTACTTCACCCAACCTCCCCACTTCACCCAACCTCCCCACTTCACCCAACCTCCCCACTCCACCCAACCTCCCCAAATCACCCATCCTCCCCACTCCACCCAACCTCCCCACTCCACCCAACCTCCCCACTTCACCCAACCTCCGCACTACACCCAACATCCGCATTCCACCCAAACTCCGCACTCCACCCAACCTCCCTACTTCACCCAACCTCCGCACTCCATCCAACCTCCGCACTCCACCCAATCTCCGCACTCCACCTAACCTCCCCACTTCACCCAACCTCCGCACTCCATCCAACCTCCGCACTCCACCCAACCTCCGCACTCCACCCAACCTCCCCACTTCACCCAACTTCCGCACTACACCCAACCTCCGCATTCCACCCAAACTCCGCACTCCACCCAACCTCCGCACTTCACCCAACCTCCCCACTCCACCCAACCTCCCTACTTCACCCAACCTCCGCACTCCATCCAACCTCCGCACTCCACCCAATCTCCGCACTCCACCTAACCTCCCTACTTCACCCAACCTCCGCACTCCATCCAACCTCCGCACTCCACCCAACCTCCGCACTCCACCCAACCTCCCCACTCCACCCAAGCTCCCCACTTCACCCAACCTCCCCACTTCACCCAACCTCCCCACTCCACCCAACCTCCGCACTCCACCCAACTTCCGCACTCCACCCAAATTCCGCACTCCACCCAACCTCCGCACCCCACCCAAACTCCGCACTCCACCCAACCTCCGCACTCCACCCAAACTCCGCACTCCACCAAACTTCCGCACTCCACGCAACCTCCCCACTCCAACCAACCTCCCCACTCCACCCAACCTCCCCACTCCACCCAACCTCCCCAAATCACCAAACCTCCCCACTTCACCCAACCTCCCCACTTCACCCAACCTCCCCACTCCACCCAACCTCCGCACTCCACCCAACTTCCGCACTCCACCCAACTTCCGCACTCCACCCAACCTCCGCACTCCACCCAAACTCCGCACTCCACCCAACCTCCGCACTCCACCCAAACTCCGCACTCCACCGAACTTCCGCACTCCACGCAACCTCCCCACTCCAACCAACCTCCCTACTCCACCCAACCTCCCCACTCCACCCAACCTCCGCACTCCACCCAACCTCCGCACTCCACCCAAACTCCGCATTCCACCAAACTTCCGCACTCCACGCAACCTCCCCTCTCCACCCAACCTCCCCACTCCATCCAACCTCCCCACTCCACCCAACCTCCCCACTTCACCCAACCTCCCCACTTCACCCAACCTACCCACTCCTCCCAACCTCCGCACTCCACCCAACTTCCGCACTCCACCCAACTTCCGCACTCCACCCAACCTCCCCACTCCAACCAACCTCCCCACTCCACCCAACCTCCCCACTCCACCCAACCTCCCCACTCCACCCAACCTCCCCACTTCACCCAACCTCCCCATTCCACTATACCTCCCCACTTCACCCAACCTCCCCACTCCACCCAACCTCCCCACTCCATCCAACCTCCGCACTCCACCTAACCTCCCCACTTCACCCAACCTCCCCACTTCACCCAACCTCCCTACTTCACCCAACCTCCCCACTTCACCCAACCTCCCCACTTCACCCAACCTCCCCACTCAACCCAACCTCCCCAAATCACCCATCCTCCCCACTCCACCCAACCTCCCCACTCCACACAACCTCCCCACTCCACCGAACCTCAGCACTCCAACCAACTTCCGCACTCCACCCAACCTCCGCACTCCACCCAACCTCCCCACTTCACCCAAACTCCCCACTCCACCCAACCTCCGCACTCCACCCAACCTTCGCACTCAACCCAACCTCCCCACTTCACCCAACCTCCCAACTCCACCCAACCTCCCCACTTCACCCAACCTCCGCACTCCATCCAACCTCCGCACTCCACCCAATCTCCGCACTCCACCTAACCTCCCCACTTCACCCAACCTCCCCACTTCACCCAACCTCCCTACTTCACCCAACCTCCCCACTTCACCCAACTTCCGCACTCCACCCAACCTCCGCACTCCACCCAAACTCCTCACTCCACCAAACTTCCGCACTCCACCCAACCTCCCCACTCCACCCAACCTCCCCAAATCACCCAACCTCCCCACTCCAACCAACCTCCCCACTCCACCCAACCTCCCCACTCCACCCAACCTCCCCACTTATCCCAACCTCCCCACTTCACCCAACCTCCCCACTCCACCCAACCTCCTCACTCCACCCAACCTCCCCACTTCACCCTACCTCCCCACTTCACCCAACCTCCGCACTCCACCCATCCTCCGCACTCCACCCAACCTCCCCAAATCACCAAACCTCCCCACTCCATCCAACCACCCCACTCCACCCAACCTCCCCACTCCACCCAACCTCCCCACTCCACCCAACCTCCCCACTTCTCCCAACCTCCCCACTTCACCCAACCTCCCCACTCCACCCAACCTCCTCACTCCACCCAACCTCCGCACTCCACCCAACTTCCGCACTCCACCCAAATTCCGCACTCCACCCAACCTCCGCACCCCACCCAAACTCCGCACTCCACCCAACCTCCGCACTCCACCCAAACTCCGCACTCCACCAAACTTCCGCACTCCACGAAACCTCCCCACTCCAACCAACCTCCCCACTCCACCCAACCTCCCCACTCCACCCAACCTCCCCAAATCACCAAACCTCCCCACTTCACCCAACCTCCCCACTTCACCCAACCTCCCCACTCCACCCAACCTCCGCACTCCACCCAACTTCCGCACTCCACCCAACTTCCGCACTCCACCCAACCTCCGCACTCCATCCAACCTCCGCACTCTACCAAACCTCCGCACTCCACCCAACCTCCGCACTCCACCCAACCTCCGCACTCCACCAAACTTCCGCACTCCACGGAACCTCCCCACTCCACCCAACCTCCCCACTCCATCCAACCTCCCCACTCCACCCAACCTCCCCACTTCACCCAACCTTCCCTCTTCACCCAACCTCCCCACTCCTCCCAACCTCCGCACTCCACCCAACTTCCGCACTCCACCCAACTTCCGCACTCCACCCAACCTCCGCACTCCACCCAAACTCCGCACTCCACCAAACTTCCGCACTCCACGCAACCTCCCCACTCCAACCAACCTCCCCACTCCACCCAACCTCCCCACTCCACCCAACCTCCCCACTCCACCCAACCTCCCCACTTCACCCAACCTCCCCACTCCACCCAACCTCCCCACTCCATCCAACCTCCGCACTCCACCTAACCGCCCCACTTCACCCAACTTCCCCACTTCACCCAACCTCCCTACTTCACCCAACCTCCCCACTTCACCCAACCTCCCCACTTCACCCAACCTCACCACTCCACCCAACCTCCCCAAATCACCCATCCTCCCCACTCCACCCAACCTCCCCACTCCACCCAACCTCCCCACTTCACCCAACCTCCGCACTACACCCAACCTCCGCATTCCACCCAAACTCCGCACTCCACCCAACCTCCGCCCTTCACCCAACCTCCCCACTCCACCCAACCTCCCTACTTCACCCAACCTCCGCACTCCATCCAACCTCCGCACTCCACCCAATCTCCGCACTCCACCTAACCTCCCCACTTCACCCAACCTCCGCACTCCATCCAACCTCCGCACTCCACCCAACCTCCGCACTCCACCCAACCTCCCCACTTCACCCAACTTCCGCACTACACCCAACCTCCGCATTCCACCCAAACTCCGCACTCCACCCAACCTCCGCACTTCACCCAACCTCCCCACTCCACCCAACCTCCCTACTTCACCCAACCTCCGCACTCCATCCAACCTCCGCACTCCACCCAATCTCCGCACTCCACCTAACCTCCCTACTTCACCCAACCTCCGCACTCCATCCAACCTCCGCACTCCACCCAACCTCCGCACTCCACCCAACCTCCCCACTCCACCCAACCTCCCCACTTCACCCAACCTCCCCACTTCACCCAACCTCCCCACTCCACCCAACCTCCGCACTCCACCCAACTTCCGCACTCCACCCAAATTCCGCACTCCACCCAACCTCCGCACCCCACGCAAACTCCGCACTCCACCCAACCTCCGCACTCCACCCAAACTCCGCACTCCACCAAACTTCCGCACTCCACGCAACCTCCCCACTCCAACCAACCTCCCCACTCCACCCAACCTCCCCACTCCACCCAACCTCCCCAAATCACCAAACCTCCCCACTTCACCCAACCTCCCCACTTCACCCAACCTCCCCACTCCACCCAACCTCCGCACTCCACCCAACTTCCGCACTCCACCCAACTTCCGCACTCCACCCAACCTCCGCACTCCACCCAAACTCCGCACTCCACCCAACTTCCGCACTCCACCCAAATTCCGCACTCCACCCAACCTCCGCACCCCACGCAAACTCCGCACTCCACCCAACCTCCGCACTCCACCCAAACTCCGCACTCCACCAAACTTCCGCACTCCACGCAACCTCCCCACTCCAACCAACCTCCCCACTCCACCCAACCTCCCCACTCCACCCAACCTCCCCAAATCACCAAACCTCCCCACTTCACCCAACCTCCCCACTTCACCCAACCTCCCCACTCCACCCAACCTCCGCACTCCACCCAACTTCCGCACTCCACCCAACTTCCGCACTCCACCCAACCTCCGCACTCCACCCAAACTCCGCACTCCACCCAACCTCCGCACTCCACCCAAACTCCGCACTCCACCAAACTTCCGCACTCCACGCAACCTCCCCACTCCAACCAACCTCCCTACTCCACCCAACCTCCCCACTCCACCAAACCTCCGCACTCCACCCAACCTCCGCACTCCACCCAAACTCCGCACTCCACCAAACTTCCGCACTCCACGCAACCTCCCCTCTCCACCCAACCTCCCCACTCCATCCAACCTCCCCACTCCACCCAACCTCCCCACTTCACCCAACCTCCCCACTTCACCCAACCTCCCCACTCCTCCCAACCTCCGCACTCCACCCAACTTCCGCACTCCACCCAACTTCCGCACTCCACCCAACCTCCCCACTCCAACCAACCTCCCCACTCCACCCAACCTCCCCACTCCACCCAACCTCCCCACTCCACCCAACCTCCCCACTTCACCCAACCTCCCCATTCCACTATACCTCCCCACTTCACCCAACCTCCCCACTCCACCCAACCTCCCCACTCCATCCAACCTCCGCACTCCACCTAACCTCCCCACTTCACCCAACCTCCCCACTTCACCCAACCTCCCTACTTCACCCAACCTCCCCACTTCACCCAACTTCCCCACTTCACCCAACCTCCCCACTCCACCCAACCTCCCCAAATCACCCATACTCCCCACTCCACCCAACCTCCCCACTCCACACAACCTCCCCACTCCACCGAACCTCAGCACTCCAACCAACTTCCGCACTCCACCCAACCTCCGCACTCCACCCAACCTCCCCACTTCACCCAACCTCCCCACTCCAACCAACCTCCCCACTCCACCCAACCTCCCCACTCCACCCAACCTCCGCACTCCACCAAACTTCCGCACTCCACGGAACCTCCCCACTCCACCCAACCTCCCCACTCCATCCAACCTCCCCACTCCACCCAACCTCCCCACTTCACCCAACCTTCCCTCTTCACCCAACCTCCCCACTCCTCCCAACCTCCGCACTCCACCCAACTTCCGCACTCCACCCAACTTCCGCACTCCACCCAACCTCCGCACTCCACCCAAACTCCGCACTCCACCAAACTTCCGCATTCCACCCAAACTCCGCACTCCACCCAACCTCCGCACTTCACCCAACCTCCCCACTCCACCCAACCTCCCTACTTCACCCAACCTCCGCACTCCATCCAACCTCCGCACTCCACCCAATCTCCGCACTCCACCCAACCTCCCCACTTCACCAAACCTCCCCACTTCACCCAACCTCCCCACTTCACCGAACCTCCCCACTCCACCCAACCTCCCCACTCAACCCAACCTCCCCACTCCACCCAACCTCCCTACTTCACCCAACCTCCGCACTCCATCCAACCTCCGCACTCCACCCAATCTCCGCACTCCACCTAACCTCCCCACTTCACCCAACCTCCGCACTCCATCCAACCTCCGCACTCCACCCAACCTCCGCACTCCACCCAACCTCCCCACTCCACCCAACCTCCCCACTTCACCCAACCTCCCCACTTCACCCAACCTCCCCACTCCACCCAACCTCCGCACTCCACCCAACTTCCGCACTCCACCCAAATTCCGCACTCCACCCAACCTCCGCACCCCACCCAAACTCCGCACTCCACCCAACCTCCGCACTCCACCCAAACTCCGCACTCCACCAAACTTCCGCACTCCACGCAACCTCCCCACTCCAACCAACCTCCCCACTCCACCCAACCTCCCCACTCCACCCAACCTCCCCAAATCACCAAACCTCCCCACTTCACCCAACCTCCCCACTTCACCCAACCTCCCCACTCCACCCAACCTCCGCACTCCACCCAACTTCCGCACTCCACCCAACTTCCGCACTCCACCCAACCTCCGCACTCCATCCAACCTCCGCACTCTACCAAACCTCCGCACTCCACCCAACCTCCGCACTCCACCCAACCTCCGCACTCCACCAAACTTCCGCACTCCACGGAACCTCCCCACTCCACCCAACCTCCCCACTCCATCCAACCTCCCCACTCCACCCAACCTCCCCACTTCACCCAACCTTCCCTCTTCACCCAACCTCCCCACTCCTCCCAACCTCCGCACTCCACCCAACTTCCGCACTCCACCCAACTTCCGCACTCCACCCAACCTCCGCACTCCACCCAAACTCCGCACTCCACCAAACTTCCGCATTCCACCCAAACTCCGCACTCCACCCAACCTCCGCACTTCACCCAACCTCCCCACTCCACCCAACCTCCCTACTTCACCCAACCTCCGCACTCCATCCAACCTCCGCACTCCACCCAATCTCCGCACTCCACCTAACCTCCCTACTTCACCCAACCTCCGCACTCCATCCAACCTCCGCACTCCACCCAACCTCCCCACTCCACCCAACCGCCCCACTTCACCCAACCTCCCCACTTCACCCAACCTCCCCACTCCACCCAACCTCCGCACTCCACCCAACTTCCGCACTCCACCCAAATTCCGCACTCCACCCAACCTCCGCACCCCACCCAAACTCCGCACTCCACCCAACCTCCGCACTCCACCCAAACTCCGCACTCCACCAAACTTCCGCACTCCACGCAACCTCCCCACTCCAACCAACCTCCCCACTCCACCCAACCTCCCCACTCCACCCAACCTCCGCAAATCACCAAACCTCCCCACTTCACCCAACCTCCCCACTTCACCCAACCTCCCCACTCCACCCAACCTCCGCACTCCACCCAACTTCCGCACTCCACCCAAATTCCGCACTCCACCCAACCTCCGCACCCCACCCAAACTCCGCACTCCACCCAACCTCCGCACTCCACCCAAACTCCGCACTCCACCAAACTTCCGCACTCCACGCAACCTCCCCACTCCAACCAACCTCCCCACTCCACCCAACCTCCCCACTCCACCCAACCTCCCCAAATCACCAAACCTCCCCACTTCACCCAACCTCCCCACTTCACCCAACCTCCCCACTCCACCCAACCTCCGCACTCCACCCAACTTCCGCACTCCACCCAACTTCCGCACTCCACCCAACCTCCGCACTCCATCCAACCTCCGCACTCTACCAAACCTCCGCACTCCACCCAACCTCCGCACTCCACCCAACCTCCGCACTCCACCAAACTTCCGCACTCCACGGAACCTCCCCACTCCACCCAACCTCCCCACTCCATCCAACCTCCCCACTCCACCCAACCTCCCCACTTCACCCAACCTTCCCTCTTCACCCAACCTCCCCACTCCTCCCAACCTCCGCACTCCACCCAACTTCCGCACTCCACCCAACTTCCGCACTCCACCCAACCTCCGCACTCCACCCAAACTCCGCACTCCACCAAACTTCCGCATTCCACCCAAACTCCGCACTCCACCCAACCTCCGCACTTCACCCAACCTCCCCACTCCACCCAACCTCCCTACTTCACCCAACCTCCGCACTCCATCCAACCTCCGCACTCCACCCAATCTCCGCACTCCACCTAACCTCCCTACTTCACCCAACCTCCGCACTCCATCCAACCTCCGCACTCCACCCAACCTCCCCACTCCACCCAACCGCCCCACTTCACCCAACCTCCCCACTTCACCCAACCTCCCCACTCCACCCAACCTCCGCACTCCACCCAACTTCCGCACTCCACCCAAATTCCGCACTCCACCCAACCTCCGCACCCCACCCAAACTCCGCACTCCACCCAACCTCCGCACTCCACCCAAACTCCGCACTCCACCAAACTTCCGCACTCCACGCAACCTCCCCACTCCAACCAACCTCCCCACTCCACCCAACCTCCCCACTCCACCCAACCTCCGCAAATCACCAAACCTCCCCACTTCACCCAACCTCCCCACTTCACCCAACCTCCCCACTCCACCCAACCTCCGCACTCCACCCAACTTCCGCACTCCACCCAACTTCCGCACTCCACCCAACCTCCGCACTCCACCCAAACTCCGCACTCCACCCAACCTCCGCACTCCACCCAAACTCCGCACTCCACCAAACTTCCGCACTCCACGCAACCTCCCCACTCCAACCAACCTCCCTACTCCACCCAACCTCCCCACTCCACCCAACCTCCGCACTCCACCCAACCTCCGCACTCCACCCAAACTCCGCACTCCACCAAACTTCCGCACTCCACGCAACCTCCCCTCTCCACCCAACCTCCCCACTCCATCCAACCTCCCCACTCCACCCAACCTCCCCACTTCACCCAACCTCCCCACTTCACCCAACCTCCCCACTCCAACCAACCTCCCCACTCCACCCAACCTCCCCACTCCACCCAACCTCCCCACTCCACCCAACCTCCCCACTTCAGCCAACCTCCCCATTCCACTATACCTCCCCACTTCACCCAACCTCCCCACTCCACCCAACCTCCCCACTCCATCCAACCTCCGCACTCCACCTAACCTCCCCACTTCACCCAACCTCCCCACTTCACCCAACCTCCCTACTTCACCCAACCTCCCCACTTCACCCAACCTCCCCACTTCACCCAACCTCCCCACTCCACCCAACCTCCCCAAATCACCCATCCTCCCCACTCCACCCAACCTCCCCACTCCACACAACCTCCCCTCTCCACCGAACCTCAGCACTCCAACCAACTTCCGCACTCCACCCAACCTCCGCACTCCACCCAACCTCCCCACTTCACCCAAACTCCCCACTCCACCCAACCTCCGCACTCCACCCAACCTTCGCACTCAACCCAACCTCCCCACTTCACCCAACCTCCCAACTCCACCCAACCTCCCCACTTCACCCAACCTCCGCACTCCATCCAACCTCCGCACTCCACCCAATCTCCGCACTCCACCTAACTTCCCCACTTCACCCAACCTCCCCACTTCACCCAACCTCCCTACTTCACCCAACCTCCCCACTTCACCCTACCTCCCCACTTCACCCAACCTCCCCACTCCACCCAACCTCCCCAAATCACCCATCCTCCCTACTCCACCCAACCTCCCCACTCCACCCAACCTCCCCACTCCACCGAACCTCCCCAGTCCACCCAACCTCCCCACTTCACCAAACCTCCCCACTTCACCCAACCTCCCCACTTCACCGAACCTCCCCACTCCACCCAACCTCCCCACTCAACCCAACCTCCCCACTCCACCCAACCTCCCTACTTCACCCAACCTCCGCACTCCATCCAACCTCCGCACTCCACCCAATCTCCGCACTCCACCTAACCTCCCCACTTCACCCAACCTCCGCACTCCATCCAACCTCCGCACTCCACCCAACCTCCCCACTCCAACCAACCTCCCCACTCCACCCAACCTCCCCACTCCACCCAACCTCCCCAAATCACCAAACCTCCCCACTTCACCCAACCTCCCCACTTCACCCAACCTCCCCACTCCACCCAACCTCCGCACTCCACCCAACTTCCGCACTCCACCCAACTTCCGCACTCCACCCAACCTCCGCACTCCATCCAACCTCCGCACTCTACCAAACCTCCGCAATCCACCCAACCTCCGCACTCCACCCAACCTCCGCACTCCACCAAACTTCCGCACTCCACGGAACCTCCCCACTCCACCCAACCTCCCCACTCCATCCAACCTCCCCACTCCACCCAACCTCCCCACTTCACCCAACCTTCCCTCTTCACCCAACCTCCCCACTCCTCCCAACCTCCGCACTCCACCCAACTTCCGCACTCCACCCAACTTCCGCACTCCACCCAACCTCCGCACTCCACCCAAACTCCGCACTCCACCAAACTTCCGCACTCCACGCAACCTCCCCACTCCAACCAACCTCCCCACTCCACCCAACCTCCCCACTCCACCCAACCTCCCCACTTCACCCAACCTCCCCACTCCACCCAACCTCCCCACTCCATCCAACCTCCGCACTCCACCTAACCTCCCCACTTCACCCAACTTCCCCACTTCACCCAACCTCCCTACTTCACCCAACCTCCCCACTTCACCGAACCTCCCCACTTCACCCAACCTCCCCACTCCACCCAACCTCCCCAAATCACCCATCCTCCCCACTCCACCCAACCTCCCCACTCCACCCAACCTCCCCACTTCACCCAACCTCCGCACTACACCCAACATCCGCATTCCACCCAAACTCCGCACTCCACCCAACCTCCGCACTTCACCCAACCTCCCCACTCCACCCAACCTCCCTACTTCACCCAACCTCCGCACTCCATCCAACCTCCGCACTCCACCCAATCTCCGCACTCCACCTAACCTCCCCACTTCACCCAACCTCCGCACTCCATCCAACCTCCGCACTCCACCCAACCTCCGCACTCCACCCAACCTCCCCACTTCACCCAACTTCCGCACTACACCCAACCTCCGCATTCCACCCAAACTCCGCACTCCACCCAACCTCCGCACTTCACCCAACCTCCCCACTCCACCCAACCTCCCTACTTCACCCAACCTCCGCACTCCATCCAACCTCCGCACTCCACCCAATCTCCGCACTCCACCTAACCTCCCTACTTCACCCAACCTCCGCACTCCATCCAACCTCCGCACTCCACCCAACCTCCGCACTCCACCCAACCTCCCCACTCCACCCAACCTCCCCACTTCACCCAACCTCCCCACTTCACCCAACCTCCCCACTCCACCCAACCTCCGCACTCCACCCAACTTCCGCACTCCACCCAAATTCCGCACTCCACCCAACCTCCGCACCCCACCCAAACTCCGCACTCCACCCAACCTCCGCACTCCACCCAAACTCCGCACTCCACCAAACTTCCGCACTCCACGCAACCTCCCCACTCCAACCAACCTCCCCACTCCACCCAACCTCCCCACTCCACCCAACCTCCCCAAATCACCAAACCTCCCCACTTCACCCAACCTCCCCACTTCACCCAACCTCCCCACTCCACCCAACCTCCGCACTCCACCCAACTTCCGCACTCCACCCAACTTCCGCACTCCACCCAACCTCCGCACTCCACCCAAACTCCGCACTCCACCCAACCTCCGCACTCCACCCAAACTCCGCACTCCACCGAACTTCCGCACTCCACGCAACCTCCCCACTCCAACCAACCTCCCTACTCCACCCAACCTCCCCACTCCACCCAACCTCCGCACTCCACCCAACCTCCGCACTCCACCCAAACTCCGCATTCCACCAAACTTCCGCACTCCACGCAACCTCCCCTCTCCACCCAACCTCCCCACTCCATCCAACCTCCCCACTCCACCCAACCTCCCCACTTCACCCAACCTCCCCACTTCACCCAACCTACCCACTCCTCCCAACCTCCGCACTCCACCCAACTTCCGCACTCCACCCAACTTCCGCACTCCACCCAACCTCCCCACTCCAACCAACCTCCCCACTCCACCCAACCTCCCCACTCCACCCAACCTCCCCACTCCACCCAACCTCCCCACTTCACCCAACCTCCCCATTCCACTATACCTCCCCACTTCACCCAACCTCCCCACTCCACCCAACCTCCCCACTCCATCCAACCTCCGCACTCCACCTAACCTCCCCACTTCACCCAACCTCCCCACTTCACCCAACCTCCCTACTTCACCCAACCTCCCCACTTCACCCAACCTCCCCACTTCACCCAACCTCCCCACTCAACCCAACCTCCCCAAATCACCCATCCTCCCCACTCCACCCAACCTCCCCACTCCACACAACATCCCCACTCCACCGAACCTCAGCACTCCAACCAACTTCCGCACTCCACCCAACCTCCGCACTCCACCCAACCTCCCCACTTCACCCAAACTCCCCACTCCACCCAACCTCCGCACTCCACCCAACCTTCGCACTCAACCCAACCTCCCCACTTCACCCAACCTCCCAACTCCACCCAACCTCCCCACTTCACCCAACCTCCGCACTCCATCCAACCTCCGCACTCCACCCAATCTCCGCACTCCACCTAACCTCCCCACTTCACCCAACCTCCCCACTTCACCCAACCTCCCTACTTCACCCAACCTCCCTACTTCACCCAACTTCCGCACTCCACCCAACCTCCGCACTCCACCCAAACTCCTCACTCCACCAAACTTCCGCACTCCACCCAACCTCCCCACTCCACCCAACCTCCCCAAATCACCCAACCTCCCCACTCCAACCAACCTCCCCACTCCACCCAACCTCCCCACTCCACCCAACCTCCCCACTTATCCCAACCTCCCCACTTCACCCAACCTCCCCACTCCACCCAACCTCCTCACTCCACCCAACCTCCCCACTTCACCCTACCTCCCCACTTCACCCAACCTCCCCACTCCACCCAACCTCCCCAAATCACCCAACCTCCCCACTCCACCCAACCTCCCCAAATCACCAAACCTCCCCACTCCATCCAACCACCCCACTCCACCCAACCTCCCCACTCCACCCAACCTCCCCACTCCACCCAACCTCCCCACTTCTCCCAACCTCCCCACTTCACCCAACCTCCCCACTCCACCCAACCTCCTCACTCCACCCAACCTCCGCACTCCACCCAACTTCCGCACTCCACCCAAATTCCGCACTCCACCCAACCTCCGCACCCCACCCAAACTCCGCACTCCACCCAACCTCCGCACTCCACCCAAACTCCGCACTCCACCAAACTTCCGCACTCCACGAAACCTCCCCACTCCAACCAACCTCCCCACTCCACCCAACCTCCCCACTCCACCCAACCTCCCCAAATCACCAAACCTCCCCACTTCACCCAACCTCCCCACTTCACCCAACCTCCCCACTCCACCCAACCTCCGCACTCCACCCAACTTCCGCACTCCACCCAACTTCCGCACTCCACCCAACCTCCGCACTCCATCCAACCTCCGCACTCTACCAAACCTCCGCACTCCACCCAACCTCCGCACTCCACCCAACCTCCGCACTCCACCAAACTTCCGCACTCCACGGAACCTCCCCACTCCACCCAACCTCCCCACTCCATCCAACCTCCCCACTCCACCCAACCTCCCCACTTCACCCAACCTTCCCTCTTCACCCAACCTCCCCACTCCTCCCAACCTCCGCACTCCACCCAACTTCCGCACTCCACCCAACTTCCGCACTCCACCCAACCTCCGCACTCCACCCAAACTCCGCACTCCACCAAACTTCCGCACTCCACGCAACCTCCCCACTCCAACCAACCTCCCCACTCCACCCAACCTCCCCACTCCACCCAACCTCCCCACTTCACCCAACCTCCCCACTCCACCCAAACTCCCCACTCCATCCAACCTCCGCACTCCACCTAACCGCCCCACTTCACCCAACTTCCCCACTTCACCCAACCTCCCTACTTCACCCAACCTCCCCACTTCACCCAACCTCCCCACTTCACCCAACCTCACCACTCCACCCAACCTCCCCAAATCACCCATCCTCCCCACTCCACCCAACCTCCCCACTCCACCCAACCTCCCCACTTCACCCAACCTCCGCACTACACCCAACCTCCGCATTCCACCCAAACTCCGCACTCCACCCAACCTCCGCACTTCACCCAACCTCCCCACTCCACCCAACCTCCCTACTTCACCCAACCTCCGCACTCCATCCAACCTCCGCACTCCACCCAATCTCCGCACTCCACCTAACCTCCCCACTTCACCCAACCTCCGCACTCCATCCAACCTCCGCACTCCACCCAACCTCCGCACTCCACCCAACCTCCCCACTTCACCCAACTTCCGCACTACACCCAACCTCCGCATTCCACCCAAACTCCGCACTCCACCCAACCTCCGCACTTCACCCAACCTCCCCACTCCACCCAACCTCCCTACTTCACCCAACCTCCGCACTCCATCCAACCTCCGCACTCCACCCAATCTCCGCACTCCACCTAACCTCCCTACTTCACCCAACCTCCGCACTCCATCCAACCTCCGCACTCCACCCAACCTCCGCACTCCACCCAACCTCCCCACTCCACCCAACCTCCCCACTTCACCCAACCTCCCCACTTCACCCAACCTCCCCACTCCACCCAACCTCCGCACTCCACCCAACTTCCGCACTCCACCCAAATTCCGCACTCCACCCAACCTCCGCACCCCACGCAAACTCCGCACTCCACCCAACCTCCGCACTCCACCCAAACTCCGCACTCCACCAAACTTCCGCACTCCACGCAACCTCCCCACTCCAACCAACCTCCCCACTCCACCCAACCTCCCCACTCCACCCAACCTCCCCAAATCACCAAACCTCCCCACTTCACCCAACCTCCCCACTTCACCCAACCTCCCCACTCCACCCAACCTCCGCACTCCACCCAACTTCCGCACTCCACCCAACTTCCGCACTCCACCCAACCTCCGCACTCCACCCAAACTCCGCACTCCACCCAACCTCCGCACTCCACCCAAACTCCGCACTCCACCAAACTTCCGCACTCCACGCAACCTCCCCACTCCAACCAACCTCCCTACTCCACCCAACCTCCCCACTCCACCAAACCTCCGCACTCCACCCAACCTCCGCACTCCACCCAAACTCCGCACTCCACCAAACTTCCGCACTCCACGCAACCTCCCCTCTCCACCCAACCTCCCCACTCCATCCAACCTCCCCACTCCACCCAACCTCCCCACTTCACCCAACCTCCCCACTTCACCCAACCTCCCCACTCCTCCCAACCTCCGCACTCCACCCAACTTCCGCACTCCACCCAACTTCCGCACTCCACCCAACCTCCCCACTCCAACCAACCTCCCCACTCCACCCAACCTCCCCACTCCACCCAACCTCCCCACTCCACCCAACCTCCCCACTTCACCCAACCTCCCCATTCCACTATACCTCCCCACTTCACCCAACCTCCCCACTCCACCCAACCTCCCCACTCCATCCAACCTCCGCACTCCACCTAACCTCCCCACTTCACCCAACCTCCCCACTTCACCCAACCTCCCTACTTCACCCAACCTCCCCACTTCACCCAACCTCCCCACTTCACCCAACCTCCCCACTCCACCCAACCTCCCCAAATCACCCATCCTCCCCACTCCACCCAACCTCCCCACTCCACACAACCTCCCCACTCCACCGAACCTCAGCACTCCAACCAACTTCCGCACTCCACCCAACCTCCGCACTCCACCCAACCTCCCCACTTCACCCAAACTCCCCACTCCACCCAACCTCCGCACTCCACCCAACCTTCTCACTCAACCCAACCTCCCCACTTCACCCAACCTCCCAACTCCACCCAACCTCCCCACTTCACCCAACCTCCGCACTCCATCCAACCTCCGCACTCCACCCAATCTCCGCACTCCACCTAACCTCCCTACTTCACCCAACCTCCGCACTCCATCCAACCTCCGCACTCCACCCAACCTCCGCACTCCACCCAACCTCCCCACTTCACCCTACCTCCCCACTTCACCCAACCTCCCCACTCCACCCAACCTCCCCAAATCACCCATCCTCCCCACTCCACCCAACCTCCCCACTCCACCCAACCTCCCCACTCCACCGAACCTCCCCACTCCACCCAACCTCCCCACTTCACCAAACCTCCCCACTTCACCCAACCTCCCCACTTCACCGAACCTCCCCACTCCACCCAACCTCCCCACTCAACCCAACCTCCCCACTCCACCCAACCTCCCCACTTCACCCAACCTCCGCACTCCATCCAACCTCCGCACTCCACCCAATCTCCGCACTCCACCTAACCTCCCCACTTCACCCAACCTCCGCACTCCATCCAACCTCCGCACTCCACCCAACTTCCGCACTCCACCCAACCTCCGCACTCCACCCAACTTTCGCACTCCACCCAACTTCCGCACTCCACCCAACCTCCGCACTCCACCCAAACTCCTCACTCCACCAAACTTCCGCACTCCACCCAACCTCCCCACTCCACCCAACCTCCCCAAATCACCCAACCTCCCCACTCCAACCAACCTCCCCACTCCACCCAACCTCCCCACTCCACCCAACCTCCCCACTTCTCCCAACCTCCCCACTTCACCCAACCTCCCCACTCCACCCAACCTCCTCACTCCACCCAACCTCCCCACTTCACCCTACCTCCCCACTTCACCCAACCTCCCCACTCCACCCAACCTCCCCAAATCACCCAACCTCCCCACTCCACCCAACCTCCCCAAATCACCAAACCTCCCCACTCCATCCAACCTCCCCACTCCACCCAACCTCCCCACTCCACCCAACCTCCCCACTCCACCCAACCTCCCCACTTCTCCCAACCTCCCCACTTCACCCATCCTCCCCACTCCACCCAACCTCCTCACTCCACCCAACCTCCCCACTTCACCCTACCTCCTCACTTCTCCCAACCTCCCCACTACACCCAACCTCCACACTCCACCCAACCTTCGCACTCAACCCAACCTCCCCACTTCACCCAACCTCCGCACTCCATCCAACCTCCGCACTCTACCCAACCTCCGCACTCCACCCAACCTCCGCACTCCACCCAATCTCCGCACTCCACCTAACCTCCCCACTTCACCCAACCTCCCCACTCCACCCAACCTCCCCACTCCATCCAACCTCCCCACTCCACCCAACCTCCCCACTTCACCCAACCTCCCCACTCCACCCAACCTCCCCAAATCACCCATCCTCCCCACTCCACCCAACCTCCCCACTCCACCCAACCTCCCCACTTCACCCAACCTCCGCACTACACCCAACCTCCGCATTCCACCCAAACTCCGCACTCCACCCAACCTCCGCACTTCACCCAACCTCCCCACTCCACCCAACCTCCCTACTTCACCCAACCTCCGCACTCCATCCAACCTCCGCACTCCACCCAATCTCCGCACTCCACCTAACCTCCCCACTTCACCCAACCTCCGCACTCCATCCAACCTCCGCACTCCACCCAACCTCCGCACTCCACCCAACCTCCCCACTTCACCCAACCTCCGCACTACACCCAACCTCCGCATTCCACCCAAACTCCGCACTCCACCCAACCTCCGCACTTCACCCAACCTCCCCACTCCACCCAACCTCCCTACTTCACCCAACCTCCGCACTCCATCCAACCTCCGCACTCCACCCAATCTCCGCACTCCACCTAACCTCCCCACTTCACCCAACCTCCGCACTCCATCCAACCTCCGCACTCCACCCAACCTCCGCACTCCACCCAACCTCCCCACTTCACCCAACTTCCGCACTACACCCAACCTCCGCATTCCACCCAAACTCCGCACTCCACCCAACCTCCGCACTTCACCCAACCTCCCCACTCCACCCAACCTCCCTACTTCACCCAACCTCCGCACTCCATCCAACCTCCGCACTCCACCCAATCTCCGCACTCCACCTAACCTCCCTACTTCACCCAACCTCCGCACTCCATCCAACCTCCGCACTCCACCCAACCTCCGCACTCCACCCAACCTCCCCACTCCACCCAACCTCCCCACTTCACCCAACCTCCCCACTTCACCCAACCTCCCCACTCCACCCAACCTCCGCACTCCACCCAACTTCCGCACTCCACCCAAATTCCGCACTCCACCCAACCTCCGCACCCCACGCAAACTCCGCACTCCACCCAACCTCCGCACTCCACCCAAACTCCGCACTCCACCAAACTTCCGCACTCCACGCAACCTCCCCACTCCAACCAACCTCCCCACTCCACCCAACCTCCCCACTCCACCCAACCTCCCCAAATCACCAAACCTCCCCACTTCACCCAACCTCCCCACTTCACCCAACCTCCCCACTCCACCCAACCTCCGCACTCCACCCAACTTCCGCACTCCACCCAACTTCCGCACTCCACCCAACCTCCGCACTCCACCCAAACTCCGCACTCCACCCAACCTCCGCACTCCACCCAAACTCCGCACTCCACCAAACTTCCGCACTCCACGCAACCTCCCCACTCCAACCAACCTCCCTACTCCACCCAACCTCCCCACTCCACCAAACCTCCGCACTCCACCCAACCTCCGCACTCCACCCAAACTCCGCACTCCACCAAACTTCCGCACTCCACGCAACCTCCCCTCTCCACCCAACCTCCCCACTCCATCCAACCTCCCCACTCCACCCAACCTCCCCACTTCACCCAACCTCCCCACTTCACCCAACCTCCCCACTCCTCCCAACCTCCGCACTCCACCCAACTTCCGCACTCCACCCAACTTCCGCACTCCACCCAACCTCCCCACTCCAACCAACCTCCCCACTCCACCCAACCTCCCCACTCCACCCAACCTCCCCACTCCACCCAACCTCCCCACTTCACCCAACCTCCCCATTCCACTATACCTCCCCACTTCACCCAACCTCCCCACTCCACCCAACCTCCCCACTCCATCCAACCTCCGCACTCCACCTAACCTCCCCACTTCACCCAACCTCCCCACTTCACCCAACCTCCCTACTTCACCCAACCTCCCCACTTCACCCAACCTCCCCACTTCACCCAACCTCCCCACTCCACCCAACCTCCCCAAATCACCCATCCTCCCCACTCCACCCAACCTCCCCACTCCACACAACCTCCCCACTCCACCGAACCTCAGCACTCCAACCAACTTCCGCACTCCACCCAACCTCCGCACTCCACCCAACCTCCCCACTTCACCCAAACTCCCCACTCCACCCAACCTCCGCACTCCACCCAACCTTCTCACTCAACCCAACCTCCCCACTTCACCCAACCTCCCAACTCCACCCAACCTCCCCACTTCACCCAACCTCCGCACTCCATCCAACCTCCGCACTCCACCCAATCTCCGCACTCCACCTAACCTCCCTACTTCACCCAACCTCCGCACTCCATCCAACCTCCGCACTCCACCCAACCTCCGCACTCCACCCAACCTCCCCACTTCACCCTACCTCCCCACTTCACCCAACCTCCCCACTCCACCCAACCTCCCCAAATCACCCATCCTCCCCACTCCACCCAACCTCCCCACTCCACCCAACCTCCCCACTCCACCGAACCTCCCCACTCCACCCAACCTCCCCACTTCACCAAACCTCCCCACTTCACCCAACCTCCCCACTTCACCGAACCTCCCCACTCCACCCAACCTCCCCACTCAACCCAACCTCCCCACTCCACCCAACCTCCCCACTTCACCCAACCTCCGCACTCCATCCAACCTCCGCACTCCACCCAATCTCCGCACTCCACCTAACCTCCCCACTTCACCCAACCTCCGCACTCCATCCAACCTCCGCACTCCACCCAACTTCCGCACTCCACCCAACCTCCGCACTCCACCCAACTTTCGCACTCCACCCAACTTCCGCACTCCACCCAACCTCCGCACTCCACCCAAACTCCTCACTCCACCAAACTTCCGCACTCCACCCAACCTCCCCACTCCACCCAACCTCCCCAAATCACCCAACCTCCCCACTCCAACCAACCTCCCCACTCCACCCAACCTCCCCACTCCACCCAACCTCCCCACTTCTCCCAACCTCCCCACTTCACCCAACCTCCCCACTCCACCCAACCTCCTCACTCCACCCAACCTCCCCACTTCACCCTACCTCCCCACTTCACCCAACCTCCCCACTCCACCCAACCTCCCCAAATCACCCAACCTCCCCACTCCACCCAACCTCCCCAAATCACCAAACCTCCCCACTCCATCCAACCTCCCCACTCCACCCAACCTCCCCACTCCACCCAACCTCCCCACTCCACCCAACCTCCCCACTTCTCCCAACCTCCCCACTTCACCCATCCTCCCCACTCCACCCAACCTCCTCACTCCACCCAACCTCCCCACTTCACCCTACCTCCTCACTTCTCCCAACCTCCCCACTACACCCAACCTCCACACTCCACCCAACCTTCGCACTCAACCCAACCTCCCCACTTCACCCAACCTCCGCACTCCATCCAACCTCCGCACTCTACCCAACCTCCGCACTCCACCCAACCTCCGCACTCCACCCAATCTCCGCACTCCACCTAACCTCCCCACTTCACCCAACCTCCCCACTCCACCCAACCTCCCCACTCCATCCAACCTCCCCACTCCACCCAACCTCCCCACTTCACCCAACCTCCCCACTCCACCCAACCTCCCCAAATCACCCATCCTCCCCACTCCACCCAACCTCCCCACTCCACCCAACCTCCCCACTTCACCCAACCTCCGCACTACACCCAACCTCCGCATTCCACCCAAACTCCGCACTCCACCCAACCTCCGCACTTCACCCAACCTCCCCACTCCACCCAACCTCCCTACTTCACCCAACCTCCGCACTCCATCCAACCTCCGCACTCCACCCAATCTCCGCACTCCACCTAACCTCCCCACTTCACCCAACCTCCGCACTCCATCCAACCTCCGCACTCCACCCAACCTCCGCACTCCACCCAACCTCCCCACTTCACCCAACTTCCGCACTACACCCAACCTCCGCATTCCACCCAAACTCCGCACTCCACCCAACCTCCGCACTTCACCCAACCTCCCCACTCCACCCAACCTCCCTACTTCACCCAACCTCCGCACTCCATCCAACCTCCGCACTCCACCCAATCTCCGCACTCCACCTAACCTCCCTACTTCACCCAACCTCCGCACTCCATCCAACCTCCGCACTCCACCCAACCTCCGCACTCCACCCAACCTCCCCACTTCACCCAACCTCCCCACTTCACCCAACCTCCCCACTCCACCCAACCTCCGCACTCCACCCAACTTCCGCACTCCACCCAAATTCCGCACTCCACCCAACCTCCGCACCCCACCCAAACTCCGCACTCCACCCAACCTCCGCACTCCACCCAAACTCCGCACTCCACCAAACTTCCGCACTCCACGCAACCTCCCCACTCCAACCAACCTCCCCACTCCACCCAACCTCCCCACTCCACCCAACCTCCCCAAATCACCAAACCTCCCCACTTCACCCAACCTCCCCACTTCACCCAACCTCCCCACTCCACCCAACCTCCGCACTCCACCCAACTTCCGCACTCCACCCAACTTCCGCACTCCACCCAACCTCCGCACTCCACCCAAACTCCGCACTCCACCCAACCTCCGCACTCCACCCAAACTCCGCACTCCACCAAACTTCCGCACTCCACGCAACCTCCCCACTCCAACCAACCTCCCTACTCCACCCAACCACCCCACTCCACCCAACCTCCGCACTCCACCCAACCTCCGCACTCCACCCAAACTCCGCACTCCACCAAACTTCCGCACTCCACGCAACCTCCCCTCTCCACCCAACCTCCCCACTCCATCCAACCTCCCCACTCCACCCAACCTCCCCACTTCACCCAACCTCCCCACTTCACCCAACCTCCCCACTCCAACCAACCTCCCCACTCCACCCAACCTCCCCACTCCACCCAACCTCCCCACTCCACCCAACCTCCCCACTTCACCCAACCTCCCCATTCCACTATACCTCCCCACTTCACCCAACCTCCCCACTCCACCCAACCTCCCCACTCCATCCAACCTCCGCACTCCACCCAAACTCCTCACTCCACCAAACTTCCGCACTCCACCCAACCTCCCCACTCCACCCAACCTCCCCAAATCACCCAACCTCCCCACTCCAACCAACCTCCCCACTCCACCCAACCTCCCCACTCCACCCAACCTCCCCACTTCTCCCAACCTCCCCACTTCACCCAACCTCCCCACTTCACCCAACCTCCCCACTCCACCCAACCTCCGCACTCCACCCAACTTCCGCACTCCACCCAAATTCCGCACTCCACCCAACCTCCGCACCCCACCCAAACTCCGCACTCCACCCAACCTCCGCACTCCACCCAAACTCCGCACTCCACCAAACTTCCGCACTCCACGCAACCTCCCCACTCCAACCAACCTCCCCACTCCACCCAACCTCCCCACTCCACCCAACCTCCCCAAATCACCAAACCTCCCCACTTCACCCAACCTCCCCACTTCACCCAACCTCCCCACTCCACCCAACCTCCGCACTCCACCCAACTTCCGCACTCCACCCAACTTCCGCACTCCACCCAACCTCCGCACTCCACCCAAACTCCGCACTCCACCCAACCTCCGCACTCCACCCAAACTCCGCACTCCACCAAACTTCCGCACTCCACGCAACCTCCCCACTCCAACCAACCTCCCTACTCCACCCAACCTCCCCACTCCACCAAACCTCCGCACTCCACCCAACCTCCGCACTCCACCCAAACTCCGCACTCCACCAAACTTCCGCACTCCACGCAACCTCCCCTCTCCACCCAACCTCCCCACTCCATCCAACCTCCCCACTCCACCCAACCTCCCCACTTCACCCAACCTCCCCACTTCACCCAACCTCCCCACTCCTCCCAACCTCCGCACTCCACCCAACTTCCGCACTCCACCCAACTTCCGCACTCCACCCAACCTCCCCACTCCAACCAACCTCCCCACTCCACCCAACCTCCCCACTCCACCCAACCTCCCCACTCCACCCAACCTCCCCACTCCATCCAACCTCCGCACTCCACCTAACCTCCCCACTTCACCCAACCTCCCCACTTCACCCAACCTCCCTACTTCACCCAACCTCCCCACTTCACCCAACCTCCCCACTTCACCCAACCTCCCCACTCCACCCAACCTCCCCAAATCACCCATCCTCCCCACTCCACCCAACCTCCCCACTCCACACAACCTCCCCACTCCACCGAACCTCAGCACTCCAACCAACTTCCGCACTCCACCCAACCTCCGCACTCCACCCAACCTCCCCACTTCACCCAAACTCCCCACTCCACCCAACCTCCGCACTCCACCCAACCTTCTCACTCAACCCAACCTCCCCACTTCACCCAACCTCCCAACTCCACCCAACCTCCCCACTTCACCCAACCTCCGCACGCCATCCAACCTCCGCACTCCACCCAATCTCCGCACTCCACCTAACCTCCCCACTTCACCCAACCTCCCCACTTCACCCAACCTCCCTACTTCACCCAACCTCCCCACTTCACCCTACCTCCCCACTTCACCCAACCTCCCCACTCCACCCAACCTCCCCAAATCACCCATCCTCCCCACTCCACCCAACCTCCCCACTCCACCCAACCTCCCCACTCCACCGAACCTCCCCACTCCACCCAACCTCCCCACTTCACCAAACCTCCCCACTTCACCCAACCTCCCCACTTCACCGAACCTCCCCACTCCACCCAACCTCCCCACTCAACCCAACCTCCCCACTCCACCCAACCTCCCCACTTCACCCAACCTCCGCACTCCATCCAACCTCCGCACTCCACCCAATCTCCGCACTCCACCTAACCTCCCCACTTCACCCAACCTCCGCACTCCATCCAACCTCCGCACTCCACCCAACTTCCGCACTCCACCCAACCTCCGCACTCCACCCAACTTTCGCACTCCACCCAACTTCCGCACTCCACCCAACCTCCGCACTCCACCCAAACTCCTCACTCCACCAAACTTCCGCACTCCACCCAACCTCCCCACTCCACCCAACCTCCCCAAATCACCCAACCTCCCCACTCCAACCAACCTCCCCACTCCACCCAACCTCCCCACTCCACCCAACCTCCCCACTTCTCCCAACCTCCCCACTTCACCCAACCTCCCCACTCCACCCAACCTCCTCACTCCACCCAACCTCCCCACTTCACCCTACCTCCCCACTTCACCCAACCTCCCCACTCCACCCAACCTCCCCAAATCACCCAACCTCCCCACTCCACCCAACCTCCCCAAATCACCAAACCTCCCCACTCCATCCAACCTCCCCACTCCACCCAACCTCCCCACTCCACCCAACCTCCCCACTCCACCCAACCTCCCCACTTCTCCCAACCTCCCCACTTCACCCAACCTCCCCACTCCACCCAACCTCCTCACTCCACCCAACCTCCCCACTTCACCCTACCTCCTCACTTCTCCCAACCTCCCCACTACACCCAACCTCCGCACTCCACCCAACCTTCGCACTCAACCCAACCTCCCCACTTCACCCAACCTCCGCACTCCATCCAACCTCCGCACTCTACCCAACCTCCGCACTCCACCCAACCTCCGCACTCCACCCAATCTCCGCACTCCACCTAACCTCCCCACTTCACCCAACCTCCCCACTCCACCCAACCTCCCCACTCCATCCAACCTCCCCACTCCACCCAACCTCCCCACTTCACCCAACCTCCCCACTCCACCCAACCTCCCCAAATCACCCATCCTCCCCACTCCACCCAACCTCCCCACTCCACCCAACCTCCCCACTTCACCCAACCTCCGCACTACACCCAACCTCCGCATTCCACCCAAACTCCGCACTCCACCCAACCTCCGCACTTCACCCAACCTCCCCACTCCACCCAACCTCCCTACTTCACCCAACCTCCGCACTCCATCCAACCTCCGCACTCCACCCAATCTCCGCACTCCACCTAACCTCCCCACTTCACCCAACCTCCGCACTCCATCCAACCTCCGCACTCCACCCAACCTCCGCACTCCACCCAACCTCCCCACTTCACCCAACTTCCGCACTACACCCAACCTCCGCATTCCACCCAAACTCCGCACTCCACCCAACCTCCGCACTTCACCCAACCTCCCCACTCCACCCAACCTCCCTACTTCACCCAACCTCCGCACTCCATCCAACCTCCGCACTCCACCCAATCTCCGCACTCCACCTAACCTCCCTACTTCACCCAACCTCCGCACTCCATCCAACCTCCGCACTCCACCCAACCTCCGCACTCCACCCAACCTCCCCACTCCACCCAACCTCCCCACTTCACCCAACCTCCCCACTTCACCCAACCTCCCCACTCCACCCAACCTCCGCACTCCACCCAACTTCCGCACTCCACCCAAATTCCGCACTCCACCCAACCTCCGCACCCCACCCAAACTCCGCACTCCACCCAACCTCCGCACTCCACCCAAACTCCGCACTCCACCAAACTTCCGCACTCCACGCAACCTCCCCACTCCAACCAACCTCCCCACTCCACCCAACCTCCCCACTCCACCCAACCTCCCCAAATCACCAAACCTCCCCACTTCACCCAACCTCCCCACTTCACCCAACCTCCCCACTCCACCCAACCTCCGCACTCCACCCAAACTCCGCACTCCACCCAACCACCCCACTCCACCCAACCTCCGCACTCCACCCAACCTCCGCACTCCACCCAAACTCCGCACTCCACCAAACTTCCGCACTCCACGCAACCTCCCCTCTCCACCCAACCTCCCCACTCCATCCAACCTCCCCACTCCACCCAACCTCCCCACTTCACCCAACCTCCCCACTTCACCCAACCTCCCCACTCCAACCAACCTCCCCACTCCACCCAACCTCCCCACTCCACCCAACCTCCCCACTCCACCCAACCTCCCCACTTCACCCAACCTCCCCATTCCACTATACCTCCCCACTTCACCCAACCTCCCCACTCCACCCAACCTCCCCACTCCATCCAACCTCCCCACTCCATCCAACCTCCGCACTCCACCCAAACTCCTCACTCCACCAAACTTCCGCACTCCACCCAACCTCCCCACTCCACCCAACCTCCCCAAATCACCCAACCTCCCCACTCCAACCAACCTCCCCACTCCACCCAACCTCCCCACTCCACCCAACCTCCCCACTTCTCCCAACCTCCCCACTTCACCCAACCTCCCCACTTCACCCAACCTCCCCACTCCACCCAACCTCCGCACTCCACCCAACTTCCGCACTCCACCCAAATTCCGCACTCCACCCAAACTCCGCACCCCACCCAAACTCCGCACTCCACCCAACCTTCGCACTCAACCCAACCTCCCCACTTCACCCAACCTCCCAACTCCACCCAACCTCCCCACTTCACCCAACCTCCGCACGCCATCCAACCTCCGCACTCCACCCAATCTCCGCACTCCACCTAACCTCCCCACTTCACCCAACCTCCCCACTTCACCCAACCTCCCTACTTCACCCAACCTCCCCACTTCACCCTACCTCCCCACTTCACCCAACCTCCCCACTCCACCCAACCTCCCCAAATCACCCATCCTCCCCACTCCACCCAACCTCCCCACTCCACCCAACCTCCCCACTCCACCGAACCTCCCCACTCCACCCAACCTCCCCACTTCACCAAACCTCCCCACTTCACCCAACCTCCCCACTTCACCGAACCTCCCCACTCCACCCAACCTCCCCACTCAACCCAACCTCCCCACTCCACCCAACCTCCCCACTTCACCCAACCTCCGCACTCCATCCAACCTCCGCACTCCACCCAATCTCCGCACTCCACCTAACCTCCCCACTTCACCCAACCTCCGCACTCCATCCAACCTCCGCACTCCACCCAACTTCCGCACTCCACCCAACCTCCGCACTCCACCCAACTTTCGCACTCCACCCAACTTCCGCACTCCACCCAACCTCCGCACTCCACCCAAACTCCTCACTCCACCAAACTTCCGCACTCCACCCAACCTCCCCACTCCACCCAACCTCCCCAAATCACCCAACCTCCCCACTCCAACCAACCTCCCCACTCCACCCAACCTCCCCACTCCACCCAACCTCCCCACTTCTCCCAACCTCCCCACTTCACCCAACCTCCCCACTCCACCCAACCTCCTCACTCCACCCAACCTCCCCACTTCACCCTACCTCCCCACTTCACCCAACCTCCCCACTCCACCCAACCTCCCCAAATCACCCAACCTCCCCACTCCACCCAACCTCCCCAAATCACCAAACCTCCCCACTCCATCCAACCTCCCCACTCCACCCAACCTCCCCACTCCACCCAACCTCCCCACTCCACCCAACCTCCCCACTTCTCCCAACCTCCCCACTTCACCCAACCTCCCCACTCCACCCAACCTCCTCACTCCACCCAACCTCCCCACTTCACCCTACCTCCTCACTTCTCCCAACCTCCCCACTACACCCAACCTCCGCACTCCACCCAACCTTCGCACTCAACCCAACCTCCCCACTTCACCCAACCTCCGCACTCCATCCAACCTCCGCACTCTACCCAACCTCCGCACTCCACCCAACCTCCGCACTCCACCCAATCTCCGCACTCCACCTAACCTCCCCACTTCACCCAACCTCCCCACTCCACCCAACCTCCCCACTCCATCCAACCTCCCCACTCCACCCAACCTCCCCACTTCACCCAACCTCCCCACTCCACCCAACCTCCCCAAATCACCCATCCTCCCCACTCCACCCAACCTCCCCACTCCACCCAACCTCCCCACTTCACCCAACCTCCGCACTACACCCAACCTCCGCATTCCACCCAAACTCCGCACTCCACCCAACCTCCGCACTTCACCCAACCTCCCCACTCCACCCAACCTCCCTACTTCACCCAACCTCCGCACTCCATCCAACCTCCGCACTCCACCCAATCTCCGCACTCCACCTAACCTCCCCACTTCACCCAACCTCCGCACTCCATCCAACCTCCGCACTCCACCCAACCTCCGCACTCCACCCAACCTCCCCACTTCACCCAACTTCCGCACTACACCCAACCTCCGCATTCCACCCAAACTCCGCACTCCACCCAACCTCCGCACTTCACCCAACCTCCCCACTCCACCCAACCTCCCTACTTCACCCAACCTCCGCACTCCATCCAACCTCCGCACTCCACCCAATCTCCGCACTCCACCTAACCTCCCTACTTCACCCAACCTCCGCACTCCATCCAACCTCCGCACTCCACCCAACCTCCGCACTCCACCCAACCTCCCCACTCCACCCAACCTCCCCACTTCACCCAACCTCCCCACTTCACCCAACCTCCCCACTCCACCCAACCTCCGCACTCCACCCAACTTCCGCACTCCACCCAAATTCCGCACTCCACCCAACCTCCGCACCCCACCCAAACTCCGCACTCCACCCAACCTCCGCACTCCACCCAAACTCCGCACTCCACCAAACTTCCGCACTCCACGCAACCTCCCCACTCCAACCAACCTCCCCACTCCACCCAACCTCCCCACTCCACCCAACCTCCCCAAATCACCAAACCTCCCCACTTCACCCAACCTCCCCACTTCACCCAACCTCCCCACTCCACCCAACCTCCGCACTCCACCCAAACTCCGCACTCCACCCAACCACCCCACTCCACCCAACCTCCGCACTCCACCCAACCTCCGCACTCCACCCAAACTCCGCACTCCACCAAACTTCCGCACTCCACGCAACCTCCCCTCTCCACCCAACCTCCCCACTCCATCCAACCTCCCCACTCCACCCAACCTCCCCACTTCACCCAACCTCCCCACTTCACCCAACCTCCCCACTCCAACCAACCTCCCCACTCCACCCAACCTCCCCACTCCACCCAACCTCCCCACTCCACCCAACCTCCCCACTTCACCCAACCTCCCCATTCCACTATACCTCCCCACTTCACCCAACCTCCCCACTCCACCCAACCTCCCCACTCCATCCAACCTCCCCACTCCATCCAACCTCCGCACTCCACCCAAACTCCTCACTCCACCAAACTTCCGCACTCCACCCAACCTCCCCACTCCACCCAACCTCCCCAAATCACCCAACCTCCCCACTCCAACCAACCTCCCCACTCCACCCAACCTCCCCACTCCACCCAACCTCCCCACTTCTCCCAACCTCCCCACTTCACCCAACCTCCCCACTTCACCCAACCTCCCCACTCCACCCAACCTCCGCACTCCACCCAACTTCCGCACTCCACCCAAATTCCGCACTCCACCCAACCTCCGCACCCCACCCAAACTCCGCACTCCACCCAACCTCCGCACTCCACCCAAACTCCGCACTCCACCAAACTTCCGCACTCCACGCAACCTCCCCACTCCAACCAACCTCCCCACTCCGCCCAACCTCCCCACTCCACCCAACCTCCCCAAATCACCAAACCTCCCCACTTCACCCAACCTCCCCACTTCACCCAACCTCCCCACTCCACCCAACCTCCGCACTCCACCCAACTTCCGCACTCCACCCAACTTCCGCACTCCACCCAACCTCCGCACTCCACCCAAACTCCGCACTCCACCCAACCTCCGCACTCCACCCAAACTCCGCACTCCACCAAACTTCCGCACTCCACGCAACCTCCCCACTCCAACCAACCTCCCTACTCCACCCAACCTCCCCACTCCACCAAACCTCCGCACTCCACCCAACCTCCGCACTCCACCCAAACTCCGCACTCCACCAAACTTCCGCACTCCACGCAACCTCCCCTCTCCACCCAACCTCCCCACTCCATCCAACCTCCCCACTCCACCCAACCTCCCCACTTCACCCAACCTCCCCACTTCACCCAACCTCCCCACTCCTCCCAACCTCCGCACTCCACCCAACTTCCGCACTCCACCCAACTTCCGCACTCCACCCAACCTCCCCACTCCAACCAACCTCCCCACTCCACCCAACCTCCCCACTCCACCCAACCTCCCCACTCCACCCAACCTCCCCACTTCACCCAACCTCCCCATTCCACTATACCTCCCCACTTCACCCAACCTCCCCACTCCACCCAACCTCCCCACTCCATCCAACCTCCGCACTCCACCTAACCTCCCCACTTCACCCAACCTCCCCACTTCACCCAACCTCCCTACTTCACCCAACCTCCCCACTTCACCCAACCTCCCCACTTCACCCAACCTCCCCACTCCACCCAACCTCCCCACTCCACACAACCTCCCCACTCCACCGAACCTCAGCACTCCAACCAACTTCCGCACTCCACCCAACCTCCGCACTCCACCCAACCTCCCCACTTCACCCAAACTCCCCACTCCACCCAACCTCCGCACTCCACCCAACCTTCTCACTCAACCCAACCTCCCCACTTCACCCAACCTCCCAACTCCACCCAACCTCCCCACTTCACCCAACCTCCGCACTCCATCCAACCTCCGCACTCCACCCAATCTCCGCACTCCACCCAAACTCCGCACTCCACCCAACCACCCCACTCCACCCAACCTCCGCACTCCACCCAACCTCCGCACTCCACCCAAACTCCGCACTCCACCAAACTTCCGCACTCCACGCAACCTCCCCTCTCCACCCAACCTCCCCACTCCATCCAACCTCCCCACTCCACCCAACCTCCCCACTTCACCCAACCTCCCCACTTCACCCAACCTCCCCACTCCAACCAACCTCCCCACTCCACCCAACCTCCCCACTCCACCCAACCTCCCCACTCCACCCAACCTCCCCACTTCACCCAACCTCCCCATTCCACTATACCTCCCCACTTCACCCAACCTCCCCACTCCACCCAACCTCCCCACTCCATCCAACCTCCGCACTCCACCCAAACTCCTCACTCCACCAAACTTCCGCACTCCACCCAACCTCCCCACTTCACCCAACCTCCCCAAATCACCCAACCTCCCCACTCCAACCAACCTCCCCACTCCACCCAACCTCCCCACTCCACCCAACCTCCCCACTTCTCCCAACCTCCCCACTTCACCCAACCTCCCCACTTCACCCAACCTCCCCACTCCACCCAACCTCCGCACTCCACCCAACTTCCGCACTCCACCCAAATTCCGCACTCCACCCAACCTCCGCACCCCACCCAAACTCCGCACTCCACCCAACCTCCGCACTCCACCCAAACTCCGCACTCCACCAAACTTCCGCACTCCACGCAACCTCCTCACTCCAACCAACCTCCCCACTCCACCCAACCTCCCCACTCCACGCAACCTCCCCAAATCACCAAACCTCCCCACTTCACCCAACCTCCCCACTTCACCCAACCTCCCCACTCCACCCAACCTCCGCACTCCACCCAACTTCCGCACTCCACCCAACTTCCGCACTCCACCCAACCTCCGCACTCCACCCAAACTCCGCACTCCACCCAACCTCCGCACTCCACCCAAACTCCGCACTCCACCAAACTTCCGCACTCCACGCAACCTCCCCACTCCAACCAACCTCCCTACTCCACCCAACCTCCCCACTCCACCAAACCTCCGCACTCCACCCAACCTCCGCACTCCACCCAAACTCCGCACTCCACCAAACTTCCGCACTCCACGCAACCTCCCCTCTCCACCCAACCTCCCCACTCCATCCAACCTCCCCACTCCACCCAACCTCCCCACTTCACCCAACCTCCCCACTTCACCCAACCTCCCCACTCCTCCCAACCTCCGCACTCCACCCAACTTCCGCACTCCACCCAACTTCCGCACTCCACCCAACCTCCCCACTCCAACCAACCTCCCCACTCCACCCAACCTCCCCACTCCACCCAACCTCCCCACTCCACCCAACCTCCCCACTTCACCCAACCTCCCCATTCCACTATACCTCCCCACTTCACCCAACCTCCCCACTCCACCCAACCTCCCCACTCCATCCAACCTCCGCACTCCACCTAACCTCCCCACTTCACCCAACCTCCCCACTTCACCCAACCTCCCTACTTCACCCAACCTCCCCACTTCACCCAACCTCCCCACTTCACCCAACCTCCCCACTCCACCCAACCTCCCCAAATCACCCATCCTCCCCACTCCACCCAACCTCCCCACTCCACACAACCTCCCCACTCCACCGAACCTCAGCACTGCAACCAACTTCCGCACTCCACCCAACCTCCGCACTCCACCCAACCTCCCCACTTCACCCAAACTCCCCACTCCACCCAACCTCCGCACTCCACCCAACCTTCTCACTCAACCCAACCTCCCCACTTCACCCAACCTCCCAACTCCACCCAACCTCCCCACTTCACCCAACCTCCGCACTCCATCCAACCTCCGCACTCCACCCAATCTCCGCACTCCACCTAACCTCCCCACTTCACCCAACCTCCCCACTTCACCCAACCTCCCTACTTCACCCAACCTCCCCACTTCACCCTACCTCCCCACTTCACCCAACCTCCCCACTCCACCCAACCTCCCCAAATCACCCATCCTCCCCACTCCACCCAACCTCCCCACTCCACCCAACCTCCCCACTCCACCGAACCTCCCCACTCCACCCAACCTCCCCACTTCACCAAACCTCCCCACTTCACCCAACCTCCCCACTTCACCGAACCTCCCCACTCCACCCAACCTCCCCACTCAACCCAACCTCCCCACTCCACCCAACCTCCCCACTTCACCCAACCTCCGCACTCCATCCAACCTCCGCACTCCACCCAATCTCCGCACTCCACCTAACCTCCCCACTTCACCCAACCTCCGCACTCCATCCAACCTCCGCACTCCACCCAACTTCCGTACTCCACCCAACCTCCGCACTCCACCCAACTTTCGCACTCCACCCAACTTCCGCACTCCACCCAACCTCCGCACTCCACCCAAACTCCTCACTCCACCAAACTTCCGCACTCCACCCAACCTCCCCACTCCACCCAACCTCCCCAAATCACCCAACCTCCCCACTCCAACCAACCTCCCCACTCCACCCAACCTCCCCACTCCACCCAACCTCCCCACTTCTCCCAACCTCCCCACTTCACCCAACCTCCCCACTCCACCCAACCTCCTCACTCCACCCAACCTCCCCACTTCACCCTACCTCCCCACTTCACCCAACCTCCCCACTCCACCCAACCTCCCCAAATCACCCAACCTCCCCACTCCACCCAACCTCCCCACTCCACCCAACCTCCCCACTCCACCCAACCTCCCCACTTCTCCCAACCTCCCCACTTCACCCAACCTCCCCACTCCACCCAACCTCCTCACTCCACCCAACCTCCCCACTTCACCCTACCTCCTCACTTCTCCCAACCTCCCCACTACACCCAACCTCCGCACTCCACCCAACCTTCGCACTCAACCCAACCTCCCCACTTCACCCAACCTCCGCACTCCATCCAACCTCCGCACTCTACCCAACCTCCGCACTCCACCCAACCTCCGCACTCCACCCAATCTCCGCACTCCACCTAACCTCCCCACTTCACCCAACCTCCCCACTCCACCCAACCTCCCCACTCCATCCAACCTCCCCACTCCACCCAACCTCCCCACTTCACCCAACCTCCCCACTCCACCCAACCTCCCCAAATCACCCATCCTCCCCACTCCACCCAACCTCCCCACTCCACCCAACCTCCCCACTTCACCCAACCTCCGCACTACACCCAACCTCCGCATTCCACCCAAACTCCGCACTCCACCCAACCTCCGCACTTCACCCAACCTCCCCACTCCACCCAACCTCCCTACTTCACCCAACCTCCGCACTCCATCCAACCTCCGCACTCCACCCAATCTCCTCACTCCACCTAACCTCCCCACTTCACCCAACCTCCGCACTCCATCCAACCTCCGCACTCCACCCAACCTCCGCACTCCACCCAACCTCCCCACTTCACCCAACTTCCGCACTACACCCAACCTCCGCATTCCACCCAAACTCCGCACTCCACCCAACCTCCGCACTTCACCCAACCTCCCCACTCCACCCAACCTCCCTACTTCACCCAACCTCCGCACTCCATCCAACCTCCGCACTCCACCCAATCTCCGCACTCCACCTAACCTCCCTACTTCACCCAACCTCCGCACTCCATCCAACCTCCGCACTCCACCCAACCTCCGCACTCCACCCAACCTCCCCACTCCACCCAACCTCCTCACTTCACCCAACCTCCCCACTTCACCCAACCTCCCCACTCCACCCAACCTCCGCACTCCACCCAACTTCCGCACTCCACCCAAATTCCGCACTCCACCCAACCTCCGCACCCCACCCAAACTCCGCACTCCACCCAACCTCCGCACTCCACCCAAACTCCGCACTCCACCAAACTTCCGCACTCCACGCAACCTCCCCACTCCAACCAACCTCCCCACTCCACCCAACCTCCCCACTCCACCCAACCTCCCCAAATCACCAAACCTCCCCACTTCACCCAACCTCCCCACTTCACCCAACCTCCCCACTCCACCCAACCTCCGCACTCCACCCAACTTCCGCACTCCACCCAACTTCCGCACTCCACCCAACCTCCGCACTCCACCCAAACTCCGCACTCCACCCAACCTCCGCACTCCACCCAAACTCCGCACTCCACCAAACTTCCGCACTCCACGCAACCTCCCCACTCCAACCAACCTCCCTACTCCACCCAACCTCCCCACTCCACCCAACCTCCGCACTCCACCCAACCTCCGCACTCCACCCAAACTCCGCACTCCACCAAACTTCCGCACTCCACGCAACCTCCCCTCTCCACCCAACCTCCCCACTCCATCCAACCTCCCCACTCCACCCAACCTCCCCACTTCACCCAACCTCCCCACTTCACCCAACCTCCCCACTCCAACCAACCTCCCCACTCCACCCAACCTCCCCACTCCACCCAACCTCCCCACTCCACCCAACCTCCCCACTTCACCCAACCTCCCCATTCCACTATACCTCCCCACTTCACCCAACCTCCCCACTCCACCCAACCTCCCCACTCCATCCAACCTCCGCACTCCACCTAACCTCCCCACTTCACCCAACCTCCCCACTCCACCCAACCTCCGCACTCCACCCAAACTCCGCACTCCACCAAACTTCCGCACTCCACGCAACCTCCCCACTCCAACCAACCTCCCCACTCCACCCAACCTCCCCACTCCACCCAACCTCCCCACTTCACCCAACCTCCCCACTCCACCCAACCTCCCCACTCCATCCAACCTCCGCACTCCACCTAACCTCCCCACTTCACCCAACTTCCCCACTTCACCCAACCTCCCTACTTCACCCAACCTCCCCACTTCACCCAACCTCCCCACTTCACCCAACCTCCCCACTCCACCCAACCTCCCCAAATCACCCATCCTCCCCACTCCACCCAACCTCCCCACTCCACCCAACCTCCCCACTCCACCCAACCTCCCCACTCCACCCAACCTCCGCACTTCACCCAACCTCCCCACTCCACCCAACCTCCCTACTTCACCCAACCTCCGCACTCCATCCAACCTCCGCACTCCACCCAATCTCCGCACTCCACCTAACCTCCCCACTTCACCCAACCTCCGCACTCCATCCAACCTCCGCACTCCACCCAACCTCCGCACTCCACCCAACCTCCCCACTTCACCCAACTTCCGCACTACACCCAACCTCCGCATTCCACCCAAACTCCGCACTCCACCCAACCTCCGCACTTCACCCAACCTCCCCACTCCACCCAACCTCCCTACTTCACCCAACCTCCGCACTCCATCCAACCTCCGCACTCCACCCAATCTCCGCACTCCACCTAACCTCCCTACTTCACCCAACCTCCGCACTCCATCCAACCTCCGCACTCCACCCAACCTCCGCACTTCACCCAACCTCCCCACTCCACCCAACCTCCCCAAATCACCCATCCTCCCCACTCCACCCAACCTCCCCACTCCACCCAACCTCCCCACTCCACCCAACCTCCCCACTCCACCCAACCTCCGCACTTCACCCAACCTCCCCACTCCACCCAACCTCCCTACTTCACCCAACCTCCGCACTCCATCCAACCTCCGCACTCCACCCAATCTCCGCACTCCACCTAACCTCCCTACTTCACCCAACCTCCGCACTCCATCCAACCTCCGCACTCCACCCAACCTCCGCACTCCACCCAACCTCCCCACTCCACCCAACCTCCCCACTTCACCAAACCTCCCCACTTCACCCAACCTCCCCACTTCACCCAACCTCCCCACTCCACCCAACCTCCGCACTCCACCCAACTTCCGCACTCCACCCAACTTCCGCACTCCACCCAACCTCCGCACTCCACCCAAACTCCGCACTCCACCCAACCTCCGCACTCCACCCAAACTCCGCACTCCACCAAACTTCCGCACTCCACGCAACCTCCCCACTCCAACCAACCTCCCTACTCCACCCAACCTCCCCACTCCACCCAACCTCCGCACTCCACCCAACCTCCGCACTCCACCCAAACTCCGCACTCCACCAAACTTCCGCACTCCACGCAACCTCCCCTCTCCACCCAACCTCCCCACTTCACCCAACCTCCCCACTTCACCCAACCTCCCCACTCCTCCCAACCTCCGCACTCCACCCAACTTCCGCACTCCACCCAACCTCCCCACTCCAACCAACCTCCCCACTTCACCCAACCTCCCTACTTCACCCAACCTCCCCACTTCACCCAACCTCCCCACTTCACCCAACCTCCCCACTCCACCCAACCTCCCCAAATCACCCATCCTCCCCACTCCACCCAACCTCCCCACTCCACACAACCTCCCCACTCCACCGAACCTCAGCACTCCAACCAACTTCCGCACTCCACCCAACCTCCGCACTCCACCCAACCTCCCCACTTCACCCATACTCCCCACTCCACCCAACCTCCGCACTCCACCCAACCTTCGCACTCAACCCAACCTCCCCACTTCACCCAACCTCCCAACTCCACCCAACCTCCCCACTTCACCCAACCTCCGCACTCCATCCAACCTCCGCACTCCACCCAATCTCCGCACTCCACCTAACCTCCCCACTTCACCCAACCTCCCCACTTCACCCAACCTCCCTACTTCACCCAACCTCCCCACTTCACCCTACCTCCCCACTTCACCCAACCTCCCCACTCCACCCAACCTCCCCAAATCACCCATCCTCCCCACTCCACCCAACCTCCCCACTCCACCCAACCTCCCCACTCCACCGAACCTCCCCACTCCACCCAACCTCCCCACTTCACCAAACCTCCCCACTTCACCCAACCTCCCCACTTCACCGAACCTCCCCACTCCACCCAACCTCCCCACTCAACCCAACCTCCCCACTCCACCCAACCTCCCCACTTCACCCAACCTCCGCACTCCATCCAACCTCCGCACTCCACCCAATCTCCGCACTCCACCTAACCTCCCCACTTCACCCAACCTCCGCACTCCATCCAACCTCCGCACTCCACCCAACTTCCGCACTCCACCCAACCTCCGCACTCCACCCAACTTTCGCACTCCACCCAACTTCCGCACTCCACACAACCTCCGCATCTCCACCCAAACTCCTCACTCCACCAAACTTCCGCACTCCACCCAACCTCCCCACTCCACCCAACCTCCCCAAATCACCCAACCTCCCCACTCCAACCAACCTCCCCACTCCACCCAACCTCCCCACTCCACCCAACCTCCCCACTTATCCCAACCTCCCCACTTCACCCAACCTCCCCACTCCACCCAACCTCCTCACTCCACCCAACCTCCCCACTTCACCCTACCTCCCCACTTCACCCAACCTCCCCACTCCACCCAACCTCCCCAAATCACCCAACCTCCCCACTCCACCCAACCTCCCCAAATCACCAAACCTCCCCACTCCATCCAACCACCCCACTCCACCCAACCTCCCCACTCCACCCAACCTCCCCACTCCACCCAACCTCCCCACTTCTCCCAACCTCCCCACTTCACCCAACCTCCCCACTCCACCCAACCTCCTCACTCCACCCAACCTCCGCACTCCACCCAACTTCCGCACTCCACCCAAATTCCGCACTCCACCCAACCTCCGCACCCCACCCAAACTCCGCACTCCACCCAACCTCCGCACTCCACCCAAACTCCGCACTCCACCAAACTTCCGCACTCCACGCAACCTCCCCCTCCAACCAACCTCCCCACTCCACCCAACCTCCCCACTCCACCCAACCTCCCCAAATCACCCAACCTCCCCACTCCACCCAACCTCCCCAAATCACCAAACCTACCCACTCCATCCAACCTCCCCACTCCACCCAACCTCCCCACTCCACCCAACCTCCCCACTCCACCCAACCTCCCCACTTCTCCCAACCTCCCCTCTTCACCCAACCTCCCCACTCCACCCAACCTCCTCACTCCACCCAACCTCCCCACTTCACCCTACCTCCTCACTTCTCCCAACCTCCCCACTACACCCAACCTCCGCACTCCACCCAACCTTCGCACTCAACCCAACCTCCCCACTTCACCCAACCTCCCCACTCCTCCCAACCTCCGCACTCCACCCAACTTCCGCACTCCACCCAACTTCCGCACTCCACCCAACCTCCCCACTCCAACCAACCTCCCCACTCCACCCAACCTCCCCACTTCACCCAACCTCCCCACTTCACCCAACCTCCCCACTCCTCCCAACCTCCGCACTCCACCCAACTTCCGCACTCCACCCAACTTCCGCACTCCACCCAACCTCCCCACTCCAACCAACCTCCCCACTCCACCCAACCTCCCCACTCCACCCAACCTCCCCACTCCACCCAACCTCCCCACTTCACCCAACCTCCCCATTCCACTATACCTCCCCACTTCACCCAACCTCCCCACTCCACCCAACCTCCCCACTCCATCCAACCTCCGCACTCCACCTAACCTCCCCACTTCACCCAACCTCCCCACTTCACCCAACCTCCCTACTTCACCCAACCTCCCCACTTCACCCAACCTCCCCACTTCACCCAACCTCCCCACTCCACCCAACCTCCCCAAATCACCCATCCTCCCCACTCCATCCAACCTCCCCACTCCACACAACCTCCCCACTCCACCGAACCTCAGCACTCCAACCAACTTCCGCACTCCACCCAACCTCCGCACTCCACCCAACCTCCCCACTTCACCCATACTCCCCACTCCACCCAACCTCCGCACTCCACCCAACCTTCGCACTCAACCCAACCTCCCCACTTCACCCAACCTCCCAACTCCACCCAACCTCCCCACTTCACCCAACCTCCGCACTCCATCCAACCTCCGCACTCCACCCAATCTCCGCACTCCACCTAACCTCCCCACTTCACCCAACCTCCCCACTTCACCCAACCTCCCTACTTCACCCAACCTCCCCACTTCACCCTACCTCCCCACTTCATCCAACCTCCCCACTCCACCCAACCTCCCCAAATCACCCATCCTCCCCACTCCACCCAACCTCCCCACTCCACCCAACCTCCCCACTCCACCGAACCTCCCCACTCCACCCAACCTCCCCACTTCACCAAACCTCCCCACTTCACCCAACCTCCCCACTTCACCGAACCTCCCCACTCCACCCAACCTCCCCACTCCACCCAACCTCCCCACTCAACCCAACCTCCCCACTCCACCCAACCTCCCCACTTCACCCAACCTCCGCACTCCATCCAACCTCCGCACTCCACCCAATCTCCGCACTCCACCTAACCTCCCCACTTCACCCAACCTCCGCACTCCATCCAACCTCCGCACTCCACCCAACTTCCGCACTCCACCCAACCTCCGCACTCCACCCAACTTTCGCACTCCACCCAACTTCCGCACTCCACACAACCTCCGCACTCCACCCAAACTCCTCACTCCACCAAACTTCCGCACTCCACCCAACCTCCCCACTCCACCCAACCTCCCCAAATCACCCAACCTCCCCACTCCAACCAACCTCCCCACTCCACCCAACCTCCCCACTCCACCCAACCTCCCCACTTATCCCAACCTCCCCACTTCACCCAACCTCCCCACTCCACCCAACCTCCTCACTCCACCCAACCTCCCCACTTCACCCTACCTCCCCACTTCACCCAACCTCCCCACTCCACCCAACCTCCCCAAATCACCCAACCTCCCCACTCCACCCAACCTCCCCAAATCACCAAACCTCCCCACTCCATCCAACCACCCCACTCCACCCAACCTCCCCACTCCACCCAACCTCCCCACTCCACCCAACCTCCCCACTTCTCCCAACCTCCCCACTTCACCCAACCTCCCCACTCCACCCAACCTCCTCACTCCACCCAACCTCCGCACTCCACCCAACTTCCGCACTCCACCCAAATTCCGCACTCCACCCAACCTCCGCACCCCACCCAAACTCCGCACTCCACCCAACCTCCGCACTCCACCCAAACTCCGCACTCCACCAAACTTCCGCACTCCACGCAACCTCCCCACTCCAACCAACCTCCCCACTCCACCCAACCTCCCCACTCCACCCAACCTCCCCAAATCACCCAACCTCCCCACTCCACCCAACCTCCCCAAATCACCAAACCTCCCCACTCCATCCAACCTCCCCACTCCACCCAACCTCCCCACTCCACCCAACCTCCCCACTCCACCCAACCTCCCCACTTCTCCCAACCTCCCCACTTCACCCAACCTCCCCACTCCACCCAACCTCCTCACTCCACCCAACCTCCCCACTTCACCCTACCTCCTCACTTCTCCCAACCTCCCCACTACACCCAACCTCCGCACTCCACCCAACCTTCGCACTCAACCCAACCTCCCCACTTCACCCAACCTCCGCACTCCATCCAACCTCCGCACTCTACCCAACCTCCGCACTCCACCCAACCTCCGCACTCCACCCAATCTCCGCACTCCACCTAACCTCCCCACTTCACCCAACCTCCCCACTCCACCCAACCTCCCCACTCCATCCAACCTCCCCACTCCACCCAACCTCCCCACTTCACCCAACCTCCCCACTCCACCCAACCTCCCCAAATCACCCATCCTCCCCACTCCACCCAACCTCCCCACTCCACCCAACCTCCCCACTTCACCCAACCTCCGCACTACACCCAACCTCCGCATTCCACCCAAACTCCGCACTCCACCCAACCTCCGCACTCCACCCAACCTCCGCACTCCACCCAACTTCCGCACTTCACCCAACCTCCGCACTCCATCCAACCTCCGCACTCTACCCAACCTCCGCACTCCACCCAACCTCCGCACTCCACCCAATCTCCGCACTCCACCTAACCTCCCCACTTCACCCAACCTCCCCACTCCACCCAACCTCCCCACTCCATCCAACCTCCCCACTCCACCCAACCTCCCCACTTCACCCAACCTCCCCACTCCACCCAACCTCCCCAAATCACCCATCCTCCCCACTCCACCCAACCTCCCCACTCCACCCAACCTCCCCACTTCACCCAACCTCCGCACTACACCCAACCTCCGCATTCCACCCAAACTCCGCACTCCACCCAACCTCCGCACTCCACCCAACCTCCGCACTCCACCCAACTTCCGCACTCCACCCAACTTCCGCACTCCACCCAACCTCCGCACTCTACCCAACCTCCCAACTCCACCCAACCTCCCCACTTCTCCCAACCTCCCCACTTCACCCAACCTCCCCACTCCACCCAACCTCCTCACTCCACCCAACCTCCCCACTTCACCCTACCTCCCCACTTCACCCAACCTCCCCACTGCACCCAACCTCCCCAAATCACCAAACCTCCCCACTCCATCCAACCTCCCCACTCCACCCAACCTCCCCACTCCACCCAACCTCCCCACTCCACCCAACCTCCCCACTTCTCCCAACCTCCCCACTTCACCCAACCTCCCCACTCCACCCAACCTCCTCACTCCACCCAACCTCCCCACTTCACCCTACCTCTTCACTTCTCCCAACCTCCGCACTCCACCCAACCTTCGCACTCAACCCAACCTCCCCACTCCACCCAACCTCCCCACTTCACCCAACCTCCGCACTCCATCCAACCTCCGCACTCCACCCAATCTCCGCACTCCACCTAACCTCCCCACTTCACCCAACCTCCGCACTCCATCCAACCTCCGCACTCCACCCAACCTCCGCACTCCACCCAACCTCCGCACTCCACCCAACTTCCGCACTCCACCCAACTTCCGCACTCCACCCAACCTCCGCACTCTACCCAACCTCCCAACTCCACCCAACCTCCCCACTTCTCCCAACCTCCCCACTTCACCCAACCTCCCCACTCCACCCAACCTCCTCACTCCACCCAACCTCCCCACTTCACCCTACCTCCCCACTTCACCCAACCTCCCCACTGCACCCAACCTCCCCAAATCACCAAACCTCCCCACTCCATCCAACCTCCCCACTCCACCCAACCTCCCCACTCCACCCAACCTCCCCACTCCACCCAACCTCCCCACTTCTCCCAACCTCCCCACTTCACCCAACCTCCCCACTCCACCCAACCTCCTCACTCCACCCAACCTCCCCACTTCACCCTACCTCTTCACTTCTCCCAACGTCCCCACTACACCCAACCTCCGCACTCCACCCAACTTTCGCACTCAACCCAACCTCCCCACTTCCCCCAACCTCCCCACTGCACCCAACCTCCCCAAATCACCAAACCTCCCCACTCCATCCAACCTCCCCACTCCACCCAACCTCCCCACTCCACCCAACCTCCCCACTCCACCCAACCTCCCCACTTCTCCCAACCTCCCCACTTCACCCAACCTCCCCACTCCACCCAACCTCCTCACTCCACCCAACCTCCCCACTTCACCCTACCTCTTCACTTCTCCCAACCTCCCCACTACACCCAACCTCCGCACTCCACCCAACTTTCGCACTCAACCCAACCTCCCCACTTCATCCAACCTCCCAACTCCACCCAACCTTCGCACTCAACCCAATCTCCCCACTTCACCCAACCTCCGCACTCCATCCAACCTCCGCACTCTACCCAACCTCCGCACTCCACCCAACCTCCGCACTCCACCCAACCTCCGCACTCCACCAAACTTCCGCACTCCACGGAACCTCCCCGCTCCACCCAACCTCCCCACTCCATCCAACCTCCCCACTCCACCCAACCTCCCCACTTCACCCAACCTTCCATCTTCACCCAACCTCCCCACTCCTCCCAACCTCCGCACTCCACCCAACTTCCGCACTCCACCCAACTTCCGCACTCCACCCAACCTCCGCACTCCACCCAAACTCCGCACTCCACCAAACTTCCGCACTCCACGCAACCTCCCCACTCCAACCAACCTCCCCACTCCACCCAACCTCCCCACTTCACCCAACCTCCCCATTCCACTATGCCTCCCCACTTCACCCAACCTCCCCACTCCTCCCAACCTCCGCACTCCACCCAACTTCCGCACTTCACCCAACTTCCGCACTCCACCCAACCTCCCCACTCCAACCAACCTCCCCACTCTACCCAACCTCCCCACTCCACCCAACCTCCCCACTTCACCCAACCTCCCCACTTCACCCAACCTCCCCATTCCACTATACCTCCCCACTTCACCCAACCTCCCCACTCCACCCAACCTCCCCACTCCATCCAACCTCCGCACTCCACCCAACCTCCGCACTCCACCCAACCTCCGCACTCCATCCAACCTCCGCACTACACCCAACCTCCGCATTCCACCCAAACTCCGCACTCCACCCAACCTCCGCACTTCACCCAACCTCCCCACTCCACCCAACCTCCCTACTTCACCCAACCTCCGCACTCCATCCAACCTCCGCACTCCACCCAATCTCCGCACTCCACCTAACCTCCCCACTTCACCCAACCTCCGCACTCCATCCAACCTCCGCACTCCACCCAACCTCCGCACTCCACCCAACCTCCCCACTCCACCCAACCTCCCCACTTCACCCAACCTCCCCACTTCACCCAACCTCCCCACTCCACCCAACCTCCGCACTCCACACAACTTCCGCACTAGACCCAAATTCCGCACTCCACCCAACCTCCGCACTCCACCCAAACTCCGCACTCCACCCAACCTCCGCACTCCACCCAATCTCCGCACTCCACCTAACCTCCCCACTTCACCCAACCCCCGCACTCCATCCAACCTCCGCACTCCACCCAACCTCCGCACTCCACCCAACCTCCCCACTCCACCCAACCTCCCCACTTCACCCAACCTCCCCACTTCACCCAACCTCCCCACTCCACCCAACCTCCGCACTCCACACAACTTCCGCACTCCACCCAAATTCCGCACTCCACCCAACCTCCGCACTCCACCCAAACTCCCCACTCCACCCAACCTCCCCACTCCACCCAACCTCCCCAAATCACCAAACCTTCCCACTTCACCCAACCTCCCCACTTCACCCAACCTCCCCACTCCACCCAAACTCCGCACTCCACCAAACTTCCGCACTCCACCCAAACTCCGCACTCCACCAAACTTCCGCACTCCACGCAACCTCTCCTCTCCACCCAACCTCCCCACTCCATCCAACCTCCCCACTCCACCGAACCTCCCCACTTCACCCAACCTCCCCACTTCACCCAACCTCCCCACTCCTCCCAACCTCCGCACTCCACCCAACTTCCGCACTCCACCCAACTTCCGCACTCCACCCAACCTCCCCACTCCACCCAACCTCCCCACTCCACCCAACCTCCCCACTTCACCCAACCTCCCCACTTCTCCCAACCTCCCCACTTCACCCAACCTCCCCACTTCTCCCAACCTCCCCACTTCACCCAACCTCCCCACTCCACCAAACCTCCCCACTCCATCCAACCTCCCCACTCCACCCAACCTCCCAACTCCACCCAATCTCCCCACTTCACCCAACCTCCGCACTCCATCCAACCTCCGCACTCTACCAAACCTCCGCACTCCACCCAACCTCCGCACTCCACCAAACTTCCGCACTCCACGGAACCTCCCCACTCCACCCAACCTCCCCACTCCATCCAACCTCCCCACTCCACCCAACCTCCCCACTCCACCCAACCTCCGCACTCCACCCAACTTCCGCACTCCACCCAACTTCCGCACTCCACCCAACCTCCCTACTCCACCCAACCTCCCCACTCCACCCAACCTCCGCACTCCACCCAACCTCCGCACTCCACGCAACCTCCCCACTCCAACCAACCTCCCTACTCCACCCAACCTCCCCACTCCACCCAACCTCCGCACTCCACCCAACCTCCGCACTCCACCCAAATTCCGCACTCCACCAAACTTCCGCACTCCACTCAAACTCCGCACTCCACCAAACTTCCGCACTCCACGCAACCTCCCCTCTCCACCCAACCTCCCCACTCCATCCAACCTCCCCACTCCACCGAACCTCCCCACTTCACCCAACCTCCCCACTTCACCCAACCTCCCCACTCCTCCCAACCTCCGCACTCCACCCAACTTCCGCACTCCACCCAACTTCCGCACTCCACCCAACCTCCCCACTCCAACCAACCTCCCCACTCCACCCAACCTCCCCACTCCACCCAACCTCCCCACTCCACCCAACCTCCCCACTTCACCCAACCTCCCCACTCCACCCAACCTCCCCACTTCACCCAACCTCCCCACTCCACCCAACCTCCTCACTCCACCCAACCTCCCCACTTCACCCTACCTCTTCACTTCTCCCAACCTCCCCACTACACCCTACCTCCGCACTCCACCCAACCTTCGCACTCAACCCAACCTCCCCACTTCACCCAACCTCCCAACTCCACCCAATCTCCCCACTTCACCCAACCTCCGCACTCCATCCAACCTCCGCACTCTACCAAACCTCCGCACTCCACCCAACCTCCGCACTCCACCCAACCTCCGCACTCCACCAAACTTCCGCACTCCACGGAACCTCCCCACTCCACCCAACCTCCCCACTCCATCCAACCTCCCCACTCCACCCAACCTCCCCACTCCACCCAACCTCCGCACTCCACCCAACTTCCGCACTCCACCCAACTTCCGCACTCCACCCAACCTCCGCACTCCACCCAAACTCCGCACTCCACCCAACTTCCGCACTCCACCCAACTTCCGCACTCCACCCAACCTCCCCACTCCACCCAACCTCCCCACTCCACCCAACCTCCCCACTTCACCCAACCTCCCCACTTCTCCCAACCTCCCCACTTCACCCAACCTCCCCACTTCTCCCAACCTCCCCACTTCACCCAACCTCCCCACTCCACCAAACCTCCCCACTCCATCCAACCTCCCCACTCCACCCAACCTCCCCACTTCACCCAACCTTCCCTCTTCACCCAACCTCCCCACTCCTCCCAACCTCCGCACTCCACCCAACCTCCGCACTCCACGCAACCTCCCCACTCCAACCAACCTCCCTACTCCACCCAACTTCCCACTCCACCCAACCTCCGCACTCCACCCAACCTCCGCACTCCACCCAAACTCCGCACTCCACCAAACTTCCGCACTCCACTCAAACTCCGCACTCCACCAAACTTCCGCACTCCACGCAACCTCCCCTCTCCACCCAACCTCCCCACTCCATCCAACCTCCCCACTCCACCCAACCTTCCCTCTTCACCCAACCTCCCCACTCCTCCCAACCTCCGCACTCCACCCAACCTCCGCACTCCACGCAACCTCCCCACTCCAACCAACCTCCCTACTCCACCCAACCTCCCCACTCCACCCAACCTCCGCACTCCACCCAACCTCCGCACTCCACCCAAACTCCGCACTCCACCAAACTTCCGCACTCCACTCAAACTCCGCACTCCACCAAACTTCCGCACTCCACGCAACCTCCCCTCTCCACCCAACCTCCCCACTCCATCCAACCTCCCCACTCCACCGAACCTCCCCACTTCACCCAACCTCCCCACTTCACCCAACCTCCCCACTCCTCCCAACCTCCGCACTCCACCCAACTTCCGCACTCCACCCAACTTCCGCACTCCACCCAACCTCCCCACTCCAACCAACCTCCCCACTCCACCCAACCTCCCCACTCCACCCAACCTCCCCACTCCACCCAACCTCCCCACTTCACCCAACCTCCCCACTCCACCCAACCTCCCCACTTCACCCAACCTCCCCACTCCACCCAACCTCCTCACTCCACCCAACCTCCCCACTTCACCCTACCTCTTCACTTCTCCCAACCTCCCCACTACACCCTACCTCCGCACTCCACCCAACCTTCGCACTCAACCCAACCTCCCCACTTCACCCAACCTCCCAACTCCACCCAATCTCCCCACTTCACCCAACCTCCGCACTCCATCCAACCTCCGCACTCTACCAAACCTCCGCACTCCACCCAACCTCCGCACTCCACCCAACCTCCGCACTCCACCAAACTTCCGCACTCCACGGAACCTCCCCACTCCACCCAACCTCCCCACTCCATCCAACCTCCCCACTCCACCCAACCTCCCCACTCCACCCAACCTCCGCACTCCACCCAAACTCCGCACTCCACCCAACTTCCGCACTCCACCCAACTTCCGCACTCCACCCAACTTCCGCACTCCACCCAACCTCCCCACTCCACCCAACCTCCCCACTCCACCCAACCTCCCCACTTCACCCAACCTCCCCACTTCTCCCAACCTCCCCACTTCACCCAACCTCCCCACTTCTCCCAACCTCCCCACTTCACCCAACCTCCCCACTCCACCCAACCTCCTCACTCCACCCAACCTCCCCACTACACCCTACCTCCGCACTCCACCCAACCTTCGCACTCAACCCAACCTCCCCACTTCACCCAACCTCCCAACTCCACCCAATCTCCCCACGTCACCCAACCTCCGCACTCCATCCAACCTCCGCACTCTACCAAACCTCCGCACTCCACCCAACCTCCGCACTCCACCCAACCTCCGCACTCCACCAAACCTCCCCACTCCACGGAACCTCCCCACTCCACCAAACCTCCCCACTCCATCCAACCTCCCCACTCCACCCAAACTCCCCACTTCACCCAACCTTCCCTCTTCACCCAACCTCCCCACTCCTCCCAACCTCCGCACTCCACCCAACCTCCGCACTCCACGCAACCTCCCCACTCCATCCAACCTCCCTACTCCACCCAACCTCCCCACTCCACCCAACCTCCGCACTCCACCCAACCTCCGCACTCCACCCAAACTCCGCACTCCACCAAACTTCCGCACTCCACTCAAACTCCGCACTCCACCAAACTTCCGCACTCCACGCAACCTCCCCTCTCCACCCAACCTCCCCACTCCATCCAACCTCCCCACTCCACCGAACCTCCCCACTTCACCCAACCTCCCCACTTCACCCAACCTCCCCACTCCTCCCAACCTCCGCACTCCACCCAACTTCCGCACTCCACCCAACTTCCGCACTCCACCCAACCTCCCCACTCCAACCAACCTCCCCACTCCACCCAACCTCCCCACTCCACCCAACCTCCTCACTCCACCCAACCTCCCCACTTCACCCTACCTCTTCACTTCTCCCAACCTCCCACTACACCCTACCTCCGCACTCCACCCAACCTTCGCACTCAACCCAACCTCCCCACTTCACCCAACCTCCCAACTCCACCCAATCTCCCCACTTCACCCAACCTCCGCAATCCATCCAACCTCCGCACTCTACCAAACCTCCGCACTCCACCCAACCTCCGCACTCCACCCAACCTCCGCACTCCACCAAACTTCCGAACTCCACGGAACCTCCCCACTCCACCCAACCTCCCCACTCCATCCAACCTCCCCACTCCACCCAACCTCCCCACTTCACCCAAACCTTCCCTCTTCACCCAACCTCCCCACTCCTCCCAACCTCCGCACTCCACCCGACTTCCGCACTCCACCCAACTTCCGCACTCCACCCAACCTCCGCACTCCACCCAAACTCCGCACTCCACCAAACTTCCGCACTCCACGCAACCTCCCCACTCCAACCAACCTCCCCACTCCACCCAACCTCCCCACTCCACCCAACCTCCCCACTTCACCCAACCTCCCCATTCCACTATACCTCCCCACTTCACCCAACCTCCGCACTCCACCCAACTTCCCCATTCCACCCAACCTCCGCACTCCACCCAACCTTCGCACTCAACCCAACCTCCCCACTCCACCCAACCTCCCCACTTCACCCAACCTCCGCACTCCATCCAACCTCCGCACTCCACCCAATCTCCGCACTCCACCTAACCTCCCCACTTCACCCAACCTCCGCACTCCATCCAACCTCCGCACTCCACCCAACCTCCGCACTCCACCCAACCTCCGCACTCCACCCAACTTCCGCACTCCACCCAACTTCCGCACTCCACCCAACCTCCGCACTCTACCCAACCTCCCAACTCCACCCAACCTCCCCACTTCTCCCAACCTCCCCACTTCACCCAACCTCCCCACTCCACCCAACCTCCTCACTCCACCCAACCTCCCCACTTCACCCTACCTCCCCACTTCACCCAACCTCCCCACTGCACCCAACCTCCCCAAATCACCAAACCTCCCCACTCCATCCAACCTCCCCACTCCACCCAACCTCCCCACTCCACCCAACCTCCCCACTCCACCCAACCTCCCCACTTCTCCCAACCTCCCCACTTCACCCAACCTCCCCACTCCACCCAACCTCCTCACTCCACCCAACCTCCCCACTTCACCCTACCTCTTCACTTCTCCCAACCTCCCCACTACACCCAACCTCCGCACTCCACCCAACTTTCGCACTCAACCCAACCTCCCCACTTCACCCAACCTCCCAACTCCACCCAACCTTCGCACTCAACCCAATCTCCCCACTTCACCCAACCTCCGCACTCCATCCAACCTCCGCACTCTACCCAACCTCCGCACTCCACCCAACCTCCGCACTCCACCCAACCTCCGCACTCCACCAAACTTCCGCACTCCACGGAACCTCCCCGCTCCACCCAACCTCCCCACTCCATCCAACCTCCCCACTCCACCCAACCTCCCCACTTCACCCAACCTTCCATCTTCACCCAACCTCCCCACTCCTCCCAACCTCCGCACTCCACCCAACTTCCGCACTCCACCCAACTTCCGCACTCCACCCAACCTCCGCACTCCACCCAAACTCCGCACTCCACCAAACTTCCGCACTCCACGCAACCTCCCCACTCCAACCAACCTCCCCACTCCACCCAACCTCCCCACTCCACCCAACCTCCCCACTCCACCCAACCTCCCCACTTCACCCAACCTCCCCATTCCACTATACCTCCCCACTTCACCCAACCTCCCCACTCCTCCCAACCTCCGCACTCCACCCAACTTCCGCACTTCACCCAACTTCCGCACTCCACCCAACCTCCCCACTCCAACCAACCTCCCCACTCTACCCAACCTCCCCACTCCACCCAACCTCCCCACTTCACCCAACCTCCCCACTTCACCCAACCTCCCCATTCCACTATACCTCCCCACTTCACCCAACCTCCCCACTCCACCCAACCTCCCCACTCCATCCAACCTCCGCACTCCACCCAACCTCCGCACTCCATCCAACCTCCGCACTCCATCCAACCTCCGCACTACACCCAACCTCCGCACTCCACCCAAACTCCGCACTCCACCCAACCTCCGCACTTCACCCAACCTCCCCACTCCACCCAACCTCCCTACTTCACCCAACCTCCGCACTCCATCCAACCTCCGCACTCCACCCAATCTCCGCACTCCACCTAACCTCCCCACTTCACCCAACCTCCGCACTCCATCCAACCTCCGCACTCCACCCAACCTCCGCACTCCACCCAACCTCCCCACTCCACCCAACCTCCCCACTTCACCCAACCTCCCCACTTCACCCAACCTCCCCACTCCACCCAACCTCCGCACTCCACACAACTTCCGCACTCCACCCAAATTCCGCACTCCACCCAACCTCCGCACTCCACCCAAACTCCGCACTCCACCCAACCTCCGCACTCCACCCAATCTCCGCACTCCACCTAACCTCCCCACTTCACCCAACCCCCGCACTCCATCCAACCTCCGCACTCCACCCAACCTCCGCACTCCACCCAACCTCCCCACTCCACCCAACCTCCCCACTTCACCCAACCTCCCCACTTCACCCAACCTCCCCACTCCACCCAACCTCCGCACTCCACACAACTTCCGCACTCCACCCAAATTCCGCACTCCACCCAACCTCCGCACTCCACCCAAACTCCCCACTCCACCCAACCTCCCCACTCCACCCAACCTCCCCAAATCACCAAACCTTCCCACTTCACCCAACCTCCCCACTTCACCCAACCTCCCCACTCCACCCAAACTCCGCACTCCACCAAACTTCCGCACTCCACGCAACCTCCCCACTCCAACCAACCTCCCTACTCCACCCAACCTCCCCACTCCACCCAACCTCCGCACTCCCCCCAACCTCCGCACTCCACCCAAACTCCGCACTCCACCAAACTTCCGCACTCCACGCAACCTCTCCTCTCCACCCAACCTCCCCACTCCATCCAACCTCCCCACTCCACCGAACCTCCCCACTTCACCCAACCTCCCCACTTCACCCAACCTCCCCACTCCTCCCAACCTCCGCACTCCACCCAACTTCCGCACTCCACCCAACTTCCGCACTCCACCCAACCTCCCCACTCCACCCAACCTCCCCACTCCACCCAACCTCCCCACTTCACCCAACCTCCCCACTTCTCCCAACCTCCCCACTTCACCCAACCTCCCCACTTCTCCCAACCTCCCCACTTCACCCAACCTCCCCACTCCACCAAACCTCCCCACTCCATCCAACCTCCCCACTCCACCCAACCTCCCCACTTCACCCAACCTTCCCTCTTCACCCAACCTCCCCACTCCTCCCAACCTCCGCACTCCACCCAACCTCCGCACTCCACGCAACCTCCCCACTCCAACCAACCTCCCTACTCCACCCAACCTCCCCACTCCACCCAACCTCCGCACTCCACCCAACCTCCGCACTCCACCCAAACTCCGCACTCCACCAAACTTCCGCACTCCACTCAAACTCCGCACTCCACCAAACTTCCGCACTCCACGCAACCTCCCCTCTCCACCCAACCTCCCCACTCCATCCAACCTCCCCACTCCACCGAACCTCCCCACTTCACCCAACCTCCCCACTTCACCCAACCTCCCCACTCCTCCCAACCTCCGCACTCCACCCAACTTCCGCACTCCACCCAACTTCCGCACTCCACCCAACCTCCCCACTCCAACCAACCTCCCCACTTCACCCAACCTCCCCACTCCACCCAACCTCCCCACTTCACCCAACCTCCCCACTCCACCCAACCTCCTCACTCCACCCAACCTCCCCACTTCACCCTACCTCTTCACTTCTCCCAACCTCCCCACTACACCCTACCTCCGCACTCCACCCAACCTTCGCACTCAACCCAACCTCCCCACTTCACCCAACCTCCCAACTCCACCCAATCTCCCCACTTCACCCAACCTCCGCACTCCATCCAACCTCCGCACTCTACCAAACCTCCGCACTCCACCCAACCTCCGCACTCCACCCAACCTCCGCACTCCACCAAACTTCCGCACTCCACGGAACCTCCCCACTCCACCCAACCTCCCCACTCCATCCAACCTCCCCACTCCACCCAACCTCCCCACTCCACCCAACCTCCGCACTCCACCCAACTTCCGCACTCCACCCAACTTCCGCACTCCACCCAACCTCCGCACTCCACCCAAACTCCGCACTCCACCCAACTTCCGCACTCCACCCAACTTCCGCACTCCACCCAACTTCCGCACTCCACCCAACCTCCCCACTCCACCCAACCTCCCCACTCCACCCAACCTCCCCACTTCACCCAACCTCCCCACTTCTCCCAACCTCCCCACTTCACCCAACCTCCCCACTTCTCCCAACCTCCCCACTTCACCCAACCTCCCCACTCCACCCAACCTCCTCACTCCACCCAACCTCCCCACTACACCCTACCTCCGCACTCCACCCAACCTTCGCACTCAACCCAACCTCCCCACTTCACCCAACCTCCCAACTCCACCCAATCTCCCCACGTCACCCAACCTCCGCACTCCATCCAACCTCCGCACTCTACCAAACCTCCGCACTCCACCCAACCTCCGCACTCCACCCAACCTCCGCACTCCACCAAACCTCCCCACTCCACGGAACCTCCCCACTCCACCAAACCTCCCCACTCCATCCAACCTCCCCACTCCACCCAAACTCCCCACTTCACCCAACCTTCCCTCTTCACCCAACCTCCCCACTCCTCCCAACCTCCGCACTCCACCCAACCTCCGCACTCCACGCAACCTCCCCACTCCATCCAACCTCCCTACTCCACCCAACCTCCCCACTCCACCCAACCTCCGCACTCCACCCAACCTCCGCACTCCACCCAAACTCCGCACTCCACCAAACTTCCGCACTCCACTCAAACTCCGCACTCCACCAAACTTCCGCACTCCACGCAACCTCCCCTCTCCACCCAACCTCCCCACTCCATCCAACCTCCCCACTCCACCGAACCTCCCCACTTCACCCAACCTCCCCACTTCACCCAACCTCCCCACTCCTCCCAACCTCCGCACTCCACCCAACTTCCGCACTCCACCCAACTTCCGCACTCCACCCAACCTCCCCACTCCAACCAACCTCCCCACTCCACCCAACCTCCCCACTCCACCCAACCTCCTCACTCCACCCAACCTCCCCACTTCACCCTACCTCTTCACTTCTCCCAACCTCCCCACTACACCCTACCTCCGCACTCCACCCAACCTTCGCACTCAACCCAACCTCCCCACTTCACCCAACCTCCCAACTCCACCCAATCTCCCCACTTCACCCAACCTCCGCAATCCATCCAACCTCCGCACTCTACCAAACCTCCGCACTCCACCCAACCTCCGCACTCCACCCAACCTCCGCACTCCACCAAACTTCCGAACTCCACGGAACCTCCCCACTCCACCCAACCTCCCCACTCCATCCAACCTCCCCACTCCACCCAACCTCCCCACTTCACCCAACCTTCCCTCTTCACCCAACCTCCCCACTCCTCCCAACCTCCGCACTCCACCCAACTTCCGCACTCCACCCAACTTCCGCACTCCACCCAACCTCCGCACTCCACCCAAACTCCGCACTCCACCAAACTTCCGCACTCCACGCAACCTCCCCACTCCAACCAACCTCCCCACTCCACCCAACCTCCCCACTCCACCCAACCTCCCCACTTCACCCAACCTCCCCATTCCACTATACCTCCCCACTTCACCCAACCTCCCCACTCCACCCAACCTCCCCTCTCCATCCAACCTCCGCACTCCACCTAACCTCCCCACTTCACCCAACCTCCCCACTTCACCCAACCTCCCTACTTCACCCAACCTCCCCACTTCACCCAACCTCCCCACTTCACCCAACCTCCCCACTCCACCCAACCTCCCCAAATCACCCATCCTCCCCACTCCACCCAACCTCCCCACTCCACACAACCTCCCCACTCCACCGAACCTCAGCACTCCAACCAACTTCCGCACTCCACCCAACCTCCGCACTCCACCCAACCTCCCCACTTCACCCAAACTCCCCACTCCACCCAACCTCCGCACTCCACCCAACCTTCGCACTCAACCCAACCTCCCCACTTCACCCAACCTCCCAACTCCACCCAACCTCCCCACTTCACCCAACCTCCGCACTCCATCCAACCTCCGCACTCCACCCAATCTCCGCACTCCACCTAACCTCCCCACTTCACCCAACCTCCCCACTTCACCCAACCTCCCTACTTCACCCAACCTCCCCACTTCACCCTACCTCCCCACTTCACCCAACCTCCCCACTCCACCCAACCTCCCCAAATCACCCATCCTCCCCACTCCACCCAACCTCCCCACTCCACCCAACCTCCCCACTCCACCGAACCTCCCCACTCCACCCAACCTCCCCACTTCACCCAACCTCCCCACTTCACCGAACCTCCCCACTCCACCCAACCTCCCCACTCAACCCAACCTCCCCACCCCACCCAACCTCCCCACTTCACCCAACCTCCGCACTCCATCCAACCTCCGCACTCCACCCAATCTCCGCACTCCACCTAACCTCCCCACTTCACCCAACCTCCGCACTCCATCCAACCTCCGCACTCCACCCAACTTCCGCACTCCACCCAACCTCCGCACTCCACCCAACTTTCGCACTCCACCCAACTTCCGCACTCCACCCAACCTCCGCACTCCACCCAAACTCCTCACTCCACCAAACTTCCGCACTCCACCCAACCTCCCCACTCCACCCAACCTCCCCAAATCACCCAACCTCCCCACTCCAACCAACCTCCCCACTCCACCCAACCTCCCCACTCCACCCAACCTCCCCACTTCTCCCAACCTCCCCACTTCACCCAACCTCCCCACTCCACCCAACCTCCTCACTCCACCCAACCTCCCCACCATACCCTACCTCCCCACTTCACCCAACCTCCCCACTCCACCCAACCTCCCCAAATCACCCAACCTCCCCACTTCACCCAACCTCCCCAAATCACCAAACCTCCCCACTCCATCCAACCACCCCACTCCACCCAACCTCCCCACTCCACCCAACCTCCCCACTCCACCCAACCTCCCCACTTCTCCCAACCTCCCCACTTCACCCAACCTCCCCACTCCACCCAACCTCCTCACTCCACCCAACCTCCGCACTCCACCCAACTTCCGCACTCCACCCAAATTCCGCACTCCACCCAACCTCCGCACCCCACCCAAACTCCGCACTCCACCCAACCTCCGCACTCCACCCAAACTCCGCACTCCACCAAACTTCCGCACTCCACGCAACCTCCCCACTCCAACCAACCTCCCCACTCCACCCAACCTCCCCACTCCACCCAACCTCCCCAAATCACCAAACCTCCCCACTTCACCCAACCTCCCCACTTCACCCAACCTCCCCACTCCACCCAACCTCCGGACTCCACCCAACCTCCGCACTCCACCCAAACTCCGCACTCCACCAAACTTCCGCACTCCACGCAACCTCCCCACTCCAACCAACCTCCCCACTCCACCCAACCTCCCCACTCCACCCAACCTCCCCACTTCACCCAACCTCCCCACTCCACCCAACCTCCCCACTCCATCCAACCTCCGCACTCCACCTAACCTCCCCACTTCTCCCAACCTCCCCACTTCACCCAACCTCCCCACTCCACCCAACCTCCTCACTCCACCCAACCTCCGCACTCCACCCAACTTCCGCACTCCACCCAAATTCCGCACTCCACCCAACCTCCGCACCCCACCCAAACTCCGCACTCCACCCAACCTCCGCCCTCCACCCAAACTCCGCACTCCACCAAACTTCCGCACTCCACGCAACCTCCCCACTCCAACCAACCTCCCCACTCCACCCAACCTCCCCACTCCACCCAACCTCCCCAAATCACCAAACCTCCCCACTTCACCCAACCTCCCCACTTCACCCAACCTCCCCACTCCACCCAACCTCCGGACTCCACCCAACTTCCGCACTCCACCCAACTTCCGCACTCCACCCAACCTCCGCACTCCATCCAACCTCCGCACTCTACCAAACCTCCGCACTCCACCCAACCTCCGCACTCCACCCAACCTCCGCACTCCACCAAACTTCCGCACTCCACGGAACCTCCCCACTCCACCCAACCTCCCCACTCCATCCAACCTCCCCACTCCACCCAACCTCCCCATTCCACTATACCTCCCCACTTCACCCAACCTCCCCACTCCACCCAACCTTCCCACTCCATCCAACCTCCGCACTCCACCTAACCTCCCCACTTCACCCAACCTCCCCACTTCACCCAACCTCCCTACTTCACCCAACCTCCCCACTTCACCCAACCTCCCCACTTCACCCAACCTCCCCACTCCACCCAACCTCCCCAAATCACCCATCCTCCCCACTCCACCCAACCTCCCCACTCCACACAACCTCCCCACTCCACCGAACCTCAGCACTCCAACCAACTTCCGCACTCCACCCAACCTCCGCACTCCACCCAACCTCCCCACTTCACCCAAACTCCCCACTCCACCCAACCTCCGCACTCCACCCAACCTTCGCACTCAACCCAACCTCCCCACTTCACCCAACCTCCCAACTCCACCCAACCTCCCCACTTCACCCAACCTCCGCACTCCATCCAACCTCCGCACTCCACCCAATCTCCGCACTCCACCTAACCTCCCCACTTCACCCAACCTCCCCACTTCACCCAACCTCCCTACTTCACCCAACCTCCCCACTTCACCCTACCTCCCCACTTCACCCAACCTCCCCACTCCACCCAACCTCCCCAAATCACCCATCCTCCCCACTCCACCCAACCTCCCCACTCCACCCAACCTCCCCACTCCACCGAACCTCCCCACTCCACCCAACCTCCCCACTTCACCAAACCTCCCCACTTCACCCAACCTCCCCACTTCACCGAACCTCCCCACTCCACCCAACCTCCCCACTCAACCCAACCTCCCCACTCCACCCAACCTCCCCACTTCACCCAACCTCCGCACTCCATCCAACCTCCGCACTCCACCCAATCTCCGCACTCCACCTAACCTCCCCACTTCACCCAACCTCCGCACTCCATCCAACCTCCGCACTCCACCCAACTTCCGCACTCCACCCAACCTCCGCACTCCACCCAACTTTCGCACTCCACCCAACTTCCGCACTCCACCCAACCTCCCCACTCCACCCAACCTCCCCAAATCACCCAACCTCCCCACTCCAACCAACCTCCCCACTCCACCCAACCTCCCCACTCCACCCAACCTCCCCACTTCTCCCAACCTCCCCACTTCACCCAACCTCCCCACTCCACCCAACCTCCTCACTCCACCCAACCTCCCCACCATACCCTACCTCCCCACTTCACCCAACCTCCCCACTCCACCCAACCTCCCCAAATCACCCAACCTCCCCACTTCACCCAACCTCCCCAAATCACCAAACCTCCCCACTCCATCCAACCACCCCACTCCACCCAACCTCCCCACTCCACCCAACCTCCCCACTCCACCCAACCTCCCCACTTCTCCCAACCTCCCCATTTCACCCAACCTCCCCACTCCACCCAACCTCCTCACTCCACCCAACCTCCGCACTCCACCCAAATTCCGCACTCCACCCAACCTCCGCACCCCACCCAAACTCCGCACTCCACCCAAACTCCGCACTCCACCAAACTTCCGCACTCCACGCAACCTCCCCACTCCAACCAACCTCCCCACTCCACCCAACCTCCCCACTCCACCCAACCTCCCCAAATCACCAAACCTCCCCACTTCACCCAACCTCCCCACTTCACCCAACCTCCCCACTCCACCCAACCTCCGGACTCCACCCAACTTCCGCACTCCACCCAACTTCCGCACTCCACCCAACCTCCGCACTCCATCCAACCTCCGCACTCTACCAAACCTCCGCACTCCACCCAACCTCCGCACTCCACCCAACCTCCGCACTCCACCAAACTTCCGCACTCCACGGAACCTCCCCACTCCACCCAACCTCCCCACTCCATCCAACCTCCCCACTCCACCCAACCTCCCCACTTCACCCAACCTTCCCTCTTCACCCAACCTCCCCACTCCTCCCAACCTCCGCACTCCACCCAACTTCCGCACTCCACCCAACTTCCGCACTCCACCCAACCTCCGCACTCCACCCAAACTCCGCACTCCACCAAACTTCCGCACTCCACGCAACCTACCCACTGCAACCAACCTCCCCACTCCACCCAACCTCCCCACTCCACCCAACCTCCCCACTTCACCCAACCTCCCCACTCCACCCAACCTCCCCACTCCATCCAACCTCCGCACTCCACCTAACCTCCCCACTTCTCCCAACCTCCCCACTTCACCCAACCTCCCCACTCCTCCCAACCTCCGCACTCCACCCAACTTCCGCACTCCACCCAACTTCCGCACTCCACCCAACCTCCCCACTCCAACCAACCTCCCCACTCCACCCAACCTCCCCACTCCACCCAACCTCCTCACTCCACCCAACCTCCCCACTTCACCCTACCTCTTCACTTCTCCCAACCTCCCCACTACACCCTACCTCCGCACTCCACCCAACCTTCGCACTCAACCCAACCTCCCCACTTCACCCAACCTCCCAACTCCACCCAATCTCCCCACTTCACCCAACCTCCGCAATCCATCCAACCTCCGCACTCTACCAAACCTCCGCACTCCACCCAACCTCCGCACTCCACCCAACCTCCGCACTCCACCAAACTTCCGAACTCCACGGAACCTCCCCACTCCACCCAACCTCCCCACTCCATCCAACCTCCCCACTCCACCCAACCTCCCCACTTCACCCAACCTTCCCTCTTCACCCAACCTCCCCACTCCTCCCAACCTCCGCACTCCACCCAACTTCCGCACTCCACCCAACTTCCGCACTCCACCCAACCTCCGCACTCCACCCAAACTCCGCACTCCACCAAACTTCCGCACTCCACGCAACCTCCCCACTCCAACCAACCTCCCCACTCCACCCAACCTCCCCACTCCACCCAACCTCCCCACTTCACCCAACCTCCCCATTCCACTATACCTCCCCACTTCACCCAACCTCCCCACTCCACCCAACCTCCCCACTCCATCCAACCTCCGCACTCCACCTAACCTCCCCACTTCACCCAACCTCCCCACTTCACCCAACCTCCCTACTTCACCCAACCTCCCCACTTCACCCAACCTCCCCACTTCACCCAACCTCCCCACTCCACCCAACCTCCCCAAATCACCCATCCTCCCCACTCCACCCAACCTCCCCACTCCACACAACCTCCCCACTCCACCGAACCTCAGCACTCCAACCAACTTCCGCACTCCACCCAACCTCCGCACTCCACCCAACCTCCCCACTTCACCCAAACTCCCCACTCCACCCAACCTCCGCACTCCACCCAACCTTCGCACTCAACCCAACCTCCCCACTTCACCCAACCTCCCAACTCCACCCAACCTCCCCACTTCACCCAACCTCCGCACTCCATCCAACCTCCGCACTCCACCCAATCTCCGCACTCCACCTAACCTCCCCACTTCACCCAACCTCCCCACTTCACCCAACCTCCCTACTTCACCCAACCTCCCCACTTCACCCTACCTCCCCACTTCACCCAACCTCCCCACTCCACCCAACCTCCCCAAATCACCCATCCTCCCCACTCCACCCAACCTCCCCACTCCACCCAACCTCCCCACTCCACCGAACCTCCCCACTCCACCCAACCTCCCCACTTCACCCAACCTCCCCACTTCACCGAACCTCCCCACTCCACCCAACCTCCCCACTCAACCCAACCTCCCCACCCCACCCAACCTCCCCACTTCACCCAACCTCCGCACTCCATCCAACCTCCGCACTCCACCCAATCTCCGCACTCCACCTAACCTCCCCACTTCACCCAACCTCCGCACTCCATCCAACCTCCGCACTCCACCCAACTTCCGCACTCCACCCAACCTCCGCACTCCACCCAACTTTCGCACTCCACCCAACTTCCGCACTCCACCCAACCTCCGCACTCCACCCAAACTCCTCACTCCACCAAACTTCCGCACTCCACCCAACCTCCCCACTCCACCCAACCTCCCCAAATCACCCAACCTCCCCACTCCAACCAACCTCCCCACTCCACCCAACCTCCCCACTCCACCCAACCTCCCCACTTCTCCCAACCTCCCCACTTCACCCAACCTCCCCACTCCACCCAACCTCCTCACTCCACCCAACCTCCCCACCATACCCTACCTCCCCACTTCACCCAACCTCCCCACTCCACCCAACCTCCCCAAATCACCCAACCTCCCCACTTCACCCAACCTCCCCAAATCACCAAACCTCCCCACTCCATCCAACCACCCCACTCCACCCAACCTCCCCACTCCACCCAACCTCCCCACTCCACCCAACCTCCCCACTTCTCCCAACCTCCCCACTTCACCCAACCTCCCCACTCCACCCAACCTCCTCACTCCACCCAACCTCCGCACTCCACCCAACTTCCGCACTCCACCCAAATTCCGCACTCCACCCAACCTCCGCACCCCACCCAAACTCCGCACTCCACCCAACCTCCGCACTCCACCCAAACTCCGCACTCCACCAAACTTCCGCACTCCACGCAACCTCCCCACTCCAACCAACCTCCCCACTCCACCCAACCTCCCCACTCCACCCAACCTCCCCAAATCACCAAACCTCCCCACTTCACCCAACCTCCCCACTTCACCCAACCTCCCCACTCCACCCAACCTCCGGACTCCACCCAACCTCCGCACTCCACCCAAACTCCGCACTCCACCAAACTTCCGCACTCCACGCAACCTCCCCACTCCAACCAACCTCCCCACTCCACCCAACCTCCCCACTCCACCCAACCTCCCCACTTCACCCAACCTCCCCACTCCACCCAACCTCCCCACTCCATCCAACCTCCGCACTCCACCTAACCTCCCCACTTCTCCCAACCTCCCCACTTCACCCAACCTCCCCACTCCACCCAACCTCCTCACTCCACCCAACCTCCGCACTCCACCCAACTTCCGCACTCCACCCAAATTCCGCACTCCACCCAACCTCCGCACCCCACCCAAACTCCGCACTCCACCCAACCTCCGCCCTCCACCCAAACTCCGCACTCCACCAAACTTCCGCACTCCACGCAACCTCCCCACTCCAACCAACCTCCCCACTCCACCCAACCTCCCCACTCCACCCAACCTCCCCAAATCACCAAACCTCCCCACTTCACCCAACCTCCCCACTTCACCCAACCTCCCCACTCCACCCAACCTCCGGACTCCACCCAACTTCCGCACTCCACCCAACTTCCGCACTCCACCCAACCTCCGCACTCCATCCAACCTCCGCACTCTACCAAACCTCCGCACTCCACCCAACCTCCGCACTCCACCCAACCTCCGCACTCCACCAAACTTCCGCACTCCACGGAACCTCCCCACTCCACCCAACCTCCCCACTCCATCCAACCTCCCCACTCCACCCAACCTCCCCATTCCACTATACCTCCCCACTTCACCCAACCTCCCCACTCCACCCAACCTTCCCACTCCATCCAACCTCCGCACTCCACCTAACCTCCCCACTTCACCCAACCTCCCCACTTCACCCAACCTCCCTACTTCACCCAACCTCCCCACTTCACCCAACCTCCCCACTTCACCCAACCTCCCCACTCCACCCAACCTCCCCAAATCACCCATCCTCCCCACTCCACCCAACCTCCCCACTCCACACAACCTCCCCACTCCACCGAACCTCAGCACTCCAACCAACTTCCGCACTCCACCCAACCTCCGCACTCCACCCAACCTCCCCACTTCACCCAAACTCCCCACTCCACCCAACCTCCGCACTCCACCCAACCTTCGCACTCAACCCAACCTCCCCACTTCACCCAACCTCCCAACTCCACCCAACCTCCCCACTTCACCCAACCTCCGCACTCCATCCAACCTCCGCACTCCACCCAATCTCCGCACTCCACCTAACCTCCCCACTTCACCCAACCTCCCCACTTCACCCAACCTCCCTACTTCACCCAACCTCCCCACTTCACCCTACCTCCCCACTTCACCCAACCTCCCCACTCCACCCAACCTCCCCAAATCACCCATCCTCCCCACTCCACCCAACCTCCCCACTCCACCCAACCTCCCCACTCCACCGAACCTCCCCACTCCACCCAACCTCCCCACTTCACCAAACCTCCCCACTTCACCCAACCTCCCCACTTCACCGAACCTCCCCACTCCACCCAACCTCCCCACTCAACCCAACCTCCCCACTCCACCCAACCTCCCCACTTCACCCAACCTCCGCACTCCATCCAACCTCCGCACTCCACCCAATCTCCGCACTCCACCTAACCTCCCCACTTCACCCAACCTCCGCACTCCATCCAACCTCCGCACTCCACCCAACTTCCGCACTCCACCCAACCTCCGCACTCCACCCAACTTTCGCACTCCACCCAACTTCCGCACTCCACCCAACCTCCCCACTCCACCCAACCTCCCCAAATCACCCAACCTCCCCACTCCAACCAACCTCCCCACTCCACCCAACCTCCCCACTCCACCCAACCTCCCCACTTCTCCCAACCTCCCCACTTCACCCAACCTCCCCACTCCACCCAACCTCCTCACTCCACCCAACCTCCCCACCATACCCTACCTCCCCACTTCACCCAACCTCCCCACTCCACCCAACCTCCCCAAATCACCCAACCTCCCCACTTCACCCAACCTCCCCAAATCACCAAACCTCCCCACTCCATCCAACCACCCCACTCCACCCAACCTCCCCACTCCACCCAACCTCCCCACTCCACCCAACCTCCCCACTTCTCCCAACCTCCCCATTTCACCCAACCTCCCCACTCCACCCAACCTCCTCACTCCACCCAACCTCCGCACTCCACCCAACTTCCGCACTCCACCCAAATTCCGCACTCCACCCAACCTCCGCACCCCACCCAAACTCCGCACTCCACCCAACCTCCGCACTCCACCCAAACTCCGCACTCCACCAAACTTCCGCACTCCACGCAACCTCCCCACTCCAACCAACCTCCCCACTCCACCCAACCTCCCCACTCCACCCAACCTCCCCAAATCACCAAACCTCCCCACTTCACCCAACCTCCCCACTTCACCCAACCTCCCCACTCCACCCAACCTCCGGACTCCACCCAACTTCCGCACTCCACCCAACTTCCGCACTCCACCCAACCTCCGCACTCCATCCAACCTCCGCACTCTACCAAACCTCCGCACTCCACCCAACCTCCGCACTCCACCCAACCTCCGCACTCCACCAAACTTCCGCACTCCACGGAACCTCCCCACTCCACCCAACCTCCCCACTCCATCCAACCTCCCCACTCCACCCAACCTCCCCACTTCACCCAACCTTCCCTCTTCACCCAACCTCCCCACTCCTCCCAACCTCCGCACTCCACCCAACTTCCGCACTCCACCCAACTTCCGCACTCCACCCAACCTCCGCACTCCACCCAAACTCCGCACTCCACCAAACTTCCGCACTCCACGCAACCTACCCACTGCAACCAACCTCCCCACTCCACCCAACCTCCCCACTCCACCCAACCTCCCCACTTCACCCAACCTCCCCACTCCACCCAACCTCCCCACTCCATCCAACCTCCGCACTCCACCTAACCTCCCCACTTCTCCCAACCTCCCCACTTCACCCAACCTCCCCACTCCACCCAACCTCCTCACTCCACCCAACCTCCGCACTCCACCCAACTTCCGCACTCCACCCAAATTCCGCACTCCACCCAACCTCCGCACCCCACCCAAACTCCGCACTCCACCCAACCTCCGCACTCCACCCAAACTCCGCACTCCACCAAACTTCCGCACTCCACGCAACCTCCCCACTCCAACCAACCTCCCCACTCCACCCAACCTCCCCACTCCACCCAACCTCCCCAAATCACCAAACCTCCCCACTTCACCCAACCTCCCCACTCCACCCAACCTCCCCAAATCACCCATCCTCCCCACTCCACCCAACCTCCCCACTCCACCCAACCTTCCCACTCCACCGAACCTCCCCACTCCACCCAACCTCCCCACTTCACCAAACCTCCCCACTTCACCCAACCTCCCCACTTCACCGAACCTCCCCACTCCACCCAACCTCCCCACTCAACCCAACCTCCCCACTCCACCCAACCTCCCCACTTCACCCAACCTCCGCACTCCATCCAACCTCCGCACTCCACCCAATCTCCGCACTCCACCTAACCTCCCCACTTCACCCAACCTCCGCACTCCATCCAACCTCCGCACTCCACCCAACTTCCGCACTCCACCCAACCTCCGCACTCCACCCAACTTTCGCACTCCACCCAACTTCCGCACTCCACCCAACCTCCCCACTCCACCCAACCTCCCCAAATCACCCAACCTCCCCACTCCAACCAACCTCCCCACTCCACCCAACCTCCCCACTCCACCCAACCTCCCCACTTCTCCCAACCTCCCCACTTCACCCAACCTCCCCACTCCACCCAACCTCCTCACTCCACCCAACCTCCCCACCATACCCTACCTCCCCACTTCACCCAACCTCCCCACTCCACCCAACCTCCCCAAATCACCCAACCTCCCCACTTCACCCAACCTCCCCAAATCACCAAACCTCCCCACTCCATCCAACCACCCCACTCCACCCAACCTCCCCACTCCACCCAACCTCCCCACTCCACCCAACCTCCCCACTTCTCCCAACCTCCCCATTTCACCCAACCTCCCCACTCCACCCAACCTCCTCACTCCACCCAACCTCCGCACTCCACCCAACTTCCGCACTCCACCCAAATTCCGCACTCCACCCAACCTCCGCACCCCACCCAAACTCCGCACTCCACCCAACCTCCGCACTCCACCCAAACTCCGCACTCCACCAAACTTCCGCACTCCACGCAACCTCCCCACTCCAACCAACCTCCCCACTCCACCCAACCTCCCCACTCCACCCAACCTCCCCAAATCACCAAACCTCCCCACTTCACCCAACCTCCCCACTTCACCCAACCTCCCCACTCCACCCAACCTCCGGACTCCACCCAACTTCCGCACTCCACCCAACTTCCGCACTCCACCCAACCTCCGCACTCCATCCAACCTCCGCACTCTACCAAACCTCCGCACTCCACCCAACCTCCGCACTCCACCCAACCTCCGCACTCCACCAAACTTCCGCACTCCACGGAACCTCCCCACTCCACCCAACCTCCCCACTCCATCCAACCTCCCCACTCCACCCAACCTCCCCACTTCACCCAACCTTCCCTCTTCACCCAACCTCCCCACTCCTCCCAACCTCCGCACTCCACCCAACTTCCGCACTCCACCCAACTTCCGCACTCCACCCAACCTCCGCACTCCACCCAAACTCCGCACTCCACCAAACTTCCGCACTCCACGCAACCTACCCACTGCAACCAACCTCCCCACTCCACCCAACCTCCCCACTCCACCCAACCTCCCCACTTCACCCAACCTCCCCACTCCACCCAACCTCCCCACTCCATCCAACCTCCGCACTCCACCTAACCTCCCCACTTCTCCCAACCTCCCCACTTCACCCAACCTCCCCACTCCACCCAACCTCCTCACTCCACCCAACCTCCGCACTCCACCCAACTTCCGCACTCCACCCAAATTCCGCACTCCACCCAACCTCCGCACCCCACCCAAACTCCGCACTCCACCCAACCTCCGCACTCCACCCAAACTCCGCACTCCACCAAACTTCCGCACTCCACGCAACCTCCCCACTCCAACCAACCTCCCCACTCCACCCAACCTCCCCACTCCACCCAACCTCCCCAAATCACCAAACCTCCCCACTTCACCCAACCTCCCCACTTCACCCAACCTCCCCACTCCACCCAACCTCCGGACTCCACCCAACTTCCGCACTCCACCCAACTTCCGCACTCCACCCAACCTCCGCACTCCATCCAACCTCCGCACTCTACCAAACCTCCGGACTCCACCCAACCTCCGCACTCCACCCAACCTCCGCACTCCACCAAACTTCCGCACTCCACGGAACCTCCCCACTCCACCCAACCTCCCCACTCCATCCAACCTCCCCACTCCACCCAACCTCCCCACTTCACCCAACCTTCCCTCTTCACCCAACCTCCCCACTCCTCCCAACCTCCGCACTCCACCCAACTTCCGCACTCCACCCAACTTCCGCACTCCACCCAACCTCCGCACTCCACCCAAACTCCGCACTCCACCAAACTTCCGCACTCCACGCAACCTCCCCACTCCAACCAACCTCCCCACTCCACCCAACCTCCCCACTCCACCCAACCTCCCCACTTCACCCAACCTTCCCTCTTCACCCAACCTCCCCACTCCTCCCAACCTCCGCACTCCACCCAACTTCCGCACTCCACCAAACTTCCGCACTCCACCCAACCTCCCCACTCCACCCAACCTCCCCAAATCACCCAACCTCCCCACTCCACCCAACCTCCCCAAATCACCAAACCTCCCCACTCCATCCAACCTCCCCACTCCACCCAACCTCCCCACTCCACCCAACCTCCCCACTCCACCCAACCTCCCCACTTCTCCCAACCTCCCCACTTCACCCAACCTCCCCACTCCACCCAACCTCCTCACTCCACCCAACCTCCCCACTTCACCCTACCTCCTCACTTCTCCCAACCTCCCCACTACACCCAACCTCCGCACTCCACCCAACCTTCGCACTCAACCCAACCTCCCCACTTCACCCAACCTCCGCACTCCATCCAACCTCCGCACTCTACCCAACCTCCGCACTCCACCCAACCTCCGCTCTCCACCCAATCTCCGCACTCCACCTAACCTCCCCACTTCACCCAACCTCCCCACTCCACCCAACCTCCCCACTCCATCCAACCTCCCCACTCCACCCAACCTCCCCACTTCACCCAACCTCCCCACTCCACCCAACCTCCCCAAATCACCCATCCTCCCCACTCCACCCAACCTCCCCACTCCACCCAACCTCCCCACTTCACCCAACCTCCGCACTACACCCAACCTCCGCATTCCACCCAAACTCCGCACTCCACCCAACCTCCGCACTTCACCCAACCTCCCCACTCCACCCAACCTCCCTACTTCACCCAACCTCCGCACTCCATCCAACCTCCGCACTCCACCCAATCTCCGCACTCCACCTAACCTCCCCACTTCACCCAACCTCCGCACTCCATCCAACCTCCGCACTCCTCCCAACCTCCGCACTCCACCCAACCTCCCCACTTCACCCAACTTCCGCACTACACCCAACCTCCGCATTCCACCCAAACTCCGCACTCCACCCAACCTCCGCACTTCACCCAACCTCCCCACTCCACCCAACCTCCCTACTTCACCCAACCTCCGCACTCCATCCAACCTCCGCATTCCACCCAATCTCCGCACTCCACCTAACCTCCCTACTTCACCCAACCTCCGCACTCCATCCAACCTCCGCACTCCACCCAACCTCCGCACTCCACCCAACCTCCCCACTCCACCCAACCTCCCCACTTCACCCAACCTCCCCACTTCACCCAACCTCCCCACTCCACCCAACCTCCGCACTCCACCCAACTTCCGCACTCCACCCAAATTCCGCACTCCACCTAACCTCCGCACCCCACCCAAACTCCGAACTCCACCCAACCTCCGCACTCCACCCAAACTCCGCACTCCACCAAACTTCCGCACTCCACGCAACCTCCCCACTCCAACCAACCTCCCCACTCCACCCAACCTCCCCACTCCACCCAACCTCCCCAAATCACCAAACCTCCCCACTTCACCCAACCTCCCCACTTCACCCAACCTCCCCACTCCACCCAACCTCCCCACTTCACCCAACCTCCCCACTCCACCCAACCTCCCCACTCCATCCAACCTCCGCACTCCACCTAACCTCCCCACTTCTCCCAACCTCCCCACTTCACCCAACCTCCCCACTCCACCCAACCTCCTCACTCCACCCAACCTCCGCACTCCACCCAACTTCCGCACTCCACCCAAATTCCGCACTCCACCCAACCTCCGCACCCCACCCAAACTCCGCACTCCACCCAACCTCCGCACTCCACCCAAACTCCGCACTCCACCAAACTTCCGCACTCCACGCAACCTCCCCACTCCAACCAACCTCCCCACTCCACCCAACCTCCCCACTCCACCCAACCTCCCCAAATCACCAAACCTCCCCACTTCACCCAACCTCCCCACTTCACCCAACCTCCCCACTCCACCCAACCTCCGGACTCCACCCAACTTCCGCACTCCACCCAACTTCCGCACTCCACCCAACCTCCGCACTCCATCCAACCTCCGCACTCTACCAAACCTCCGCACTCCACCCAACCTCCGCACTCCACCCAACCTCCGCACTCCACCAAACTTCCGCACTCCACGGAACCTCCCCACTCCACCCAACCTCCCCACTCCATCCAACCTCCCCACTCCACCCAACCTCCCCATTCCACTATACCTCCCCACTTCACCCAACCTCCCCACTCCACCCAACCTTCCCACTCCATCCAACCTCCGCACTCCACCTAACCTCCCCACTTCACCCAACCTCCCCACTTCACCCAACCTCCCTACTTCACCCAACCTCCCCACTTCACCCAACCTCCCCACTTCACCCAACCTCCCCACTCCACCCAACCTCCCCAAATCACCCATCCTCCCCACTCCACCCAACCTCCCCACTCCACACAACCTCCCCACTCCACCGAACCTCAGCACTCCAACCAACTTCCGCACTCCACCCAACCTCCGCACTCCACCCAACCTCCCCACTTCACCCAAACTCCCCACTCCACCCAACCTCCGCACTCCACCCAACCTTCGCACTCAACCCAACCTCCCCACTTCACCCAACCTCCCAACTCCACCCAACCTCCCCACTTCACCCAACCTCCGCACTCCATCCAACCTCCGCACTCCACCCAATCTCCGCACTCCACCTAACCTCCCCACTTCACCCAACCTCCCCACTTCACCCAACCTCCCTACTTCACCCAACCTCCCCACTTCACCCTACCTCCCCACTTCACCCAACCTCCCCACTCCACCCAACCTCCCCAAATCACCCATCCTCCCCACTCCACCCAACCTCCCCACTCCACCCAACCTCCCCACTCCACCGAACCTCCCCACTCCACCCAACCTCCCCACTTCACCAAACCTCCCCACTTCACCCAACCTCCCCACTTCACCGAACCTCCCCACTCCACCCAACCTCCCCACTCAACCCAACCTCCCCACTCCACCCAACCTCCCCACTTCACCCAACCTCCGCACTCCATCCAACCTCCGCACTCCACCCAATCTCCGCACTCCACCTAGCCTCCCCACTTCACCCAACCTCCGCACTCCATCCAACCTCCGCACTCCACCCAACTTCCGCACTCCACCCAACCTCCGCACTCCACCCAACTTTCGCACTCCACCCAACTTCCGCACTCCACCCAACCTCCCCACTCCACCCAACCTCCCCAAATCACCCAACCTCCCCACTCCAACCAACCTCCCCACTCCACCCAACCTCCCCACTCCACCCAACCTCCCCACTTCTCCCAACCTCCCCACTTCACCCAACCTCCCCACTCCACCCAACCTCCTCACTCCACCCAACCTCCCCACCATACCCTACCTCCCCACTTCACCCAACCTCCCCACTCCACCCAACCTCCCCAAATCACCCAACCTCCCCACTTCACCCAACCTCCCCAAATCACCAAACCTCCCCACTCCATCCAACCACCCCACTCCACCCAACCTCCCCACTCCACCCAACCTCCCCACTCCACCCAACCTCCCCACTTCTCCCAACCTCCCCATTTCACCCAACCTCCCCACTCCACCCAACCTCCTCACTCCACCCAACCTCCGCACTCCACCCAACTTCCGCACTCCACCCAAATTCCGCACTCCACCCAACCTCCGCACCCCACCCAAACTCCGCACTCCACCCAACCTCCGCACTCCACCCAAACTCCGCACTCCACCAAACTTCCGCACTCCACGCAACCTCCCCACTCCAACCAACCTCCCCACTCCACCCAACCTCCCCACTCCACCCAACCTCCCCACTCCACCCAACCTCCCCACTTCTCCCAACCTCCCCACTTCACCCAACCTCCCCACTCCACCCAACCTCCTCACTCCACCCAACCTCCCCACTTCACCCTACCTCCTCACTTCTCCCAACCTCCCCACTACACCCAACCTCCGCACTCCACCCAACCTTCGCACTCAACCCAACCTCCCCACTTCACCCAACCTCCGCACTCCATCCAACCTCCGCACTCTACCCAACCTCCGCACTCCACCCAACCTCCGCTCTCCACCCAATCTCCGCACTCCACCTAACCTCCCCACTTCACCCAACCTCCCCACTCCACCCAACCTCCCCACTCCATCCAACCTCCCCACTCCACCCAACCTCCCCACTTCACCCAACCTCCCCACTCCACCCAACCTCCCCAAATCACCCATCCTCCCCACTCCACCCAACCTCCCCACTCCACCCAACCTCCCCACTTCACCCAACCTCCGCACTACACCCAACCTCCGCATTCCACCCAAACTCCGCACTCCACCCAACCTCCGCACTTCACCCAACCTCCCCACTCCACCCAACCTCCCTACTTCACCCAACCTCCGCACTCCATCCAACCTCCGCACTCCACCCAATCTCCGCACTCCACCTAACCTCCCCACTTCACCCAACCTCCGCACTCCATCCAACCTCCGCACTCCTCCCAACCTCCGCACTCCACCCAACCTCCCCACTTCACCCAACTTCCGCACTACACCCAACCTCCGCATTCCACCCAAACTCCGCACTCCACCCAACCTCCGCACTTCACCCAACCTCCCCACTCCACCCAACCTCCCTACTTCACCCAACCTCCGCACTCCATCCAACCTCCGCATTCCACCCAATCTCCGCACTCCACCTAACCTCCCTACTTCACCCAACCTCCGCACTCCATCCAACCTCCGCACTCCACCCAACCTCCGCACTCCACCCAACCTCCCCACTCCACCCAACCTCCCCACTTCACCCAACCTCCCCACTTCACCCAACCTCCCCACTCCACCCAACCTCCGCACTCCACCCAACTTCCGCACTCCACCCAAATTCCGCACTCCACCCAACCTCCGCACCCCACCCAAACTCCGAACTCCACCCAACCTCCGCACTCCACCCAAACTCCGCACTCCACCAAACTTCCGCACTCCACGCAACCTCCCCACTCCAACCAACCTCCCCACTCCACCCAACCTCCCCACTCCATCCAACCTCCCTACTTCACCCAACCTCCCCACTTCACCCTACCTCCCCACTTCACCCAACCTCCCCACTCCACCCAACCTCCCCAAATCACCCAACCTCCCCACTTCACCCAACCTCCCCAAATCACCAAACCTCCCCACTCCATCCAACCACCCCACTCCACCCAACCTCCCCACTCCACCCAACCTCCCCACTCCACCCAACCTCCCCACTTCTCCCAACCTCCCCACTTCACCCAACTTCCCCACTCCACCCAACCTCCTCACTCCACCCAACCTCCGCACTCCACCCAACTTCCGCACTCCACCCAAATTCCGCACTCCACCCAACCTCCGCACCCCACCCAAACTCCGCACTCCACCCAACCTCCGCACTCCACCCAAACTCCGCACTCCACCAAACTTCCGCACTCCACGCAACCTCCCCACTCCAACCAACCTCCCCACTCCACCCAACCTCCCCACTCCACCCAACCTCCCCAAATCACCAAACCTCCCCACTTCACCCAACCTCCCCACTTCACCCAACCTCCCCACTCCACCCAACCTCCGGACTCCACCCAACTTCCGCACTCCACCCAACTTCCGCACTCCACCCAACCTCCGCACTCCATCCAACCTCCGCACTCTACCAAACCTCCGGACTCCACCCAACCTCCGCACTCCACCCAACCTCCGCACTCCACCAAACTTCCGCACTCCACGGAACCTCCCCACTCCACCCAACCTCCCCACTCCATCCAACCTCCCCACTCCACCCAACCTCCCCACTTCACCCAACCTTCCCTCTTCACCCAACCTCCCCACTCCTCCCAACCTCCGCACTCCACCCAACTTCCGCACTCCACCCAACTTCCGCACTCCACCCAACCTCCGCACTCCACCCAAACTCCGCACTCCACCAAACTTCCGCACTCCACGCAACCTCCCCACTCCAACCAACCTCCCCACTCCACCCAACCTCCCCACTCCACCCAACCTCCCCACTTCACCCAACCTTCCCTCTTCACCCAACCTCCCCACTCCTCCCAACCTCCGCACTCCACCCAACTTCCGCACTCCACCAAACTTCCGCACTCCACCCAACCTCCCCACTCCACCCAACCTCCCCAAATCACCCAACCTCCCCACTCCACCCAACCTCCCCAAATCACCAAACCTCCCCACTCCATCCAACCTCCCCACTCCACCCAACCTCCCCACTCCACCCAACCTCCCCACTCCACCCAACCTCCCCACTTCTCCCAACCTCCCCACTTCACCCAACCTCCCCACTCCACCCAACCTCCTCACTCCACCCAACCTCCCCACTTCACCCTACCTCCTCACTTCTCCCAACCTCCCCACTACACCCAACCTCCGCACTCCACCCAACCTTCGCACTCAACCCAACCTCCCCACTTCACCCAACCTCCACACTCCATCCAACCTCCGCACTCTACCCAACCTCCGCACTCCACCCAACCTCCGCTCTCCACCCAATCTCCGCACTCCACCTAACCTCCCCACTTCACCCAACCTCCCCACTCCACCCAACCTCCCCACTCCATCCAACCTCCCCACTCCACCCAACCTCCCCACTTCACCCAACCTCCCCACTCCACCCAACCTCCCCAAATCACCCATCCTCCCCACTCCACCCAACCTCCCCACTCCACCCAACCTCCCCAATTCACCCAACCTCCCCAAATCACCCATCCTCCCCACTCCACCCAACCTCCCCACTCCACCCAACCTCCCCACTTCACCCAACCTCCGCACTACACCCAACCTCCGCATTCCACCCAAACTCCGCACTCCACCCAACCTCCGCACTTCACCCAACCTCCCCACTCCACCCAACCTCCCTACTTCACCCAACCTCCGCACTCCATCCAACCTCCGCACTCCACCCAATCTCCGCACTCCACCTAACCTCCCCACTTCACCCAACCTCCGCACTCCATCCAACCTCCGCACTCCTCCCAACCTCCGCACTCCACCCAACCTCCCCACTTCACCCAACTTCCGCACTACACCCAACCTCCGCATTCCACCCAAACTCCGCACTCCACCCAACCTCCGCACTTCACCCAACCTCCCCACTCCACCCAACCTCCCTACTTCACCCAACCTCCGCACTCCATCCAACCTCCGCACTCCACCCAATCTCCGCACTCCACCTAACCTCCCTACTTCACCCAACCTCCGCACTCCATCCAACCTCCGCACTCCACCCAACCTCCGCACTCCACCCAACCTCCCCACTCCACCCAACCTCCCCACTTCACCCAACCTCCCCACTTCACCCAACCTCCCCACTCCACCCAACCTCCGCACTCCACCCAACTTCCGCACTCCACCCAAATTCCGCACTCCACCCAACCTCCGCACCCCACCCAAACTCCGAACTCCACCCAACCTCCGCACTCCACCCAAACTCCGCACTCCACCAAACTTCCGCACTCCACGCAACCTCCCCACTCCAACCAACCTCCCCACTCCACCCAACCTCCCCACTCCACCCAACCTCCCCAAATCACCAAACCTCCCCACTTCACCCAACCTCCCCACTTCACCCAACCTCCCCACTCCACCCAACCTCCGCACTCCACCCAACTTCCGCACTCCACCCAACTTCCGCACTCCACCCAACCTCCGCACTCCACCCAAACTCCGCACTCCACCCAACCTCCGCACTCCACCCAAACTCCGCACTCCACCAAACTTCCGCACTCCACGCAACCTCCCCACTCCAACCAACCTCCCTACTCCACCCAACCTCCCCACTCCACCCAACCTCCGCACTCCACCCAACCTCCGCACTCCACCCAAACTCCGCACTCCACCAAACTTCCGCACTCCACGCAACCTCCCCTCTCCACCCAACCTCCCCACTCCATCCAACCTCCCCACTCCACCCAACCTCCCCACTTCACCCAACCTCCCCACTTCACCCTACCTCCCCACTCCAACCAACCTCCCCACTCCACCCAACCTCCCCACTCCACCCAACCTCCCCACTCCACCCAACCTCCCCACTTCAGCCAACCTCCCCATTCCACTATTCCTCCCCACTTCACCCAACCTCCCCACTCCACCCAACCTCCCCACTCCATCCAACCTCCGCACTCCACCTAACCTCCCCACTTCACCCAACCTCCCCACTTCACCCAACCTCCCTACTTCACCCAACCTCCCCACTTCACCCAACCTCCCCACTTCACCCAACCTCCCCACTCCACCCAACCTCCCCAAACCACCCATCCTCCCCACTCCACCCAACCTCCCCACTCCACACAACCTCCCCACTCCACCGAACCTCAGCACTCCAACCAACTTCCGCACTCCACCCAACCTCCGCACTCCACCGAACCTCCCCACTTCACCCAAACTCCCCACTCCACCCAACCTCCGCACTCCACCCAACCTTCGCACTCAACCCAACCTCCCCACTTCACCCAACCTCCCAACTCCACTCAACCTCCCCACTTCACCCAACCTCCGCACTCCATCCAACCTCCGCACTCCACCCAATCTCCGCACTCCACCTAACTTCCCCACTTCACCCAACCTCCCCACTTCACCCAACCTCCCTACTTCACCCAACCTCCCCACTTCACCCTACCTCCCCACTTCACCCAACCTCCCCACTTCACCCTACCTCCCCAAATCACCCATCCTCCCCACTCCACCCAACCTCCCCACTCCACCCAACCTCCCCACTTCACCCAACCTCCGCACTACACCCAACCTCCGCATTCCACCCAAACTCCGCACTCCACCCAACCTCCGCACTTCACCCAACCTCCCCACTCCACCCAACCTCCCTACTTCACCCAACCTCCGCACTCCATCCAACCTCCGCACTCCACCCAATCTCCGCACTCCACCTAACCTCCCCACTTCACCCAACCTCCGCACTCCATCCAACCTCCGCACTCCTCCCAACCTCCGCACTCCACCCAACCTCCCCACTTCACCCAACTTCCGCACTACACCCAACCTCCGCATTCCACCCAAACTCCGCACTCCACCCAACCTCCGCACTTCACCCAACCTCCCCACTCCACCCAACCTCCCTACTTCACCCAACCTCCGCACTCCATCCAACCTCCGCACTCCACCCAATCTCCGCACTCCACCTAACCTCCCTACTTCACCCAACCTCCGCACTCCATCCAACCTCCGCACTCCACCCAACCTCCGCACTCCACCCAACCTCCCCACTCCACCCAACCTCCCCACTTCACCCAACCTCCCCACTTCACCCAACCTCCCCACTCCACCCAACCTCCGCACTCCACCCAACTTCCGCACTCCACCCAAATTCGGCACTCCACCCAACCTCCGCACCCCACCCAAACTCCGAACTCCACCCAACCTCCGCACTCCACCCAAACTCCGCACTCCACCATACTTCCGCACTCCACGCAACCTCCCCACTCCAACCAACCTCCCCACTCCACCCAACCTCCCCACTCCACCCAACCTCCCCAAATCACCAAACCTCCCCACTTCACCCAACCTCCCCACTTCACCCAACCTCCCCACTCCACCCAACCTCCGCACTCCACCCAACTTCCGCACTCCACCCAACTTCCGCACTCCACCCAACCTCCGCACTCCACCCAAACTCCGCACTCCACCCAACCTCCGCACTCCACCCAAACTCCGCACTCCACCAAACTTCCGCACTCCACGCAACCTCCCCACTCCAACCAACCTCCCTACTCCACCCAACCTCCCCACTCCACCCAACCTCCGCACTCCACCCAACCTCCGCACTCCACCCAAACTCCGCACTCCACCAAACTTCCGCACTCCACGCAACCTCCCCTCTCCACCCAACCTCCCCACTCCATCCAACCTCCCCACTCCACCCAACCTCCCCACTTCACCCAACCTCCCCACTTCACCCTACCTCCCCACTCCAACCAACCTCCCCACTCCACCCAACCTCCCCACTCCACCCAACCTCCCCACTCCACCCAACCTCCCCACTTCAGCCAACCTCCCCATTCCACTATTCCTCCCCACTTCACCCAACCTCCCCACTCCACCCAACCTCCCCACTCCATCCAACCTCCGCACTCCACCTAACCTCCCCACTTCACCCAACCTCCCCACTTCACCCAACCTCCCTACTTCACCCAACCTCCCCACTTCACCCAACCTCCCCACTTCACCCAACCTCCCCACTCCACCCAACCTCCCCAAACCACCCATCCTCCCCACTCCACCCAACCTCCCCACTCCACACAACCTCCCCACTCCACCGAACCTCAGCACTCCAACCAACTTCCGCACTCCACCCAACCTCCGCACTCCACCGAACCTCCCCACTTCACCCAAACTCCCCACTCCACCCAACCTCCGCACTCCACCCAACCTTCGCACTCAACCCAACCTCCCCACTTCACCCAACCTCCCAACTCCACTCAACCTCCCCACTTCACCCAACCTCCGCACTCCATCCAACCTCCGCACTCCACCCAATCTCCGCACTCCACCTAACTTCCCCACTTCACCCAACCTCCCCACTTCACCCAACCTCCCTACTTCACCCAACCTCCCCACTTCACCCTACCTCCCCACTTCACCCAACCTCCCCACTCCACCCAACCTCCCCAAATCACCCATCCTCCCCACTCCACCCAACCTCCCCACTCCACCCAACCTCCCCACTCCACCGAACCTCCCCACTCCACCCAACCTCCCCACTTCACCAAACCTCCCCACTTCACCCAACCTCCCCACTTCACCGAACCTCCCCACTCCACCCAACCTCCCCACTCAACCCAACCTCCCCACTCCACCCAACCTCCCTACTTCACCCAACCTCCGCACTCCATCCAACCTCCGCACTCCACCCAATCTCCGCACTCCACGTAACCTCCCCACTTCACCCAACCTCCGCACTCCATCCAACCTCCGCACTCCACCCAACCTCCGCACTCCACCCAACCTCCCCACTCCACCCAACCTCCCCACTTCACCCAACCTCCCCACTTCACCCAACCTCCCCACTCCACCCAACCTCCGCACTCCACCCAACTTCCGCACTCCACCCAAATTCCGCACTCCACCCAACCTCCGCACCCCACCCAAACTCCGCACTCCACCCAACCTCCGCACTCCACCCAAACTCCGCACTCCACCAAACTTCCGCACTCCACGCAACCTCCCCACTCCAACCAACCTCCCCACTCCACCCAACCTCCCCACTCCACCCAACCTCCCCAAATCACCAAACCTCCCCACTTCACCCAACCTCCCCACTTCACCCAACCTCCCCACTCCACCCAACCTCCGCACTCCACCCAACTTCCGCACTCCACCCAACTTCCGCACTCCACCCAACCTCCGCACTCCATCCAACCTCCGCACTCTACCAAACCTCCGCACTCCACCCAACCTCCGCACTCCACCCAACCTCCGCACTCCACCAAACTTCCGCACTCCACGGAACCTCCCCACTCCACCCAACCTCCCCACTCCATCCAACCTCCCCACTCCACCCAACCTCCCCACTTCACCCAACCTTCCCTCTTCACCCAACCTCCCCACTCCTCCCAACCTCCGCACTCCACCCAACTTCCGCACTCCACCCAACTTCCGCACTCCACCCAACCTCCGCACTCCACCCAAACTCCGCACTCCACCAAACTTCCGCATTCCACCCAAACTCCGCACTCCACCCAACCTCCGCACTTCACCCAACCTCCCCACTCCACCCAACCTCCCTACTTCACCCAACCTCCCCACTTCACCCTACCTCCCCACTCCAACCAACCTCCCCACTCCACCCAACCTCCCCACTCCACCCAACCTCCCCACTCCACCCAACCTCCCCACTTCAGCCAACCTCCCCATTCCACTATACCTCCCCACTTCACCCAACCTCCCCACTCCACCCAACCTCCCCACTCCATCCAACCTCCGCACTCCACCTAACCTCCCCACTTCACCCAACCTCCCCACTTCACCCAACCTCCCTACTTCACCCAACCTCCCCACTTCACCCAACCTCCCCACTTCACCCAACCTCCCCACTCCACCCAACCTCCCCAAATCACCCATCCTCCCCACTCCACCCAACCTCCCCACTCCACACAACCTCCCCACTCCACCGAACCTCAGCACTCCAACCAACTTCCGCACTCCACCCAACCTCCGCACTCCACCCAACCTCCCCACTTCACCCAAACTCCCCACTCCACCCAACCTCCGCACTCCACCCAACCTTCGCACTCAACCCAACCTCCCCACTTCACCCAACCTCCCAACTCCACTCAACCTCCCCACTTCACCCAACCTCCGCACTCCATCCAACCTCCGCACTCCACCCAATCTCCGCACTCCACCTAACTTCCCCACTTCACCCAACCTCCCCACTTCACCCTACCTCCCCACTTCACCCAACCTCCCCACTCCACCCAACCTCCCCAAATCACCCATCCTCCCCACTCCACCCAACCTCCCCACTCCACCCAACCTCCCCACTCCACCGAACCTCCCCACTCCACCCAACCTCCCCACTTCACCAAACCTCCCCACTTCACCCAACCTCCCCACTTCACCGAACCTCCCCACTCCACCCAACCTCCCCACTCAACCCAACCTCCCCACTCCACCCAACCTCCCTACTTCACCCAACCTCCGCACTCCATCCAACCTCCGCACTCCACCCAATCTCCGCACTCCACCTAACCTCCCCACTTCACCCAACCTCCGCACTCCATCCAACCTCCGCACTCCACCCAACCTCCGCACTCCACCCAACCTCCCCACTCCACCCAACCTCCCCACTTCACCCAACCTCCCCACTTCACCCAACCTCCCCACTCCACCCAACCTCCGCACTCCACCCAACTTCCGCACTCCACCCAAATTCCGCACTCCACCCAACCTCCGCACCCCACCCAAACTCCGCACTCCACCCAACCTCCGCACTCCACCCAAACTCCGCACTCCACCAAACTTCCGCACTCCACGCAACCTCCCCACTCCAACCAACCTCCCCACTCCACCCAACCTCCCCACTCCACCCAACCTCCCCAAATCACCAAACCTCCCCACTTCACCCAACCTCCCCACTTCACCCAACCTCCCCACTCCACCCAACCTCCGCACTCCACCCAACTTCCGCACTCCACCCAACTTCCGCACTCCACCCAACCTCCGCACTCCATCCAACCTCCGCACTCTACCAAACCTCCGCACTCCACCCAACCTCCGCACTCCACCCAACCTCCGCACTCCACCAAATTTCCGCACTCCACGGAACCTCCCCACTCCACCCAACCTCCCCACTCCATCCAACCTCCCCACTCCACCCAACCTCCCCACTTCACCCAACCTTCCCTCTTCACCCAACCTCCCCACTCCTCCCAACCTCCGCACTCCACCCAACTTCCGCACTCCACCCAACTTCCGCACTCCACCCAACCTCCGCACTCCACCCAAACTCCGCACTCCACCAAACTTCCGCATTCCACCCAAACTCCGGACTCCACCCAACCTCCGCACTTCACCCAACCTCCCCACTCCACCCAACCTCCCTACTTCACCCAACCTCCGCACTCCATCCAACCTCCGCACTCCACCCAATCTCCGCACTCCACCCAACCTCCCAACTTCACCAAACCTCCCCACTTCACCCAACCTCCCCACTTCACCGAACCTCCCCACTCCACCCAACCTCCCCACTCAACCCAACCTCCCCACTCCACCCAACCTCCCTACTTCACCCAACCTCCGCACTCCATCCAACCTCCGCACTCCACCCAATCTCCGCACTCCACCTAACCTCCCCACTTCACCCAACCTCCGCACTCCATCCAACCTCCGCACTCCACCCAACCTCCGCACTCCACCCAACCTCCCCACTCCACCCAACCTCCCCACTTCACCCAACCTCCCCACTTCACCCAACCTCCCCACTCCACCCAACCTCCGCACTCCACCCAACTTCCGCACTCCACCCAAATTCCGCACTCCACCCAACCTCCGCACCCCACCCAAACTCCGCACTCCACCCAACCTCCGCACTCCACCCAAACTCCGCACTCCACCAAACTTCCGCACTCCACGCAACCTCCCCACTCCAACCAACCTCCCCACTCCACCCAACCTCCCCACTCCACCCAACCTCCCCAAATCACCAAACCTCCCCACTTCACCCAACCTCCCCACTTCACCCAACCTCCCCACTCCACCCAACCTCCGCACTCCACCCAACTTCCGCACTCCACCCAACTTCCGCACTCCACCCAACCTCCGCACTCCATCCAACCTCCGCACTCTACCAAACCTCCGCACTCCACCCAACCTCCGCACTCCACCCAACCTCCGCACTCCACCAAACTTCCGCACTCCACGGAACCTCCCCACTCCACCCAACCTCCCCACTCCATCCAACCTCCCCACTCCACCCAACCTCCCCACTTCACCCAACCTTCCCTCTTCACCCAACCTCCCCACTCCTCCCAACCTCCGCACTCCACCCAACTTCCGCACTCCACCCAACTTCCGCACTCCACCCAACCTCCGCACTCCACCCAAACTCCGCACTCCACCAAACTTCCGCATTCCACCCAAACTCCGCACTCCACCCAACCTCCGCACTTCACCCAACCTCCCCACTCCACCCAACCTCCCTACTTCACCCAACCTCCGCACTCCATCCAACCTCCGCACTCCACCCAATCTCCGCACTCCACCTAACCTCCCTACTTCACCCAACCTCCGCACTCCATCCAACCTCCGCACTCCACCCAACCTCCCCACTCCACCCAACCTCCCCACTTCACCCAACCTCCCCACTTCACCCAACCTCCCCACTCCACCCAACCTCCGCACTCCACCCAACTTCCGCACTCCACCCAAATTCCGCACTCCACCCAACCTCCGCACCCCACCCAAACTCCGCACTCCACCCAACCTCCGCACTCCACCCAAACTCCGCACTCCACCAAACTTCCGCACTCCACGCAACCTCCCCACTCCAACCAACCTCCCCACTCCACCCAACCTCCCCACTCCACCCAACCTCCGCAAATCACCAAACCTCCCCACTTCACCCAACCTCCCCACTTCACCCAACCTCCCCACTCCACCCAACCTCCGCACTCCACCCAACTTCCGCACTCCACCCAACTTCCGCACTCCACCCAACCTCCGCACTCCACCCAAACTCCGCACTCCACCCAACCTCCGCACTCCACCCAAACTCCGCACTCCACCAAACTTCCGCACTCCACGCAACCTCCCCACTCCAACCAACCTCCCTACTCCACCCAACCTCCCCACTCCACCCAACCTCCGCACTCCACCAAACCTCCGCACTCCACCCAAACTCCGCACTCCACCAAACTTCCGCACTCCACGCAACCTCCCCTCTCCACCCAACCTCCCCACTCCATCCAACCTCCCCACTCCACCCAACCTCCCCACTTCACCCAACCTCCCCACTTCACCCAACCTCCCCACTCCAACCAACCTCCCCACTCCACCCAACCTCCCCACTCCACCCAACCTCCCCACTCCACCCAACCTCCCCACTTCAGCCAACCTCCCCATTCCACTATACCTCCCCACTTCACCCAACCTCCCCACTCCACCCAACCTCCCCACTCCATCCAACCTCCGCACTCCACCTAACCTCCCCACTTCACCCAACCTCCCCACTTCACCCAACCTCCCTACTTCACCCAACCTCCCCACTTCACCCAACCTCCCCACTTCACCCAACCTCCCCACTCCACCCAACCTCCCCAAATCACCCATCCTCCCCACTCCACCCAACCTCCCCACTCCACACAACCTCCCCTCTCCACCGAACCTCAGCACTCCAACCAACTTCCGCACTCCACCCAACCTCCGCACTCCACCCAACCTCCCCACTTCACCCAAACTCCCCACTCCACCCAACCTCCGCACTCCACCCAACCTTCGCACTCAACCCAACCTCCCCACTTCACCCAACCTCCCAACTCCACCCAACCTCCCCACTTCACCCAACCTCCGCACTCCATCCAACCTCCGCACTCCACCCAATCTCCGCACTCCACCTAACTTCCCCACTTCACCCAACCTCCCCACTTCACCCAACCTCCCTACTTCACCCAACCTCCCCACTTCACCCTACCTCCCCACTTCACCCAACCTCCCCACTCCACCCAACCTCCCCAAATCACCCATCCTCCCCACTCCACCCAACCTCCCCACTCCACCCAACCTCCCCACTCCACCGAACCTCCCCAGTCCACCCAACCTCCCCACTTCACCAAACCTCCCCACTTCACCCAACCTCCCCACTTCACCGAACCTCCCCACTCCACCCAACCTCCCCACTCAACCCAACCTCCCCACTCCACCCAACCTCCCTACTTCACCCAACCTCCGCACTCCATCCAACCTCCGCACTCCACCCAATCTCCGCACTCCACCTAACCTCCCCACTTCACCCAACCTCCGCACTCCATCCAACCTCCGCACTCCACCCAACCTCCCCACTCCAACCAACCTCCCCACTCCACCCAACCTCCCCACTCCACCCAACCTCCCCAAATCACCAAACCTCCCCACTTCACCCAACCTCCCCACTTCACCCAACCTCCCCACTCCACCCAACCTCCGCACTCCACCCAACTTCCGCACTCCACCCAACTTCCGCACTCCACCCAACCTCCGCACTCCATCCAACCTCCGCACTCTACCAAACCTCCGCAATCCACCCAACCTCCGCACTCCACCCAACCTCCGCACTCCACCAAACTTCCGCACTCCACGGAACCTCCCCACTCCACCCAACCTCCCCACTCCATCCAACCTCCCCACTCCACCCAACCTCCCCACTTCACCCAACCTTCCCTCTTCACCCAACCTCCCCACTCCTCCCAACCTCCGCACTCCACCCAACTTCCGCACTCCACCCAACTTCCGCACTCCACCCAACCTCCGCACTCCACCCAAACTCCGCACTCCACCAAACTTCCGCACTCCACGCAACCTCCCCACTCCAACCAACCTCCCCACTCCACCCAACCTCCCCACTCCACCCAACCTCCCCACTTCACCCAACCTCCCCACTCCACCCAACCTCCCCACTCCATCCAACCTCCGCACTCCACCTAACCTCCCCACTTCACCCAACTTCCCCACTTCACCCAACCTCCCTACTTCACCCAACCTCCCCACTTCACCCAACCTCCCCACTTCACCCAACCTCCCCACTCCACCCAACCTCCCCAAATCACCCATCCTCCCCACTCCACCCAACCTCCCCACTCCACCCAACCTCCCCACTTCACCCAACCTCCGCACTACACCCAACATCCGCATTCCACCCAAACTCCGCACTCCACCCAACCTCCGCACTTCACCCAACCTCCCCACTCCACCCAACCTCCCTACTTCACCCAACCTCCGCACTCCATCCAACCTCCGCACTCCACCCAATCTCCGCACTCCACCTAACCTCCCCACTTCACCCAACCTCCGCACTCCATCCAACCTCCGCACTCCACCCAACCTCCCCAAATCACCAAACCTCCCCACTTCACCCAACCTCCCCACTTCACCCAACCTCCCCACTCCACCCAACCTCCGCACTCCACCCAACTTCCGCACTCCACCCAACTTCCGCACTCCACCCAACCTCCGCACTCCATCCAACCTCCGCACTCTACCAAACCTCCGCACTCCACCCAACCTCCGCACTCCACCCAACCTCCGCACTCCACCAAACTTCCGCACTCCACGGAACCTCCCCACTCCACCAAACCTCCCCACTCCATCCAACCTCCCCACTCCACCCAACCTCCCCACTTCACCCAACCTTCCCTCTTCACCCAACCTCCCCACTCCTCCCAACCTCCGCACTCCACCCAACTTCCGCACTCCACCCAACTTCCGCACTCCACCCAACCTCCGCACTCCACCCAAACTCCGCACTCCACCAAACTTCCGCATTCCACCCAAACTCCGCACTCCACCCAACCTCCGCACTTCACCCAACCTCCCCACTCCACCCAACCTCCCTACTTCACCCAACCTCCCCACTTCACCCTACCTCCCCACTCCAACCAACCTCCCCACTCCACCCAACCTCCCCACTCCACCCAACCTCCCCACTCCACCCAACCTCCCCACTTCAGCCAACCTCCCCATTCCACTATACCTCCCCACTTCACCCAACCTCCCCACTCCACCCAACCTCCCCACTCCATCCAACCTCCGCACTCCACCTAACCTCCCCACTTCACCCAACCTCCCCACTTCACCCAACCTCCCTACTTCAACCAACCTCCCCACTTCACCCAACCTCCCCACTTCACCCAACCTCCCCACTCCACCCAACCTCCCCAAATCACCCATCCTCCCCACTCCACCCAACCTCCCCACTCCACACAACCTCCTCACTCCACCGAACCTCAGCACTCCAACCAACTTCCGCACTCCACCCAACCTCCGCACTCCACCCAACCTCCCCACTTCACCCAAACTCCCCACTCCACCCAACCTCCGCACTCCACCCAACCTTCGCACTCAACCCAACCTCCCCACTTCACCCAACCTCCCAACTCCACTCAACCTCCCCACTTCACCCAACCTCCGCACTCCATCCAACCTCCGCACTCCACCCAATCTCCGCACTCCACCTAACTTCCCCACTTCACCCAACCTCCCCACTTCACCCAACCTCCCTACTTCACCCAACCTCCCCACTTCACCCTACCTCCCCACTTCACCCAACCTCCCCACTCCACCCAACCTCCCCAAATCACCCATCCTCCCCACTCCACCCAACCTCCCCACTCCACCCAACCTCCCCACTCCACCGAACCTCCCCACTCCACCCAACCTCCCCACTTCACCAAACCTCCCCACTTCACCCAACCTCCCCACTTCACCGAACCTCCCCACTCCACCCAACCTCCCCACTCAACCCAACCTCCCCACTCCACCCAACCTCCCTACTTCACCCAACCTCCGCACTCCATCCAACCTCCGCACTCCACCCAATCTCCGCACTCCACCTAACCTCCCCACTTCACCCAACCTCCGCACTCCATCCAACCTCCGCACTCCACCCAACCTCCGCACTCCACCCAACCTCCCCACTCCACCCAACCTCCCCACTTCACCCAACCTCCCCACTTCACCCAACCTCCCCACTTCACCCAACCTCCCCACTCCACCCAACCTCCGCACTCCACCCAACTTCCGCACTCCACCCAAATTCCGCACTCCACCCAACCTCCGCACCCCACCCAAACTCCGCACTCCACCCAACCTCCGCACTCCACCCAAACTCCGCACTCCACCAAACTTCCGCACTCCACGCAACCTCCCCACTCCAACCAACCTCCCCACTCCACCCAACCTCCCCACTCCACCCAACCTCCCCAAATCACCAAACCTCCCCACTTCACCCAACCTCCCCACTTCACCCAACCTCCCCACTCCACCCAACCTCCGCACTCCACCCAACTTCCGCACTCCACCCAACTTCCGCACTCCACCCAACCTCCGCACTCCATCCAACCTCCGCACTCTACCAAACCTCCGCACTCCACCCAACCTCCGCACTCCACCCAACCTCCGCACTCCACCAAACTTCCGCACTCCACGGAACCTCCCCACTCCACCCAACCTCCCCACTCCATCCAACCTCCCCACTCCACCCAACCTCCCCACTTCACCCAACCTTCCCTCTTCACCCAACCTCCCCACTCCTCCCAACCTCCGCACTCCACCCAACTTCCGCACTCCACCCAACTTCCGCACTCCACCCAACCTCCGCACTCCACCCAAACTCCGCACTCCACCAAACTTCCGCATTCCACCCAAACTCCGCACTCCACCCAACCTCCGCACTTCACCCAACCTCCCCACTCCACCCAACCTCCCTACTTCACCCAACCTCCGCACTCCATCCAACCTCCGCACTCCACCCAATCTCCGCACTCCACCTAACCTCCCTACTTCACCCAACCTCCGCACTCCATCCAACCTCCGCACTCCACCCAACCTCCCCACTCCACCCAACCTCCCCACTTCACCCAACCTCCCCATTCCACCCAACCTCCGCACTCCACCCAACTTCCGCACTCCACCCAAATTCCGCACTCCACCCAACCTCCGCACCCCACCCAAACTCCGCACTCCACCCAACCTCCGCACTCCACCCAAACTCCGCACTCCACCAAACTTCCGCACTCCACGCAACCTCCCCACTCCAACCAACCTCCCCACTCCACCCAACCTCCCCACTCCACCCAACCTCCGCAAATCACCAAACCTCCCCACTTCACCCAACCTCCCCACTTCACCCAACCTCCCCACTCCACCCAACCTCCGCACTCCACCCAACTTCCGCACTCCACCCAACTTCCGCACTCCACCCAACCTCCGCACTCCACCCAAACTCCGCACTCCACCCAACCTCCGCACTCCACCCAAACTCCGCACTCCACCAAACTTCCGCACTCCACGCAACCTCCCCACTCCAACCAACCTCCCTACTCCACCCAACCTCCCCACTCCACCCAACCTCCGCACTCCACCCAACCTCCGCACTCCACCCAAACTCCGCACTCCACCAAACTTCCGCACTCCACGCAACCTCCCCTCTCCACCCAACCTCCCCACTCCATCCAACCTCCCCACTCCACCCAACCTCCCCACTTCACCCAACCTCCCCACTTCACCCAACCTCCCCACTCCAACCAACCTCCCCACTCCACCCAACCTCCCCACTCCACCCAACCTCCCCACTCCACCCAACCTCCCCACTTCAGCCAACCTCCCCATTCCACTATACCTCCCCACTTCACCCAACCTCCCCACTCCACCCAACCTCCCCACTCCATCCAACCTCCGCACTCCACCTAACCTCCCCACTTCACCCAACCTCCCCACTTCACCCAACCTCCCTACTTCACCCAACCTCCCCACTTCACCCAACCTCCCCACTTCACCCAACCTCCCCACTCCACCCAACCTCCCCAAATCACCCATCCTCCCCACTCCACCCAACCTCCCCACTCCACACAACCTCCCCTCTCCACCGAACCTCAGCACTCCAACCAACTTCCGCACTCCACCCAACCTCCGCACTCCACCCAACCTCCCCACTTCACCCAAACTCCCCACTCCACCCAACCTCCGCACTCCACCCAACCTTCGCACTCAACCCAACCTCCCCACTTCACCCAACCTCCCAACTCCACCCAACCTCCCCACTTCACCCAACCTCCGCACTCCATCCAACCTCCGCACTCCACCCAATCTCCGCACTCCACCTAACTTCCCCACTTCACCCAACCTCCCCACTTCACCCAACCTCCCTACTTCACCCAACCTCCCCACTTCACCCTACCTCCCCACTTCACCCAACCTCCCCACTCCACCCAACCTCCCCAAATCACCCATCCTCCCTACTCCACCCAACCTCCCCACTCCACCCAACCTCCCCACTCCACCGAACCTCCCCAGTCCACCCAACCTCCCCACTTCACCAAACCTCCCCACTTCACCCAACCTCCCCACTCAACCCAACCTCCCCACTCCACCCAACCTCCCTACTTCACCCAACCTCCGCACTCCATCCAACCTCCGCACTCCACCCAATCTCCGCACTCCACCTAACCTCCCCACTTCACCCAACCTCCGCACTCCATCCAACCTCCGCACTCCACCCAACCTCCCCACTCCAACCAACCTCCGCACTCCACCCAACCTCCCCACTCCACCCAACCTCCCCAAATCACCAAACCTCCCCACTTCACCCAACCTCCCCACTTCACCCAACCTCCCCACTCCACCCAACCTCCGCACTCCACCCAACTTCCGCACTCCACCCAACTTCCGCACTCCACCCAACCTCCGCACTCCATCCAACCTCCGCACTCTACCAAACCTCCGCAATCCACCCAACCTCCGCACTCCACCCAACCTCCGCACTCCACCAAACTTCCGCACTCCACGGAACCTCCCCACTCCACCCAACCTCCCCACTCCATCCAACCTCCCCACTCCACCCAACCTCCCCACTTCACCCAACCTTCCCTCTTCACCCAACCTCCCCACTCCTCCCAACCTCCGCACTCCACCCAACTTCCGCACTCCACCCAACTTCCGCACTCCACCCAACCTCCGCACTCCACCCAAACTCCGCACTCCACCAAACTTCCGCACTCCACGCAACCTCCCCACTCCAACCAACCTCCCCACTCCACCCAACCTCCCCACTCCACCCAACCTCCCCACTTCACCCAACCTCCCCACTCCACCCAACCTCCCCACTCCATCCAACCTCCGCACTCCACCTAACCTCCCCACTTCACCCAACTTCCCCACTTCACCCAACCTCCCTACTTCACCCAACCTCCCCACTTCACCCAACCTCCCCACTTCACCCAACCTCCCCGCTCCACCCAACCTCCCCAAATCACCCATCCTCCCCACTCCACCCAACCTCCCCACTCCACCCAACCTCCCCACTTCACCCAACCTCCGCACTACACCCAACATCCGCATTCCACCCAAACTCCGCACTCCACCCAACCTCCGCACTTCACCCAACCTCCCCACTCCACCCAACCTCCCTACTTCACCCAACCTCCGCACTCCATCCAACCTCCGCACTCCACCCAATCTCCGCACTCCACCTAACCTCCCCACTTCACCCAACCTCCGCACTCCATCCAACCTCCGCACTCCACCCAACCTCCGCACTCCACCCAACCTCCCCACTTCACCCAACTTCCGCACTACACCCAACCTCCGCATTCCACCCAAACTCCGCACTCCACCCAACCTCCGCACTTCACCCAACCTCCCCACTCCACCCAACCTCCCTACTTCACCCAACCTCCGCACTCCATCCAACCTCCGCACTCCACCCAATCTCCGCACTCCACCTAACCTCCCTACTTCACCCAACCTCCGCACTCCATCCAACCTCCGCACTCCACCCAACCTCCGCACTCCACCCAACCTCCCCACTCCACCCAACCTCCCCACTTCACCCAACCTCCCCACTTCACCCAACCTCCCCACTCCACCCAACCTCCGCACTCCACCCAACTTCCGCACTCCACCCAAATTCCGCACTCCACCCAACCTCCGCACCCCACGCAAACTCCGCACTCCACCCAACCTCCGCACTCCACCCAAACTCCGCACTCCACCAAACTTCCGCACTCCACGCAACCTCCCCACTCCAACCAACCTCCCCACTCCACCCAACCTCCCCACTCCACCCAACCTCCCCAAATCACCAAACCTCCCCACTTCACCCAACCTCCCCACTTCACCCAACCTCCCCACTCCACCCAACCTCCGCACTCCACCCAACTTCCGCACTCCACCCAACTTCCGCACTCCACCCAACCTCCGCACTCCACCCAAACTCCGCACTCCACCCAACCTCCGCACTCCACCCAAACTCCGCACTCCACCAAACTTCCGCACTCCACGCAACCTCCCCACTCCAACCAACCTCCCTACTCCACCCAACCTCCCCACTCCACCAAACCTCCGCACTCCACCCAACCTCCGCACTCCACCCAAACTCCGCACTCCACCAAACTTCCGCACTCCACGCAACCTCCCCTCTCCACCCAACCTCCCCACTCCATCCAACCTCCCCACTCCACCCAACCTCCCCACTTCACCCAACCTCCCCACTTCACCCAACCTCCCCACTCCTCCCAACCTCCGCACTCCACCCAACTTCCGCACTCCACCCAACTTCCGCACTCCACCCAACCTCCCCACTCCAACCAACCTCCCCACTCCACCCAACCTCCCCACTCCACCCAACCTCCCCTCTCCACCCAACCTCCCCACTTCACCCAACCTCCCCATTCCACTATACCTCCCCACTTCACCCAACCTCCCCACTCCACCCAACCTCCCCACTCCATCCAACCTCCGCACTCCACCTAACCTCCCCACTTCACCCAACCTCCCCACTTCACCCAACCTCCCTACTTCACCCAACCTCCCCACTTCACCCAACCTCCCCACTTCACCCAACCTCCCCACTCCACCCAACCTCCCCAAATCACCCATCCTCCCCACTCCACCCAACCTCCCCACTCCACACAACCTCCCCACTCCACCGAACCTCAGCACTCCAACCAACTTCCGCACTCCACCCAACCTCCGCACTCCACCCAACCTCCCCACTTCACCCAAACTCCCCACTCCACCCAACCTCCGCACTCCACCCAACCTTCTCACTCAACCCAACCTCCCCACTTCACCCAACCTCCCAACTCCACCCAACCTCCCCACTTCACCCAACCTCCGCACTCCATCCAACCTCCGCACTCCACCCAATCTCCGCACTCCACCTAACCTCCCCACTTCACCCAACCTCCCCACTCCACCCAACCTCCCCACTCCACCGAACCTCCCCACTCCACCCAACCTCCCCACTTCACCAAACCTCCCCACTTCACCCAACCTCCCCACTTCACCGAACCTCCCCACTCCACCCAACCTCCCCACTCAACCCAACCTCCCCACTCCACCCAACCTCCCCACTTCACCCAACCTCCGCACTCCATCCAACCTCCGCACTCCACCCAATCTCCGCACTCCACCTAACCTCCCCACTTCACCCAACCTCCGCACTCCATCCAACCTCCGCACTCCACCCAACTTCCGCACTCCACCCAACCTCCGCACTCCACCCAACTTTCGCACTCCACCCAACTTCCGCACTCCACCCAACCTCCGCACTCCACCCAAACTCCTCACTCCACCAAACTTCCGCACTCCACCCAACCTCCCCACTCCACCCAACCTCCCCAAATCACCCAACCTCCCCACTCCAACCAACCTCCCCACTCCACCCAACCTCCCCACTCCACCCAACCTCCCCACTTCTCCCAACCTCCCCACTTCACCCAACCTCCCCACTCCACCCAACCTCCTCACTCCACCCAACCTCCCCACTTCACCCTACCTCCCCACTTCACCCAACCTCCCCACTCCACCCAACCTCCCCAAATCACCCAACCTCCCCACTCCACCCAACCTCCCCAAATCACCAAACCTCCCCACTCCATCCAACCTCCCCACTCCACCCAACCTCCCCACTCCACCCAACCTCCCCACTCCACCCAACCTCCCCACTTCTCCCAACCTCCCCACTTCACCCAACCTCCCCACTCCACCCAACCTCCTCACTCCACCCAACCTCCCCACTTCACCCTACCTCCTCACTTCTCCCAACCTCCCCACTACACCCAACCTCCGCACTCCACCCAACCTTCGCACTCAACCCAACCTCCCCACTTCACCCAACCTCCGCACTCCATCCAACCTCCGCACTCTACCCAACCTCCGCACTCCACCCAACCTCCGCACTCCACCCAATCTCCGCACTCCACCTAACCTCCCCACTTCACCCAACCTCCCCACTCCACCCAACCTCCCCACTCCATCCAACCTCCCCACTCCACCCAACCTCCCCACTTCACCCAACCTCCCCACTCCACCCAACCTCCCCAAATCACCCATCCTCCCCACTCCACCCAACCTCCGCACTCCACCCAACCTCCCCACTTCACCCAACTTCCGCACTACACCCAACCTCCGCATTCCACCCAAACTCCGCACTCCACCCAACCTCCGCACTTCACCCAACCTCCCCACTCCACCCAACCTCCCTACTTCACCCAACCTCCGCACTCCATCCAACCTCCGCACTCCACCCAATCTCCGCACTCCACCTAACCTCCCTACTTCACCCAACCTCCGCACTCCATCCAACCTCCGCACTCCACCCAACCTCCGCACTCCACCCAACCTACCCACTCCACCCAACCTCCCCACTTCACCCAACCTCCCCACTTCACCCAACCTCCCCACTCCACCCAACCTCCGCACTCCACCCAACTTCCGCACTCCACCCAAATTCCGCACTCCACCCAACCTCCGCACCCCACCCAAACTCTGCACTCCACCCAACCTCCGCACTCCACCCAAACTCCGCACTCCACCAAACTTCCGCACTCCACGCAACCTCCCCACTCCAACCAACCTCCCCACTCCACCCAACCTCCCCACTCCACCCAACCTCCCCAAATCACCAAACCTCCCCACTTCACCCAACCTCCCCACTTCACCCAACCTCCCCACTCCACCCAACCTCCGCACTCCACCCAACTTCCGCACTCCACCCAACTTCCGCACTCCACCCAACCTCCGCACTCCACCGAAACTCCGCACTCCACCCAACCTCCGCACTCCACCCAAACTCCGCACTCCACCAAACTTCCGCACTCCACGCAACCTCCCCACTCCAACCAACCTCCCTACTCCACCCAACCACCCCACTCCACCCAACCTCCGCACTCCACCCAACCTCCGCACTCCACCCAAACTCCGCACTCCACCAAACTTCCGCACTCCACGCAACCTCCCCTCTCCACCCAACCTCCCCACTCCATCCAACCTCCCCACTCCACCCAACCTCCCCACTTCACCCATCCTCCCCACTTCACCCAACCTCCCCACTCCAACCAACCTCCCCACTCCACCCAACCTCCCCACTCCACCCAACCTCCGCACTCCACCAAACTTCCGCACTCCACGGAACCTCCCCACTCCACCCAACCTCCCCACTCCATCCAACCTCCCCACTCCACCCAACCTCCCCACTTCACCCAACCTTCCCTCTTCACCCAACCTCCCCACTCCTCCCAACCTCCGCACTCCACCCAACTTCCGCACTCCACCCAACTTCCGCACTCCACCCAACCTCCGCACTCCACCCAAACTCCGCACTCCACCAAACTTCCGCATTCCACCCAAACTCCGCACTCCACCCAACCTCCGCACTTCACCCAACCTCCCCACTCCACCCAACCTCCCTACTTCACCCAACCTCCGCACTCCATCCAACCTCCGCACTCCACCCAATCTCCGCACTCCACCCAACCTCCCCACTTCACCAAACCTCCCCACTTCACCCAACCTCCCCACTTCACCGAACCTCCCCACTCCACCCAACCTCCCCACTCAACCCAACCTCCCCACTCCACCCAACCTCCCTACTTCACCCAACCTCCGCACTCCATCCAACCTCCGCACTCCACCCAATCTCCGCACTCCACCTAACCTCCCCACTTCACCCAACCTCCGCACTCCATCCAACCTCCGCACTCCACCCAACCTCCGCACTCCACCCAACCTCCCCACTCCACCCAACCTCCCCACTTCACCCAACCTCCCCACTTCACCCAACCTCCCCACTCCACCCAACCTCCGCACTCCACCCAACTTCCGCACTCCACCCAAATTCCGCACTCCACCCAACCTCCGCACCCCACCCAAACTCCGCACTCCACCCAACCTCCGCACTCCACCCAAACTCCGCACTCCACCAAACTTCCGCACTCCACGCAACCTCCCCACTCCAACCAACCTCCCCACTCCACCCAACCTCCCCACTCCACCCAACCTCCCCAAATCACCAAACCTCCCCACTTCACCCAACCTCCCCACTTCACCCAACCTCCCCACTCCACCCAACCTCCGCACTCCACCCAACTTCCGCACTCCACCCAACTTCCGCACTCCACCCAACCTCCGCACTCCATCCAACCTCCGCACTCCACCAAACTTCCGCACTCCACGGAACCTCCCCACTCCACCCAACCTCCCCACTCCATCCAACCTCCCCACTCCACCCAACCTCCCCACTTCACCCAACCTTCCCTCTTCACCCAACCTCCCCACTCCTCCCAACCTCCGCACTCCACCCAACTTCCGCACTCCACCCAACTTCCGCACTCCACCCAACCTCCGCACTCCACCCAAACTCCGCACTCCACCAAACTTCCGCATTCCACCCAAACTCCGCACTCCACCCAACCTCCGCACTTCACCCAACCTCCCCACTCCACCCAACCTCCCTACTTCACCCAACCTCCGCACTCCATCCAACCTCCGCACTCCACCCAATCTCCGCACTCCACCTAACCTCCCTACTTCACCCAACCTCCGCACTCCATCCAACCTCCGCACTCCACCCAACCTCCCCACTCCACCCAACCTCCCCACTTCACCCAACCTCCCCACTTCACCCAACCTCCCCACTCCACCCAACCTCCGCACTCCACCCAACTTCCGCACTCCACCCAAATTCCGCACTCCACCCAACCTCCGCACCCCACCCAAACTCCGCACTCCACCCAACCTCCGCACTCCACCCAAACTCCGCACTCCACCAAACTTCCGCACTCCACGCAACCTCCCCACTCCAACCAACCTCCCCACTCCACCCAACCTCCCCACTCCACCCAACCTCCCCAAATCACCAAACCTCCCCACTTCACCCAACCTCCCCACTTCACCCAACCTCCCCACTCCACCCAACCTCCGCACTCCACCCAACTTCCGCACTCCACCCAACTTCCGCACTCCACCCAACCTCCGCACTCCACCGAAACTCCGCACTCCACCCAACCTCCGCACTCCACCCAAACTCCGCACTCCACCAAACTTCCGCACTCCACGCAACCTCCCCACTCCAACCAACCTCCCTACTCCACCCAACCACCCCACTCCACCCAACCTCCGCACTCCACCCAACCTCCGCACTCCACCCAAACTCCGCACTCCACCAAACTTCCGCACTCCACGCAACCTCCCCTCTCCACCCAACCTCCCCACTCCATCCAACCTCCCCACTCCACCCAACCTCCCCACTTCACCCATCCTCCCCACTTCACCCAACCTCCCCACTCCAACCAACCTCCCCACTCCACCCAACCTCCCCACTCCACCCAACCTCCGCACTTCACCCAACCTCCCCACTCCACCCAACCTCCCTACTTCACCCAACCTCCGCACTCCATCCAACCTCCGCACTCCACCCAATCTCCGCACTCCACCCAACCTCCCCACTTCACCAAACCTCCCCACTTCACCCAACCTCCCCACTTCACCGAACCTCCCCACTCCACCCAACCTCCCCACTCAACCCAACCTCCCCACTCCACCCAACCTCCCTACTTCACCCAACCTCCGCACTCCATCCAACCTCCGCACTCCACCCAATCTCCGCACTCCACCTAACCTCCCCACTTCACCCAACCTCCGCACTCCATCCAACCTCCGCACTCCACCCAACCTCCGCACTCCACCCAACCTCCCCACTCCACCCAACCTCCCCACTTCACCCAACCTCCCCACTTCACCCAACCTCCCCACTCCACCCAACCTCCGCACTCCACCCAACTTCCGCACTCCACCCAAATTCCGCACTCCACCCAACCTCCGCACCCCACCCAAACTCCGCACTCCACCCAACCTCCGCACTCCACCCAAACTCCGCACTCCACCAAACTTCCGCACTCCACGCAACCTCCCCACTCCAACCAACCTCCCCACTCCACCCAACCTCCCCACTCCACCCAACCTCCCCAAATCACCAAACCTCCCCACTTCACCCAACCTCCCCACTTCACCCAACCTCCCCACTCCACCCAACCTCCGCACTCCACCCAACTTCCGCACTCCACCCAACTTCCGCACTCCACCCAACCTCCGCACTCCATCCAACCTCCGCACTCCACCAAACTTCCGCACTCCACGGAACCTCCCCACTCCACCCAACCTCCCCACTCCATCCAACCTCCCCACTCCACCCAACCTCCCCACTTCACCCAACCTTCCCTCTTCACCCAACCTCCCCACTCCTCCCAACCTCCGCACTCCACCCAACTTCCGCACTCCACCCAACTTCCGCACTCCACCCAACCTCCGCACTCCACCCAAACTCCGCACTCCACCAAACTTCCGCATTCCACCCAAACTCCGCACTCCACCCAACCTCCGCACTTCACCCAACCTCCCCACTCCACCCAACCTCCCTACTTCACCCAACCTCCGCACTCCATCCAACCTCCGCACTCCACCCAATCTCCGCACTCCACCTAACCTCCCTACTTCACCCAACCTCCGCACTCCATCCAACCTCCGCACTCCACCCAACCTCCCCACTCCACCCAACCTCCCCACTTCACCCAACCTCCCCACTTCACCCAACCTCCCCACTCCACCCAACCTCCGCACTCCACCCAACTTCCGCACTCCACCCAAATTCCGCACTCCACCCAACCTCCGCACCCCACCCAAACTCCGCACTCCACCCAACCTCCGCACTCCACCCAAACTCCGCACTCCACCAAACTTCCGCACTCCACGCAACTTCCCCACTCCAACCAACCTCCCCACTCCACCCAACCTCCCCACTCCACCCAACCTCCGCAAATCACCAAACCTCCCCACTTCACCCAACCTCCCCACTTCACCCAACCTCCCCACTCCACCCAACCTCCGCACTCCACCCAACTTCCGCACTCCACCCAACTTCCGCACTCCACCCAACCTCCGCACTCCACCCAAACTCCGCACTCCACCCAACCTCCGCACTCCACCCAAACTCCGCACTCCACCAAACTTCCGCACTCCACGCAACCTCCCCACTCCAACCAACCTCCCTACTCCACCCAACCTCCCCACTCCACCCAACCTCCGCACTCCACCCAACCTCCGCACTCCACCCAAACTCCGCACTCCACCAAACTTCCGCACTCCACGCAACCTCCCCTCTCCACCCAACCTCCCCACTCCATCCAACCTCCCCACTCCACCCAACCTCCCCACTTCACCCAACCTCCCCACTTCACCCAACCTCCCCACTCCAACCAACCTCCCCACTCCACCCAACCTCCCCACTCCACCCAACCTCCCCACTCCACCCAACCTCCCCACTTCAGCCAACCTCCCCATTCCACTATACCTCCCCACTTCACCCAACCTCCCCACTCCACCCAACCTCCCCACTCCATCCAACCTCCGCACTCCACCTAACCTCCCCACTTCACCCAACCTCCCCACTTCACCCAACCTCCCTACTTCACCCAACCTCCCCACTTCACCCAACCTCCCCACTTCACCCAACCTCCCCACTCCACCCAACCTCCCCAAATCACCCATCCTCCCCACTCCACCCAACCTCCCCACTCCACACAACCTCCCCTCTCCACCGAACCTCAGCACTCCAACCAACTTCCGCACTCCACCCAACCTCCGCACTCCACCCAACCTCCCCACTTCACCCAAACTCCCCACTCCACCCAACCTCCGCACTCCACCCAACCTTCGCACTCAACCCAACCTCCCCACTTCACCCAACCTCCCAACTCCACCCAACCTCCCCACTTCACCCAACCTCCGCACTCCATCCAACCTCCGCACTCCACCCAATCTCCGCACTCCACCTAACTTCCCCACTTCACCCAACCTCCCCACTTCACCCAACCTCCCTACTTCACCCAACCTCCCCACTTCACCCTACCTCCCCACTTCACCCAACCTCCCCACTCCACCCAACCTCCCCAAATCACCCATCCTCCCTACTCCACCCAACCTCCCCACTCCACCCAACCTCCCCACTCCACCGAACCTCCCCAGTCCACCCAACCTCCCCACTTCACCAAACCTCCCCACTTCACCCAACCTCCCCACTTCACCGAACCTCCCCACTCCACCCAACCTCCCCACTCAACCCAACCTCCCCACTCCACCCAACCTCCCTACTTCACCCAACCTCCGCACTCCATCCAACCTCCGCACTCCACCCAATCTCCGCACTCCACCTAACCTCCCCACTTCACCCAACCTCCGCACTCCATCCAACCTCCGCACTCCACCCAACCTCCCCACTCCAACCAACCTCCCCACTCCACCCAACCTCCCCACTCCACCCAACCTCCCCAAATCACCAAACCTCCCCACTTCACCCAACCTCCCCACTTCACCCAACCTCCCCACTCCACCCAACCTCCGCACTCCACCCAACTTCCGCACTCCACCCAACTTCCGCACTCCACCCAACCTCCGCACTCCATCCAACCTCCGCACTCTACCAAACCTCCGCAATCCACCCAACCTCCGCACTCCACCCAACCTCCGCACTCCACCAAACTTCCGCACTCCACGGAACCTCCCCACTCCACCCAACCTCCCCACTCCATCCAACCTCCCCACTCCACCCAACCTCCCCACTTCACCCAACCTTCCCTCTTCACCCAACCTCCCCACTCCTCCCAACCTCCGCACTCCACCCAACTTCCGCACTCCACCCAACTTCCGCACTCCACCCAACCTCCGCACTCCACCCAAACTCCGCACTCCACCAAACTTCCGCATTCCACCCAAACTCCGCACTCCACCCAACCTCCGCACTTCACCCAACCTCCCCACTCCACCCAACCTCCCTACTTCACCCAACCTCCGCACTCCATCCAACCTCCGCACTCCACCCAATCTCCGCACTCCACCTAACCTCCCTACTTCACCCAACCTCCGCACTCCATCCAACCTCCGCACTCCACCCAACCTCCCCACTCCACCCAACCTCCCCACTTCACCCAACCTCCCCACTTCACCCAACCTCCCCACTCCACCCAACCTCCGCACTCCACCCAACTTCCGCACTCCACCCAAATTCCGCACTCCACCCAACCTCCGCACCCCACCCAAACTCCGCACTCCACCCAACCTCCGCACTCCACCCAAACTCCGCACTCCACCAAACTTCCGCACTCCACGCAACCTCCCCACTCCAACCAACCTCCCCACTCCACCCAACCTCCCCACTCCACCCAACCTCCGCAAATCACCAAACCTCCCCACTTCACCCAACCTCCCCACTTCACCCAACCTCCCCACTCCACCCAACCTCCGCACTCCACCCAACTTCCGCACTCCACCCAACTTCCGCACTCCACCCAACCTCCGCACTCCACCCAAACTCCGCACTCCACCCAACCTCCGCACTCCACCCAAACTCCGCACTCCACCAAACTTCCGCACTCCACGCAACCTCCCCACTCCAACCAACCTCCCTACTCCACCCAACCTCCCCACTCCACCCAACCTCCGCACTCCACCCAACCTCCGCACTCCACCCAAACTCCGCACTCCACCAAACTTCCGCACTCCACGCAACCTCCCCTCTCCACCCAACCTCCCCACTCCATCCAACCTCCCCACTCCACCCAACCTCCCCACTTCACCCAACCTCCCCACTTCACCCAACCTCCCCACTCCAACCAACCTCCCCACTCCACCCAACCTCCCCACTCCACCCAACCTCCCCACTCCACCCAACCTCCCCACTTCAGCCAACCTCCCCATTCCACTATACCTCCCCACTTCACCCAACCTCCCCACTCCACCCAACCTCCCCACTCCATCCAACCTCCGCACTCCACCTAACCTCCCCACTTCACCCAACCTCCCCACTTCACCCAACCTCCCTACTTCACCCAACCTCCCCACTTCACCCAACCTCCCCACTTCACCCAACCTCCCCACTCCACCCAACCTCCCCAAATCACCCATCCTCCCCACTCCACCCAACCTCCCCACTCCACACAACCTCCCCTCTCCACCGAACCTCAGCACTCCAACCAACTTCCGCACTCCACCCAACCTCCGCACTCCACCCAACCTCCCCACTTCACCCAAACTCCCCACTCCACCCAACCTCCGCACTCCACCCAACCTTCGCACTCAACCCAACCTCCCCACTTCACCCAACCTCCCAACTCCACCCAACCTCCCCACTTCACCCAACCTCCGCACTCCATCCAACCTCCGCACTCCACCCAATCTCCGCACTCCACCTAACTTCCCCACTTCACCCAACCTCCCCACTTCACCCAACCTCCCTACTTCACCCAACCTCCCCACTTCACCCTACCTCCCCACTTCACCCAACCTCCCCACTCCACCCAACCTCCCCAAATCACCCATCCTCCCTACTCCACCCAACCTCCCCACTCCACCCAACCTCCCCACTCCACCGAACCTCCCCAGTCCACCCAACCTCCCCACTTCACCAAACCTCCCCACTTCACCCAACCTCCCCACTTCACCGAACCTCCCCACTCCACCCAACCTCCCCACTCAACCCAACCTCCCCACTCCACCCAACCTCCCTACTTCACCCAACCTCCGCACTCCATCCAACCTCCGCACTCCACCCAATCTCCGCACTCCACCTAACCTCCCCACTTCACCCAACCTCCGCACTCCATCCAACCTCCGCACTCCTCCCAACCTCCCCACTCCAACCAACCTCCCCACTCCACCCAACCTCCCCACTCCACCCAACCTCCCCAAATCACCAAACCTCCCCACTTCACCCAACCTCCCCACTTCACCCAACCTCCCCACTCCACCCAACCTCCGCACTCCACCCAACTTCCGCACTCCACCCAACTTCCGCACTCCACCCAACCTCCGCACTCCATCCAACCTCCGCACTCTACCAAACCTCCGCAATCCACCCAACCTCCGCACTCCACCCAACCTCCGCACTCCACCAAACTTCCGCACTCCACGGAACCTCCCCACTCCACCCAACCTCCCCACTCCATCCAACCTCCCCACTCCACCCAACCTCCCCACTTCACCCAACCTTCCCTCTTCACCCAACCTCCCCACTCCTCCCAACCTCCGCACTCCACCCAACTTCCGCACTCCACCCAACTTCCGCACTCCACCCAACCTCCGCACTCCACCCAAACTCCGCACTCCACCAAACTTCCGCACTCCACGCAACCTCCCCACTCCAACCAACCTCCCCACTCCACCCAACCTCCCCACTCCACCCAACCTCCCCACTTCACCCAACCTCCCCACTCCACCCAACCTCCCCACTCCATCCAACCTCCGCACTCCACCTAACCTCCCCACTTCACCCAACTTCCCCACTTCACCCAACCTCGCTACTTCACCCAACCTCCCCACTTCACCCAACCTCCCCACTTCACCCAACCTCCCCACTCCACCCAACCTCCCCAAATCACCCATCCTCCCCACTCCACCCAACCTCCCCACTCCACCCAACCTCCCCACTTCACCCAACCTCCGCACTACACCCAACATCCGCATTCCACCCAAACTCCGCACTCCACCCAACCTCCGCACTTCACCCAACCTCCCCACTCCACCCAACCTCCCTACTTCACCCAACCTCCGCACTCCATCCAACCTCCGCACTCCACCCAATCTCCGCACTCCACCTAACCTCCCCACTTCACCCAACCTCCGCACTCCATCCAACCTCCGCACTCCACCCAACCTCCGCACTCCACCCAACCTCCCCACTTCACCCAACTTCCGCACTACACCCAACCTCCGCATTCCACCCAAACTCCGCACTCCACCCAACCTCCGCACTTCACCCAACCTCCCCACTCCACCCAACCTCCCTACTTCACCCAACCTCCGCACTCCATCCAACCTCCGCACTCCACCCAATCTCCGCACTCCACCTAACCTCCCTACTTCACCCAACCTCCGCACTCCATCCAACCTCCGCACTCCACCCAACCTCCGCACTCCACCCAACCTCCCCACTCCACCCAACCTCCCCACTTCACCCAACCTCCCCACTTCACCCAACCTCCCCACTCCACCCAACCTCCGCACTCCACCCAACTTCCGCACTCCACCCAAATTCCGCACTCCACCCAACCTCCGCACCCCACCCAAACTCCGCACTCCACCCAACCTCCGCACTCCACCCAAACTCCGCACTCCACCAAACTTCCGCACTCCACGCAACCTCCCCACTCCAACCAACCTCCCCACTCCACCCAACCTCCCCACTCCACCCAACCTCCCCAAATCACCAAACCTCCCCACTTCACCCAACCTCCCCACTTCACCCAACCTCCCCACTCCACCCAACCTCCGCACTCCACCCAACTTCCGCACTCCACCCAACTTCCGCACTCCACCCAACCTCCGCACTCCACCCAAACTCCGCACTCCACCCAACCTCCGCACTCCACCCAAACTCCGCACTCCACCGAACTTCCGCACTCCACGCAACCTCCCCACTCCAACCAACCTCCCTACTCCACCCAACCTCCCCACTCCACCCAACCTCCGCACTCCACCCAACCTCCGCACTCCACCCAAACTCCGCATTCCACCAAACTTCCGCACTCCACGCAACCTCCCCTCTCCACCCAACCTCCCCACTCCATCCAACCTCCCCACTCCACCCAACCTCCCCACTTCACCCAACCTCCCCACTTCACCCAACCTACCCACTCCTCCCAACCTCCGCACTCCACCCAACTTCCGCACTCCACCCAACTTCCGCACTCCACCCAACCTCCCCACTCCAACCAACCTCCCCACTCCACCCAACCTCCCCACTCCACCCAACCTCCCCACTCCACCCAACCTCCCCACTTCACCCAACCTCCCCATTCCACTATACCTCCCCACTTCACCCAACCTCCCCACTCCACCCAACCTCCCCACTCCATCCAACCTCCGCACTCCACCTAACCTCCCCACTTCACCCAACCTCCCCACTTCACCCAACCTCCCTACTTCACCCAACCTCCCCACTTCACCCAACCTCCCCACTTCACCCAACCTCCCCACTCAACCCAACCTCCCCAAATCACCCATCCTCCCCACTCCACCCAACCTCCCCACTCCACACAACCTCCCCACTCCACCGAACCTCAGCACTCCAACCAACTTCCGCACTCCACCCAACCTCCGCACTCCACCCAACCTCCCCACTTCACCCAAACTCCCCACTCCACCCAACCTCCGCACTCCACCCAACCTTCGCACTCAACCCAACCTCCCCACTTCACCCAACCTCCCAACTCCACCCAACCTCCCCACTTCACCCAACCTCCGCACTCCATCCAACCTCCGCACTCCACCCAATCTCCGCACTCCACCTAACCTCCCCACTTCACCCAACCTCCCCACTTCACCCAACCTCCCTACTTCACCCAACCTCCCCACTTCACCCAACTTCCGCACTCCACCCAACCTCCGCACTCCACCCAAACTCCTCACTCCACCAAACTTCCGCACTCCACCCAACCTCCCCACTCCACCCAACCTCCCCAAATCACCCAACCTCCCCACTCCAACCAACCTCCCCACTCCACCCAACCTCCCCACTCCACCCAACCTCCCCACTTATCCCAACCTCCCCACTTCACCCAACCTCCCCACTCCACCCAACCTCCTCACTCCACCCAACCTCCCCACTTCACCCTACCTCCCCACTTCACCCAACCTCCCCACTCCACCCAACCTCCCCAAATCACCCAACCTCCCCACTCCACCCAACCTCCCCAAATCACCAAACCTCCCCACTCCATCCAACCACCCCACTCCACCCAACCTCCCCACTCCACCCAACCTCCCCACTCCACCCAACCTCCCCACTTCTCCCAACCTCCCCACTTCACCCAACCTCCCCACTCCACCCAACCTCCTCACTCCACCCAACCTCCGCACTCCACCCAACTTCCGCACTCCACCCAAATTCCGCACTCCACCCAACCTCCGCACCCCACCCAAACTCCGCACTCCACCCAACCTCCGCACTCCACCCAAACTCCGCACTCCACCAAACTTCCGCACTCCACGAAACCTCCCCACTCCAACCAACCTCCCCACTCCACCCAACCTCCCCACTCCACCCAACCTCCCCAAATCACCAAACCTCCCCACTTCACCCAACCTCCCCACTTCACCCAACCTCCCCACTCCACCCAACCTCCGCACTCCACCCAACTTCCGCACTCCACCCAACTTCCGCACTCCACCCAACCTCCGCACTCCATCCAACCTCCGCACTCTACCAAACCTCCGCACTCCACCCAACCTCCGCACTCCACCCAACCTCCGCACTCCACCAAACTTCCGCACTCCACGGAACCTCCCCACTCCACCCAACCTCCCCACTCCATCCAACCTCCCCACTCCACCCAACCTCCCCACTTCACCCAACCTTCCCTCTTCACCCAACCTCCCCACTCCTCCCAACCTCCGCACTCCACCCAACTTCCGCACTCCACCCAACTTCCGCACTCCACCCAACCTCCGCACTCCACCCAAACTCCGCACTCCACCAAACTTCCGCACTCCACGCAACCTCCCCACTCCAACCAACCTCCCCACTCCACCCAACCTCCCCACTCCACCCAACCTCCCCACTCCACCCAACCTCCCCACTTCACCCAACCTCCCCACTCCACCCAACCTCCCCACTCCATCCAACCTCCGCACTCCACCTAACCGCCCCACTTCACCCAACTTCCCCACTTCACCCAACCTCCCTACTTCACCCAACCTCCCCACTTCACCCAACCTCCCCACTTCACCCAACCTCACCACTCCACCCAACCTCCCCAAATCACCCATCCTCCCCACTCCACCCAACCTCCCCACTCCACCCAACCTCCCCACTTCACCCAACCTCCGCACTACACCCAACCTCCGCATTCCACCCAAACTCCGCACTCCACCCAACCTCCGCACTTCACCCAACCTCCCCACTCCACCCAACCTCCCTACTTCACCCAACCTCCGCACTCCATCCAACCTCCGCACTCCACCCAATCTCCGCACTCCACCTAACCTCCCCACTTCACCCAACCTCCGCACTCCATCCAACCTCCGCACTCCACCCAACCTCCGCACTCCACCCAACCTCCCCACTTCACCCAACTTCCGCACTACACCCAACCTCCGCATTCCACCCAAACTCCGCACTCCACCCAACCTCCGCACTTCACCCAACCTCCCCACTCCACCCAACCTCCCTACTTCACCCAACCTCCGCACTCCATCCAACCTCCGCACTCCACCCAATCTCCGCACTCCACCTAACCTCCCTACTTCACCCAACCTCCGCACTCCATCCAACCTCCGCACTCCACCCAACCTCCGCACTCCACCCAACCTCCCCACTCCACCCAACCTCCCCACTTCACCCAACCTCCCCACTTCACCCAACCTCCCCACTCCACCCAACCTCCGCACTCCACCCAACTTCCGCACTCCACCCAAATTCCGCACTCCACCCAACCTCCGCACCCCACGCAAACTCCGCACTCCACCCAACCTCCGCACTCCACCCAAACTCCGCACTCCACCAAACTTCCGCACTCCACGCAACCTCCCCACTCCAACCAACCTCCCCACTCCACCCAACCTCCCCACTCCACCCAACCTCCCCAAATCACCAAACCTCCCCACTTCACCCAACCTCCCCACTTCACCCAACCTCCCCACTCCACCCAAACCTCCGCACTCCACCCAACTTCCGCACTCCACCCAACTTCCGCACTCCACCCAACCTCCGCACTCCACCCAAACTCCGCACTCCACCCAACCTCCGCACTCCACCCAAACTCCGCACTCCACCAAACTTCCGCACTCCACGCAACCTCCCCACTCCAACCAACCTCCCTACTCCACCCAACCTCCCCACTCCACCAAACCTCCGCACTCCACCCAACCTCCGCACTCCACCCAAACTCCGCACTCCACCAAACTTCCGCACTCCACGCAACCTCCCCTCTCCACCCAACCTCCCCACTCCATCCAACCTCCCCACTCCACCCAACCTCCCCACTTCACCCAACCTCCCCACTTCACCCAACCTCCCCACTCCTCCCAACCTCCGCACTCCACCCAACTTCCGCACTCCACCCAACTTCCGCACTCCACCCAACCTCCCCACTCCAACCAACCTCCCCACTCCACCCAACCTCCCCACTCCACCCAACCTCCCCACTCCACCCAACCTCCCCACTTCACCCAACCTCCCCATTCCACTATACCTCCCCACTTCACCCAACCTCCCCACTCCACCCAACCTCCCCACTCCATCCAACCTCCGCACTCCACCTAACCTCCCCACTTCACCCAACCTCCCCACTTCACCCAACCTCCCTACTTCACCCAACCTCCCCACTTCACCCAACCTCCCCACTTCACCCAACCTCCCCACTCCACCCAACCTCCCCAAATCACCCATCCTCCCCACTCCACCCAACCTCCCCACTCCACACAACCTCCCCACTCCACCGAACCTCAGCACTCCAACCAACTTCCGCACTCCACCCAACCTCCGCACTCCACCCAACCTCCCCACTTCACCCAACCTCCCCACTCCAACCAACCTCCCCACTCCACCCAACCTCCCCACTCCACCCAACCTCCGCACTCCACCAAACTTCCGCACTCCACGGAACCTCCCCACTCCACCCAACCTCCCCACTCCATCCAACCTCCCCACTCCACCCAACCTCCCCACTTCACCCAACCTTCCCTCTTCACCCAACCTCCCCACTCCTCCCAACCTCCGCACTCCACCCAACTTCCGCACTCCACCCAACTTCCGCACTCCACCCAACCTCCGCACTCCACCCAAACTCCGCACTCCACCAAACTTCCGCATTCCACCCAAACTCCGCACTCCACCCAACCTCCGCACTTCACCCAACCTCCCCACTCCACCCAACCTCCCTACTTCACCCAACCTCCCCACTCCTCCCAACCTCCGCACTCCATCCAACCTCCGCACTCCACCCAATCTCCGCACTCCACCTAACCTCCCCACTTCACCCAACCTCCGCACTCCATCCAACCTCCGCACTCCACCCAACCTCCGCACTCCACCCAACCTCCCCACTCCACCCAACCTCCCCACTTCACCCAACCTCCCCACTTCACCCAACCTCCCCACTCCACCCAACCTCCGCACTCCACCCAACTTCCGCACTCCACCCAAATTCCGCACTCCACCCAACCTCCGCACCCCACCCAAACTCCGCACTCCACCCAACCTCCGCACTCCACCCAAACTCCGCACTCCACCAAACTTCCGCACTCCACGCAACCTCCCCACTCCAACCAACCTCCCCACTCCACCCAACCTCCCCACTCCACCCAACCTCCCCAAATCACCAAACCTCCCCACTTCACCCAACCTCCCCACTTCACCCAACCTCCCCACTCCACCCAACCTCCGCACTCCACCCAACTTCCGCACTCCACCCAACTTCCGCACTCCACCCAACCTCCGCACTCCATCCAACCTCCGCACTCTACCAAACCTCCGCACTCCACCCAACCTCCGCACTCCACCCAACCTCCGCACTCCACCAAACTTCCGCACTCCACGGAACCTCCCCACTCCACCCAACCTCCCCACTCCATCCAACCTCCCCACTCCACCCAACCTCCCCACTTCACCCAACCTTCCCTCTTCACCCAACCTCCCCACTCCTCCCAACCTCCGCACTCCACCCAACTTCCGCACTCCACCCAACTTCCGCACTCCACCCAACCTCCGCACTCCACCCAAACTCCGCACTCCACCAAACTTCCGCATTCCACCCAAACTCCGCACTCCACCCAACCTCCGCACTTCACCCAACCTCCCCACTCCACCCAACCTCCCTACTTCACCCAACCTCCGCACTCCATCCAACCTCCGCACTCCACCCAATCTCCGCACTCCACCTAACCTCCCTACTTCACCCAACCTCCGCACTCCATCCAACCTCCGCACTCCACCCAACCTCCCCACTCCACCCAACCTCCCCACTTCACCCAACCTCCCCACTTCACCCAACCTCCCCACTCCACCCAACCTCCGCACTCCACCCAACTTCCGCACTCCACCCAAATTCCGCACTCCACCCAACCTCCGCACCCCACCCAAACTCCGCACTCCACCCAACCTCCGCACTCCACCCAAACTCCGCACTCCACCAAACTTCCGCACTCCACGCAACCTCCCCACTCCAACCAACCTCCCCACTCCACCCAACCTCCCCACTCCACCCAACCTCCGCAAATCACCAAACCTCCCCACTTCACCCAACCTCCCCACTTCACCCAACCTCCCCACTCCACCCAACCTCCGCACTCCACCCAACTTCCGCACTCCACCCAACTTCCGCACTCCACCCAACCTCCGCACTCCACCCAAACTCCGCACTCCACCCAACCTCCGCACTCCACCCAAACTCCGCACTCCACCAAACTTCCGCACTCCACGCAACCTCCCCACTCCAACCAACCTCCCTACCCCACCCAACCTCCCCACTCCACCCAACCTCCGCACTCCACCCAACCTCCGCACTCCACCCAAACTCCGCACTCCACCAAACTTCCGCACTCCACGCAACCTCCCCTCTCCACCCAACCTCCCCACTCCATCCAACCTCCCCACTCCACCCAACCTCCCCACTTCACCCAACCTCCCCACTTCACCCAACCTCCCCACTCCAACCAACCTCCCCACTCCACCCAACCTCCCCACTCCACCCAACCTCCCCACTCCACCCAACCTCCCCACTTCAGCCAACCTCCCCATTCCACTATACCTCCCCACTTCACCCAACCTCCCCACTCCACCCAACCTCCCCACTCCATCCAACCTCCGCACTCCACCTAACCTCCCCACTTCACCCAACCTCCCCACTTCACCCAACCTCCCTACTTCACCCAACCTCCCCACTTCACCCAACCTCCCCACTTCACCCAACCTCCCCACTCCACCCAACCTCCCCAAATCACCCATCCTCCCCACTCCACCCAACCTCCCCACTCCACACAACCTCCCCTCTCCACCGAACCTCAGCACTCCAACCAACTTCCGCACTCCACCCAACCTCCGCACTCCACCCAACCTCCCCACTTCACCCAAACTCCCCACTCCACCCAACCTCCGCACTCCACCCAACCTTCGCACTCAACCCAACCTCCCCACTTCACCCAACCTCCCAACTCCACCCAACCTCCCCACTTCACCCAACCTCCGCACTCCATCCAACCTCCGCACTCCACCCAATCTCCGCACTCCACCTAACTTCCCCACTTCACCCAACCTCCCCACTTCACCCAACCTCCCTACTTCACCCAACCTCCCCACTTCACCCTACCTCCCCACTTCACCCAACCTCCCCACTCCACCCAACCTCCCCAAATCACCCATCCTCCCTACTCCACCCAACCTCCCCACTCCACCCAACCTCCCCACTCCACCGAACCTCCCCAGTCCACCCAACCTCCCCACTTCACCAAACCTCCCCACTTCACCCAACCTCCCCACTTCACCGAACCTCCCCACTCCACCCAACCTCCCCACTCAACCCAACCTCCCCACTCCACCCAACCTCCCTACTTCACCCAACCTCCGCACTCCATCCAACCTCCGCACTCCACCCAATCTCCGCACTCCACCTAACCTCCCCACTTCACCCAACCTCCGCACTCCATCCAACCTCCGCACTCCACCCAACCTCCCCACTCCAACCAACCTCCCCACTCCACCCAACCTCCCCACTCCACCCAACCTCCCCAAATCACCAAACCTCCCCACTTCACCCAACCTCCCCACTTCACCCAACCTCCCCACTCCACCCAACCTCCGCACTCCACCCAACTTCCGCACTCCACCCAACTTCCGCACTCCACCCAACCTCCGCACTCCATCCAACCTCCGCACTCTACCAAACCTCCGCAATCCACCCAACCTCCGCACTCCACCCAACCTCCGCACTCCACCAAACTTCCGCACTCCACGGAACCTCCCCACTCCACCCAACCTCCCCACTCCATCCAACCTCCCCACTCCACCCAACCTCCCCACTTCACCCAACCTTCCCTCTTCACCCAACCTCCCCACTCCTCCCAACCTCCGCACTCCACCCAACTTCCGCACTCCACCCAACTTCCGCACTCCACCCAACCTCCGCACTCCACCCAAACTCCGCACTCCACCAAACTTCCGCACTCCACGCAACCTCCCCACTCCAACCAACCTCCCCACTCCACCCAACCTCCCCACTCCACCCAACCTCCCCACTTCACCCAACCTCCCCACTCCACCCAACCTCCCCACTCCATCCAACCTCCGCACTCCACCTAACCTCCCCACTTCACCCAACTTCCCCACTTCACCCAACCTCCCTACTTCACCCAACCTCCCCACTTCACCCAACCTCCCCACTTCACCCAACCTCCCCACTCCACCCAACCTCCCCAAATCACCCATCCTCCCCACTCCACCCAACCTCCCCACTCCACCCAACCTCCCCACTTCACCCAACCTCCGCACTACACCCAACATCCGCATTCCACCCAAACTCCGCACTCCACCCAACCTCCGCACTTCACCCAACCTCCCCACTCCACCCAACCTCCCTACTTCACCCAACCTCCGCACTCCATCCAACCTCCGCACTCCACCCAATCTCCGCACTCCACCTAACCTCCCCACTTCACCCAACCTCCGCACTCCATCCAACCTCCGCACTCCACCCAACCTCCGCACTCCACCCAACCTCCCCACTTCACCCAACTTCCGCACTACACCCAACCTCCGCATTCCACCCAAACTCCGCACTCCACCCAACCTCCGCACTTCACCCAACCTCCCCACTCCACCCAACCTCCCTACTTCACCCAACCTCCGCACTCCATCCAACCTCCGCACTCCACCCAATCTCCGCACTCCACCTAACCTCCCTACTTCACCCAACCTCCGCACTCCATCCAACCTCCGCACTCCACCCAACCTCCGCACTCCACCCAACCTCCCCACTCCACCCAACCTCCCCACTTCACCCAACCTCCCCACTCCAACCAACCTCCCCACTCCACCCAACCTCCCCACTCCACCCAACCTCCGCACTCCACCAAACTTCCGCACTCCACGGAACCTCCCCACTCCACCCAACCTCCCCACTCCATCCAACCTCCCCACTCCACCCAACCTCCCCACTTCACCCAACCTTCCCTCTTCACCCAACCTCCCCACTCCTCCCAACCTCCGCACTCCACCCAACTTCCGCACTCCACCCAACTTCCGCACTCCACCCAACCTCCGCACTCCACCCAAACTCCGCACTCCACCAAACTTCCGCATTCCACCCAAACTCCGCACTCCACCCAACCTCCGCACTTCACCCAACCTCCCCACTCCACCCAACCTCCCTACTTCACCCAACCTCCCCACTCCTCCCAACCTCCGCACTCCATCCAACCTCCGCACTCCACCCAATCTCCGCACTCCACCTAACCTCCCCACTTCACCCAACCTCCGCACTCCATCCAACCTCCGCACTCCACCCAACCTCCGCACTCCACCCAACCTCCCCACTCCACCCAACCTCCCCACTTCACCCAACCTCCCCACTTCACCCAACCTCCCCACTCCACCCAACCTCCGCACTCCACCCAACTTCCGCACTCCACCCAAATTCCGCACTCCACCCAACCTCCGCACCCCACCCAAACTCCGCACTCCACCCAACCTCCGCACTCCACCCAAACTCCGCACTCCACCAAACTTCCGCACTCCACGCAACCTCCCCACTCCAACCAACCTCCCCACTCCACCCAACCTCCCCACTCCACCCAACCTCCCCAAATCACCAAACCTCCCCACTTCACCCAACCTCCCCACTTCACCCAACCTCCCCACTCCACCCAACCTCCGCACTCCACCCAACTTCCGCACTCCACCCAACTTCCGCACTCCACCCAACCTCCGCACTCCATCCAACCTCCGCACTCTACCAAACCTCCGCACTCCACCCAACCTCCGCACTCCACCCAACCTCCGCACTCCACCAAACTTCCGCACTCCACGGAACCTCCCCACTCCACCCAACCTCCCCACTCCATCCAACCTCCCCACTCCACCCAACCTCCCCACTTCACCCAACCTTCCCTCTTCACCCAACCTCCCCACTCCTCCCAACCTCCGCACTCCACCCAACTTCCGCACTCCACCCAACTTCCGCACTCCACCCAACCTCCGCACTCCACCCAAACTCCGCACTCCACCAAACTTCCGCATTCCACCCAAACTCCGCACTCCACCCAACCTCCGCACTTCACCCAACCTCCCCACTCCACCCAACCTCCCTACTTCACCCAACCTCCGCACTCCATCCAACCTCCGCACTCCACCCAATCTCCGCACTCCACCTAACCTCCCTACTTCACCCAACCTCCGCACTCCATCCAACCTCCGCACTCCACCCAACCTCCCCACTCCACCCAACCTCCCCACTTCACCCAACCTCCCCACTTCACCCAACCTCCCCACTCCACCCAACCTCCGCACTCCACCCAACTTCCGCACTCCACCCAAATTCCGCACTCCACCCAACCTCCGCACCCCACCCAAACTCCGCACTCCACCCAACCTCCGCACTCCACCCAAACTCCGCACTCCACCAAACTTCCGCACTCCACGCAACCTCCCCACTCCAACCAACCTCCCCACTCCACCCAACCTCCCCACTCCACCCAACCTCCGCAAATCACCAAACCTCCCCACTTCACCCAACCTCCCCACTTCACCCAACCTCCCCACTCCACCCAACCTCCGCACTCCACCCAACTTCCGCACTCCACCCAACTTCCGCACTCCACCCAACCTCCGCACTCCACCCAAACTCCGCACTCCACCCAACCTCCGCACTCCACCCAAACTCCGCACTCCACCAAACTTCCGCACTCCACGCAACCTCCCCACTCCAACCAACCTCCCTACCCCACCCAACCTCCCCACTCCACCCAACCTCCGCACTCCACCCAACCTCCGCACTCCACCCAAACTCCGCACTCCACCAAACTTCCGCACTCCACGCAACCTCCCCTCTCCACCCAACCTCCCCACTCCATCCAACCTCCCCACTCCACCCAACCTCCCCACTTCACCCAACCTCCCCACTTCACCCAACCTCCCCACTCCAACCAACCTCCCCACTCCACCCAACCTCCCCACTCCACCCAACCTCCCCACTCCACCCAACCTCCCCACTTCAGCCAACCTCCCCATTCCACTATACCTCCCCACTTCACCCAACCTCCCCACTCCACCCAACCTCCCCACTCCATCCAACCTCCGCACTCCACCTAACCTCCCCACTTCACCCAACCTCCCCACTTCACCCAACCTCCCTACTTCACCCAACCTCCCCACTTCACCCAACCTCCCCACTTCACCCAACCTCCCCACTCCACCCAACCTCCCCAAATCACCCATCCTCCCCACTCCACCCAACCTCCCCACTCCACACAACCTCCCCTCTCCACCGAACCTCAGCACTCCAACCAACTTCCGCACTCCACCCAACCTCCGCACTCCACCCAACCTCCCCACTTCACCCAAACTCCCCACTCCACCCAACCTCCGCACTCCACCCAACCTTCGCACTCAACCCAACCTCCCCACTTCACCCAACCTCCCAACTCCACCCAACCTCCCCACTTCACCCAACCTCCGCACTCCATCCAACCTCCGCACTCCACCCAATCTCCGCACTCCACCTAACTTCCCCACTTCACCCAACCTCCCCACTTCACCCAACCTCCCTACTTCACCCAACCTCCCCACTTCACCCTACCTCCCCACTTCACCCAACCTCCCCACTCCACCCAACCTCCCCAAATCACCCATCCTCCCTACTCCACCCAACCTCCCCACTCCACCCAACCTCCCCACTCCACCGAACCTCCCCAGTCCACCCAACCTCCCCACTTCACCAAACCTCCCCACTTCACCCAACCTCCCCACTTCACCGAACCTCCCCACTCCACCCAACCTCCCCACTCAACCCAACCTCCCCACTCCACCCAACCTCCCTACTTCACCCAACCTCCGCACTCCATCCAACCTCCGCACTCCACCCAATCTCCGCACTCCACCTAACCTCCCCACTTCACCCAACCTCCGCACTCCATCCAACCTCCGCACTCCACCCAACCTCCCCACTCCAACCAACCTCCCCACTCCACCCAACCTCCCCACTCCACCCAACCTCCCCAAATCACCAAACCTCCCCACTTCACCCAACCTCCCCACTTCACCCAACCTCCCCACTCCACCCAACCTCCGCACTCCACCCAACTTCCGCACTCCACCCAACTTCCGCACTCCACCCAACCTCCGCACTCCATCCAACCTCCGCACTCTACCAAACCTCCGCAATCCACCCAACCTCCGCACTCCACCCAACCTCCGCACTCCACCAAACTTCCGCACTCCACGGAACCTCCCCACTCCACCCAACCTCCCCACTCCATCCAACCTCCCCACTCCACCCAACCTCCCCACTTCACCCAACCTTCCCTCTTCACCCAACCTCCCCACTCCTCCCAACCTCCGCACTCCACCCAACTTCCGCACTCCACCCAACTTCCGCACTCCACCCAACCTCCGCACTCCACCCAAACTCCGCACTCCACCAAACTTCCGCACTCCACGCAACCTCCCCACTCCAACCAACCTCCCCACTCCACCCAACCTCCCCACTCCACCCAACCTCCCCACTTCACCCAACCTCCCCACTCCACCCAACCTCCCCACTCCATCCAACCTCCGCACTCCACCTAACCTCCCCACTTCACCCAACTTCCCCACTTCACCCAACCTCCCTACTTCACCCAACCTCCCCACTTCACCCAACCTCCCCACTTCACCCAACCTCCCCACTCCACCCAACCTCCCCAAATCACCCATCCTCCCCACTCCACCCAACCTCCCCACTCCACCCAACCTCCCCACTTCACCCAACCTCCGCACTACACCCAACATCCGCATTCCACCCAAACTCCGCACTCCACCCAACCTCCGCACTTCACCCAACCTCCCCACTCCACCCAACCTCCCTACTTCACCCAACCTCCGCACTCCATCCAACCTCCGCACTCCACCCAATCTCCGCACTCCACCTAACCTCCCCACTTCACCCAACCTCCGCACTCCATCCAACCTCCGCACTCCACCCAACCTCCGCACTCCACCCAACCTCCCCACTTCACCCAACTTCCGCACTACACCCAACCTCCGCATTCCACCCAAACTCCGCACTCCACCCAACCTCCGCACTTCACCCAACCTCCCCACTCCACCCAACCTCCCTACTTCACCCAACCTCCGCACTCCATCCAACCTCCGCACTCCACCCAATCTCCGCACTCCACCTAACCTCCCTACTTCACCCAACCTCCGCACTCCATCCAACCTCCGCACTCCACCCAACCTCCGCACTCCACCCAACCTCCCCACTCCACCCAACCTCCCCACTTCACCCAACCTCCCCACTTCACCCAACCTCCCCACTCCACCCAACCTCCGCACTCCACCCAACTTCCGCACTCCACCCAAATTCCGCACTCCACCCAACCTCCGCACCCCACCCAAACTCCGCACTCCACCCAACCTCCGCACTCCACCCAAACTCCGCACTCCACCAAACTTCCGCACTCCACGCAACCTCCCCACTCCAACCAACCTCCCCACTCCACCCAACCTCCCCACTCCACCCAACCTCCCCAAATCACCAAACCTCCCCACTTCACCCAACCTCCCCACTTCACCCAACCTCCCCACTCCACCCAACCTCCGCACTCCACCCAACTTCCGCACTCCACCCAACTTCCGCACTCCACCCAACCTCCGCACTCCACCCAAACTCCGCACTCCACCCAACCTCCGCACTCCACCCAAACTCCGCACTCCACCGAACTTCCGCACTCCACGCAACCTCCCCACTCCAACCAACCTCCCTACTCCACCCAACCTCCCCACTCCACCCAACCTCCGCACTCCACCCAACCTCCGCACTCCACCCAAACTCCGCATTCCACCAAACTTCCGCACTCCACGCAACCTCCCCTCTCCACCCAACCTCCCCACTCCATCCAACCTCCCCACTCCACCCAACCTCCCCACTTCACCCAACCTCCCCACTTCACCCAACCTACCCACTCCTCCCAACCTCCGCACTCCACCCAACTTCCGCACTCCACCCAACTTCCGCACTCCACCCAACCTCCCCACTCCAACCAACCTCCCCACTCCACCCAACCTCCCCACTCCACCCAACCTCCCCACTCCACCCAACCTCCCCACTTCACCCAACCTCCCCATTCCACTATACCTCCCCACTTCACCCAACCTCCCCACTCCACCCAACCTCCCCACTCCATCCAACCTCCGCACTCCACCTAACCTCCCCACTTCACCCAACCTCCCCACTTCACCCAACCTCCCTACTTCACCCAACCTCCCCACTTCACCCAACCTCCCCACTTCACCCAACCTCCCCACTCAACCCAACCTCCCCAAATCACCCATCCTCCCCACTCCACCCAACCTCCCCACTCCACACAACCTCCCCACTCCACCGAACCTCAGCACTCCAACCAACTTCCGCACTCCACCCAACCTCCGCACTCCACCCAACCTCCCCACTTCACCCAAACTCCCCACTCCACCCAACCTCCGCACTCCACCCAACCTTCGCACTCAACCCAACCTCCCCACTTCACCCAACCTCCCAACTCCACCCAACCTCCCCACTTCACCCAACCTCCGCACTCCATCCAACCTCCGCACTCCACCCAATCTCCGCACTCCACCTAACCTCCCCACTTCACCCAACCTCCCCACTTCACCCAACCTCCCTACTTCACCCAACCTCCCCACTTCACCCAACTTCCGCACTCCACCCAACCTCCGCACTCCACCCAAACTCCTCACTCCACCAAACTTCCGCACTCCACCCAACCTCCCCACTCCACCCAACCTCCCCAAATCACCCAACCTCCCCACTCCAACCAACCTCCCCACTCCACCCAACCTCCCCACTCCACCCAACCTCCCCACTTATCCCAACCTCCCCACTTCACCCAACCTCCCCACTCCACCCAACCTCCTCACTCCACCCAACCTCCCCACTTCACCCTACCTCCCCACTTCACCCAACCTCCCCACTCCACCCAACCTCCCCAAATCACCCAACCTCCCCACTCCACCCAACCTCCCCAAATCACCAAACCTCCCCACTCCATCCAACCACCCCACTCCACCCAACCTCCCCACTCCACCCAACCTCCCCACTCCACCCAACCTCCCCACTTCTCCCAACCTCCCCACTTCACCCAACCTCCCCACTCCACCCAACCTCCTCACTCCACCCAACCTCCGCACTCCACCCAACTTCCGCACTCCACCCAAATTCCGCACTCCACCCAACCTCCGCACCCCACCCAAACTCCGCACTCCACCCAACCTCCGCACTCCACCCAAACTCCGCACTCCACCAAACTTCCGCACTCCACGAAACCTCCCCACTCCAACCAACCTCCCCACTCCACCCAACCTCCCCACTCCACCCAACCTCCCCAAATCACCAAACCTCCCCACTTCACCCAACCTCCCCACTTCACCCAACCTCCCCACTCCACCCAACCTCCGCACTCCACCCAACTTCCGCACTCCACCCAACTTCCGCACTCCACCCAACCTCCGCACTCCATCCAACCTCCGCACTCTACCAAACCTCCGCACTCCACCCAACCTCCGCACTCCACCCAACCTCCGCACTCCACCAAACTTCCGCACTCCACGGAACCTCCCCACTCCACCCAACCTCCCCACTCCATCCAACCTCCCCACTCCACCCAACCTCCCCACTTCACCCAACCTTCCCTCTTCACCCAACCTCCCCACTCCTCCCAACCTCCGCACTCCACCCAACTTCCGCACTCCACCCAACTTCCGCACTCCACCCAACCTCCGCACTCCACCCAAACTCCGCACTCCACCAAACTTCCGCACTCCACGCAACCTCCCCACTCCAACCAACCTCCCCACTCCACCCAACCTCCCCACTCCACCCAACCTCCCCACTTCACCCAACCTCCCCACTCCACCCAACCTCCCCACTCCATCCAACCTCCGCACTCCACCTAACCGCCCCACTTCACCCAACTTCCCCACTTCACCCAACCTCCCTACTTCACCCAACCTCCCCACTTCACCCAACCTCCCCACTTCACCCAACCTCACCACTCCACCCAACCTCCCCAAATCACCCATCCTCCCCACTCCACCCAACCTCCCCACTCCACCCAACCTCCCCACTTCACCCAACCTCCGCACTACACCCAACCTCCGCATTCCACCCAAACTCCGCACTCCACCCAACCTCCGCACTTCACCCAACCTCCCCACTCCACCCAACCTCCCTACTTCACCCAACCTCCGCACTCCATCCAACCTCCGCACTCCACCCAATCTCCGCACTCCACCTAACCTCCCCACTTCACCCAACCTCCGCACTCCATCCAACCTCCGCACTCCACCCAACCTCCGCACTCCACCCAACCTCCCCACTTCACCCAACTTCCGCACTACACCCAACCTCCGCATTCCACCCAAACTCCGCACTCCACCCAACCTCCGCACTTCACCCAACCTCCCCACTCCACCCAACCTCCCTACTTCACCCAACCTCCGCACTCCATCCAACCTCCGCACTCCACCCAATCTCCGCACTCCACCTAACCTCCCTACTTCACCCAACCTCCGCACTCCATCCAACCTCCGCACTCCACCCAACCTCCGCACTCCACCCAACCTCCCCACTCCACCCAACCTCCCCACTTCACCCAACCTCCCCACTTCACCCAACCTCCCCACTCCACCCAACCTCCGCACTCCACCCAACTTCCGCACTCCACCCAAATTCCGCACTCCACCCAACCTCCGCACCCCACGCAAACTCCGCACTCCACCCAACCTCCGCACTCCACCCAAACTCCGCACTCCACCAAACTTCCGCACTCCACGCAACCTCCCCACTCCAACCAACCTCCCCACTCCACCCAACCTCCCCACTCCACCCAACCTCCCCAAATCACCAAACCTCCCCACTTCACCCAACCTCCCCACTTCACCCAACCTCCCCACTCCACCCAACCTCCGCACTCCACCCAACTTCCGCACTCCACCCAACTTCCGCACTCCACCCAACCTCCGCACTCCACCCAAACTCCGCACTCCACCCAACCTCCGCACTCCACCCAAACTCCGCACTCCACCAAACTTCCGCACTCCACGCAACCTCCCCACTCCAACCAACCTCCCTACTCCACCCAACCTCCCCATTCCACCAAACCTCCGCACTCCACCCAACCTCCGCACTCCACCCAAACTCCGCACTCCACCAAACTTCCGCACTCCACGCAACCTCCCCTCTCCACCCAACCTCCCCACTCCATCCAACCTCCCCACTCCACCCAACCTCCCCACTTCACCCAACCTCCCCACTTCACCCAACCTCCCCACTCCTCCCAACCTCCGCACTCCACCCAACTTCCGCACTCCACCCAACTTCCGCACTCCACCCAACCTCCCCACTCCAACCAACCTCCCCACTCCACCCAACCTCCCCACTCCACCCAACCTCCCCACTCCACCCAACCTCCCCACTTCACCCAACCTCCCCATTCCACTATACCTCCCCACTTCACCCAACCTCCCCACTCCACCCAACCTCCCCACTCCATCCAACCTCCGCACTCCACCTAACCTCCCCACTTCACCCAACCTCCCCACTTCACCCAACCTCCCTACTTCACCCAACCTCCCCACTTCACCCAACCTCCCCACTTCACCCAACCTCCCCACTCCACCCAACCTCCCCAAATCACCCATCCTCCCCACTCCGCCCAACCTCCCCACTCCACACAACCTCCCCACTCCACCGAACCTCAGCACTCCAACCAACTTCCGCACTCCACCCAACCTCCGCACTCCACCCAACCTCCCCACTTCACCCAAACTCCCCACTCCACCCAACCTCCGCACTCCACCCAACCTTCTCACTCAACCCAACCTCCCCACTTCACCCAACCTCCCAACTCCACCCAACCTCCCCACTTCACCCAACCTCCGCACTCCATCCAACCTCCGCACTCCACCCAATCTCCGCACTCCACCTAACCTCCCTACTTCACCCAACCTCCGCACTCCATCCAACCTCCGCACTCCACCCAACCTCCGCAGTCCACCCAACCTCCCCAAATCACCAAACCTCCCCACTCCATCCAACCACCCCACTCCACCCAACCTCCCCACTCCACCCAACCTCCCCACTCCACCCAACCTCCCCACTTCTCCCAACCTCCCCACTTCACCCAACCTCCCCACTCCACCCAACCTCCTCACTCCACCCAACCTCCGCACTCCACCCAACTTCCGCACTCCACCCAAATTCCGCACTCCACCCAACCTCCGCACCCCACCCAAACTCCGCACTCCACCCAACCTCCGCACTCCACCCAAACTCCGCACTCCACCAAACTTCCGCACTCCACGAAACCTCCCCACTCCAACCAACCTCCCCACTCCACCCAACCTCCCCACTCCACCCAACCTCCCCAAATCACCAAACCTCCCCACTTCACCCAACCTCCCCACTTCACCCAACCTCCCCACTCCACCCAACCTCCGCACTCCACCCAACTTCCGCACTCCACCCAACTTCCGCACTCCACCCAACCTCCGCACTCCATCCAACCTCCGCACTCTACCAAACCTCCGCACTCCACCCAACCTCCGCACTCCACCCAACCTTCACCCAACCTCACCACTCCACCCAACCTCCCCAAATCACCCATCCTCCCCACTCCACCCAACCTCCCCACTCCACCCAACCTCCCCACTTCACCCAACCTCCGCACTACACCCAACCTCCGCATTCCACCCAAACTCCGCACTCCACCCAACCTCCGCACTTCACCCAACCTCCCCACTCCACCCAACCTCCCTACTTCACCCAACCTCCGCACTCCATCCAACCTCCGCACTCTACCAAACCTCCGCACTCCACCCAACCTCCGCACTCCACCCAACCTCCGCACTCCACCAAACTTCCGCACTCCACGGAACCTCCCCACTCCACCCAACCTCCCCACTCCATCCAACCTCCCCACTCCACCCAACCTCCCCACTTCACCCAACCTTCCCTCTTCACCCAACCTCCCCACTCCTCCCAACCTCCGCACTCCACCCAACTTCCGCACTCCACCCAACTTCCGCACTCCACCCAACCTCCGCACTCCACCCAAACTCCGCACTCCACCAAACTTCCGCACTCCACGCAACCTCCCCACTCCAACCAACCTCCCCACTCCACCCAACCTCCCCACTCCACCCAACCTCCCCACTTCACCCAACCTCCCCACTCCACCCAACCTCCCCACTCCATCCAACCTCCGCACTCCACCTAACCGCCCCACTTCACCCAACTTCCCCACTTCACCCAACCTCCCTACTTCACCCAACCTCCCCACTTCACCCAACCTCCCCACTTCACCCAACCTCACCACTCCACCCAACCTCCCCAAATCACCCATCCTCCCCACTCCACCCAACCTCCCCACTCCACCCAACCTCCCCACTTCACCCAACCTCCGCACTACACCCAACCTCCGCATTCCACCCAAACTCCGCACTCCACCCAACCTCCGCACTTCACCCAACCTCCCCACTCCACCCAACCTCCCTACTTCACCCAACCTCCGCACTCCATCCAACCTCCGCACTCCACCCAATCTCCGCACTCCACCTAACCTCCCCACTTCACCCAACCTCCGCACTCCATCCAACCTCCGCACTCCACCCAACCTCCGCACTCCACCCAACCTCCCCACTTCACCCAACTTCCGCACTACACCCAACCTCCGCATTCCACCCAAACTCCGCACTCCACCCAACCTCCGCACTTCACCCAACCTCCCCACTCCACCCAACCTCCCTACTTCACCCAACCTCCGCACTCCATCCAACCTCCGCACTCCACCCAATCTCCGCACTCCACCTAACCTCCCTACTTCACCCAACCTCCGCACTCCATCCAACCTCCGCACTCCACCCAACCTCCGCACTCCACCCAACCTCCCCACTCCACCCAACCTCCCCACTTCACCCAACCTCCCCACTTCACCCAACCTCCCCACTCCACCCAACCTCCGCACTCCACCCAACTTCCGCACTCCACCCAAATTCCGCACTCCACCCAACCTCCGCACCCCACGCAAACTCCGCACTCCACCCAACCTCCGCACTCCACCCAAACTCCGCACTCCACCAAACTTCCGCACTCCACGCAACCTCCCCACTCCAACCAACCTCCCCACTCCACCCAACCTCCCCACTCCACCCAACCTCCCCAAATCACCAAACCTCCCCACTTCACCCAACCTCCCCACTTCACCCAACCTCCCCACTCCACCCAACCTCCGCACTCCACCCAACTTCCGCACTCCACCCAACTTCCGCACTCCACCCAACCTCCGCACTCCACCCAAACTCCGCACTCCACCCAACCTCCGCACTCCACCCAAACTCCGCACTCCACCAAACTTCCGCACTCCACGCAACCTCCCCACTCCAACCAACCTCCCTACTCCACCCAACCTCCCCATTCCACCAAACCTCCGCACTCCACCCAACCTCCGCACTCCACCCAAACTCCGCACTCCACCAAACTTCCGCACTCCACGCAACCTCCCCTCTCCACCCAACCTCCCCACTCCATCCAACCTCCCCACTCCACCCAACCTCCCCACTTCACCCAACCTCCCCACTTCACCCAACCTCCCCACTCCTCCCAACCTCCGCACTCCACCCAACTTCCGCACTCCACCCAACTTCCGCACTCCACCCAACCTCCCCACTCCAACCAACCTCCCCACTCCACCCAACCTCCCCACTCCACCCAACCTCCCCACTCCACCCAACCTCCCCACTTCACCCAACCTCCCCATTCCACTATACCTCCCCACTTCACCCAACCTCCCCACTCCACCCAACCTCCCCACTCCATCCAACCTCCGCACTCCACCTAACCTCCCCACTTCACCCAACCTCCCCACTTCACCCAACCTCCCTACTTCACCCAACCTCCCCACTTCACCCAACCTCCCCACTTCACCCAACCTCCCCACTCCACCCAACCTCCCCAAATCACCCATCCTCCCCACTCCGCCCAACCTCCCCACTCCACACAACCTCCCCACTCCACCGAACCTCAGCACTCCAACCAACTTCCGCACTCCACCCAACCTCCGCACTCCACCCAACCTCCCCACTTCACCCAAACTCCCCACTCCACCCAACCTCCGCACTCCACCCAACCTTCTCACTCAACCCAACCTCCCCACTTCACCCAACCTCCCAACTCCACCCAACCTCCCCACTTCACCCAACCTCCGCACTCCATCCAACCTCCGCACTCCACCCAATCTCCGCACTCCACCTAACCTCCCTACTTCACCCAACCTCCGCACTCCATCCAACCTCCGCACTCCACCCAACCTCCGCAGTCCACCCAACCTCCCCAAATCACCAAACCTCCCCACTCCATCCAACCACCCCACTCCACCCAACCTCCCCACTCCACCCAACCTCCCCACTCCACCCAACCTCCCCACTTCTCCCAACCTCCCCACTTCACCCAACCTCCCCACTCCACCCAACCTCCTCACTCCACCCAACCTCCGCACTCCACCCAACTTCCGCACTCCACCCAAATTCCGCACTCCACCCAACCTCCGCACCCCACCCAAACTCCGCACTCCACCCAACCTCCGCACTCCACCCAAACTCCGCACTCCACCAAACTTCCGCACTCCACGAAACCTCCCCACTCCAACCAACCTCCCCACTCCACCCAACCTCCCCACTCCACCCAACCTCCCCAAATCACCAAACCTCCCCACTTCACCCAACCTCCCCACTTCACCCAACCTCCCCACTCCACCCAACCTCCGCACTCCACCCAACTTCCGCACTCCACCCAACTTCCGCACTCCACCCAACCTCCGCACTCCATCCAACCTCCGCACTCTACCAAACCTCCGCACTCCACCCAACCTCCGCACTCCACCCAACCTTCACCCAACCTCACCACTCCACCCAACCTCCCCAAATCACCCATCCTCCCCACTCCACCCAACCTCCCCACTCCACCCAACCTCCCCACTTCACCCAACCTCCGCACTACACCCAACCTCCGCATTCCACCCAAACTCCGCACTCCACCCAACCTCCGCACTTCACCCAACCTCCCCACTCCACCCAACCTCCCTACTTCACCCAACCTCCGCACTCCATCCAACCTCCGCACTCCACCCAATCTCCGCACTCCACCTAACCTCCCCACTTCACCCAACCTCCGCACTCCATCCAACCTCCGCACTCCACCCAACCTCCGCACTCCACCCAACCTCCCCACTTCACCCAACTTCCGCACTACACCCAACCTCCGCATTCCACCCAAACTCCGCACTCCACCCAACCTCCGCACTTCACCCAACCTCCCCACTCCACCCAACCTCCCTACTTCACCCAACCTCCGCACTCCATCCAACCTCCGCACTCCACCCAATCTCCGCACTCCACCTAACCTCCCTACTTCACCCAACCTCCGCACTCCATCCAACCTCCGCACTCCACCCAACCTCCGCACTCCACCCAACCTCCCCACTCCACCCAACCTCCCCACTTCACCCAACCTCCCCACTTCACCCAACCTCCCCACTCCACCCAACCTCCGCACTCCACCCAACTTCCGCACTCCACCCAAATTCCGCACTCCACCCAACCTCCGCACCCCACGCAAACTCCGCACTCCACCCAACCTCCGCACTCCACCCAAACTCCGCACTCCACCAAACTTCCGCACTCCACGCAACCTCCCCACTCCAACCAACCTCCCCACTCCACCCAACCTCCCCACTCCACCCAACCTCCCCAAATCACCAAACCTCCCCACTTCACCCAACCTCCCCACTTCACCCAACCTCCCCACTCCACCCAACCTCCGCACTCCACCCAACTTCCGCACTCCACCCAACTTCCGCACTCCACCCAACCTCCGCACTCCACCCAAACTCCGCACTCCACCCAACCTCCGCACTCCACCCAAACTCCGCACTCCACCAAACTTCCGCACTCCACGCAACCTCCCCACTCCAACCAACCTCCCTACTCCACCCAACCTCCCCACTCCACCAAACCTCCGCACTCCACCCAACCTCCGCACTCCACCCAAACTCCGCACTCCACCAAACTTCCGCACTCCACGCAACCTCCCCTCTCCACCCAACCTCCCCACTCCATCCAACCTCCCCACTCCACCCAACCTCCCCACTTCACCCAACCTCCCCACTTCACCCAACCTCCCCACTCCTCCCAACCTCCGCACTCCACCCAACTTCCGCACTCCACCCAACTTCCGCACTCCACCCAACCTCCCCACTCCAACCAACCTCCCCACTCCACCCAACCTCCCCACTCCACCCAACCTCCCCACTCCACCCAACCTCCCCACTTCACCCAACCTCCCCATTCCACTATACCTCCCCACTTCACCCAACCTCCCCACTCCACCCAACCTCCCCACTCCATCCAACCTCCGCACTCCACCTAACCTCCCCACTTCACCCAACCTCCCCACTTCACCCAACCTCCCTACTTCACCCAACCTCCCCACTTCACCCAACCTCCCCACTTCACCCAACCTCCCCACTCCACCCAACCTCCCCAAATCACCCATCCTCCCCACTCCACCCAACCTCCCCACTCCACACAACCTCCCCACTCCACCGAACCTCAGCACTCCAACCAACTTCCGCACTCCACCCAACCTCCGCACTCCACCCAACCTCCCCACTTCACCCAACCTCCCCACTCCAACCAACCTCCCCACTCCACCCAACCTCCCCACTCCACCCAACCTCCGCACTCCACCAAACTTCCGCACTCCACGGAACCTCCCCACTCCACCCAACCTCCCCACTCCATCCAACCTCCCCACTCCACCCAACCTCCCCACTTCACCCAACCTTCCCTCTTCACCCAACCTCCCCACTCCTCCCAACCTCCGCACTCCACCCAACTTCCGCACTCCACCCAACTTCCGCACTCCACCCAACCTCCGCACTCCACCCAAACTCCGCACTCCACCAAACTTCCGCATTCCACCCAAACTCCGCACTCCACCCAACCTCCGCACTTCACCCAACCTCCCCACTCCACCCAACCTCCCTACTTCACCCAACCTCCGCACTCCATCCAACCTCCGCACTCCACCCAATCTCCGCACTCCACCCAACCTCCCCACTTCACCAAACCTCCCCACTTCACCCAACCTCCCCACTTCACCGAACCTCCCCACTCCACCCAACCTCCCCACTCAACCCAACCTCCCCACTCCACCCAACCTCCCTACTTCACCCAACCTCCGCACTCCATCCAACCTCCGCACTCCACCAAACTTCCGCACTCCACGCAACCTCCCCACTCCAACCAACCTCCCCACTCCACCCAACCTCCCCACTCCACCCAACCTCCCCAAATCACCAAACCTCCCCACTTCACCCAACCTCCCCACTTCACCCAACCTCCCCACTCCACCCAACCTCCGCACTCCACCCAACTTCCGCACTCCACCCAACTTCCGCACTCCACCCAACCTCCGCACTCCATCCAACCTCCGCACTCTACCAAACCTCCGCACTCCACCCAACCTCCGCACTCCACCCAACCTCCGCACTCCACCAAACTTCCGCACTCCACGGAACCTCCCCACTCCACCCAACCTCCCCACTCCATCCAACCTCCCCACTCCACCCAACCTCCCCACTTCACCCAACCTTCCCTCTTCACCCAACCTCCCCACTCCTCCCAACCTCCGCACTCCACCCAACTTCCGCACTCCACCCAACTTCCGCACTCCACCCAACCTCCGCACTCCACCCAAACTCCGCACTCCACCAAACTTCCGCATTCCACCCAAACTCCGCACTCCACCCAACCTCCGCACTTCACCCAACCTCCCCACTCCACCCAACCTCCCTACTTCACCCAACCTCCGCACTCCATCCAACCTCCGCACTCCACCCAATCTCCGCACTCCACCTAACCTCCCTACTTCACCCAACCTCCGCACTCCATCCAACCTCCGCACTCCACCCAACCTCCCCACTCCACCCAACCTCCCCACTTCACCCAACCTCCCCACTTCACCCAACCTCCCCACTCCACCCAACCTCCGCACTCCACCCAACTTCCGCACTCCACCCAAATTCCGCACTCCACCCAACCTCCGCACCCCACCCAAACTCCGCACTCCACCCAACCTCCGCACTCCACCCAAACTCCGCACTCCACCAAACTTCCGCACTCCACGCAACCTCCCCACTCCAACCAACCTCCCCACTCCACCCAACCTCCCCACTCCACCCAACCTCCGCAAATCACCAAACCTCCCCACTTCACCCAACCTCCCCACTTCACCCAACCTCCCCACTCCACCCAACCTCCGCACTCCACCCAACTTCCGCACTCCACCCAACTTCCGCACTCCACCCAACCTCCGCACTCCACCCAAACTCCGCACTCCACCCAACCTCCGCACTCCACCCAAACTCCGCACTCCACCAAACTTCCGCACTCCACGCAACCTCCCCACTCCAACCAACCTCCCCACTCCACCCAACCTCCCCACTCCACCCAACCTCCCCAAATCACCAAACCTCCCCACTTCACCCAACCTCCCCACTTCACCCAACCTCCCCACTCCACCCAACCTCCGCACTCCACCCAACTTCCGCACTCCACCCAACCTCCGCACTCCACCCAAACTCCGCACTCCACCCAACCTCCGCACTCCACCCAAACTCCGCACTCCACCGAACTTCCGCACTCCACGCAACCTCCCCACTCCAACCAACCTCCCTACTCCACCCAACCTCCCCACTCCACCCAACCTCCGCACTCCACCCAACCTCCGCACTCCACCCAAACTCCGCATTCCACCAAACTTCCGCACTCCACGCAACCTCCCCTCTCCACCCAACCTCCCCACTCCATCCAACCTCCCCACTCCACCCAACCTCCCCACTTCACCCAACCTCCCCACTTCACCCAACCTACCCACTCCTCCCAACCTCCGCACTCCACCCAACTTCCGCACTCCACCCAACTTCCGCACTCCACCCAACCTCCCCACTCCAACCAACCTCCCCACTCCACCCAACCTCCCCACTCCACCCAACCTCCCCACTCCACCCAACCTCCCCACTTCACCCAACCTCCCCATTCCACTATACCTCCCCACTTCACCCAACCTCCCCACTCCACCCAACCTCCCCACTCCATCCAACCTCCGCACTCCACCTAACCTCCCCACTTCACCCAACCTCCCCACTTCACCCAACCTCCCTACTTCACCCAACCTCCCCACTTCACCCAACCTCCCCACTTCACCCAACCTCCCCACTCAACCCAACCTCCCCAAATCACCCATCCTCCCCACTCCACCTAACCTCCCCACTCCACACAACCTCCCCACTCCACCGAACCTCAGCACTCCAACCAACTTCCGCACTCCACCCAACCTCCGCACTCCACCCAACCTCCCCACTTCACCCAAACTCCCCACTCCACCCAACCTCCGCACTCCACCCAACCTTCGCACTCAACCCAACCTCCCCACTTCACCCAACCTCCCAACTCCACCCAACCTCCCCACTTCACCCAACCTCCGCACTCCATCCAACCTCCGCACTCCACCCAATCTCCGCACTCCACCTAACCTCCCCACTTCACCCAACCTCCCCACTTCACCCAACCTCCCTACTTCACCCAACCTCCCTACTTCACCCAACTTCCGCACTCCACCCAACCTCCGCACTCCACCCAAACTCCTCACTCCACCAAACTTCCGCACTCCACCCAACCTCCCCACTCCACCCAACCTCCCCAAATCACCCAACCTCCCCACTCCAACCAACCTCCCCACTCCACCCAACCTCCCCACTCCACCCAACCTCCCCACTTATCCCAACCTCCCCACTTCACCCAACCTCCCCACTCCACCCAACCTCCTCACTCCACCCAACCTCCCCACTTCACCCTACCTCCCCACTTCACCCAACCTCCCCACTCCACCCAACCTCCCCAAATCACCCAACCTCCCCACTCCACCCAACCTCCCCAAATCACCAAACCTCCCCACTCCATCCAACCACCCCACTCCACCCAACCTCCCCACTCCACCCAACCTCCCCACTCCACCCAACCTCCCCACTTCTCCCAACCTCCCCACTTCACCCAACCTCCCCACTCCACCCAACCTCCTCACTCCACCCAACCTCCGCACTCCACCCAACTTCCGCACTCCACCCAAATTCCGCACTCCACCCAACCTCCGCACCCCACCCAAACTCCGCACTCCACCCAACCTCCGCACTCCACCCAAACTCCGCACTCCACCAAACTTCCGCACTCCACGAAACCTCCCCACTCCAACCAACCTCCCCACTCCACCCAACCTCCCCACTCCACCCAACCTCCCCAAATCACCAAACCTCCCCACTTCACCCAACCTCCCCACTTCACCCAACCTCCCCACTCCACCCAACCTCCGCACTCCACCCAACTTCCGCACTCCACCCAACTTCCGCACTCCACCCAACCTCCGCACTCCATCCAACCTCCGCACTCTACCAAACCTCCGCACTCCACCCAACCTCCGCACTCCACCCAACCTCCGCACTCCACCAAACTTCCGCACTCCACGGAACCTCCCCACTCCACCCAACCTCCCCACTCCATCCAACCTCCCCACTCCACCCAACCTCCCCACTTCACCCAACCTTCCCTCTTCACCCAACCTCCCCACTCCTCCCAACCTCCGCACTCCACCCAACTTCCGCACTCCACCCAACTTCCGCACTCCACCCAACCTCCGCACTCCACCCAAACTCCGCACTCCACCAAACTTCCGCACTCCACGCAACCTCCCCACTCCAACCAACCTCCCCACTCCACCCAACCTCCCCACTCCACCCAACCTCCCCACTTCACCCAACCTCCCCACTCCACCCAACCTCCCCACTCCATCCAACCTCCGCACTCCACCTAACCGCCCCACTTCACCCAACTTCCCCACTTCACCCAACCTCCCTACTTCACCCAACCTCCCCACTTCACCCAACCTCCCCACTTCACCCAACCTCACCACTCCACCCAACCTCCCCAAATCACCCATCCTCCCCACTCCACCCAACCTCCCCACTCCACCCAACCTCCCCACTTCACCCAACCTCCGCACTACACCCAACCTCCGCATTCCACCCAAACTCCGCACTCCACCCAACCTCCGCACTTCACCCAACCTCCCCACTCCACCCAACCTCCCTACTTCACCCAACCTCCGCACTCCATCCAACCTCCGCACTCCACCCAATCTCCGCACTCCACCTAACCTCCCCACTTCACCCAACCTCCGCACTCCATCCAACCTCCGCACTCCACCCAACCTCCGCACTCCACCCAACCTCCCCACTTCACCCAACTTCCGCACTACACCCAACCTCCGCATTCCACCCAAACTCCGCACTCCACCCAACCTCCGCACTTCACCCAACCTCCCCACTCCACCCAACCTCCCTACTTCACCCAACCTCCGCACTCCATCCAACCTCCGCACTCCACCCAATCTCCGCACTCCACCTAACCTCCCTACTTCACCCAACCTCCGCACTCCATCCAACCTCCGCACTCCACCCAACCTCCGCACTCCACCCAACCTCCCCACTCCACCCAACCTCCCCACTTCACCCAACCTCCCCACTTCACCCAACCTCCCCACTCCACCCAACCTCCGCACTCCACCCAACTTCCGCACTCCACCCAAATTCCGCACTCCACCCAACCTCCGCACCCCACGCAAACTCCGCACTCCACCCAACCTCCGCACTCCACCCAAACTCCGCACTCCACCAAACTTCCGCACTCCACGCAACCTCCCCACTCCAACCAACCTCCCCACTCCACCCAACCTCCCCACTCCACCCAACCTCCCCAAATCACCAAACCTCCCCACTTCACCCAACCTCCCCACTTCACCCAACCTCCCCACTCCACCCAACCTCCGCACTCCACCCAACTTCCGCACTCCACCCAACTTCCGCACTCCACCCAACCTCCGCACTCCACCCAAACTCCGCACTCCACCCAACCTCCGCACTCCACCCAAACTCCGCACTCCACCAAACTTCCGCACTCCACGCAACCTCCCCACTCCAACCAACCTCCCTACTCCACCCAACCTCCCCACTCCACCAAACCTCCGCACTCCACCCAACCTCCGCACTCCACCCAAACTCCGCATTCCACCAAACTTCCGCACTCCACGCAACCTCCCCTCTCCACCCAACCTCCCCACTCCATCCAACCTCCCCACTCCACCCAACCTCCCCACTTCACCCAACCTCCCCACTTCACCCAACCTACCCACTCCTCCCAACCTCCGCACTCCACCCAACTTCCGCACTCCACCCAACTTCCGCACTCCACCCAACCTCCCCACTCCAACCAACCTCCCCACTCCACCCAACCTCCCCACTCCACCCAACCTCCCCACTCCACCCAACCTCCCCACTTCACCCAACCTCCCCATTCCACTATACCTCCCCACTTCACCCAACCTCCCCACTCCACCCAACCTCCCCACTCCATCCAACCTCCGCACTCCACCTAACCTCCCCACTTCACCCAACCTCCCCACTTCACCCAACCTCCCTACTTCACCCAACCTCCCCACTTCACCCAACCTCCCCACTTCACCCAACCTCCCCACTCAACCCAACCTCCCCAAATCACCCATCCTCCCCACTCCACCTAACCTCCCCACTCCACACAACCTCCCCACTCCACCGAACCTCAGCACTCCAACCAACTTCCGCACTCCACCCAACCTCCGCACTCCACCCAACCTCCCCACTTCACCCAAACTCCCCACTCCACCCAACCTCCGCACTCCACCCAACCTTCGCACTCAACCCAACCTCCCCACTTCACCCAACCTCCCAACTCCACCCAACCTCCCCACTTCACCCAACCTCCGCACTCCATCCAACCTCCGCACTCCACCCAATCTCCGCACTCCACCTAACCTCCCCACTTCACCCAACCTCCCCACTTCACCCAACCTCCCTACTTCACCCAACCTCCCTACTTCACCCAACTTCCGCACTCCACCCAACCTCCGCACTCCACCCAAACTCCTCACTCCACCAAACTTCCGCACTCCACCCAACCTCCCCACTCCACCCAACCTCCCCAAATCACCCAACCTCCCCACTCCAACCAACCTCCCCACTCCACCCAACCTCCCCACTCCACCCAACCTCCCCACTTATCCCAACCTCCCCACTTCACCCAACCTCCCCACTCCACCCAACCTCCTCACTCCACCCAACCTCCCCACTTCACCCTACCTCCCCACTTCACCCAACCTCCCCACTCCACCCAACCTCCCCAAATCACCCAACCTCCCCACTCCACCCAACCTCCCCAAATCACCAAACCTCCCCACTCCATCCAACCACCCCACTCCACCCAACCTCCCCACTCCACCCAACCTCCCCACTCCACCCAACCTCCCCACTTCTCCCAACCTCCCCACTTCACCCAACCTCCCCACTCCACCCAACCTCCTCACTCCACCCAACCTCCGCACTCCACCCAACTTCCGCACTCCACCCAAATTCCGCACTCCACCCAACCTCCGCACCCCACCCAAACTCCGCACTCCACCCAACCTCCGCACTCCACCCAAACTCCGCACTCCACCAAACTTCCGCACTCCACGAAACCTCCCCACTCCAACCAACCTCCCCACTCCACCCAACCTCCCCACTCCACCCAACCTCCCCAAATCACCAAACCTCCCCACTTCACCCAACCTCCCCACTTCACCCAACCTCCCCACTCCACCCAACCTCCGCACTCCACCCAACTTCCGCACTCCACCCAACTTCCGCACTCCACCCAACCTCCGCACTCCATCCAACCTCCGCACTCTACCAAACCTCCGCACTCCACCCAACCTCCGCACTCCACCCAACCTCCGCACTCCACCAAACTTCCGCACTCCACGGAACCTCCCCACTCCACCCAACCTCCCCACTCCATCCAACCTCCCCACTCCACCCAACCTCCCCACTTCACCCAACCTCCCCACTCCACCCAACCTCCCCAAATCACCCATCCTCCCCACTCCACCCAACCTCCCCACTCCACCCAACCTCCCCACTTCACCCAACCTCCGCACTACACCCAACATCCGCATTCCACCCAAACTCCGCACTCCACCCAACCTCCGCACTTCACCCAACCTCCCCACTCCACCCAACCTCCCTACTTCACCCAACCTCCGCACTCCATCCAACCTCCGCACTCCACCCAATCTCCGCACTCCACCTAACCTCCCCACTTCACCCAACCTCCGCACTCCATCCAACCTCCGCACTCCACCCAACCTCCGCACTCCACCCAACCTCCCCACTTCACCCAACTTCCGCACTACACCCAACCTCCGCATTCCACCCAAACTCCGCACTCCACCCAACCTCCGCACTTCACCCAACCTCCCCACTCCACCCAACCTCCCTACTTCACCCAACCTCCGCACTCCATCCAACCTCCGCACTCCACCCAATCTCCGCACTCCACCTAACCTCCCTACTTCACCCAACCTCCGCACTCCATCCAACCTCCGCACTCCACCCAACCTCCGCACTCCACCCAACCTCCCCACTCCACCCAACCTCCCCACTTCACCCAACCTCCCCACTTCACCCAACCTCCCCACTCCACCCAACCTCCGCACTCCACCCAACTTCCGCACTCCACCCAAATTCCGCACTCCACCCAACCTCCGCACCCCACCCAAACTCCGCACTCCACCCAACCTCCGCACTCCACCCAAACTCCGCACTCCACCAAACTTCCGCACTCCACGCAACCTCCCCACTCCAACCAACCTCCCCACTCCACCCAACCTCCCCACTCCACCCAACCTCCCCAAATCACCAAACCTCCCCACTTCACCCAACCTCCCCACTTCACCCAACCTCCCCACTCCACCCAACCTCCGCACTCCACCCAACTTCCGCACTCCACCCAACTTCCGCACTCCACCCAACCTCCGCACTCCACCCAAACTCCGCACTCCACCCAACCTCCGCACTCCACCCAAACTCCGCACTCCACCGAACTTCCGCACTCCACGCAACCTCCCCACTCCAACCAACCTCCCTACTCCACCCAACCTCCCCACTCCACCCAACCTCCGCACTCCACCCAACCTCCGCACTCCACCCAAACTCCGCATTCCACCAAACTTCCGCACTCCACGCAACCTCCCCTCTCCACCCAACCTCCCCACTCCATCCAACCTCCCCACTCCACCCAACCTCCCCACTTCACCCAACCTCCCCACTTCACCCAACCTACCCACTCCTCCCAACCTCCGCACTCCACCCAACTTCCGCACTCCACCCAACTTCCGCACTCCACCCAACCTCCCCACTCCAACCAACCTCCCCACTCCACCCAACCTCCCCACTCCACCCAACCTCCCCACTCCACCCAACCTCCCCACTTCACCCAACCTCCCCATTCCACTATACCTCCCCACTTCACCCAACCTCCCCACTCCACCCAACCTCCCCACTCCATCCAACCTCCGCACTCCACCTAACCTCCCCACTTCACCCAACCTCCCCACTTCACCCAACCTCCCTACTTCACCCAACCTCCCCACTTCACCCAACCTCCCCACTTCACCCAACCTCCCCACTCAACCCAACCTCCCCAAATCACCCATCCTCCCCACTCCACCCAACCTCCCCACTCCACACAACCTCCCCACTCCACCGAACCTCAGCACTCCAACCAACTTCCGCACTCCACCCAACCTCCGCACTCCACCCAACCTCCCCACTTCACCCAAACTCCCCACTCCACCCAACCTCCGCACTCCACCCAACCTTCGCACTCAACCCAACCTCCCCACTTCACCCAACCTCCCAACTCCACCCAACCTCCCCACTTCACCCAACCTCCGCACTCCATCCAACCTCCGCACTCCACCCAATCTCCGCACTCCACCTAACCTCCCCACTTCACCCAACCTCCCCACTTCACCCAACCTCCCTACTTCACCCAACCTCCCCACTTCACCCAACTTCCGCACTCCACCCAACCTCCGCACTCCACCCAAACTCCTCACTCCACCAAACTTCCGCACTCCACCCAACCTCCCCACTCCACCCAACCTCCCCAAATCACCCAACCTCCCCACTCCAACCAACCTCCCCACTCCACCCAACCTCCCCACTCCACCCAACCTCCCCACTTATCCCAACCTCCCCACTTCACCCAACCTCCCCACTCCACCCAACCTCCTCACTCCACCCAACCTCCCCACTTCACCCTACCTCCCCACTTCACCCAACCTCCCCACTCCACCCAACCTCCCCAAATCACCCAACCTCCCCACTCCACCCAACCTCCCCAAATCACCAAACCTCCCCACTCCATCCAACCACCCCACTCCACCCAACCTCCCCACTCCACCCAACCTCCCCACTCCACCCAACCTCCCCACTTCTCCCAACCTCCCCACTTCACCCAACCTCCCCACTCCACCCAACCTCCTCACTCCACCCAACCTCCGCACTCCACCCAACTTCCGCACTCCACCCAAATTCCGCACTCCACCCAACCTCCGCACCCCACCCAAACTCCGCACTCCACCCAACCTCCGCACTCCACCCAAACTCCGCACTCCACCAAACTTCCGCACTCCACGAAACCTCCCCACTCCAACCAACCTCCCCACTCCACCCAACCTCCCCACTCCACCCAACCTCCCCAAATCACCAAACCTCCCCACTTCACCCAACCTCCCCACTTCACCCAACCTCCCCACTCCACCCAACCTCCGCACTCCACCCAACTTCCGCACTCCACCCAACTTCCGCACTCCACCCAACCTCCGCACTCCATCCAACCTCCGCACTCTACCAAACCTCCGCACTCCACCCAACCTCCGCACTCCACCCAACCTCCGCACTCCACCAAACTTCCGCACTCCACGGAACCTCCCCACTCCACCCAACCTCCCCACTCCATCCAACCTCCCCACTCCACCCAACCTCCCCACTTCACCCAACCTTCCCTCTTCACCCAACCTCCCCACTCCTCCCAACCTCCGCACTCCACCCAACTTCCGCACTCCACCCAACTTCCGCACTCCACCCAACCTCCGCACTCCACCCAAACTCCGCACTCCACCAAACTTCCGCACTCCACGCAACCTCCCCACTCCAACCAACCTCCCCACTCCACCCAACCTCCCCACTCCACCCAACCTCCCCACTCCACCCAACCTCCCCACTTCACCCAACCTCCCCACTCCACCCAACCTCCCCACTCCATCCAACCTCCGCACTCCACCTAACCGCCCCACTTCACCCAACTTCCCCACTTCACCCAACCTCCCTACTTCACCCAACCTCCCCACTTCACCCAACCTCCCCACTTCACCCAACCTCACCACTCCACCCAACCTCCCCAAATCACCCATCCTCCCCACTCCACCCAACCTCCCCACTCCACCCAACCTCCCCACTTCACCCAACCTCCGCACTACACCCAACCTCCGCATTCCACCCAAACTCCGCACTCCACCCAACCTCCGCACTTCACCCAACCTCCCCACTCCACCCAACCTCCCTACTTCACCCAACCTCCGCACTCCATCCAACCTCCGCACTCCACCCAATCTCCGCACTCCACCTAACCTCCCCACTTCACCCAACCTCCGCACTCCATCCAACCTCCGCACTCCACCCAACCTCCGCACTCCACCCAACCTCCCCACTTCACCCAACTTCCGCACTACACCCAACCTCCGCATTCCACCCAAACTCCGCACTCCACCCAACCTCCGCACTTCACCCAACCTCCCCACTCCACCCAACCTCCCTACTTCACCCAACCTCCGCACTCCATCCAACCTCCGCACTCCACCCAATCTCCGCACTCCACCTAACCTCCCTACTTCACCCAACCTCCGCACTCCATCCAACCTCCGCACTCCACCCAACCTCCGCACTCCACCCAACCTCCCCACTCCACCCAACCTCCCCACTTCACCCAACCTCCCCACTTCACCCAACCTCCCCACTCCACCCAACCTCCGCACTCCACCCAACTTCCGCACTCCACCCAAATTCCGCACTCCACCCAACCTCCGCACCCCACGCAAACTCCGCACTCCACCCAACCTCCGCACTCCACCCAAACTCCGCACTCCACCAAACTTCCGCACTCCACGCAACCTCCCCACTCCAACCAACCTCCCCACTCCACCCAACCTCCCCACTCCACCCAACCTCCCCAAATCACCAAACCTCCCCACTTCACCCAACCTCCCCACTTCACCCAACCTCCCCACTCCACCCAAACCTCCGCACTCCACCCAACTTCCGCACTCCACCCAACTTCCGCACTCCACCCAACCTCCGCACTCCACCCAAACTCCGCACTCCACCCAACCTCCGCACTCCACCCAAACTCCGCACTCCACCAAACTTCCGCACTCCACGCAACCTCCCCACTCCAACCAACCTCCCTACTCCACCCAACCTCCCCACTCCACCAAACCTCCGCACTCCACCCAACCTCCGCACTCCACCCAAACTCCGCACTCCACCAAACTTCCGCACTCCACGCAACCTCCCCTCTCCACCCAACCTCCCCACTCCATCCAACCTCCCCACTCCACCCAACCTCCCCACTTCACCCAACCTCCCCACTTCACCCAACCTCCCCACTCCTCCCAACCTCCGCACTCCACCCAACTTCCGCACTCCACCCAACTTCCGCACTCCACCCAACCTCCCCACTCCAACCAACCTCCCCACTCCACCCAACCTCCCCACTCCACCCAACCTCCCCACTCCACCCAACCTCCCCACTTCACCCAACCTCCCCATTCCACTATACCTCCCCACTTCACCCAACCTCCCCACTCCACCCAACCTCCCCACTCCATCCAACCTCCGCACTCCACCTAACCTCCCCACTTCACCCAACCTCCCCACTTCACCCAACCTCCCTACTTCACCCAACCTCCCCACTTCACCCAACCTCCCCACTTCACCCAACCTCCCCACTCCACCCAACCTCCCCAAATCACCCATCCTCCCCACTCCACCCAACCTCCCCACTCCACACAACCTCCCCACTCCACCGAACCTCAGCACTCCAACCAACTTCCGCACTCCACCCAACCTCCGCACTCCACCCAACCTCCCCACTTCACCCAACCTCCCCACTCCAACCAACCTCCCCACTCCACCCAACCTCCCCACTCCACCCAACCTCCGCACTCCACCAAACTTCCGCACTCCACGGAACCTCCCCACTCCACCCAACCTCCCCACTCCATCCAACCTCCCCACTCCACCCAACCTCCCCACTTCACCCAACCTTCCCTCTTCACCCAACCTCCCCACTCCTCCCAACCTCCGCACTCCACCCAACTTCCGCACTCCACCCAACTTCCGCACTCCACCCAACCTCCGCACTCCACCCAAACTCCGCACTCCACCAAACTTCCGCATTCCACCCAAACTCCGCACTCCACCCAACCTCCGCACTTCACCCAACCTCCCCACTCCACCCAACCTCCCTACTTCACCCAACCTCCCCACTCCTCCCAACCTCCGCACTCCATCCAACCTCCGCACTCCACCCAATCTCCGCACTCCACCTAACCTCCCCACTTCACCCAACCTCCGCACTCCATCCAACCTCCGCACTCCACCCAACCTCCGCACTCCACCCAACCTCCCCACTCCACCCAACCTCCCCACTTCACCCAACCTCCCCACTTCACCCAACCTCCCCACTCCACCCAACCTCCGCACTCCACCCAACTTCCGCACTCCACCCAAATTCCGCACTCCACCCAACCTCCGCACCCCACCCAAACTCCGCACTCCACCCAACCTCCGCACTCCACCCAAACTCCGCACTCCACCAAACTTCCGCACTCCACGCAACCTCCCCACTCCAACCAACCTCCCCACTCCACCCAACCTCCCCACTCCACCCAACCTCCCCAAATCACCAAACCTCCCCACTTCACCCAACCTCCCCACTTCACCCAACCTCCCCACTCCACCCAACCTCCGCACTCCACCCAACTTCCGCACTCCACCCAACTTCCGCACTCCACCCAACCTCCGCACTCCATCCAACCTCCGCACTCTACCAAACCTCCGCACTCCACCCAACCTCCGCACTCCACCCAACCTCCGCACTCCACCAAACTTCCGCACTCCACGGAACCTCCCCACTCCACCCAACCTCCCCACTCCATCCAACCTCCCCACTCCACCCAACCTCCCCACTTCACCCAACCTTCCCTCTTCACCCAACCTCCCCACTCCTCCCAACCTCCGCACTCCACCCAACTTCCGCACTCCACCCAACTTCCGCACTCCACCCAACCTCCGCACTCCACCCAAACTCCGCACTCCACCAAACTTCCGCATTCCACCCAAACTCCGCACTCCACCCAACCTCCGCACTTCACCCAACCTCCCCACTCCACCCAACCTCCCTACTTCACCCAACCTCCGCACTCCATCCAACCTCCGCACTCCACCCAATCTCCGCACTCCACCTAACCTCCCTACTTCACCCAACCTCCGCACTCCATCCAACCTCCGCACTCCACCCAACCTCCCCACTCCACCCAACCTCCCCACTTCACCCAACCTCCCCACTTCACCCAACCTCCCCACTCCACCCAACCTCCGCACTCCACCCAACTTCCGCACTCCACCCAAATTCCGCACTCCACCCAACCTCCGCACCCCACCCAAACTCCGCACTCCACCCAACCTCCGCACTCCACCCAAACTCCGCACTCCACCAAACTTCCGCACTCCACGCAACCTCCCCACTCCAACCAACCTCCCCACTCCACCCAACCTCCCCACTCCACCCAACCTCCGCAAATCACCAAACCTCCCCACTTCACCCAACCTCCCCACTTCACCCAACCTCCCCACTCCACCCAACCTCCGCACTCCACCCAACTTCCGCACTCCACCCAACTTCCGCACTCCACCCAACCTCCGCACTCCACCCAAACTCCGCACTCCACCCAACCTCCGCACTCCACCCAAACTCCGCACTCCACCAAACTTCCGCACTCCACGCAACCTCCCCACTCCAACCAACCTCCCTACCCCACCCAACCTCCCCACTCCACCCAACCTCCGCACTCCACCCAACCTCCGCACTCCACCCAAACTCCGCACTCCACCAAACTTCCGCACTCCACGCAACCTCCCCTCTCCACCCAACCTCCCCACTCCATCCAACCTCCCCACTCCACCCAACCTCCCCACTTCACCCAACCTCCCCACTTCACCCAACCTCCCCACTCCAACCAACCTCCCCACTCCACCCAACCTCCCCACTCCACCCAACCTCCCCACTCCACCCAACCTCCCCACTTCAGCCAACCTCCCCATTCCACTATACCTCCCCACTTCACCCAACCTCCCCACTCCACCCAACCTCCCCACTCCATCCAACCTCCGCACTCCACCTAACCTCCCCACTTCACCCAACCTCCCCACTTCACCCAACCTCCCTACTTCACCCAACCTCCCCACTTCACCCAACCTCCCCACTTCACCCAACCTCCCCACTCCACCCAACCTCCCCAAATCACCCATCCTCCCCACTCCACCCAACCTCCCCACTCCACACAACCTCCCCTCTCCACCGAACCTCAGCACTCCAACCAACTTCCGCACTCCACCCAACCTCCGCACTCCACCCAACCTCCCCACTTCACCCAAACTCCCCACTCCACCCAACCTCCGCACTCCACCCAACCTTCGCACTCAACCCAACCTCCCCACTTCACCCAACCTCCCAACTCCACCCAACCTCCCCACTTCACCCAACCTCCGCACTCCATCCAACCTCCGCACTCCACCCAATCTCCGCACTCCACCTAACTTCCCCACTTCACCCAACCTCCCCACTTCACCCAACCTCCCTACTTCACCCAACCTCCCCACTTCACCCTACCTCCCCACTTCACCCAACCTCCCCACTCCACCCAACCTCCCCAAATCACCCATCCTCCCTACTCCACCCAACCTCCCCACTCCACCCAACCTCCCCACTCCACCGAACCTCCCCAGTCCACCCAACCTCCCCACTTCACCAAACCTCCCCACTTCACCCAACCTCCCCACTTCACCGAACCTCCCCACTCCACCCAACCTCCCCACTCAACCCAACCTCCCCACTCCACCCAACCTCCCTACTTCACCCAACCTCCGCACTCCATCCAACCTCCGCACTCCACCCAATCTCCGCACTCCACCTAACCTCCCCACTTCACCCAACCTCCGCACTCCATCCAACCTCCGCACTCCACCCAACCTCCCCACTCCAACCAACCTCCCCACTCCACCCAACCTCCCCACTCCACCCAACCTCCCCAAATCACCAAACCTCCCCACTTCACCCAACCTCCCCACTTCACCCAACCTCCCCACTCCACCCAACCTCCGCACTCCACCCAACTTCCGCACTCCACCCAACTTCCGCACTCCACCCAACCTCCGCACTCCATCCAACCTCCGCACTCTACCAAACCTCCGCAATCCACCCAACCTCCGCACTCCACCCAACCTCCGCACTCCACCAAACTTCCGCACTCCACGGAACCTCCCCACTCCACCCAACCTCCCCACTCCATCCAACCTCCCCACTCCACCCAACCTCCCCACTTCACCCAACCTTCCCTCTTCACCCAACCTCCCCACTCCTCCCAACCTCCGCACTCCACCCAACTTCCGCACTCCACCCAACTTCCGCACTCCACCCAACCTCCGCACTCCACCCAAACTCCGCACTCCACCAAACTTCCGCACTCCACGCAACCTCCCCACTCCAACCAACCTCCCCACTCCACCCAACCTCCCCACTCCACCCAACCTCCCCACTTCACCCAACCTCCCCACTCCACCCAACCTCCCCACTCCATCCAACCTCCGCACTCCACCTAACCTCCCCACTTCACCCAACTTCCCCACTTCACCCAACCTCCCTACTTCACCCAACCTCCCCACTTCACCCAACCTCCCCACTTCACCCAACCTCCCCACTCCACCCAACCTCCCCAAATCACCCATCCTCCCCACTCCACCCAACCTCCCCACTCCACCCAACCTCCCCACTTCACCCAACCTCCGCACTACACCCAACATCCGCATTCCACCCAAACTCCGCACTCCACCCAACCTCCGCACTTCACCCAACCTCCCCACTCCACCCAACCTCCCTACTTCACCCAACCTCCGCACTCCATCCAACCTCCGCACTCCACCCAATCTCCGCACTCCACCTAACCTCCCCACTTCACCCAACCTCCGCACTCCATCCAACCTCCGCACTCCACCCAACCTCCGCACTCCACCCAACCTCCCCACTTCACCCAACTTCCGCACTACACCCAACCTCCGCATTCCACCCAAACTCCGCACTCCACCCAACCTCCGCACTTCACCCAACCTCCCCACTCCACCCAACCTCCCTACTTCACCCAACCTCCGCACTCCATCCAACCTCCGCACTCCACCCAATCTCCGCACTCCACCTAACCTCCCTACTTCACCCAACCTCCGCACTCCATCCAACCTCCGCACTCCACCCAACCTCCGCACTCCACCCAACCTCCCCACTCCACCCAACCTCCCCACTTCACCCAACCTCCCCACTCCAACCAACCTCCCCACTCCACCCAACCTCCCCACTCCACCCAACCTCCGCACTCCACCAAACTTCCGCACTCCACGGAACCTCCCCACTCCACCCAACCTCCCCACTCCATCCAACCTCCCCACTCCACCCAACCTCCCCACTTCACCCAACCTTCCCTCTTCACCCAACCTCCCCACTCCTCCCAACCTCCGCACTCCACCCAACTTCCGCACTCCACCCAACTTCCGCACTCCACCCAACCTCCGCACTCCACCCAAACTCCGCACTCCACCAAACTTCCGCATTCCACCCAAACTCCGCACTCCACCCAACCTCCGCACTTCACCCAACCTCCCCACTCCACCCAACCTCCCTACTTCACCCAACCTCCCCACTCCTCCCAACCTCCGCACTCCATCCAACCTCCGCACTCCACCCAATCTCCGCACTCCACCTAACCTCCCCACTTCACCCAACCTCCGCACTCCATCCAACCTCCGCACTCCACCCAACCTCCGCACTCCACCCAACCTCCCCACTCCACCCAACCTCCCCACTTCACCCAACCTCCCCACTTCACCCAACCTCCCCACTCCACCCAACCTCCGCACTCCACCCAACTTCCGCACTCCACCCAAATTCCGCACTCCACCCAACCTCCGCACCCCACCCAAACTCCGCACTCCACCCAACCTCCGCACTCCACCCAAACTCCGCACTCCACCAAACTTCCGCACTCCACGCAACCTCCCCACTCCAACCAACCTCCCCACTCCACCCAACCTCCCCACTCCACCCAACCTCCCCAAATCACCAAACCTCCCCACTTCACCCAACCTCCCCACTTCACCCAACCTCCCCACTCCACCCAACCTCCGCACTCCACCCAACTTCCGCACTCCACCCAACTTCCGCACTCCACCCAACCTCCGCACTCCATCCAACCTCCGCACTCTACCAAACCTCCGCACTCCACCCAACCTCCGCACTCCACCCAACCTCCGCATTCCACCAAACTTCCGCACTCCACGGAACCTCCCCACTCCACCCAACCTCCCCACTCCATCCAACCTCCCCACTCCACCCAACCTCCCCACTTCACCCAACCTTCCCTCTTCACCCAACCTCCCCACTCCTCCCAACCTCCGCACTCCACCCAACTTCCGCACTCCACCCAACTTCCGCACTCCACCCAACCTCCGCACTCCACCCAAACTCCGCACTCCACCAAACTTCCGCATTCCACCCAAACTCCGCACTCCACCCAACCTCCGCACTTCACCCAACCTCCCCACTCCACCCAACCTCCCTACTTCACCCAACCTCCGCACTCCATCCAACCTCCGCACTCCACCCAATCTCCGCACTCCACCTAACCTCCCTACTTCACCCAACCTCCGCACTCCATCCAACCTCCGCACTCCACCCAACCTCCCCACTCCACCCAACCTCCCCACTTCACCCAACCTCCCCACTTCACCCAACCTCCCCACTCCACCCAACCTCCGCACTCCACCCAACTTCCGCACTCCACCCAAATTCCGCACTCCACCCAACCTCCCCAAATCACCAAACCTCCCCACTTCACCCAACCTCCCCACTTCACCCAACCTCCCCACTCCACCCAACCTCCGCACTCCACCCAACTTCCGCACTCCACCCAACTTCCGCACTCCACCCAACCTCCGCACTCCATCCAACCTCCGCACTCTACCAAACCTCCGCACTCCACCCAACCTCCGCACTCCACCCAACCTCCGCACTCCACCAAACTTCCGCACTCCACGGAACCTCCCCACTCCACCCAACCTCCCCACTCCATCCAACCTCCCCACTCCACCCAACCTCCCCACTTCACCCAACCTTCCCTCTTCACCCAACCTCCCCACTCCTCCCAACCTCCGCACTCCACCCAACTTCCGCACTCCACCCAACTTCCGCACTCCACCCAACCTCCGCACTCCACCCAAACTCCGCACTCCACCAAACTTCCGCATTCCACCCAAACTCCGCACTCCACCCAACCTCCGCACTTCACCCAACCTCCCCACTCCACCCAACCTCCCTACTTCACCCAACCTCCGCACTCCATCCAACCTCCGCACTCCACCCAATCTCCGCACTCCACCTAACCTCCCTACTTCACCCAACCTCCGCACTCCATCCAACCTCCGCACTCCACCCAACCTCCCCACTCCACCCAACCTCCCCACTTCACCCAACCTCCCCACTTCACCCAACCTCCCCACTCCACCCAACCTCCGCACTCCACCCAACTTCCGCACTCCACCCAAATTCCGCACTCCACCCAACCTCCGCACCCCACCCAAACTCCGCACTCCACCCAACCTCCGCACTCCACCCAAACTCCGCACTCCACCAAACTTCCGCACTCCACGCAACCTCCCCACTCCAACCAACCTCCCCACTCCACCCAACCTCCCCACTCCACCCAACCTCCGCAAATCACCAAACCTCCCCACTTCACCCAACCTCCCCACTTCACCCAACCTCCCCACTCCACCCAACCTCCGCACTCCACCCAACTTCCGCACTCCACCCAACTTCCGCACTCCACCCAACCTCCGCACTCCACCCAAACTCCGCACTCCACCCAACCTCCGCACTCCACCCAAACTCCGCACTCCACCAAACTTCCGCACTCCACGCAACCTCCCCACTCCAACCAACCTCCCTACCCCACCCAACCTCCCCACTCCACCCAACCTCCGCACTCCACCCAACCTCCGCACTCCACCCAAACTCCGCACTCCACCAAACTTCCGCACTCCACGCAACCTCCCCTCTCCACCCAACCTCCCCACTCCATCCAACCTCCCCACTCCACCCAACCTCCCCACTTCACCCAACCTCCCCACTTCACCCAACCTCCCCACTCCAACCAACCTCCCCACTCCACCCAACCTCCCCACTCCACCCAACCTCCCCACTCCACCCAACCTCCCCACTTCAGCCAACCTCCCCATTCCACTATACCTCCCCACTTCACCCAACCTCCCCACTCCACCCAACCTCCCCACTCCATCCAACCTCCGCACTCCACCTAACCTCCCCACTTCACCCAACCTCCCCACTTCACCCAACCTCCCTACTTCACCCAACCTCCCCACTTCACCCAACCTCCCCACTTCACCCAACCTCCCCACTCCACCCAACCTCCCCAAATCACCCATCCTCCCCACTCCACCCAACCTCCCCACTCCACACAACCTCCCCTCTCCACCGAACCTCAGCACTCCAACCAACTTCCGCACTCCACCCAACCTCCGCACTCCACCCAACCTCCCCACTTCACCCAAACTCCCCACTCCACCCAACCTCCGCACTCCACCCAACCTTCGCACTCAACCCAACCTCCCCACTTCACCCAACCTCCCAACTCCACCCAACCTCCCCACTTCACCCAACCTCCGCACTCCATCCAACCTCCGCACTCCACCCAATCTCCGCACTCCACCTAACTTCCCCACTTCACCCAACCTCCCCACTTCACCCAACCTCCCTACTTCACCCAACCTCCCCACTTCACCCTACCTCCCCACTTCACCCAACCTCCCCACTCCACCCAACCTCCCCAAATCACCCATCCTCCCTACTCCACCCAACCTCCCCACTCCACCCAACCTCCCCACTCCACCGAACCTCCCCAGTCCACCCAACCTCCCCACTTCACCAAACCTCCCCACTTCACCCAACCTCCCCACTTCACCGAACCTCCCCACTCCACCCAACCTCCCCACTCAACCCAACCTCCCCACTCCACCCAACCTCCCTACTTCACCCAACCTCCGCACTCCATCCAACCTCCGCACTCCACCCAATCTCCGCACTCCACCTAACCTCCCCACTTCACCCAACCTCCGCACTCCATCCAACCTCCGCACTCCACCCAACCTCCCCACTCCAACCAACCTCCCCACTCCACCCAACCTCCCCACTCCACCCAACCTCCCCAAATCACCAAACCTCCCCACTTCACCCAACCTCCCCACTTCACCCAACCTCCCCACTCCACCCAACCTCCGCACTCCACCCAACTTCCGCACTCCACCCAACTTCCGCACTCCACCCAACCTCCGCACTCCATCCAACCTCCGCACTCTACCAAACCTCCGCAATCCACCCAACCTCCGCACTCCACCCAACCTCCGCACTCCACCAAACTTCCGCACTCCACGGAACCTCCCCACTCCACCCAACCTCCCCACTCCATCCAACCTCCCCACTCCACCCAACCTCCCCACTTCACCCAACCTTCCCTCTTCACCCAACCTCCCCACTCCTCCCAACCTCCGCACTCCACCCAACTTCCGCACTCCACCCAACTTCCGCACTCCACCCAACCTCCGCACTCCACCCAAACTCCGCACTCCACCAAACTTCCGCACTCCACGCAACCTCCCCACTCCAACCAACCTCCCCACTCCACCCAACCTCCCCACTCCACCCAACCTCCCCACTTCACCCAACCTCCCCACTCCACCCAACCTCCCCACTCCATCCAACCTCCGCACTCCACCTAACCTCCCCACTTCACCCAACTTCCCCACTTCACCCAACCTCCCTACTTCACCCAACCTCCCCACTTCACCCAACCTCCCCACTTCACCCAACCTCCCCACTCCACCCAACCTCCCCAAATCACCCATCCTCCCCACTCCACCCAACCTCCCCACTCCACCCAACCTCCCCACTTCACCCAACCTCCGCACTACACCCAACATCCGCATTCCACCCAAACTCCGCACTCCACCCAACCTCCGCACTTCACCCAACCTCCCCACTCCACCCAACCTCCCTACTTCACCCAACCTCCGCACTCCATCCAACCTCCGCACTCCACCCAATCTCCGCACTCCACCTAACCTCCCCACTTCACCCAACCTCCGCACTCCATCCAACCTCCGCACTCCACCCAACCTCCGCACTCCACCCAACCTCCCCACTTCACCCAACTTCCGCACTACACCCAACCTCCGCATTCCACCCAAACTCCGCACTCCACCCAACCTCCGCACTTCACCCAACCTCCCCACTCCACCCAACCTCCCTACTTCACCCAACCTCCGCACTCCATCCAACCTCCGCACTCCACCCAATCTCCGCACTCCACCTAACCTCCCTACTTCACCCAACCTCCGCACTCCATCCAACCTCCGCACTCCACCCAACCTCCGCACTCCACCCAACCTCCCCACTCCACCCAACCTCCCCACTTCACCCAACCTCCCCACTTCACCCAACCTCCCCACTCCACCCAACCTCCGCACTCCACCCAACTTCCGCACTCCACCCAAATTCCGCACTCCACCCAACCTCCGCACCCCACCCAAACTCCGCACTCCACCCAACCTCCGCACTCCACCCAAACTCCGCACTCCACCAAACTTCCGCACTCCACGCAACCTCCCCACTCCAACCAACCTCCCCACTCCACCCAACCTCCCCACTCCACCCAACCTCCCCAAATCACCAAACCTCCCCACTTCACCCAACCTCCCCACTTCACCCAACCTCCCCACTCCACCCAACCTCCGCACTCCACCCAACTTCCGCACTCCACCCAACTTCCGCACTCCACCCAACCTCCGCACTCCACCCAAACTCCGCACTCCACCCAACCTCCGCACTCCACCCAAACTCCGCACTCCACCGAACTTCCGCACTCCACGCAACCTCCCCACTCCAACCAACCTCCCTACTCCACCCAACCTCCCCACTCCACCCAACCTCCGCACTCCACCCAACCTCCGCACTCCACCCAAACTCCGCATTCCACCAAACTTCCGCACTCCACGCAACCTCCCCTCTCCACCCAACCTCCCCACTCCATCCAACCTCCCCACTCCACCCAACCTCCCCACTTCACCCAACCTCCCCACTTCACCCAACCTACCCACTCCTCCCAACCTCCGCACTCCACCCAACTTCCGCACTCCACCCAACTTCCGCACTCCACCCAACCTCCCCACTCCAACCAACCTCCCCACTCCACCCAACCTCCCCACTCCACCCAACCTCCCCACTCCACCCAACCTCCCCACTTCACCCAACCTCCCCATTCCACTATACCTCCCCACTTCACCCAACCTCCCCACTCCACCCAACCTCCCCACTCCATCCAACCTCCGCACTCCACCTAACCTCCCCACTTCACCCAACCTCCCCACTTCACCCAACCTCCCTACTTCACCCAACCTCCCCACTTCACCCAACCTCCCCACTTCACCCAACCTCCCCACTCAACCCAACCTCCCCAAATCACCCATCCTCCCCACTCCACCCAACCTCCCCACTCCACACAACCTCCCCACTCCACCGAACCTCAGCACTCCAACCAACTTCCGCACTCCACCCAACCTCCGCACTCCACCCAACCTCCCCACTTCACCCAAACTCCCCACTCCACCCAACCTCCGCACTCCACCCAACCTTCGCACTCAACCCAACCTCCCCACTTCACCCAACCTCCCAACTCCACCCAACCTCCCCACTTCACCCAACCTCCGCACTCCATCCAACCTCCGCACTCCACCCAATCTCCGCACTCCACCTAACCTCCCCACTTCACCCAACCTCCCCACTTCACCCAACCTCCCTACTTCACCCAACCTCCCCACTTCACCCAACTTCCGCACTCCACCCAACCTCCGCACTCCACCCAAACTCCTCACTCCACCAAACTTCCGCACTCCACCCAACCTCCCCACTCCACCCAACCTCCCCAAATCACCCAACCTCCCCACTCCAACCAACCTCCCCACTCCACCCAACCTCCCCACTCCACCCAACCTCCCCACTTATCCCAACCTCCCCACTTCACCCAACCTCCCCACTCCACCCAACCTCCTCACTCCACCCAACCTCCCCACTTCACCCTACCTCCCCACTTCACCCAACCTCCCCACTCCACCCAACCTCCCCAAATCACCCAACCTCCCCACTCCACCCAACCTCCCCAAATCACCAAACCTCCCCACTCCATCCAACCACCCCACTCCACCCAACCTCCCCACTCCACCCAACCTCCCCACTCCACCCAACCTCCCCACTTCTCCCAACCTCCCCACTTCACCCAACCTCCCCACTCCACCCAACCTCCTCACTCCACCCAACCTCCGCACTCCACCCAACTTCCGCACTCCACCCAAATTCCGCACTCCACCCAACCTCCGCACCCCACCCAAACTCCGCACTCCACCCAACCTCCGCACTCCACCCAAACTCCGCACTCCACCAAACTTCCGCACTCCACGAAACCTCCCCACTCCAACCAACCTCCCCACTCCACCCAACCTCCCCACTCCACCCAACCTCCCCAAATCACCAAACCTCCCCACTTCACCCAACCTCCCCACTTCACCCAACCTCCCCACTCCACCCAACCTCCGCACTCCACCCAACTTCCGCACTCCACCCAACTTCCGCACTCCACCCAACCTCCGCACTCCATCCAACCTCCGCACTCTACCAAACCTCCGCACTCCACCCAACCTCCGCACTCCACCCAACCTCCGCACTCCACCAAACTTCCGCACTCCACGGAACCTCCCCACTCCACCCAACCTCCCCACTCCATCCAACCTCCCCACTCCACCCAACCTCCCCACTTCACCCAACCTTCCCTCTTCACCCAACCTCCCCACTCCTCCCAACCTCCGCACTCCACCCAACTTCCGCACTCCACCCAACTTCCGCACTCCACCCAACCTCCGCACTCCACCCAAACTCCGCACTCCACCAAACTTCCGCACTCCACGCAACCTCCCCACTCCAACCAACCTCCCCACTCCACCCAACCTCCCCACTCCACCCAACCTCCCCACTTCACCCAACCTCCCCACTCCACCCAACCTCCCCACTCCATCCAACCTCCGCACTCCACCTAACCGCCCCACTTCACCCAACTTCCCCACTTCACCCAACCTCCCTACTTCACCCAACCTCCCCACTTCACCCAACCTCCCCACTTCACCCAACCTCACCACTCCACCCAACCTCCCCAAATCACCCATCCTCCCCACTCCACCCAACCTCCCCACTCCACCCAACCTCCCCACTTCACCCAACCTCCGCACTACACCCAACCTCCGCATTCCACCCAAACTCCGCACTCCACCCAACCTCCGCACTTCACCCAACCTCCCCACTCCACCCAACCTCCCTACTTCACCCAACCTCCGCACTCCATCCAACCTCCGCACTCCACCCAATCTCCGCACTCCACCTAACCTCCCCACTTCACCCAACCTCCGCACTCCATCCAACCTCCGCACTCCACCCAACCTCCGCACTCCACCCAACCTCCCCACTTCACCCAACTTCCGCACTACACCCAACCTCCGCATTCCACCCAAACTCCGCACTCCACCCAACCTCCGCACTTCACCCAACCTCCCCACTCCACCCAACCTCCCTACTTCACCCAACCTCCGCACTCCATCCAACCTCCGCACTCCACCCAATCTCCGCACTCCACCTAACCTCCCTACTTCACCCAACCTCCGCACTCCATCCAACCTCCGCACTCCACCCAACCTCCGCACTCCACCCAACCTCCCCACTCCACCCAACCTCCCCACTTCACCCAACCTCCCCACTTCACCCAACCTCCCCACTCCACCCAACCTCCGCACTCCACCCAACTTCCGCACTCCACCCAAATTCCGCACTCCACCCAACCTCCGCACCCCACGCAAACTCCGCACTCCACCCAACCTCCGCACTCCACCCAAACTCCGCACTCCACCAAACTTCCGCACTCCACGCAACCTCCCCACTCCAACCAACCTCCCCACTCCACCCAACCTCCCCACTCCACCCAACCTCCCCAAATCACCAAACCTCCCCACTTCACCCAACCTCCCCACTTCACCCAACCTCCCCACTCCACCCAACCTCCGCACTCCACCCAACTTCCGCACTCCACCCAACTTCCGCACTCCACCCAACCTCCGCACTCCACCCAAACTCCGCACTCCACCCAACCTCCGCACTCCACCCAAACTCCGCACTCCACCAAACTTCCGCACTCCACGCAACCTCCCCACTCCAACCAACCTCCCTACTCCACCCAACCTCCCCATTCCACCAAACCTCCGCACTCCACCCAACCTCCGCACTCCACCCAAACTCCGCACTCCACCAAACTTCCGCACTCCACGCAACCTCCCCTCTCCACCCAACCTCCCCACTCCATCCAACCTCCCCACTCCACCCAACCTCCCCACTTCACCCAACCTCCCCACTTCACCCAACCTCCCCACTCCTCCCAACCTCCGCACTCCACCCAACTTCCGCACTCCACCCAACTTCCGCACTCCACCCAACCTCCCCACTCCAACCAACCTCCCCACTCCACCCAACCTCCCCACTCCACCCAACCTCCCCACTCCACCCAACCTCCCCACTTCACCCAACCTCCCCATTCCACTATACCTCCCCACTTCACCCAACCTCCCCACTCCACCCAACCTCCCCACTCCATCCAACCTCCGCACTCCACCTAACCTCCCCACTTCACCCAACCTCCCCACTTCACCCAACCTCCCTACTTCACCCAACCTCCCCACTTCACCCAACCTCCCCACTTCACCCAACCTCCCCACTCCACCCAACCTCCCCAAATCACCCATCCTCCCCACTCCGCCCAACCTCCCCACTCCACACAACCTCCCCACTCCACCGAACCTCAGCACTCCAACCAACTTCCGCACTCCACCCAACCTCCGCACTCCACCCAACCTCCCCACTTCACCCAAACTCCCCACTCCACCCAACCTCCGCACTCCACCCAACCTTCTCACTCAACCCAACCTCCCCACTTCACCCAACCTCCCAACTCCACCCAACCTCCCCACTTCACCCAACCTCCGCACTCCATCCAACCTCCGCACTCCACCCAATCTCCGCACTCCACCTAACCTCCCTACTTCACCCAACCTCCGCACTCCATCCAACCTCCGCACTCCACCCAACCTCCGCAGTCCACCCAACCTCCCCAAATCACCAAACCTCCCCACTCCATCCAACCACCCCACTCCACCCAACCTCCCCACTCCACCCAACCTCCCCACTCCACCCAACCTCCCCACTTCTCCCAACCTCCCCACTTCACCCAACCTCCCCACTCCACCCAACCTCCTCACTCCACCCAACCTCCGCACTCCACCCAACTTCCGCACTCCACCCAAATTCCGCACTCCACCCAACCTCCGCACCCCACCCAAACTCCGCACTCCACCCAACCTCCGCACTCCACCCAAACTCCGCACTCCACCAAACTTCCGCACTCCACGAAACCTCCCCACTCCAACCAACCTCCCCACTCCACCCAACCTCCCCACTCCACCCAACCTCCCCAAATCACCAAACCTCCCCACTTCACCCAACCTCCCCACTTCACCCAACCTCCCCACTCCACCCAACCTCCGCACTCCACCCAACTTCCGCACTCCACCCAACTTCCGCACTCCACCCAACCTCCGCACTCCATCCAACCTCCGCACTCTACCAAACCTCCGCACTCCACCCAACCTCCGCACTCCACCCAACCTTCACCCAACCTCACCACTCCACCCAACCTCCCCAAATCACCCATCCTCCCCACTCCACCCAACCTCCCCACTCCACCCAACCTCCCCACTTCACCCAACCTCCGCACTACACCCAACCTCCGCATTCCACCCAAACTCCGCACTCCACCCAACCTCCGCACTTCACCCAACCTCCCCACTCCACCCAACCTCCCTACTTCACCCAACCTCCGCACTCCATCCAACCTCCGCACTCCACCCAATCTCCGCACTCCACCTAACCTCCCCACTTCACCCAACCTCCGCACTCCATCCAACCTCCGCACTCCACCCAACCTCCGCACTCCACCCAACCTCCCCACTTCACCCAACTTCCGCACTACACCCAACCTCCGCATTCCACCCAAACTCCGCACTCCACCCAACCTCCGCACTTCACCCAACCTCCCCACTCCACCCAACCTCCCTACTTCACCCAACCTCCGCACTCCATCCAACCTCCGCACTCCACCCAATCTCCGCACTCCACCTAACCTCCCTACTTCACCCAACCTCCGCACTCCATCCAACCTCCGCACTCCACCCAACCTCCGCACTCCACCCAACCTCCCCACTCCACCCAACCTCCCCACTTCACCCAACCTCCCCACTTCACCCAACCTCCCCACTCCACCCAACCTCCGCACTCCACCCAACTTCCGCACTCCACCCAAATTCCGCACTCCACCCAACCTCCGCACCCCACGCAAACTCCGCACTCCACCCAACCTCCGCACTCCACCCAAACTCCGCACTCCACCAAACTTCCGCACTCCACGCAACCTCCCCACTCCAACCAACCTCCCCACTCCACCCAACCTCCCCACTCCACCCAACCTCCCCAAATCACCAAACCTCCCCACTTCACCCAACCTCCCCACTTCACCCAACCTCCCCACTCCACCCAACCTCCGCACTCCACCCAACTTCCGCACTCCACCCAACTTCCGCACTCCACCCAACCTCCGCACTCCACCCAAACTCCGCACTCCACCCAACCTCCGCACTCCACCCAAACTCCGCACTCCACCAAACTTCCGCACTCCACGCAACCTCCCCACTCCAACCAACCTCCCTACTCCACCCAACCTCCCCACTCCACCAAACCTCCGCACTCCACCCAACCTCCGCACTCCACCCAAACTCCGCACTCCACCAAACTTCCGCACTCCACGCAACCTCCCCTCTCCACCCAACCTCCCCACTCCATCCAACCTCCCCACTCCACCCAACCTCCCCACTTCACCCAACCTCCCCACTTCACCCAACCTCCCCACTCCTCCCAACCTCCGCACTCCACCCAACTTCCGCACTCCACCCAACTTCCGCACTCCACCCAACCTCCCCACTCCAACCAACCTCCCCACTCCACCCAACCTCCCCACTCCACCCAACCTCCCCACTCCACCCAACCTCCCCACTTCACCCAACCTCCCCATTCCACTATACCTCCCCACTTCACCCAACCTCCCCACTCCACCCAACCTCCCCACTCCATCCAACCTCCGCACTCCACCTAACCTCCCCACTTCACCCAACCTCCCCACTTCACCCAACCTCCCTACTTCACCCAACCTCCCCACTTCACCCAACCTCCCCACTTCACCCAACCTCCCCACTCCACCCAACCTCCCCAAATCACCCATCCTCCCCACTCCACCCAACCTCCCCACTCCACACAACCTCCCCACTCCACCGAACCTCAGCACTCCAACCAACTTCCGCACTCCACCCAACCTCCGCACTCCACCCAACCTCCCCACTTCACCCAACCTCCCCACTCCAACCAACCTCCCCACTCCACCCAACCTCCCCACTCCACCCAACCTCCGCACTCCACCAAACTTCCGCACTCCACGGAACCTCCCCACTCCACCCAACCTCCCCACTCCATCCAACCTCCCCACTCCACCCAACCTCCCCACTTCACCCAACCTTCCCTCTTCACCCAACCTCCCCACTCCTCCCAACCTCCGCACTCCACCCAACTTCCGCACTCCACCCAACTTCCGCACTCCACCCAACCTCCGCACTCCACCCAAACTCCGCACTCCACCAAACTTCCGCATTCCACCCAAACTCCGCACTCCACCCAACCTCCGCACTTCACCCAACCTCCCCACTCCACCCAACCTCCCTACTTCACCCAACCTCCGCACTCCATCCAACCTCCGCACTCCACCCAATCTCCGCACTCCACCCAACCTCCCCACTTCACCAAACCTCCCCACTTCACCCAACCTCCCCACTTCACCGAACCTCCCCACTCCACCCAACCTCCCCACTCAACCCAACCTCCCCACTCCACCCAACCTCCCTACTTCACCCAACCTCCGCACTCCATCCAACCTCCGCACTCCACCAAACTTCCGCACTCCACGCAACCTCCCCACTCCAACCAACCTCCCCACTCCACCCAACCTCCCCACTCCACCCAACCTCCCCAAATCACCAAACCTCCCCACTTCACCCAACCTCCCCACTTCACCCAACCTCCCCACTCCACCCAACCTCCGCACTCCACCCAACTTCCGCACTCCACCCAACTTCCGCACTCCACCCAACCTCCGCACTCCATCCAACCTCCGCACTCTACCAAACCTCCGCACTCCACCCAACCTCCGCACTCCACCCAACCTCCGCACTCCACCAAACTTCCGCACTCCACGGAACCTCCCCACTCCACCCAACCTCCCCACTCCATCCAACCTCCCCACTCCACCCAACCTCCCCACTTCACCCAACCTTCCCTCTTCACCCAACCTCCCCACTCCTCCCAACCTCCGCACTCCACCCAACTTCCGCACTCCACCCAACTTCCGCACTCCACCCAACCTCCGCACTCCACCCAAACTCCGCACTCCACCAAACTTCCGCATTCCACCCAAACTCCGCACTCCACCCAACCTCCGCACTTCACCCAACCTCCCCACTCCACCCAACCTCCCTACTTCACCCAACCTCCGCACTCCATCCAACCTCCGCACTCCACCCAATCTCCGCACTCCACCTAACCTCCCTACTTCACCCAACCTCCGCACTCCATCCAACCTCCGCACTCCACCCAACCTCCCCACTCCACCCAACCTCCCCACTTCACCCAACCTCCCCACTTCACCCAACCTCCCCACTCCACCCAACCTCCGCACTCCACCCAACTTCCGCACTCCACCCAAATTCCGCACTCCACCCAACCTCCGCACCCCACCCAAACTCCGCACTCCACCCAACCTCCGCACTCCACCCAAACTCCGCACTCCACCAAACTTCCGCACTCCACGCAACCTCCCCACTCCAACCAACCTCCCCACTCCACCCAACCTCCCCACTCCACCCAACCTCCGCAAATCACCAAACCTCCCCACTTCACCCAACCTCCCCACTTCACCCAACCTCCCCACTCCACCCAACCTCCGCACTCCACCCAACTTCCGCACTCCACCCAACTTCCGCACTCCACCCAACCTCCGCACTCCACCCAAACTCCGCACTCCACCCAACCTCCGCACTCCACCCAAACTCCGCACTCCACCAAACTTCCGCACTCCACGCAACCTCCCCACTCCAACCAACCTCCCCACTCCACCCAACCTCCCCACTCCACCCAACCTCCCCAAATCACCAAACCTCCCCACTTCACCCAACCTCCCCACTTCACCCAACCTCCCCACTCCACCCAACCTCCGCACTCCACCCAACTTCCGCACTCCACCCAACCTCCGCACTCCACCCAAACTCCGCACTCCACCCAACCTCCGCACTCCACCCAAACTCCGCACTCCACCGAACTTCCGCACTCCACGCAACCTCCCCACTCCAACCAACCTCCCTACTCCACCCAACCTCCCCACTCCACCCAACCTCCGCACTCCACCCAACCTCCGCACTCCACCCAAACTCCGCATTCCACCAAACTTCCGCACTCCACGCAACCTCCCCTCTCCACCCAACCTCCCCACTCCATCCAACCTCCCCACTCCACCCAACCTCCCCACTTCACCCAACCTCCCCACTTCACCCAACCTACCCACTCCTCCCAACCTCCGCACTCCACCCAACTTCCGCACTCCACCCAACTTCCGCACTCCACCCAACCTCCCCACTCCAACCAACCTCCCCACTCCACCCAACCTCCCCACTCCACCCAACCTCCCCACTCCACCCAACCTCCCCACTTCACCCAACCTCCCCATTCCACTATACCTCCCCACTTCACCCAACCTCCCCACTCCACCCAACCTCCCCACTCCATCCAACCTCCGCACTCCACCTAACCTCCCCACTTCACCCAACCTCCCCACTTCACCCAACCTCCCTACTTCACCCAACCTCCCCACTTCACCCAACCTCCCCACTTCACCCAACCTCCCCACTCAACCCAACCTCCCCAAATCACCCATCCTCCCCACTCCACCTAACCTCCCCACTCCACACAACCTCCCCACTCCACCGAACCTCAGCACTCCAACCAACTTCCGCACTCCACCCAACCTCCGCACTCCACCCAACCTCCCCACTTCACCCAAACTCCCCACTCCACCCAACCTCCGCACTCCACCCAACCTTCGCACTCAACCCAACCTCCCCACTTCACCCAACCTCCCAACTCCACCCAACCTCCCCACTTCACCCAACCTCCGCACTCCATCCAACCTCCGCACTCCACCCAATCTCCGCACTCCACCTAACCTCCCCACTTCACCCAACCTCCCCACTTCACCCAACCTCCCTACTTCACCCAACCTCCCTACTTCACCCAACTTCCGCACTCCACCCAACCTCCGCACTCCACCCAAACTCCTCACTCCACCAAACTTCCGCACTCCACCCAACCTCCCCACTCCACCCAACCTCCCCAAATCACCCAACCTCCCCACTCCAACCAACCTCCCCACTCCACCCAACCTCCCCACTCCACCCAACCTCCCCACTTATCCCAACCTCCCCACTTCACCCAACCTCCCCACTCCACCCAACCTCCTCACTCCACCCAACCTCCCCACTTCACCCTACCTCCCCACTTCACCCAACCTCCCCACTCCACCCAACCTCCCCAAATCACCCAACCTCCCCACTCCACCCAACCTCCCCAAATCACCAAACCTCCCCACTCCATCCAACCACCCCACTCCACCCAACCTCCCCACTCCACCCAACCTCCCCACTCCACCCAACCTCCCCACTTCTCCCAACCTCCCCACTTCACCCAACCTCCCCACTCCACCCAACCTCCTCACTCCACCCAACCTCCGCACTCCACCCAACTTCCGCACTCCACCCAAATTCCGCACTCCACCCAACCTCCGCACCCCACCCAAACTCCGCACTCCACCCAACCTCCGCACTCCACCCAAACTCCGCACTCCACCAAACTTCCGCACTCCACGAAACCTCCCCACTCCAACCAACCTCCCCACTCCACCCAACCTCCCCACTCCACCCAACCTCCCCAAATCACCAAACCTCCCCACTTCACCCAACCTCCCCACTTCACCCAACCTCCCCACTCCACCCAACCTCCGCACTCCACCCAACTTCCGCACTCCACCCAACTTCCGCACTCCACCCAACCTCCGCACTCCATCCAACCTCCGCACTCTACCAAACCTCCGCACTCCACCCAACCTCCGCACTCCACCCAACCTCCGCACTCCACCAAACTTCCGCACTCCACGGAACCTCCCCACTCCACCCAACCTCCCCACTCCATCCAACCTCCCCACTCCACCCAACCTCCCCACTTCACCCAACCTTCCCTCTTCACCCAACCTCCCCACTCCTCCCAACCTCCGCACTCCACCCAACTTCCGCACTCCACCCAACTTCCGCACTCCACCCAACCTCCGCACTCCACCCAAACTCCGCACTCCACCAAACTTCCGCACTCCACGCAACCTCCCCACTCCAACCAACCTCCCCACTCCACCCAACCTCCCCACTCCACCCAACCTCCCCACTTCACCCAACCTCCCCACTCCACCCAACCTCCCCACTCCATCCAACCTCCGCACTCCACCTAACCGCCCCACTTCACCCAACTTCCCCACTTCACCCAACCTCCCTACTTCACCCAACCTCCCCACTTCACCCAACCTCCCCACTTCACCCAACCTCACCACTCCACCCAACCTCCCCAAATCACCCATCCTCCCCACTCCACCCAACCTCCCCACTCCACCCAACCTCCCCACTTCACCCAACCTCCGCACTACACCCAACCTCCGCATTCCACCCAAACTCCGCACTCCACCCAACCTCCGCACTTCACCCAACCTCCCCACTCCACCCAACCTCCCTACTTCACCCAACCTCCGCACTCCATCCAACCTCCGCACTCCACCCAATCTCCGCACTCCACCTAACCTCCCCACTTCACCCAACCTCCGCACTCCATCCAACCTCCGCACTCCACCCAACCTCCGCACTCCACCCAACCTCCCCACTTCACCCAACTTCCGCACTACACCCAACCTCCGCATTCCACCCAAACTCCGCACTCCACCCAACCTCCGCACTTCACCCAACCTCCCCACTCCACCCAACCTCCCTACTTCACCCAACCTCCGCACTCCATCCAACCTCCGCACTCCACCCAATCTCCGCACTCCACCTAACCTCCCTACTTCACCCAACCTCCGCACTCCATCCAACCTCCGCACTCCACCCAACCTCCGCACTCCACCCAACCTCCCCACTCCACCCAACCTCCCCACTTCACCCAACCTCCCCACTTCACCCAACCTCCCCACTCCACCCAACCTCCGCACTCCACCCAACTTCCGCACTCCACCCAAATTCCGCACTCCACCCAACCTCCGCACCCCACGCAAACTCCGCACTCCACCCAACCTCCGCACTCCACCCAAACTCCGCACTCCACCAAACTTCCGCACTCCACGCAACCTCCCCACTCCAACCAACCTCCCCACTCCACCCAACCTCCCCACTCCACCCAACCTCCCCAAATCACCAAACCTCCCCACTTCACCCAACCTCCCCACTTCACCCAACCTCCCCACTCCACCCAACCTCCGCACTCCACCCAACTTCCGCACTCCACCCAACTTCCGCACTCCACCCAACCTCCGCACTCCACCCAAACTCCGCACTCCACCCAACCTCCGCACTCCACCCAAACTCCGCACTCCACCAAACTTCCGCACTCCACGCAACCTCCCCACTCCAACCAACCTCCCTACTCCACCCAACCTCCCCACTCCACCAAACCTCCGCACTCCACCCAACCTCCGCACTCCACCCAAACTCCGCATTCCACCAAACTTCCGCACTCCACGCAACCTCCCCTCTCCACCCAACCTCCCCACTCCATCCAACCTCCCCACTCCACCCAACCTCCCCACTTCACCCAACCTCCCCACTTCACCCAACCTACCCACTCCTCCCAACCTCCGCACTCCACCCAACTTCCGCACTCCACCCAACTTCCGCACTCCACCCAACCTCCCCACTCCAACCAACCTCCCCACTCCACCCAACCTCCCCACTCCACCCAACCTCCCCACTCCACCCAACCTCCCCACTTCACCCAACCTCCCCATTCCACTATACCTCCCCACTTCACCCAACCTCCCCACTCCACCCAACCTCCCCACTCCATCCAACCTCCGCACTCCACCTAACCTCCCCACTTCACCCAACCTCCCCACTTCACCCAACCTCCCTACTTCACCCAACCTCCCCACTTCACCCAACCTCCCCACTTCACCCAACCTCCCCACTCAACCCAACCTCCCCAAATCACCCATCCTCCCCACTCCACCTAACCTCCCCACTCCACACAACCTCCCCACTCCACCGAACCTCAGCACTCCAACCAACTTCCGCACTCCACCCAACCTCCGCACTCCACCCAACCTCCCCACTTCACCCAAACTCCCCACTCCACCCAACCTCCGCACTCCACCCAACCTTCGCACTCAACCCAACCTCCCCACTTCACCCAACCTCCCAACTCCACCCAACCTCCCCACTTCACCCAACCTCCGCACTCCATCCAACCTCCGCACTCCACCCAATCTCCGCACTCCACCTAACCTCCCCACTTCACCCAACCTCCCCACTTCACCCAACCTCCCTACTTCACCCAACCTCCCTACTTCACCCAACTTCCGCACTCCACCCAACCTCCGCACTCCACCCAAACTCCTCACTCCACCAAACTTCCGCACTCCACCCAACCTCCCCACTCCACCCAACCTCCCCAAATCACCCAACCTCCCCACTCCAACCAACCTCCCCACTCCACCCAACCTCCCCACTCCACCCAACCTCCCCACTTTTCCCAACCTCCCCACTTCACCCAACCTCCCCACTCCACCCAACCTCCTCACTCCACCCAACCTCCCCACTTCACCCTACCTCCCCACTTCACCCAACCTCCCCACTCCACCCAACCTCCCCAAATCACCCAACCTCCCCACTCCACCCAACCTCCCCAAATCACCAAACCTCCCCACTCCATCCAACCACCCCACTCCACCCAACCTCCCCACTCCACCCAACCTCCCCACTCCACCCAACCTCCCCACTTCTCCCAACCTCCCCACTTCACCCAACCTCCCCACTCCACCCAACCTCCTCACTCCACCCAACCTCCGCACTCCACCCAACTTCCGCACTCCACCCAAATTCCGCACTCCACCCAACCTCCGCACCCCACCCAAACTCCGCACTCCACCCAACCTCCGCACTCCACCCAAACTCCGCACTCCACCAAACTTCCGCACTCCACGAAACCTCCCCACTCCAACCAACCTCCCCACTCCACCCAACCTCCCCACTCCACCCAACCTCCCCAAATCACCAAACCTCCCCACTTCACCCAACCTCCCCACTTCACCCAACCTCCCCACTCCACCCAACCTCCGCACTCCACCCAACTTCCGCACTCCACCCAACTTCCGCACTCCACCCAACCTCCGCACTCCATCCAACCTCCGCACTCTACCAAACCTCCGCACTCCACCCAACCTCCGCACTCCACCCAACCTCCGCACTCCACCAAACTTCCGCACTCCACGGAACCTCCCCACTCCACCCAACCTCCCCACTCCATCCAACCTCCCCACTCCACCCAACCTCCCCACTTCACCCAACCTTCCCTCTTCACCCAACCTCCCCACTCCTCCCAACCTCCGCACTCCACCCAACTTCCGCACTCCACCCAACTTCCGCACTCCACCCAACCTCCGCACTCCACCCAAACTCCGCACTCCACCAAACTTCCGCACTCCACGCAACCTCCCCACTCCAACCAACCTCCCCACTCCACCCAACCTCCCCACTCCACCCAACCTCCCCACTTCACCCAACCTCCCCACTCCACCCAACCTCCCCACTCCATCCAACCTCCGCACTCCACCTAACCGCCCCACTTCACCCAACTTCCCCACTTCACCCAACCTCCCTACTTCACCCAACCTCCCCACTTCACCCAACCTCCCCACTTCACCCAACCTCACCACTCCACCCAACCTCCCCAAATCACCCATCCTCCCCACTCCACCCAACCTCCCCACTCCACCCAACCTCCCCACTTCACCCAACCTCCGCACTACACCCAACCTCCGCATTCCACCCAAACTCCGCACTCCACCCAACCTCCGCACTTCACCCAACCTCCCCACTCCACCCAACCTCCCTACTTCACCCAACCTCCGCACTCCATCCAACCTCCGCACTCCACCCAATCTCCGCACTCCACCTAACCTCCCCACTTCACCCAACCTCCGCACTCCATCCAACCTCCGCACTCCACCCAACCTCCGCACTCCACCCAACCTCCCCACTTCACCCAACTTCCGCACTACACCCAACCTCCGCATTCCACCCAAACTCCGCACTCCACCCAACCTCCGCACTTCACCCAACCTCCCCACTCCACCCAACCTCCCTACTTCACCCAACCTCCGCACTCCATCCAACCTCCGCACTCCACCCAATCTCCGCACTCCACCTAACCTCCCTACTTCACCCAACCTCCGCACTCCATCCAACCTCCGCACTCCACCCAACCTCCGCACTCCACCCGACCTCCCCACTCCACCCAACCTCCCCACTTCACCCAACCTCCCCACTTCACCCAACCTCCCCACTCCACCCAACCTCCGCACTCCACCCAACTTCCGCACTCCACCCAAATTCCGCACTCCACCCAACCTCCGCACCCCACGCAAACTCCGCACTCCACCCAACCTCCGCACTCCACCCAAACTCCGCACTCCACCAAACTTCCGCACTCCACGCAACCTCCCCACTCCAACCAACCTCCCCACTCCACCCAACCTCCCCACTCCACCCAACCTCCCCAAATCACCAAACCTCCCCACTTCACCCAACCTCCCCACTTCACCCAACCTCCCCACTCCACCCAACCTCCGCACTCCACCCAACTTCCGCACTCCACCCAACTTCCGCACTCCACCCAACCTCCGCACTCCACCCAAACTCCGCACTCCACCCAACCTCCGCACTCCACCCAAACTCCGCACTCCACCAAACTTCCGCACTCCACGCAACCTCCCCACTCCAACCAACCTCCCTACTCCACCCAACCTCCCCACTCCACCAAACCTCCGCACTCCACCCAACCTCCGCACTCCACCCAAACTCCGCACTCCACCAAACTTCCGCACTCCACGCAACCTCCCCTCTCCACCCAACCTCCCCACTCCATCCAACCTCCCCACTCCACCCAACCTCCCCACTTCACCCAACCTCCCCACTTCACCCAACCTCCCCACTCCTCCCAACCTCCGCACTCCACCCAACTTCCGCACTCCACCCAACTTCCGCACTCCACCCAACCTCCCCACTCCAACCAACCTCCCCACTCCACCCAACCTCCCCACTCCACCCAACCTCCCCACTCCACCCAACCTCCCCACTTCACCCAACCTCCCCATTCCACTATACCTCCCCACTTCACCCAACCTCCCCACTCCACCCAACCTCCCCACTCCATCCAACCTCCGCACTCCACCTAACCTCCCCACTTCACCCAACCTCCCCACTTCACCCAACCTCCCTACTTCACCCAACCTCCCCACTTCACCCAACCTCCCCACTTCACCCAACCTCCCCACTCCACCCAACCTCCCCAAATCACCCATCCTCCCCACTCCACCCAACCTCCCCACTCCACACAACCTCCCCACTCCACCGAACCTCAGCACTCCAACCAACTTCCGCACTCCACCCAACCTCCGCACTCCACCCAACCTCCCCACTTCACCCAAACTCCCCACTCCACCCAACCTCCGCACTCCACCCAACCTTCTCACTCAACCCAACCTCCCCACTTCACCCAACCTCCCAACTCCACCCAACCTCCCCACTTCACCCAACCTCCGCACTCCATCCAACCTCCGCACTCCACCCAATCTCCGCACTCCACCTAACCTCCCTACTTCACCCAACCTCCGCACTCCATCCAACCTCCGCACTCCACCCAACCTCCGCACTCCACCCAACCTCCCCACTTCACCCTACCTCCCCACTTCACCCAACCTCCCCACTCCACCCAACCTCCCCAAATCACCCATCCTCCCCACTCCACCCAACCTCCCCACTCCACCCAACCTCCCCACTCCACCGAACCTCCCCACTCCACCCAACCTCCCCACTTCACCAAACCTCCCCACTTCACCCAACCTCCCCACTTCACCGAACCTCCCCACTCCACCCAACCTCCCCACTCAACCCAACCTCCCCACTCCACCCAACCTCCCCACTTCACCCAACCTCCGCACTCCATCCAACCTCCGCACTCCACCCAATCTCCGCACTCCACCTAACCTCCCCACTTCACCCAACCTCCGCACTCCATCCAACCTCCGCACTCCACCCAACTTCCGCACTCCACCCAACCTCCGCACTCCACCCAACTTTCGCACTCCACCCAACTTCCGCACTCCACCCAACCTCCGCACTCCACCCAAACTCCTCACTCCACCAAACTTCCGCACTCCACCCAACCTCCCCACTCCACCCAACCTCCCCAAATCACCCAACCTCCCCACTCCAACCAACCTCCCCACCCCACCCAACCTCCCCACTCCACCCAACCTCCCCACTTCTCCCAACCTCCCCACTTCACCCAACCTCCCCACTCCACCCAACCTCCTCACTCCACCCAACCTCCCCACTTCACCCTACCTCCCCACTTCACCCAACCTCCCCACTCCACCCAACCTCCCCAAATCACCCAACCTCCCCACTCCACCCAACCTCCCCAAATCACCAAACCTCCCCACTCCATCCAACCTCCCCACTCCACCCAACCTCCCCACTCCACCCAACCTCCCCACTCCACCCAACCTCCCCACTTCTCCCAACCTCCCCACTTCACCCATCCTCCCCACTCCACCCAACCTCCTCACTCCACCCAACCTCCCCACTTCACCCTACCTCCTCACTTCTCCCAACCTCCCCACTACCCCCAACCTCCGCACTCCACCCAACCTTCGCACTCAACCCAACCTCCCCACTTCACCCAACCTCCGCACTCCATCCAACCTCCGCACTCTACCCAACCTCCGCACTCCACCCAACCTCCGCACTCCACCCAATCTCCGCACTCCACCTAACCTCCCCACTTCACCCAACCTCCCCACTCCACCCAACCTCCCCACTCCATCCAACCTCCCCACTCCACCCAACCTCCCCACTTCACCCAACCTCCCCACTCCACCCAACCTCCCCAAATCACCCATCCTCCCCACTCCACCCAACCTCCCCACTCCACCCAACCTCCCCACTTCACCCAACCTCCGCACTACACCCAACCTCCGCATTCCACCCAAACTCCGCACTCCACCCAACCTCCGCACTTCACCCAACCTCCCCACTCCACCCAACCTCCCTACTTCACCCAACCTCCGCACTCCATCCAACCTCCGCACTCCACCCAATCTCCGCACTCCACCTAACCTCCCCACTTCACCCAACCTCCGCACTCCATCCAACCTCCGCACTCCACCCAACCTCCGCACTCCACCCAACCTCCCCACTTCACCCAACTTCCGCACTACACCCAACCTCCGCATTCCACCCAAACTCCGCACTCCACCCAACCTCCGCACTTCACCCAACCTCCCCACTCCACCCAACCTCCCTACTTCACCCAACCTCCGCACTCCATCCAACCTCCGCACTCCACCCAATCTCCGCACTCCACCTAACCTCCCTACTTCACCCAACCTCCGCACTCCATCCAACCTCCGCACTCCACCCAACCTCCGCACTCCACCCAACCTCCCCACTCCACCCAACCTCCCCACTTCACCCAACCTCCCCACTTCACCCAACCTCCCCACTCCACCCAACCTCCGCACTCCACCCAACTTCCGCACTCCACCCAAATTCCGCACTCCACCCAACCTCCGCACCCCACCCAAACTCCGCACTCCACCCAACCTCCGCACTCCACCCAAACTCCGCACTCCACCAAACTTCCGCACTCCACGCAACCTCCCCACTCCAACCAACCTCCCCACTCCACCCAACCTCCCCACTCCACCCAACCTCCCCAAATCACCAAACCTCCCCACTTCACCCAACCTCCCCACTTCACCCAACCTCCCCACTCCACCCAACCTCCGCACTCCACCCAACTTCCGCACTCCACCCAACTTCCGCACTCCACCCAACCTCCGCACTCCACCCAAACTCCGCACTCCACCCAACCTCCGCACTCCACCCAAACTCCGCACTCCACCAAACTTCCGCACTCCACGCAACCTCCCCACTCCAACCAACCTCCCTACTCCACCCAACCACCCCACTCCACCCAACCTCCGCACTCCACCCAACCTCCGCACTCCACCCAAACTCCGCACTCCACCAAACTTCCGCACTCCACGCAACCTCCCCTCTCCACCCAACCTCCCCACTCCATCCAACCTCCCCACTCCACCCAACCTCCCCACTTCACCCAACCTCCCCACTTCACCCAACCTCCCCACTCCAACCAACCTCCCCACTCCACCCAACCTCCCCACTCCACCCAACCTCCCCACTCCACCCAACCTCCCCACTTCACCCAACCTCCCCATTCCACTATACCTCCCCACTTCACCCAACCTCCCCACTCCACCCAACCTCCCCACTCCATCCAACCTCCGCACTCCACCCAAACTCCTCACTCCACCAAACTTCCGCACTCCACCCAACCTCCCCACTCCACCCAACCTCCCCAAATCACCCAACCTCCCCACTCCAACCAACCTCCCCACTCCACCCAACCTCCCCACTCCACCCAACCTCCCCACTTCTCCCAACCTCCCCACTTCACCCAACCTCCCCACTTCACCCAACCTCCCCACTCCACCCAACCTCCGCACTCCACCCAACTTCCGCACTCCACCCAAATTCCGCACTCCACCCAACCTCCGCACCCCACCCAAACTCCGCACTCCACCCAACCTCCGCACTCCACCCAAACTCCGCACTCCACCAAACTTCCGCACTCCACGCAACCTCCCCACTCCAACCAACCTCCCCACTCCACCCAACCTCCCCACTCCACCCAACCTCCCCAAATCACCAAACCTCCCCACTTCACCCAACCTCCCCACTTCACCCAACCTCCCCACTCCACCCAACCTCCGCACTCCACCCAACTTCCGCACTCCACCCAACTTCCGCACTCCACCCAACCTCCGCACTCCACCCAAACTCCGCACTCCACCCAACCTCCGCACTCCACCCAAACTCCGCACTCCACCAAACTTCCGCACTCCACGCAACCTCCCCACTCCAACCAACCTCCCTACTCCACCCAACCTCCCCACTCCACCAAACCTCCGCACTCCACCCAACCTCCGCACTCCACCCAAACTCCGCACTCCACCAAACTTCCGCACTCCACGCAACCTCCCCTCTCCACCCAACCTCCCCACTCCATCCAACCTCCCCACTCCACCCAACCTCCCCACTTCACCCAACCTCCCCACTTCACCCAACCTCCCCACTCCTCCCAACCTCCGCACTCCACCCAACTTCCGCACTCCACCCAACTTCCGCACTCCACCCAACCTCCCCACTCCAACCAACCTCCCCACTCCACCCAACCTCCCCACTCCACCCAACCTCCCCACTCCACCCAACCTCCCCACTTCACCCAACCTCCCCATTCCACTATACCTCCCCACTTCACCCAACCTCCCCACTCCACCCAACCTCCCCACTCCATCCAACCTCCGCACTCCACCTAACCTCCCCACTTCACCCAACCTCCCCACTTCACCCAACCTCCCTACTTCACCCAACCTCCCCACTTCACCCAACCTCCCCACTTCACCCAACCTCCCCACTCCACCCAACCTCCCCAAATCACCCATCCTCCCCACTCCACCCAACCTCCCCACTCCACACAACCTCCCCACTCCACCGAACCTCAGCACTCCAACCAACTTCCGCACTCCACCCAACCTCCGCACTCCACCCAACCTCCCCACTTCACCCAAACTCCCCACTCCACCCAACCTCCGCACTCCACCCAACCTTCTCACTCAACCCAACCTCCCCACTTCACCCAACCTCCCAACTCCACCCAACCTCCCCACTTCACCCAACCTCCGCACGCCATCCAACCTCCGCACTCCACCCAATCTCCGCACTCCACCTAACCTCCCCACTTCACCCAACCTCCCCACTTCACCCAACCTCCCTACTTCACCCAACCTCCCCACTTCACCCTACCTCCCCACTTCACCCAACCTCCCCACTCCACCCAACCTCCCCAAATCACCCATCCTCCCCACTCCACCCAACCTCCCCACTCCACCCAACCTCCCCACTCCACCGAACCTCCCCACTCCACCCAACCTCCCCACTTCACCAAACCTCCCCACTTCACCCAACCTCCCCACTTCACCGAACCTCCCCACTCCACCCAACCTCCCCACTCAACCCAACCTCCCCACTCCACCCAACCTCCCCACTTCACCCAACCTCCGCACTCCATCCAACCTCCGCACTCCACCCAATCTCCGCACTCCACCTAACCTCCCCACTTCACCCAACCTCCGCACTCCATCCAACCTCCGCACTCCACCCAACTTCCGCACTCCACCCAACCTCCGCACTCCACCCAACTTTCGCACTCCACCCAACTTCCGCACTCCACCCAACCTCCGCACTCCACCCAAACTCCTCACTCCACCAAACTTCCGCACTCCACCCAACCTCCCCACTCCACCCAACCTCCCCAAATCACCCAACCTCCCCACTCCAACCAACCTCCCCACTCCACCCAACCTCCCCACTCCACCCAACCTCCCCACTTCTCCCAACCTCCCCACTTCACCCAACCTCCCCACTCCACCCAACCTCCTCACTCCACCCAACCTCCCCACTTCACCCTACCTCCCCACTTCACCCAACCTCCCCACTCCACCCAACCTCCCCAAATCACCCAACCTCCCCACTCCACCCAACCTCCCCAAATCACCAAACCTCCCCACTCCATCCAACCTCCCCACTCCACCCAACCTCCCCACTCCACCCAACCTCCCCACTCCACCCAACCTCCCCACTTCTCCCAACCTCCCCACTTCACCCAACCTCCCCACTCCACCCAACCTCCTCACTCCACCCAACCTCCCCACTTCACCCTACCTCCTCACTTCTCCCAACCTCCCCACTACACCCAACCTCCGCACTCCACCCAACCTTCGCACTCAACCCAACCTCCCCACTTCACCCAACCTCCGCACTCCATCCAACCTCCGCACTCTACCCAACCTCCGCACTCCACCCAACCTCCGCACTCCACCCAATCTCCGCACTCCACCTAACCTCCCCACTTCACCCAACCTCCCCACTCCACCCAACCTCCCCACTCCATCCAACCTCCCCACTCCACCCAACCTCCCCACTTCACCCAACCTCCCCACTCCACCCAACCTCCCCAAATCACCCATCCTCCCCACTCCACCCAACCTCCCCACTCCACCCAACCTCCCCACTTCACCCAACCTCCGCACTACACCCAACCTCCGCATTCCACCCAAACTCCGCACTCCACCCAACCTCCGCACTTCACCCAACCTCCCCACTCCACCCAACCTCCCTACTTCACCCAACCTCCGCACTCCATCCAACCTCCGCACTCCACCCAATCTCCGCACTCCACCTAACCTCCCCACTTCACCCAACCTCCGCACTCCATCCAACCTCCGCACTCCACCCAACCTCCGCACTCCACCCAACCTCCCCACTTCACCCAACTTCCGCACTACACCCAACCTCCGCATTCCACCCAAACTCCGCACTCCACCCAACCTCCGCACTTCACCCAACCTCCCCACTCCACCCAACCTCCCTACTTCACCCAACCTCCGCACTCCATCCAACCTCCGCACTCCACCCAATCTCCGCACTCCACCTAACCTCCCTACTTCACCCAACCTCCGCACTCCATCCAACCTCCGCACTCCACCCAACCTCCGCACTCCACCCAACCTCCCCACTCCACCCAACCTCCCCACTTCACCCAACCTCCCCACTTCACCCAACCTCCCCACTCCACCCAACCTCCGCACTCCACCCAACTTCCGCACTCCACCCAAATTCCGCACTCCACCCAACCTCCGCACCCCACCCAAACTCCGCACTCCACCCAACCTCCGCACTCCACCCAAACTCCGCACTCCACCAAACTTCCGCACTCCACGCAACCTCCCCACTCCAACCAACCTCCCCACTCCACCCAACCTCCCCACTCCACCCAACCTCCCCAAATCACCAAACCTCCCCACTTCACCCAACCTCCCCACTTCACCCAACCTCCCCACTCCACCCAACCTCCGCACTCCACCCAACTTCCGCACTCCACCCAACTTCCGCACTCCACCCAACCTCCGCACTCCACCCAAACTCCGCACTCCACCCAACCACCCCACTCCACCCAACCTCCGCACTCCACCCAACCTCCGCACTCCACCCAAACTCCGCACTCCACCAAACTTCCGCACTCCACGCAACCTCCTCTCTCCACCCAACCTCCCCACTCCATCCAACCTCCCCACTCCACCCAACCTCCCCACTTCACCCAACCTCCCCACTTCACCCAACCTCCCCACTCCAACCAACCTCCCCACTCCACCCAACCTCCCCACTCCACCCAACCTCCCCACTCCACCCAACCTCCCCACTTCACCCAACCTCCCCATTCCACTATACCTCCCCACTTCACCCAACCTCCCCACTCCACCCAACCTCCCCACTCCATCCAACCTCCGCACTCCACCCAAACTCCTCACTCCACCAAACTTCCGCACTCCACCCAACCTCCCCACTCCACCCAACCTCCCCAAATCACCCAACCTCCCCACTCCAACCAACCTCCCCACTCCACCCAACCTCCCCACTCCACCCAACCTCCCCACTTCTCCCAACCTCCCCACTTCACCCAACCTCCCCACTTCACCCAACCTCCCCACTCCACCCAACCTCCGCACTCCACCCAACTTCCGCACTCCACCCAAATTCCGCACTCCACCCAACCTCCGCACCCCACCCAAACTCCGCACTCCACCCAACCTCCGCACTCCACCCAAACTCCGCACTCCACCAAACTTCCGCACTCCACGCAACCTCCCCACTCCAACCAACCTCCCCACTCCACCCAACCTCCCCACTCCACCCAACCTCCCCAAATCACCAAACCTCCCCACTTCACCCAACCTCCCCACTTCACCCAACCTCCCCACTCCACCCAACCTCCGCACTCCACCCAACTTCCGCACTCCACCCAACTTCCGCACTCCACCCAACCTCCGCACTCCACCCAAACTCCGCACTCCACCCAACCTCCGCACTCCACCCAAACTCCGCACTCCACCAAACTTCCGCACTCCACGCAACCTCCCCACTCCAACCAACCTCCCTACTCCACCCAACCTCCCCACTCCACCAAACCTCCGCACTCCACCCAACCTCCGCACTCCACCCAAACTCCGCACTCCACCAAACTTCCGCACTCCACGCAACCTCCCCTCTCCACCCAACCTCCCCACTCCATCCAACCTCCCCACTCCACCCAACCTCCCCACTTCACCCAACCTCCCCACTTCACCCAACCTCCCCACTCCTCCCAACCTCCGCACTCCACCCAACTTCCGCACTCCACCCAACTTCCGCACTCCACCCAACCTCCCCACTCCAACCAACCTCCCCACTCCACCCAACCTCCCCACTCCACCCAACCTCCCCACTCCACCCAACCTCCCCACTTCACCCAACCTCCCCATTCCACTATACCTCCCCACTTCACCCAACCTCCCCACTCCACCCAACCTCCCCACTCCATCCAACCTCCGCACTCCACCTAACCTCCCCACTTCACCCAACCTCCCCACTTCACCCAACCTCCCTACTTCACCCAACCTCCCCACTTCACCCAACCTCCCCACTTCACCCAACCTCCCCACTCCACCCAACCTCCCCAAATCACCCATCCTCCCCACTCCACCCAACCTCCCCACTCCACACAACCTCCCCACTCCACCGAACCTCAGCACTCCAACCAACTTCCGCACTCCACCCAACCTCCGCACTCCACCCAACCTCCCCACTTCACCCAAACTCCCCACTCCACCCAACCTCCGCACTCCACCCAACCTTCTCACTCAACCCAACCTCCCCACTTCACCCAACCTCCCAACTCCACCCAACCTCCCCACTTCACCCAACCTCCGCACTCCATCCAACCTCCGCACTCCACCCAATCTCCGCACTCCACCCAAACTCCGCACTCCACCCAACCACCCCACTCCACCCAACCTCCGCACTCCACCCAACCTCCGCACTCCACCCAAACTCCGCACTCCACCAAACTTCCGCACTCCACGCAACCTCCCCTCTCCACCCAACCTCCCCACTCCATCCAACCTCCCCACTCCACCCAACCTCCCCACTTCACCCAACCTCCCCACTTCACCCAACCTCCCCACTCCAACCAACCTCCCCACTCCACCCAACCTCCCCACTCCACCCAACCTCCCCACTCCATCCAACCTCCGCACTCCACCCAAACTCCTCACTCCACCAAACTTCCGCACTCCACCCAACCTCCCCACTCCACCCAACCTCCCCAAATCACCCAACCTCCCCACTCCAACCAACCTCCCCACTCCACCCAACCTCCCCACTCCACCCAACCTCCCCACTTCTCCCAACCTCCCCACTTCACCCAACCTCCCCACTTCACCCAACCTCCCCACTCCACCCAACCTCCGCACTCCACCCAACTTCCGCACTCCACCCAAATTCCGCACTCCACCCAACCTCCGCACCCCACCCAAACTCCGCACTCCACCCAACCTCCGCACTCCACCCAAACTCCGCACTCCACCAAACTTCCGCACTCCACGCAACCTCCCCACTCCAACCAACCTCCCCACTCCACCCAACCTCCCCACTCCACGCAACCTCCCCAAATCACCAAACCTCCCCACTTCACCCAACCTCCCCACTTCACCCAACCTCCCCACTCCACCCAACCTCCGCACTCCACCCAACTTCCGCACTCCACCCAACTTCCGCACTCCACCCAACCTCCGCACTCCACCCAAACTCCGCACTCCACCCAACCTCCGCACTCCACCCAAACTCCGCACTCCACCAAACTTCCGCACTCCACGCAACCTCCCCACTCCAACCAACCTCCCTACTCCACCCAACCTCCCCACTCCACCAAACCTCCGCACTCCACCCAACCTCCGCACTCCACCCAAACTCCGCACTCCACCAAACTTCCGCACTCCACGCAACCTCCCCTCTCCACCCAACCTCCCCACTCCATCCAACCTCCCCACTCCACCCAACCTCCCCACTTCACCCAACCTCCCCACTTCACCCAACCTCCCCACTCCTCCCAACCTCCGCACTCCACCCAACTTCCGCACTCCACCCAACTTCCGCACTCCACCCAACCTCCCCACTCCAACCAACCTCCCCACTCCACCCAACCTCCCCACTCCACCCAACCTCCCCACTCCACCCAACCTCCCCACTTCACCCAACCTCCCCATTCCACTATACCTCCCCACTTCACCCAACCTCCCCACTCCACCCAACCTCCCCACTCCATCCAACCTCCGCACTCCACCTAACCTCCCCACTTCACCCAACCTCCCCACTTCACCCAATCTCCCTACTTCACCCAACCTCCCCACTTCACCCAACCTCCCCACTTCACCCAACCTCCCCACTCCACCCAACCTCCCCAAATCACCCATCCTCCCCACTCCACCCAACCTCCCCACTCCACACAACCTCCCCACTCCACCGAACCTCAGCACTCCAACCAACTTCCGCACTCCACCCAACCTCCGCACTCCACCCAACCTCCCCACTTCACCCAAACTCCCCACTCCACCCAACCTCCGCACTCCACCCAACCTTCTCACTCAACCCAACCTCCCCACTTCACCCAACCTCCCAACTCCACCCAACCTCCCCACTTCACCCAACCTCCGCACTCCATCCAACCTCCGCACTCCTCCCAATCTCCGCACTCCACCTAACCTCCCCACTTCACCCAACCTCCCCACTTCACCCAACCTCCCTACTTCACCCAACCTCCCCACTTCACCCTACCTCCCCACTTCACCCAACCTCCCCACTCCACCCAACCTCCCCAAATCACCCATCCTCCCCACTCCACCCAACCTCCCCACTCCACCCAACCTCCCCACTCCACCGAACCTCCCCACTCCACCCAACCTCCCCACTTCACCAAACCTCCCCACTTCACCCAACCTCCCCACTTCACCGAACCTCCCCACTCCACCCAACCTCCCCACTCAACCCAACCTCCCCACTCCACCCAACCTCCCCACTTCACCCAACCTCCGCACTCCATCCAACCTCCGCACTCCACCCAATCTCCGCACTCCACCTAACCTCCCCACTTCACCCAACCTCCGCACTCCATCCAACCTCCGCACTCCACCCAACTTCCGTACTCCACCCAACCTCCGCACTCCACCCAACTTTCGCACTCCACCCAACTTCCGCACTCCACCCAACCTCCGCACTCCACCCAAACTCCTCACTCCACCAAACTTCCGCACTCCACCCAACCTCCCCACTCCACCCAACCTCCCCAAATCACCCAACCTCCCCACTCCAACCAACCTCCCCACTCCACCCAACCTCCCCACTCCACCCAACCTCCCCACTTCTCCCAACCTCCCCACTTCACCCAACCTCCCCACTCCACCCAACCTCCTCACTCCACCCAACCTCCCCACTTCACCCTACCTCCCCACTTCACCCAACCTCCCCACTCCACCCAACCTCCCCAAATCACCCAACCTCCCCACTCCACCCAACCTCCCCAAATCACCAAACCTCCCCACTCCATCCAACCTCCCCACTCCACCCAACCTCCCCACTCCACCCAACCTCCCCACTCCACCCAACCTCCCCACTTCTCCCAACCTCCCCACTTCACCCAACCTCCCCACTCCACCCAACCTCCTCACTCCACCCAACCTCCCCACTTCACCCTACCTCCTCACTTCTCCAACCTCCCCACTACACCCAACCTCCGCACTCCACCCAACCTTCGCACTCAACCCAACCTCCCCACTTCACCCAACCTCCGCACTCCATCCAACCTCCGCACTCTACCCAACCTCCGCACTCCACCCAACCTCCGCACTCCACCCAATCTCCGCACTCCACCTAACCTCCCCACTTCACCCAACCTCCCCACTCCACCCAACCTCCCCACTCCATCCAACCTCCCCACTCCACCCAATCTCCGCACTCCACCTAACCTCCCCACTTCACCCAACCTCCGCACTCCATCCAACCTCCGCACTCCACCCAACCTCCGCACTCCACCCAACCTCCCCACTTCACCCAACTTCCGCACTACACCCAACCTCCGCATTCCACCCAAACTCCGCACTCCACCCAACCTCCGCACTTCACCCAACCTCCCCACTCCACCCAACCTCCCTACTTCACCCAACCTCCGCACTCCATCCAACCTCCGCACTCCACCCAATCTCCGCACTCCACCTAACCTCCCTACTTCACCCAACCTCCGCACTCCATCCAACCTCCGCACTCCACCCAACCTCCGCACTCCACCCAACCTCCCCACTCCACCCAACCTCCCCACTTCACCCAACCTCCCCACTTCACCCAACCTCCCCACTCCACCCAACCTCCGCACTCCACCCAACTTCCGCACTCCACCCAAATTCCGCACTCCACCCAACCTCCGCACCCCACCCAAACTCCGCACTCCACCCAACCTCCGCACTCCACCCAAACTCCGCACTCCACCAAACTTCCGCACTCCACGCAACCTCCCCACTCCAACCAACCTCCCCACTCCACCCAACCTCCCCACTCCACCCAACCTCCCCAAATCACCAAACCTCCCCACTTCACCCAACCTCCCCACTTCACCCAACCTCCCCACTCCACCCAACCTCCGCACTCCACCCATCTTCCGCACTCCACCCAACTTCCGCACTCCACCCAACCTCCGCACTCCACCCAAACTCCGCACTCCACCCAACCTCCGCACTCCACCCAAACTCCGCACTCCACCAAACTTCCGCACTCCACGCAACCTCCCCACTCCAACCAACCTCCCTACTCCACCCAACCTCCCCACTCCACCCAACCTCCGCACTCCACCCAACCTCCGCACTCCACCCAAACTCCGCACTCCACCAAACTTCCGCACTCCACGCAACCTCCCCTCTCCACCCAACCTCCCCACTCCATCCAACCTCCCCACTTCACCCAACCTCCCCACTCTAACCAACCTCCCCACTCCACCCAACCTCCCCACTCCACCCAACCTCCCCACTCCACCCAACCTCCCCACTTCACCCAACCTCCCCATTCCACTATACCTCCCCACTTCACCCAACCTCCCCACTCCACCCAACCTCCCCACTCCATCCAACCTCCGCACTCCACCTAACCTCCCCACTTCACCCAACCTCCCCACTCCACCCAACCTCCGCACTCCACCCAAACTCCGCACTCCACCAAACTTCCGCACTCCACGCAACCTCCCCACTCCAACCAACCTCCCCACTCCACCCAACCTCCCCACTCCACCCAACCTCCCCACTTCACCCAACCTCCCCACTCCACCCAACCTCCCCACTCCATCCAACCTCCGCACTCCACCTAACCTCCCCACTTCACCCAACTTCCCTACTTCACCCAACCTCCGCACTCCATCCAACCTCCGCACTCCACCCAATCTCCGCACTCCACCTAACCTCCCCACTTCACCCAACCTCCGCACTCCATCCAACCTCCGCACTCCACCCAACCTCCGCACTCCACCCAACCTCCCCACTTCACCCAACTTCCGCACTACACCCAACCTCCGCATTCCACCCAAACTCCGCACTCCACCCAACCTCCGCACTTCACCCAACCTCCCCACTCCACCCAACCTCCCTACTTCACCCAACCTCCGCACTCCATCCAACCTCCGCACTCCACCCAATCTCCGCACTCCACCTAACCTCCCTACTTCACCCAACCTCCGCACTCCATCCAACCTCCGCACTCCACCCAACCTCCGCACTCCACCCAACCTCCCCACTCCACCCAACCTCCCCACTTCACCCAACCTCCCCACTTCACCCAACCTCCCCACTCCACCCAACCTCCCCAAATCGCCAAACCTCCCCACTTCACCCAACCTCCCCACTTCACCAAACCTCCCCACTTCACCCAACCTCCCCACTTCACCCAACCTCCCCACTCCACCCAACCTCCGCACTCCACCCAACTTCCGCACTCCACCCAACTTCCGCACTCCACCCAACCTCCGCACTCCACCCAAACTCCGCACTCCACCCAACCTCCGCACTCCACCCAAACTCCGCACTCCACCAAACTTCCGCACTCCACGCAACCTCCCCACTCCAACCAACCTCCCTACTCCACCCAACCTCCCCACTCCACCCAACCTCCGCACTCCACCCAACCTCCGCACTCCACCCAAACTCCGCACTCCACCAAACTTCCGCACTCCACGCAACCTCCCCTCTCCACCCAACCTCCCCACTCCATCCAACCTCCCCACTCCACCCAACCTCCCCACTTCACCCAACCTCCCCACTTCACCCAACCTCCCCACTCCTCCCAACCTCCGCACTCCACCCAACTTCCGCACTCCACCCAACTTCCGCACTCCACCCAACCTCCCCACTCCAACCAACCTCCCCACTCCACCCAACCTCCCCACTCCACCCAACCTCCCCACTCCACCCAACCTCCCCACTTCACCCAACCTCCCCATTCCACTATACCTCCCCACTTCACCCAACCTCCCCACTCCACCCAACCTCCCCACTCCATCCAACCTCCGCACTCCACCTAACCTCCCCACTTCACCCAACCTCCCCACTTCACCCAACCTCCCTACTTCACCCAACCTCCCCACTTCACCCAACCTCCCCACTTCACCCAACCTCCCCACTCCACCCAACCTCCCCAAATCACCCATCCTCCCCACTCCACCCAACCTCCCCACTCCACACAACCTCCCCACTCCACCGAACCTCAGCACTCCAACCAACTTCCGCACTCCACCCAACCTCCGCACTCCACCCAACCTCCCCACTTCACCCATACTCCCCACTCCACCCAACCTCCGCACTCCACCCAACCTTCGCACTCAACCCAACCTCCCCACTTCACCCAACCTCCCAACTCCACCCAACCTCCCCACTTCACCCAACCTCCGCACTCCATCCAACCTCCGCACTCCACCCAATCTCCGCACTCCACCTAACCTCCCCACTTCACCCAACCTCCCCACTTCACCCAACCTCCCTACTTCACCCAACCTCCCCACTTCACCCTACCTCCCCACTTCACCCAACCTCCCCACTCCACCCAACCTCCCCAAATCACCCATCCTCCCCACTCCACCCAACCTCCCCACTCCACCCAACCTCCCCACTCCACCGAACCTCCCCACTCCACCCAACCTCCCCACTTCACCAAACCTCCCCACTTCACCCAACCTCCCCACTTCACCCAACCTCCCCACTCCACCCAACCTCCGCACTCCACCCAACTTCCGCACTCCACCCAACTTCCGCACTCCACCCAACCTCCGCACTCCACCCAAACTCCGCACTCCACCCAACCTCCGCACTCCACCCAAACTCCGCACTCCACCAAACTTCCGCACTCCACGCAACCTCCCCACTCCAACCAACCTCCCTACTCCACCCAACCTCCCCACTCCACCCAACCTCCGCACTCCACCCAACCTCCGCACTCCACCCAAACTCCGCACTCCACCAAACTTCCGCACTCCACGCAACCTCCCCTCTCCACCCAACCTCCCCACTCCATCCAACCTCCCCACTCCACCCAACCTCCCCACTTCACCCAACCTCCCCACTTCACCCAACCTCCCCACTCCTCCCAACCTCCGCACTCCACCCAACTTCCGCACTCCACCCAACTTCCGCACTCCACCCAACCTCCCCACTCCAACCAACCTCCCCACTCCACCCAACCTCCCCACTCCACCCAACCTCCCCACTCCACCCAACCTCCCCACTTCACCCAACCTCCCCATTCCACTATACCTCCCCACTTCACCCAACCTCCCCACTCCACCCAACCTCCCCACTCCATCCAACCTCCGCACTCCACCTAACCTCCCCACTTCACCCAACCTCCCCACTTCACCCAACCTCCCTACTTCACCCAACCTCCCCACTTCACCCAACCTCCCCACTTCACCCAACCTCCCCACTCCACCCAACCTCCCCAAATCACCCATCCTCCCCACTCCACCCAACCTCCCCACTCCACACAACCTCCCCACTCCACCGAACCTCAGCACTCCAACCAACTTCCGCACTCCACCCAACCTCCGCACTCCACCCAACCTCCCCACTTCACCCATACTCCCCACTCCACCCAACCTCCGCACTCCACCCAACCTTCGCACTCAACCCAACCTCCCCACTTCACCCAACCTCCCAACTCCACCCAACCTCCCCACTTCACCCAACCTCCGCACTCCATCCAACCTCCGCACTCCACCCAATCTCCGCACTCCACCTAACCTCCCCACTTCACCCAACCTCCCCACTTCACCCAACCTCCCTACTTCACCCAACCTCCCCACTTCACCCTACCTCCCCACTTCACCCAACCTCCCCACTCCACCCAACCTCCCCAAATCACCCATCCTCCCCACTCCACCCAACCTCCCCACTCCACCCAACCTCCCCACTCCACCGAACCTCCCCACTCCACCCAACCTCCCCACTTCACCAAACCTCCCCACTTCACCCAACCTCCCCACTTCACCGAACCTCCCCACTCCACCCAACCTCCCCACTCAACCCAACCTCCCCACTCCACCCAACCTCCCCACTTCACCCAACCTCCGCACTCCATCCAACCTCCGCACTCCACCCAATCTCCGCACTCCACCTAACCTCCCCACTTCACCCAACCTCCGCACTCCATCCAACCTCCGCACTCCACCCAACTTCCGCACTCCACCCAACCTCCGCACTCCACCCAACTTTCGCACTCCACCCAACTTCCGCACTCCACACAACCTCCGCATCTCCACCCAAACTCCTCACTCCACCAAACTTCCGCACTCCACCCAACCTCCCCACTCCACCCAACCTCCCCAAATCACCCAACCTCCCCACTCCAACCAACCTCCCCACTCCACCCAACCTCCCCACTCCACCCAACCTCCCCACTTATCCCAACCTCCCCACTTCACCCAACCTCCCCACTCCACCCAACCTCCTCACTCCACCCAACCTCCCCACTTCACCCTACCTCCCCACTTCACCCAACCTCCCCACTCCACCCAACCTCCCCAAATCACCCAACCTCCCCACTCCACCCAACCTCCCCACTCCACCCAACCTCCCCACTCCACCCAACCTCCCCACTTCACCCAACCTCCCCATTCCACTATACCTCCCCACTTCACCCAACCTCCCCACTCCACCCAACCTCCCCACTCCATCCAACCTCCGCACTCCACCTAACCTCCCCACTTCACCCAACCTCCCCACTTCACCCAACCTCCCTACTTCACCCAACCTCCCCACTTCACCCAACCTCCCCACTTCACCCAACCTCCCCACTCCACCCAACCTCCCCAAATCACCCATCCTCCCCACTCCACCCAACCTCCCCACTCCACACAACCTCCCCACTCCACCGAACCTCAGCACTCCAACCAACTTCCGCACTCCACCCAACCTCCGCACTCCACCCAACCTCCCCACTTCACCCATACTCCCCACTCCACCCAACCTCCGCACTCCACCCAACCTTCGCACTCAACCCAACCTCCCCACTTCACCCAACCTCCCAACTCCACCCAACCTCCCCACTTCACCCAACCTCCGCACTCCATCCAACCTCCGCACTCCACCCAATCTCCGCACTCCACCTAACCTCCCCACTTCACCCAACCTCCCCACTTCACCCAACCTCCCTACTTCACCCAACCTCCCCACTTCACCCTACCTCCCCACTTCACCCAACCTCCCCACTCCACCCAACCTCCCCAAATCACCCATCCTCCCCACTCCACCCAACCTCCCCACTCCACCCAACCTCCCCACTCCACCGAACCTCCCCACTCCACCCAACCTCCCCACTTCACCAAACCTCCCCACTTCACCCAACCTCCCCACTTCACCGAACCTCCCCACTCCACCCAACCTCCCCACTCAACCCAACCTCCCCACTCCACCCAACCTCCCCACTTCACCCAACCTCCGCACTCCATCCAACCTCCGCACTCCACCCAATCTCCGCACTCCACCTAACCTCCCCACTTCACCCAACCTCCGCACTCCATCCAACCTCCGCACTCCACCCAACTTCCGCACTCCACCCAACCTCCGCACTCCACCCAACTTTCGCACTCCACCCAACTTCCGCACTCCACACAACCTCCGCATCTCCACCCAAACTCCTCACTCCACCAAACTTCCGCACTCCACCCAACCTCCCCACTCCACCCAACCTCCCCAAATCACCCAACCTCCCCACTCCAACCAACCTCCCCACTCCACCCAACCTCCCCACTCCACCCAACCTCCCCACTTATCCCAACCTCCCCACTTCACCCAACCTCCCCACTCCACCCAACCTCCTCACTCCACCCAACCTCCCCACTTCACCCTACCTCCCCACTTCACCCAACCTCCCCACTCCACCCAACCTCCCCAAATCACCCAACCTCCCCACTCCACCCAACCTCCCCAAATCACCAAACCTCCCCACTCCATCCAACCACCCCACTCCACCCAACCTCCCCACACCACCCAACCTCCCCACTCCACCCAACCTCCCCACTTCTCCCAACCTCCCCACTTCACCCAACCTCCCCACTCCACCCAACCTCCTCACTCCACCCAACCTCCGCACTCCACCCAACTTCCGCACTCCACCCAAATTCCGCACTCCACCCAACCTCCGCACCCCACCCAAACTCCGCACTCCACCCAACCTCCGCACTCCACCCAAACTCCGCACTCCACCAAACTTCCGCACTCCACGCAACCTCCCCCTCCAACCAACCTCCCCACTCCACCCAACCTCCCCACTCCACCCAACCTCCCCAAATCACCCAACCTCCCCACTCCACCCAACCTCCCCAAATCACCAAACCTCCCCACTCCATCCAACCTCCCCACTCCACCCAACCTCCCCACTCCACCCAACCTCCCCACTCCACCCAACCTCCCCACTTCTCCCAACCTCCCCACTTCACCCAACCTCCCCACTCCACCCAACCTCCTCACTCCACCCAACCTCCCCACTTCACCCTACCTCCTCACTTCTCCCAACCTCCCCACTACACCCAACCTCCGCACTCCACCCAACCTTCGCACTCAACCCAACCTCCCCACTTCACCCAACCTCCCCACTCCTCCCAACCTCCGCACTCCACCCAACTTCCGCACTCCACCCAACTTCCGCACTCCACCCAACCTCCCCACTCCAACCAACCTCCCCACTCCACCCAACCTCCCCACTTCACCCAACCTCCCCACTTCACCCAACCTCCCCACTCCTCCCAACCTCCGCACTCCACCCAACTTCCGCACTCCACCCAACTTCCGCACTCCACCCAACCTCCCCACTCCAACCAACCTCCCCACTCCACCCAACCTCCCCACTCCACCCAACCTCCCCACTCCACCCAACCTCCCCACTTCACCCAACCTCCCCATTCCACTATACCTCCCCACTTCACCCAACCTCCCCACTCCACCCAACCTCCCCACTCCATCCAACCTCCGCACTCCACCTAACCTCCCCTCTTCACCCAACCTCCCCACTTCACCCAACCTCCCTACTTCACCCAACCTCCCCACTTCACCCAACCTCCCCACTTCACCCAACCTCCCCACTCCACCCAACCTCCCCAAATCACCCATCCTCCCCACTCCATCCAACCTCCCCACTCCACACAACCTCCCCACTCCACCGAACCTCAGCACTCCAACCAACTTCCGCACTCCACCCAACCTCCGCACTCCACCCAACCTCCCCACTTCACCCATACTCCCCACTCCACCCAACCTCCGCACTCCACCCAACCTTCGCACTCAACCCAACCTCCCCACTTCACCCAACCTCCCAACTCCACCCAACCTCCCCACTTCACCCAACCTCCGCACTCCATCCAACCTCCGCACTCCACCCAATCTCCGCACTCCACCTAACCTCCCCACTTCACCCAACCTCCCCACTTCACCCAACCTCCCTACTTCACCCAACCTCCCCACTTCACCCTACCTCCCCACTTCATCCAACCTCCCCACTCCACCCAACCTCCCCAAATCACCCATCCTCCCCACTCCACCCAACCTCCCCACTCCACCCAACCTCCCCACTCCACCGAACCTCCCCACTCCACCCAACCTCCCCACTTCACCAAACCTCCCCACTTCACCCAACCTCCCCACTTCACCGAACCTCCCCACTCCACCCAACCTCCCCACTCAACCCAACCTCCCCACTCCACCCAACCTCCCCACTTCACCCAACCTCCGCACTCCATCCAACCTCCGCACTCCACCCAATCTCCGCACTCCACCTAACCTCCCCACTCCACCCAACCTCCCCACTCAACCCAACCTCCCCACTCCACCCAACCTCCCCACTTCACCCAACCTCCGCACTCCATCCAACCTCCGCACTCCACCCAATCTCCGCACTCCACCTAACCTCCCCACTTCACCCAACCTCCGCACTCCATCCAACCTCCGCACTCCACCCAACTTCCGCACTCCACCCAACCTCCGCACTCCACCCAACTTTCGCACTCCACCCAACTTCCGCACTCCACACAACCTCCGCATCTCCACCCAAACTCCTCACTCCACCAAACTTCCGCACTCCACCCAACCTCCCCACTCCACCCAACCTCCCCAAATCACCCAACCTCCCCACTCCAACCAACCTCCCCACTCCACCCAACCTCCCCACTCCACCCAACCTCCCCACTTATCCCAACCTCCCCACTTCACCCAACCTCCCCACTCCACCCAACCTCCTCACTCCACCCAACCTCCCCACTTCACCCTACCTCCCCACTTCACCCAACCTCCCCACTCCACCCAACCTCCCCAAATCACCCAACCTCCCCACTCCACCCAACCTCCCCAAATCACCAAACCTCCCCACTCCATCCAACCACCCCACTCCACCCAACCTCCCCACACCACCCAACCTCCCCACTCCACCCAACCTCCCCACTTCTCCCAACCTCCCCACTTCACCCAACCTCCCCACTCCACCCAACCTCCTCACTCCACCCAACCTCCGCACTCCACCCAACTTCCGCACTCCACCCAAATTCCGCACTCCACCCAACCTCCGCACCCCACCCAAACTCCGCACTCCACCCAACCTCCGCACTCCACCCAAACTCCGCACTCCACCAAACTTCCGCACTCCACGCAACCTCCCCCTCCAACCAACCTCCCCACTCCACCCAACCTCCCCACTCCACCCAACCTCCCCAAATCACCCAACCTCCCCACTCCACCCAACCTCCCCAAATCACCAAACCTCCCCACTCCATCCAACCTCCCCACTCCACCCAACCTCCCCACTCCACCCAACCTCCCCACTCCACCCAACCTCCCCACTTCTCCCAACCTCCCCACTTCACCCAACCTCCCCACTCCACCCAACCTCCTCACTCCACCCAACCTCCCCACTTCACCCTACCTCCTCACTTCTCCCAACCTCCCCACTACACCCAACCTCCGCACTCCACCCAACCTTCGCACTCAACCCAACCTCCCCACTTCACCCAACCTCCCCACTCCTCCCAACCTCCGCACTCCACCCAACTTCCGCACTCCACCCAACTTCCGCACTCCACCCAACCTCCCCACTCCAACCAACCTCCCCACTCCACCCAACCTCCCCACTTCACCCAACCTCCCCACTTCACCCAACCTCCCCACTCCTCCCAACCTCCGCACTCCACCCAACTTCCGCACTCCACCCAACTTCCGCACTCCACCCAACCTCCCCACTCCAACCAACCTCCCCACTCCACCCAACCTCCCCACTCCACCCAACCTCCCCACTCCACCCAACCTCCCCACTTCACCCAACCTCCCCATTCCACTATACCTCCCCACTTCACCCAACCTCCCCACTCCACCCAACCTCCCCACTCCATCCAACCTCCGCACTCCACCTAACCTCCCCTCTTCACCCAACCTCCCCACTTCACCCAACCTCCCTACTTCACCCAACCTCCCCACTTCACCCAACCTCCCCACTTCACCCAACCTCCCCACTCCACCCAACCTCCCCAAATCACCCATCCTCCCCACTCCATCCAACCTCCCCACTCCACACAACCTCCCCACTCCACCGAACCTCAGCACTCCAACCAACTTCCGCACTCCACCCAACCTCCGCACTCCACCCAACCTCCCCACTTCACCCATACTCCCCACTCCACCCAACCTCCGCACTCCACCCAACCTTCGCACTCAACCCAACCTCCCCACTTCACCCAACCTCCCAACTCCACCCAACCTCCCCACTTCACCCAACCTCCGCACTCCATCCAACCTCCGCACTCCACCCAATCTCCGCACTCCACCTAACCTCCCCACTTCACCCAACCTCCCCACTTCACCCAACCTCCCTACTTCACCCAACCTCCCCACTTCACCCTACCTCCCCACTTCATCCAACCTCCCCACTCCACCCAACCTCCCCAAATCACCCATCCTCCCCACTCCACCCAACCTCCCCACTCCACCCAACCTCCCCACTCCACCGAACCTCCCCACTCCACCCAACCTCCCCACTTCACCAAACCTCCCCACTTCACCCAACCTCCCCACTTCACCGAACCTCCCCACTCCACCCAACCTCCCCACTCAACCCAACCTCCCCACTCCACCCAACCTCCCCACTTCACCCAACCTCCGCACTCCATCCAACCTCCGCACTCCACCCAATCTCCGCACTCCACCTAACCTCCCCACTTCACCCAACCTCCGCACTCCATCCAACCTCCGCACTCCACCCAACTTCCGCACTCCACCCAACCTCCGCACTCCACCCAACTTTCGCACTCCACCCAACTTCCGCACTCCACACAACCTCCGCACTCCACCCAAACTCCTCACTCCACCAAACTTCCGCACTCCACCCAACCTCCCCACTCCACCCAACCTCCCCAAATCACCCAACCTCCCCACTCCAACCAACCTCCCCACTCCACCCAACCTCCCCACTCCACCCAACCTCCCCACTTATCCCAACCTCCCCACTTCACCCAACCTCCCCACTCCACCCAACCTCCTCACTCCACCCAACCTCCCCACTTCACCCTACCTCCCCACTTCACCCAACCTCCCCACTCCACCCAACCTCCCCAAATCACCCAACCTCCCCACTCCACCCAACCTCCCCAAATCACCAAACCTCCCCACTCCATCCAACCACCCCACTCCACCCAACCTCCCCACTCCACCCAACCTCCCCACTCCACCCAACCTCCCCACTTCTCCCAACCTCCCCACTTCACCCAACCTCCCCACTCCACCCAACCTCCTCACTCCACCCAACCTCCGCACTCCACCCAACTTCCGCACTCCACCCAAATTCCGCACTCCACCCAACCTCCGCACCCCACCCAAACTCCGCACTCCACCCAACCTCCGCACTCCACCCACACTCCGCACTCCACCAAACTTCCGCACTCCACGCAACCTCCCCACTCCAACCAACCTCCCCACTCCACCCAACCTCCCCACTCCACCCAACCTCCCCAAATCACCCAACCTCCCCACTCCACCCAACCTCCCCAAATCACCAAACCTCCCCACTCCATCCAACCTCCCCACTCCACCCAACCTCCCCACTCCACCCAACCTCCCCACTCCACCCAACCTCCCCACTTCTCCCAACCTCCCCACTTCACCCAACCTCCCCACTCCACCCAACCTCCTCACTCCACCCAACCTCCCCACTTCACCCTACCTCCTCACTTCTCCCAACCTCCCCACTACACCCAACCTCCGCACTCCACCCAACCTTCGCACTCAACCCAACCTCCCCACTTCACCCAACCTCCGCACTCCATCCAACCTCCGCACTCTACCCAACCTCCGCACTCCACCCAACCTCCGCACTCCACCCAATCTCCGCACTCCACCTAACCTCCCCACTTCACCCAACCTCCCCACTCCACCCAACCTCCCCACTCCATCCAACCTCCCCACTCCACCCAACCTCCCCACTTCACCCAACCTCCCCACTCCACCCAACCTCCCCAAATCACCCATCCTCCCCCCTCCACCCAACCTCCCCACTCCACCCAACCTCCCCACTTCACCCAACCTCCGCACTACACCCAACCTCCGCATTCCACCCAAACTCCGCACTCCACCCAACCTCCGCACTTCACCCAACCTCCCCACTCCACCCAACCTCCCTACTTCACCCAACCTCCGCACTCCATCCAACCTCCGCACTCCACCCAATCTCCGCACTCCACCTAACCTCCCCACTTCACCCAACCTCCGCACTCCATCCAACCTCCGCACTCCACCCAACCTCCGCACTCCACCCAACCTCCCCACTTCACCCAACTTCCGCACTACACCCAACCTCCGCATTCCACCCAAACTCCGCACTCCACCCAACCTCCGCACTTCACCCAACCTCCCCACTCCACCCAACCTCCCTACTTCACCCAACCTCCGCACTCCATCCAACCTCCGCACTCCACCCAATCTCCGCACTCCACCTAACCTCCCTACTTCACCCAACCTCCGCACTCCATCCAACCTCCGCACTCCACCCAACCTCCGCACTCCACCCAACCTCCCCACTCCACCCAACCTCCCCACTTCACCCAACCTCCCCACTTCACCCAACCTCCCCACTCCACCCAACCTCCGCACTCCACCCAACTTCCGCACTCCACCCAAATTCCGCACTCCACCCAACCTCCGCACCCCACCCAAACTCCGCACTCCACCCAACCTCCGCACTCCACCCAAACTCCGCACTCCACCAAACTTCCGCACTCCACGCAACCTCCCCACTCCAACCAACCTCCCCACTCCACCCAACCTCCCCACTCCACCCAACCTCCCCAAATCACCAAACCTCCCCACTTCACCCAACCTCCCCACTTCACCCAACCTCCCCACTCCACCCAACCTCCGCACTCCACCCAACTTCCGCACTCCACCCAACTTCCGCACTCCACCCAACCTCCGCACTCCACCCAAACTCCGCACTCCACCCAACCTCCGCACTCCACCCAAACTCCGCACTCCACCAAACTTCCGCACTCCACTCAACCTCCCCACTCCAACCAACCTCCCTACTCCACCCAACCTCCCCACTCCACCCAACCTCCGCACTCCACCCAACCTCCGCACTCCACCCAAACTCCGCACTCCACCAAACTTCCGCACTCCACGCAACCTCCCCTCTCCACCCAACCTCCCCACTCCATCCAACCTCCCCACTCCACCCAACCTCCTCACTTCACCCAACCTCCCCACTTCACCCAACCTCCCCACTCCAACCAACCTCCCCACTCCACCCAACCTCCCCACTCCACCCAACCTCCCCACTCCACCCAACCTCCCCACTTCACCCAACCTCCCCATTCCACTATACCTCCCCACTTCACCCAACCTCCCCACTCCACCCAACCTCCCCACTCCATCCAACCTCCGCACTCCACCTAACCTCCCCACTTCACCCAACCTCCCCACTCCACCCAACCTCCGCACTCCACCCAAACTCCGCACTCCACCAAACTTCCGCACTCCACGCAACCTCCCCACTCCAACCAACCTCCCCACTCCACCCAACCTCCCCACTCCACCCAACCTCCCCACTTCACCCAACCTCCCCACTCCACCCAACCTCCCCACTCCATCCAACCTCCGCACTCCACCTAACCTCCCCACTTCACCCAACTTCCCCACTTCACCCAACCTCCCTACTTCACCCAACCTCCCCACTTCACCCAACCTCCCCACTTCACCCAACCTCCCCACTCCACCCAACCTCCCCAAATCACCCATCCTCCCCACTCCACCCAACCTCCCCACTCCACCCAACCTCCCCACTTCACCCAACCTCCGCACTACACCCAACATCCGCATTCCACCCAAACTCCGCACTCCACCCAACCTCCGCACTTCACCCAACCTCCCCACTCCACCCAACCTCCCTACTTCACCCAACCTCCGCACTCCATCCAACCTCCGCACTCCACCCAATCTCCGCACTCCACCTAACCTCCCCACTTCACCCAACCTCCGCACTCCATCCAACCTCCGCACTCCACCCAACCTCCGCACTCCACCCAACCTCCCCACTTCACCCAACTTCCGCACTACACCCAACCTCCGCATTCCACCCAAACTCCGCACTCCACCCAACCTCCGCACTTCACCCAACCTCCCCACTCCACCCAACCTCCCTACTTCACCCAACCTCCGCACTCCATCCAACCTCCGCACTCCACCCAATCTCCGCACTCCACCTAACCTCCCTACTTCACCCAACCTCCGCACTCCATCCAACCTCCGCACTCCACCCAACCTCCGCACTCCACCCAACCTCCCCACTCCACCCAACCTCCCCACTTCACCCAACCTCCCCACTTCACCCAACCTCCCCACTCCACCCAACCTCCGCACTCCACCCAACTTCCGCACTCCACCCAAATTCCGCACTCCACCCAACCTCCGCACCCCACTCAAACTCCGCACTCCACCCAACCTCCTCACTCCACCCAAACTCCGCACTCCACCAAACTTCCGCACTCCACGCAACCTCCCCACTCCAACCAACCTCCCCACTCCACCCAACCTCCCCACTCCACCCAACCTCCCCAAATCACCAAACCTCCCCACTTCACCCAACCTCCCCACTTCACCAAACCTCCCCACTTCACCCAACCTCCCCACTTCACCCAACCTCCCCACTCCACCCAACCTCCGCACTCCACCCAACTTCCGCACTCCACCCAACTTCCGCACTCCACCCAACCTCCGCACTCCACCCAAACTCCGCACTCCACCCAACCTCCGCACTCCACCCAAACTCCGCACTCCACCAAACTTCCGCACTCCACGCAACCTCCCCACTCCAACCAACCTCCCTACTCCACCCAACCTCCCCACTCCACCCAACCTCCGCACTCCACCCAACCTCCGCACTCCACCCAAACTCCGCACTCCACCAAACTTCCGCACTCCACGCAACCTCCCCTCTCCACCCAACCTCCCCACTCCATCCAACCTCCCCACTCCACCCAACCTCCCCACTTCACCCAACCTCCCCACTTCACCCAACCTCCCCACTCCTCCCAACCTCCGCACTCCACCCAACTTCCGCACTCCACCCAACTTCCGCACTCCACCAAACCTCCCCACTCCAACCAACCTCCCCACTCCACCCAACCTCCCCACTCCACCCAACCTCCCCACTCCACCCAACCTCCCCACTTCACCCAACCTCCCCATTCCACTATACCTCCCCACTTCACCCAACCTCCCCACTCCACCCAACCTCCCCACTCCATCCAACCTCCGCACTCCACCTAACCTCCCCACTTCACCCAACCTCCCCACTTCACCCAACCTCCCTACTTCACCCAACCTCCCCACTTCACCCAACCTCCCCACTTCACCCAACCTCCCCACTCCACCCAACCTCCCCAAATCACCCATCCTCCCCACTCCACCCAACCTCCCCACTCCACACAACCTCCCCACTCCACCGAACCTCAGCACTCCAACCAACTTCCGCACTCCACCCAACCTCCGCACCCCACCCAACCTCCCCACTTCACCCATACTCCCCACTCCACCCAACCTCCGCACTCCACCCAACCTTCGCACTCAACCCAACCTCCCCACTTCACCCAACCTCCCAACTCCACCCAACCTCCCCACTTCACCCAACCTCCGCACTCCATCCAACCTCCGCACTCCACCCAATCTCCGCACTCCACCTAACCTCCCCACTTCACCCAACCTCCCCACTTCACCCAACCTCCCTACTTAACCCAACCTCCCCACTTCACCCTACCTCCCCACTTCACCCAACCTCCCCACTCCACCCAACCTCCCCAAATCACCCATCCTCCCCACTCCACCCAACCTCCCCACTCCACCCAACCTCCCCACTCCACCGAACCTCCCCACTCCACCCAACCTCCCCACTTCACCAAACCTCCCCACTTCACCCAACCTCCCCACTTCACCGAACCTCCCCACTCCACCCAACCTCCCCACTCAACCCAACCTCCCCACTCCACCCAACCTCCCCACTTCACCCAACCTCCGCACTCCATCCAACCTCCGCACTCCACCCAATCTCCGCACTCCACCTAACCTCCCCACTTCACCCAACCTCCGCACTCCATCCAACCTCCGCACTCCACCCAACTTCCGCACTCCACCCAACCTCCGCACTCCACCCAACTTTCGCACTCCACCCAACTTCCGCACTCCACACAACCTCCGCACTCCACCCAACCTCCCCAAATCACCCAACCTCCCCACTCCAACCAACCTCCCCACTCCACCCAACCTCCCCACTCCACCCAACCTCCCCACTTATCCCAACCTCCCCACTTCACCCAACCTCCCCACTCCACCCAACCTCCTCACTCCACCCAACCTCCCCACTTCACCCTACCTCCCCACTTCACCCAACCTCCCCACTCCACCCAACCTCCCCAAATCACCCAACCTCCCCACTCCACCCAACCTCCCCAAATCACCAAACCTCCCCACTCCATCCAACCACCCCACTCCACCCAACCTCCCCACTCCACCCAACCTCCCCACTCCACCCAACATCCCCACTTCTCCCAACCTCCCCACTTCACCCAACCTCCCCACTCCACCCAACCTCCTCACTCCACCCAACCTCCGCACTCCACCCAACTTCCGCACTCCACCCAAATTCCGCACTCCACCCAACCTCCGCACCCCACCCAAACTCCGCACTCCACCCAACCTCCGCACTCCACCCAAACTCCGCACTCCACCAAACTTCCGCACTCCACGCAACCTCCCCACTCCAACCAACCTCCCCACTCCACCCAACCTCCCCACTCCACCCAACCTCCCCAAATCACCAAACCTCCCCACTTCACCCAACCTCCCCACTTCACCCAACCTCCCCACTCCACCCAACCTCCGCACTCCACCCAACATCCGCACTCCACCCAACTTCCGCACTCCACCCAACCTCCGCACTCCATCCAACCTCCGCACTCTACCAAACCTCCGCACTCCACCCAACCTCCGCACTCTACCCAACCTCCGCACTCCACCAAACTTCCGCACTCCACGGAACCTCCCCACTCCACCCAACCTCCCCACTCCATCCAACCTCCCCACTCCACCCAACCTCCCCACTTCACCCAACCTTCCCTCTTCACCCAACCTCCCCACTCCTCCCAACCTCCGCACTCCACCCAACTTCCGCACTCCACCCAACTTCCGCACTCCACCCAACCTCCGCACTCCACCCAATCTCCGCACTCCACCTAACCTCCCCACTTCACCCAACCTCCCCACTTCACCCAACCTCCCTACTTCACCCAACCTCCCCACTTCACCCTACCTCCCCACTTCACGCAACCTCCCCACTCCACCCAACCTCCCCAAATCACCCATCCTCCCCACTCCACCCAACCTCCCCACTCCACCCAACCTCCCCACTCCACCGAACCTCCCCACTCCACCCAACCTCCCCACTTCACCAAACCTCCCCACTTCACCCAACCTCCCCACTTCACCGAACCTCCCCACTCCACCCAACCTCCCCACTCAACCCAACCTCCCCACTCCACCCAACCTCCCCACTTCACCCAACCTCCGCACTCCATCCAACCTGCGCACTCCACCCAATCTCCGCACTCCACCTAACCTCCCCACTTCACCCAACCTCCGCACTCCATCCAACCTCCGCACTCCACCCAACTTCCGCACTCCACCCAACCTCCGCACTCCACCCAACTTTCGCACTCCACCCAACTTCCGCACTCCACCCAACCTCCACACTCCACCCAAACTCCTCACTCCACCAAACTTCCGCACTCCACCCAACCTCCCCACTCCACCCAACCTACCCAAATCACCCAACCTCCCCACTCCAACCAACCTCCCCACTCCACCCAATCTCCCCACTCCACCCAACCTCCCCACTTATCCCAACCTCCCCACTTCACCCAACCTCCCCACTCCACCCAACCTCCTCACTCCACCCAACCTCCCCACTTCACCCTACCTCCCCACTTCACCCAACCTCCCCACTCCACCCAACCTCCCCAAATCACCCAACCTCCCCACTCCACCCAACCTCCCCAAATCACCAAACCTCCCCACTCCATCCAACCACCCCACTCCACCCAACCTCCCCACTCCACCCAACCTCCCCACTCCACCCAACCTCCCCACTTCTCCCAACCTCCCCACTTCACCCAACCTCCCCACTCCACCCAACCTCCTCACTCCACCCAACCTCCGCACTCCACCCAACTTCCGCACTCCACCCAAATTCCGCACTCCACCCAACCTCCGCACCCCACCCAAACTCCGCACTCCACCCAACCTCCGCACTCCACCCAAACTCCGCACTCCACCAAACTTCCGCACTCCACGCAACCTCCCCACTCCAACCAACCTCCCCACTCCACCCAACCTCCCCACTCCACCCAACCTCCCCAAATCACCAAACCTCCCCACTTCACCCAACCTCCCCACTTCACCCAACCTCCCCACTCCACCCAACCTCCGCACTCCACCCAACTTCCGCACTCCACCCAACTTCCGCACTCCACCCAACCTCCGCACTCCATCCAACCTCCGCACTCTACCAAACCTCCGCACTCCACCCAACCTCCGCACTCTACCCAACCTCCGCACTCCACCAAACTTCCGCACTCCACGGAACCTCCCCACTCCACCCAACCTCCCCACTCCATCCGACCTCCCCACTCCACCCAACCTCCCCACTTCACCCAACCTTCCCTCTTCACCCAACCTCCCCACTCCTCCCAACCTCCGCACTCCACCCAACTTCCGCACTCCACCCAACTTCCGCACTCCACCCAACCTCCGCACTCCACCCAAACTCCGCACTCCACCAAACTTCCGCACTCCACGCAACCTCCCCACTCCAACCAACCTCCCCACTCCACCCAACCTCCCCACTCCACCTAACCTCCCCACTTCACCCAACCTCCCCACTCCACCCAACCTCCCCACTCCATCCAACCTCCGCACTCCACCTAACCGCCCCACTTCACCCAACTTCCCCACTTCACCCAACCTCCCTACTTCACCCAACCTCCCCACTTCACCCAACCTCCCCACTTCACCCAACCTCCCCACTCCACCCAACCTCCCCAAATCACCCATCCTCCCCACTCCACCCAACCTCCCCACTCCACCCAACCTCCCCACTTCACCCAACCTCCGCACTACACCCAACCTCCGCATTCCACCCAAACTCCGCACTCCACCCAACCTCCGCACTTCACCCAACCTCCCCACTCCACCCAACCTCCCTACTTCACCCAACCTCCGCACTCCATCCAACCTCCGCACTCCACCCAATCTCCGCACTCCACCTAACCTCCCCACTTCACCCAACCTCCGCACTCCATCCAACCTCCGCACTCCACCCAACCTCCGCACTCCACCCAACCTCCCCACTTCACCCAACTTCCGCACTACACCCAACCTCCGCATTCCACCCAAACTCCGCACTCCACCCAACCTCCGCACTTCACCCAACCTCCCCACTCCACCCAACCTCCCTACTTCACCCAACCTCCGCACTCCATCCAACCTCCGCACTCCACCCAATCTCCGCACTCCACCTAACCTCCCTACTTCACCCAACCTCCGCACTCCATCCAACCTCCGCACTCCACCCAACCTCCGCACTCCACCCAACCTCCCCACTCCACCCAACCTCCCCACTTCACCCAACCTCCCCACTTCACCCAACCTCCCCACTCCACCCAACCTCCGCACTCCACCCAACTTCCGCACTCCACCCAAATTCCGCACTCCACCCAACCTCCGCACCCCACCCAAACTCCGCACTCCACCCAACCTCCGCACTCCACCCAAACTCCGCACTCCACCAAACTTCCGCACTCCACGCAACCTCCCCACTCCAACCAACCTCCCCACTCCACCCAACCTCCCCACTCCACCCAACCTCCCCAAATCACCAAACCTCCCCACTTCACCCAACCTCCCCACTTCACCCAACCTCCCCACTCCACCCAACCTCCGCACTCCACCAACTTCCGCACTCCACCCAACTTCCGCACTCCACCCAACCTCCGCACTCCACCCAAACTCCGCACTCCACCCAACCTCCGCACTCCACCCAAACTCCGCACTCCACCAAACTTCCGCACTCCACGCAACCTCCCCACTCCAACCAACCTCCCTACTCCACCCAACCTCCCCACTCCACCAAACCTCCGCACTCCACCCAACCTCCGCACTCCACCCAAACTCCGCACTCCACCAAACTTCCGCACTCCACGCAACCTCCCCTCTCCACCCAACCTCCCCACTCCATCCAACCTCCCCACTCCACCCAACCTCCCCACTTCACCCAACCTCCCCACTTCACCCAACCTCCCCACTCCTCCCAACCTCCGCACTCCACCCAACTTCCGCCCTCCACCCAACTTCCGCACTCCACCCAACCTCCCCACTCCAACCAACCTCCCCACTCCACCCAACCTCCCCACTCCACCCAACCTCCCCACTCCACCCAACCTCCCCACTTCACCCAACCTCCCCATTCCACTATACCTCCCCACTTCACCCAACCTCCCCACTCCACCCAACCTCCCCACTCCATCCAACCTCCGCACTCCACCCAACCTCCCCACTTCACCCAACCTCCCCACTTCACCCAACCTCCCCACTCCACCCAACCTCCGCACTCCACCCAACTTCCGCACTCCACCCAAATTCCGCACTCCACCCAACCCCCGCACCCCACCCAAACTCCGCACTCCACCCAACCTCCGCACTCCACCCAAACTCCGCACTCCACCAAACTTCCGCACTCCACGCAACCTCCCCACTCCAACCAACCTCCCCACTCCACCCAACCTCCCCACTCCACCCAACCTCCCCAAATCACCAAACCTCCCCACTTCACCCAACCTCCCCACTTCACCCAACCTCCCCACTCCACCCAACCTCCGCACTCCACCCAACTTCCGCACTCCACCCAACTTCCGCACTCCACCCAACCTCCGCACTCCACCCAAACTCCGCACTCCACCCAACCTCCGCACTCCACCCAAACTCCGCACTCCACCAAACTTCCGCACTCCACGCAACCTCCCCTCTCCACCCAACCTCCCCACTCCATCCAACCTCCCCACTCCACCCAACCTCCCCACTTCACCCAACCTCCCCACTTCACCCAACCTCCCCACTCCTCCCAACCTCCGCACTCCACCCAACTTCCGCACTCCACCCAACTTCCGCACTCCACCCAACCTCCCCACTCCAACCAACCTCCCCACTCCACCCAACCTCCCCACTCCACCCAACCTCCCCACTCCACCCAACCTCCCCATTCCACTATACCTCCCCACTTCACCCAACCTCCCCATTCCACTATACCTCCCCACTTCACCCAACCTCCCCACTCCACCCAACCTCCCCAAATCACCCATCCTCCCCACTCCACCCAACCTCCCCACTCCACACAACCTCCCCACTCCACCGAACCTCAGCACTCCAACCAACTTCCGCACTCCACCCAACCTCCGCACTCCACCCAGCCTCCCCACTTCACCCAAACTCCCCACTCCACCCAACCTCCGCACTCCACCCAACCTTCGCACTCAACCCAACCTCCCCACTTCACCCAACCTCCCAACTCCACCCAACCTCCCCACTTCACCCAACCTCCGCACTCCATCCAACCTCCGCACTCCACCCAATCTCCGCACTCCACCTAACCTCCCCACTTCACCCAACCTCCCCACTTCACCCAACCTCCCTACTTCACCCAACCTCCCCACTTCACCCTACCTCCCCACTTCACCCAACCTCCCCACTCCACCCAACCTCCCCAAATCACCCATCCTCCCCACTCCACCCAACCTCCCCACTCCACCCAACCTCCCCACTCCACCGAACCTCCCCACTCCACCCAACCTCCCCACTTCACCAAACCTCCCCACTTCACCCAACCTCCCCACTTCACCGAACCTCCCCACTCCACCCAACCTCCCCACTCAACCCAACCTCCCCACTCCACCCAACCTCCCCACTTCACCCAACCTCCGCACTCCATCCAACCTCCGCACTCCACCCAATCTCCGCACTCCACCTAACCTCCCCACTTCACCCAACCTCCGCACTCCATCCAACCTCCGCACTCCACCCAACTTCCGCACTCCACCAAACCTCCGCACTCCACCCAACTTTCGCACTCCACCCAACTTCCCCACTCCACCCAACCTCCCCACTCCATCCGACCTCCCCACTCCACCCAACCTCCCCACTTCACCCAACCTTCCCTCTTCACCCAACCTCCCCACTCATCCCAACCTCCGCACTCCACCCAACTTCCGCACTCCACCCAACTTCCGCACTCCACCCAACCTCCGCACTCCACCCAAACTCCGCACTCCACCAAACTTCCGCACTCCACGCAACCTCCCCACTCCAACCAACCTCCCCACTCCACCCAACCTCCCCACTCCACCTAACCTCCCCACTTCACCCAACCTCCCCACTCCACCCAACCTCCCCACTCCATCCAACCTCCGCACTCCACCTAACCGCCCCACTTCACCCAACTTCCCCACTTCACCCAACCTCCCTACTTCACCCAACCTCCCCACTTCACCCAACCTCCCCACTTCACCCAACCTCCCCACTCCACCCAACCTCCCCAAATCACCCATCCTCCCCACTCCACCCAACCTCCCCACTCCACCCAACCTCCCCACTTCACCCAACCTCCGCACTACACCCAACCTCCGCATTCCACCCAAACTCCGCACTCCACCCAACCTCCGCACTTCACCCAACCTCCCCACTCCACCCAACCTCCCTACTTCACCCAACCTCCGCACTCCATCCAACCTCCGCACTCCACCCAATCTCCGCACTCCACCTAACCTCCCCACTTCACCCAACCTCCGCACTCCATCCAACCTCCGCACTCCACCCAACCTCCGCACTCCACCCAACCTCCCCGCTTCACCCAACTTCCGCACTACACCCAACCTCCGCATTCCACCCAAACTCCGCACTCCACCCAACCTCCGCACTTCACCCAACCTCCCCACTCCACCCAACCTCCCTACTTCACCCAACCTCCGCACTCCATCCAACCTCCGCACTCCACCCAATCTCCGCACTCCACCTAACCTCCCTACTTCACCCAACCTCCGCACTCCATCCAACCTCCGCACTCCACCCAACCTCCGCACTCCACCCAACCTCCCCACTCCACCCAACCTCCCCACTTCACCCAACCTCCCCACTTCACCCAACCTCCCCACTCCACCCAACCTCCGCACTCCACCCAACTTCCGCACTCCACCCAAATTCCGCACTCCACCCAACCTCCGCACCCCACCCAAACTCCGCACTCCACCCAACCTCCGCACTCCACCCAAACTCCGCACTCCACCAAACTTCCGCACTCCACGCAACCTCCCCACTCCAACCAACCTCCCCACTCCACCCAACCTCCCCACTCCACCCAACCTCCCCAAATCACCAAACCTCCCCACTTCACCCAACCTCCCCACTTCACCCAACCTCCCCACTCCACCCAACCTCCGCACTCCACCCAACTTCCGCACTCCACCCAACTTCCGCACTCCACCCAACCTCCGCACTCCACCCAAACTCCGCACTCCACCCAACCTCCGCACTCCACCCAAACTCCGCACTCCACCAAACTTCCGCACTCCACGCAACCTCCCCACTCCAACCAACCTCCCTACTCCACCCAACCTCCCCACTCCACCAAACCTCCGCACTCCACCCAACCTCCGCACTCCACCCAAACTCCGCACTCCACCAAACTTCCGCACTCCACGCAACCTCCCCTCTCCACCCAACCTCCCCACTCCATCCAACCTCCCCACTCCACCCAACCTCCCCACTTCACCCAACCTCCCCACTTCACCCAACCTCCCCACTCCTCCCAACCTCCGCACTCCACCCAACTTCCGCCCTCCACCCAACTTCCGCACTCCACCCAACCTCCCCACTCCAACCAACCTCCCCACTCCACCCAACCTCCCCACTCCACCCAACCTCCCCACTCCACCCAACCTCCCCACTTCACCCAACCTCCCCATTCCACTATACCTCCCCACTTCACCCAACCTCCCCACTCCACCCAACCTCCCCACTCCATCCAACCTCCGCACTCCACCCAACCTCCCCACTTCACCCAACCTCCCCACTTCACCCAACCTCCCCACTCCACCCAACCTCCGCACTCCACCCAACTTCCGCACTCCACCCAAATTCCGCACTCCACCCAACCTCCGCACCCCACCCAAACTCCGCACTCCACCCAACCTCCGCACTCCACCCAAACTCCGCACTCCACCAAACTTCCGCACTCCACGCAACCTCCCCACTCCAACCAACCTCCCCACTCCACCCAACCTCCCCACTCCACCCAACCTCCCCAAATCACCAAACCTCCCCACTTCACCCAACCTCCCCACTTCACCCAACCTCCCCACTCCACCCAACCTCCGCACTCCACCCAACTTCCGCACTCCACCCAACTTCCGCACTCCACCCAACCTCCGCACTCCACCCAAACTCCGCACTCCACCCAACCTCCGCACTCCACCCAAACTCCGCACTCCACCAAACTTCCGCACTCCACGCAACCTCCCCTCTCCACCCAACCTCCCCACTCCATCCAACCTCCCCACTCCACCCAACCTCCCCACTTCACCCAACCTCCCCACTTCACCCAACCTCCCCACTCCTCCCAACCTCCGCACTCCACCCAACTTCCGCACTCCACCCAACTTCCGCACTCCACCCAACCTCCCCACTCCAACCAACCTCCCCACTCCACCCAACCTCCCCACTCCACCCAACCTCCCCACTCCACCCAACCTCCCCACTTCACCCAACCTCCCCATTCCACTATACCTCCCCACTTCACCCAACCTCCCCACTCCACCCAACCTCCCCAAATCACCCATCCTCCCCACTCCACCCAACCTCCCCACTCCACACAACCTCCCCACTCCACCGAACCTCAGCACTCCAACCAACTTCCGCACTCCACCCAACCTCCGCACTCCACCCAGCCTCCCCACTTCACCCAAACTCCCCACTCCACCCAACCTCCGCACTCCACCCAACCTTCGCACTCAACCCAACCTCCCCACTTCACCCAACCTCCCAACTCCACCCAACCTCCCCACTTCACCCAACCTCCGCACTCCATCCAACCTCCGCACTCCACCCAATCTCCGCACTCCACCTAACCTCCCCACTTCACCCAACCTCCCCACTTCACCCAACCTCCCTACTTCACCCAACCTCCCCACTTCACCCTACCTCCCCACTTCACCCAACCTCCCCACTCCACCCAACCTCCCCAAATCACCCATCCTCCCCACTCCACCCAACCTCCCCACTCCACCCAACCTCCCCACTCCACCGAACCTCCCCACTCCACCCAACCTCCCCACTTCACCAAACCTCCCCACTTCACCCAACCTCCCCACTTCACCGAACCTCCCCACTCCACCCAACCTCCCCACTCAACCCAACCTCCCCACTCCACCCAACCTCCCCACTTCACCCAACCTCCGCACTCCATCCAACCTCCGCACTCCACCCAATCTCCGCACTCCACCTAACCTCCCCACTTCACCCAACCTCCGCACTCCATCCAACCTCCGCACTCCACCCAACTTCCGCACTCCACCAAACCTCCGCACTCCACCCAACTTTCGCACTCCACCCAACTTCCGCACTCCACCCAACCTCCGCACTCCACCCAAACTCCTCACTCCACCAAACTTCCGCACTCCACCCAACCTCCCCACTCCACCCAACCTCCCCAAATCACCCAACCTCCCCACTCCAACCAACCTCCCCACTCCACCCAACCTCCCCACTTATCCCAACCTCCCCACTTCACCCAACCTCCCCACTCCACCCAACCTCCTCACTCCACCCAACCTCCCCACTTCACCCTACCTCCCCACTTCACCCAACCTCCCCACTCCACCCAACCTCCCCAAATCACCCAACCTCCCCACTCCACCCAACCTCCCCAAATCACCAAACCTCCCCACTCCATCCAACCACCCCACTCCACCCAACCTCCCCACTCCACCCAACCTCCCCACTCCACCCAACCTCCCCACTTCTCCCAACCTCCCCACTTCACCCAACCTCCCCACTCCACTCAACCTCCTCACTCCACCCAACCTCCGCACTCCACCCAACTTCCGCACTCCACCCAAATTCCGCACTCCACCCAACCTCCGCACCCCACCCAAACTCCGCACTCCACCCAACCTCCGCACTCCACCCAAACTCCGCACTCCACCAAACTTCCGCACTCCACGCAACCTCCCCACTCCAACCAACCTCCCCACTCCACCCAACCTCCCCACTCCACCCAACCTCCCCAAATCACCAAACCTCCCCACTTCACCCAACCTCCCCACTTCACCCAACCTCCCCACTCCACCCAACCTCCGCACTCCACCCAACTTCCGCAATCCACCCAACTTCCGCACTCCACCCAACCTCCGCACTCCATCCAACCTCCGCACTCTACCAAACCTCCGCACTCCACCCAACCTCCGCACTCTACCCAACCTCCGCACTCCACCAAACTTCCGCACTCCACGGAACCTCCCCACTCCACCCAACCTCCCCACTCCATCCAACCTCCCCACTCCACCCAACCTCCCCACTTCACCCAACCTTCCCTCTTCACCCAACCTCCCCACTCCTCCCAACCTCCGCACTTCACCCAACCTCCCCACTCCACCCAACCTCCCTACTTCACCCAACCTCCGCACTCCATCCAACCTCCGCACTCCACCCAACCTTCGCACTCAACCCAACCTCCCCACTTCACCCAACCTCCGCACTCCATCCAACCTCCGCACTCTACCCAACCTCCGCACTCCACCCAACCTCCGCACTCCACCCAATCTCCGCACTCCACCTAACCTCCCCACTTCACCCAACCTCCCCACTCCACCCAACCTCCCCACTCCATCCAACCTCCCCACTCCACCCAACCTCCCCACTTCACCCAACCTCCCCACTCCACCCAACCTCCCCAAATCACCCATCCTCCCCACTCCACCCAACCTCCCCACTCCACCCAACCTCCCCACTTCACCGAACCTCCGCACTACACCCAACCTCCGCATTCCACCCAAACTCCGCACTCCACCCAACCTCCGCACTTCACCCAACCTCCCCACTCCACCCAACCTCCCTACTTCACCCAACCTCCGCACTCCATCCAACCTCCGCACTCCACCCAATCTCCGCACTCCACCTAACCTCCCCACTTCACCCAACCTCCGCACTCCATCCAACCTCCGCACTCCACCCAACCTCCGCACTCCACCCAACCTCCCCACTTCACCCAACTTCCGCACTACACCCAACCTCCGCATTCCACCCAAACTCCGCACTCCACCCAACCTCCGCACTTCACCCAACCTCCCCACTCCACCCAACCTCCCTACTTCACCCAACCTCCGCACTCCATCCAACCTCCGCACTCCACCCAATCTCCGCACTCCACCTAACCTCCCTACTTCACCCAACCTCCGCACTCCATCCAACCTCCGCACTCCACCCAACCTCCGCACTCCACCCAACCTCCCCACTCCACCCAACCTCCCCACTTCACCCAACCTCCCCACTTCACCCAACCTCCCCACTCCACCCAACCTCCGCACTCCACCCAACTTCCGCACTCCACCCAAATTCCGCACTCCACCCAACCTCCGCACCCCACCCAAACTCCGCACTCCACCCAACCTCCGCACTCCACCCAAACTCCGCACTCCACCAAACTTCCGCACTCCACGCAACCTCCCCACTCCAACCAACCTCCCCACTCCACCCAACCTCCCCACTCCACCCAACCTCCCCAAATCACCAAACCTCCCCACTTCACCCAACCTCCCCACTTCACCCAACCTCCCCACTCCACCCAACCTCCGCACTCCACCCAACTTCCGCACTCCACCCAACTTCCGCACTCCACCCAACCTCCGCACTCCACCCAAACTCCGCACTCCACCCAACCTCCGCACTCCACCCAAACTCCGCACTCCACCAAACTTCCGCACTCCACGCAACCTCCCCACTCCAACCAACCTCCCTACTCCACCCAACCTCCCCACTCCACCCAACCTCCGCACTCCACCCAACCTCCGCACTCCACCCAAACTCCGCACTCCACCAAACTTCCGCACTCCACGCAACCTCCCCTCTCCACCCAACCTCCCCACTCCATCCAACCTCCCCACTCCACCCAACCTCCCCACTTCACCCAACCTCCCCACTTCACCCAACCTCCCCACTCCAACCAACCTCCCCACTCCACCCAACCTCCCCACTCCACCCAACCTCCCCACTCCACCCAACCTCCCCACTTCACCCAACCTCCCCATTCCACTATACCTCCCCACTTCACCCAACCTCCCCACTCCACCCAACCTCCCCACTCCATCCAACCTCCGCACTCCACCTAACCTCCCCACTTCACCCAACCTCCCCACTTCACCCAACCTCCCTACTTCACCCAACCTCCCCACTTCACCCAACCTCCCCACTTCACCCAACCTCCCCACTCCACCCAACCTCCCCAAATCACCCATCCTCCCCACTCCACCCAACCTCCCCACTCCACACAACCTCCCCACTCCACCGAACCTCAGCACTCCAACCAACTTCCGCACTCCACCCAACCTCCGCACTCCACCCAACCTCCCCACTCCACCCAACCTCCCCACTCCACCCAACCTCCCCACTCCATCCAACCTCCCCACTCCACCCAACCTCCCCACTTCACCCAACCTCCCCACTTCACCCAACCTCCCCACTCCACCCAACCTCACTTCTCCCAACCTCCCCACTCCACACAACCTCCCCACTCCACCGAACCTCAGCACTCCAACCAACTTCCGCACTCCACCCAACCTCCGCACTCCACCCAACCTCCCCACTCCACCCAACCTCCCCACTCCACCCAACCTCCCCACTCCATCCAACCTCCCCACTCCACCCAACCTCCCCACTTCACCCAACCTCCCCACTTCACCCAACCTCCCCACTCCAACCAACCTCCCCACTCCACCCAACCTCCGCACTCCACCCAACCTTCGCACTCAACCCAACCTCCCCACTTCACCCAACCTCCCAACTCCACCCAACCTCCCCACTTCACCCAACCTCCGCACTCCATCCAACCTCCGCACTCCACCCAATCTCCGCACTCCACCTAACTTCCCCACTTCACCCAACCTCCCCACTTCACCCAACCTCCCTACTTCACCCAACCTCCCCACTTCACCCTACCTCCCCACTTCACCCAACCTCCCCACTCCACCCAACCTCCCCAAATCACCCATCCTCCCCACTCCACCCAACCTCCCCACTCCACCCAACCTCCCCACTCCACCGAACCTCCCCACTCCACCCAACCTCCCCACTTCACCAAACCTCCCCACTTCACCCAACCTCCCCACTCCATCCAACCTCCGCACTCCACCCAATCTCCGCACTCCACCTAACCTCCCCACTTCACCCAACCTCCGCACTCCATCCAACCTCCGCACTCCACCCAACTTCCGCACTCCACCCAACCTCCGCACTCCACCCAACTTTCGCACTCCACCCAACTTCCGCACTCCACCCAACCTCCGCACTCCACCCAAACTCCTCACTCCACCAAACTTCCGCACTCCACCCAACCTCCCCACTCCACCCAACCTCCCCAAATCACCCAACCTCCCCACTCCAACCAACCTCCCCACTCCACCCAACCTCCCCACTCCACCCAACCTCCCCACTTCTCCCAACCTCCCCACTTCACCCAACCTCCCCACTCCTCCCAACCTCCTCACTCCACCCAACCTCCCCACTTCACCCTACCTCCCCACTTCACCCAACCTCCCCACTCCACCCAACCTCCCCAAATCACCCAACCTCCCCACTCCACCCAACCTCCCCAAATCACCAAACCTCCCCACTCCATCCAACCTCCCCACTCCACCCAACCTCCCCACTCCACCCAACCTCCCCACTCCACCCAACCTCCCCACTTCTCCCAACCTCCCCACTTCACCCTACCTCCTCACTTCTCCCAACCTCCCCACTACACCCAACCTCCGCACTCCACCCAACCTTCGCACTCAACCCAACCTCCCCACTTCACCCAACCTCCGCACTCCATCCAACCTCCGCACTCTACCCAACCTCCGCACTCCACCCAACCTCCGCACTCCACCCAATCTCCGCACTCCACCTAACCTCCCCACTTCACCCAACCTCCCCACTCCACCCAACCTCCCCACTCCATCCAACCTCCCCACTCCACCCAACCTCCCCACTTCACCCAACCTCCCCGCTTCACCCAACCTCCCCACTCTTCCCAACCTCCGCACTCCACCCAACTTCCGCACTCCACCCAACTTCCGCACTCCACCCAACCTCCGCACTCCACCCAAACTCCGCACTCCACCAAACTTCCGCACTCCACGCAACCTCCCCACTCCAACCAACCTCCCCACTCCACCCAACCTCCCCACTCCACCCAACCTCCCCACTCCACCCAACCTCCCCACTCCATCCAACCTCCCCACTCCACCCAACCTCCCCACTTCACCCAACCTCCCCACTCCTCCCAACCTCCGCACTCCACCCAACTTCCCCACTCCACCCAACCTCCGCACTCCACCCAACCTTCGCACTCAACCCAACCTCCCCACTCCACCCAACCTCCCCACTTCACCCAACCTCCGCACTCCATCCAACCTCCGCACTCCACCCAATCTCCGCACTCCACCTAACCTCCCAACTCCACCCAACCTCCCCACTTCTCCCAACCTCCCCACTTCACCCAATCTCCCCACTCCACCCAACCTCCTCACTCCACCCAACCTCCCCACTTCACCCTACCTCCCCACTTCACCCAACCTCCCCACTCCACCCAACCTCCCCAAATCACCAAACCTCCCCACACCATCCAACCTCCCCACTCCACCCAACCTCCCCACTCCACCCAACCTCCCCACTCCACCCAACCTCCCCACTTCTCCCAACCTCCCCACTTCACCCAACCTCCCCACTCCACCCAACCTCCTCACTCCACCCAACCTCCCCACTTCACCCTACCTCTTCACTTCTCCCAACCTCCCCACTACACCCAACCTCCGCACTCCACCCAACCTCCCAACTCCACCCAATCTCCCCACTTCACCCAACCTCCGCACTCCATCCAACCTCCGCACTCTACCCAACCTCCGCACTCCACCCAACCTCCGCACTCCACCCAACCTCCGCACTCCACCAAACTTCCGCACTCCATGGAACCTCCCCACTCCACCCAACCTCCCGACTCCATCCAACCTCCCCACTCCACCCAACCTCCCCACTTCACCCAACCTTCCCTCTTCACCCAACCTCCCCACTCCTCCCAACCTCCGCACTCCACCCAACTTCCGCACTCCACCCAACTTCCGCACTCCACCCAAACTCCGCACTCCACCAAACTTCCGCACTCCACGCAACCTCCCCACTCCAACCAACCTCCCCACTCCACCCAACCTCCCCACTCCACCCAACCTCCCCACTCCACGCAACCTCCCCACTCCAACCAACCTCCCCACTCCACCCAACTTCCCCACTCCACCCAACCTCCCCAAATCACCAAACCTCCCCACTTCACCCAACCTCCCCACTTCACCCAACCTCCTCACTCCACCCAACCTCCGCACTCCACCCAACTTCCGCACTCCACCCACCTTCCGCACTCCACCCAACCTCCGCACTCCATCCAACCTCCGCACTCTACCAAACCTCCGCACTCCACCCAACCTCCGCACCCACCCAACCTCCGCACTCCACCAAACTTCCGCACTCCACGGAACCTCCCCACTCCACCCAACCTCCCCACTCCATCCAACCTCCCCACTCCACCCAACCTCCCCACTTCACCCAACCTTCCCTCTTCACCCAACCTCCCCACTCCTCCCAACCTCCGCACTCCACCCAACTTCCGCACTCCACCCAACTTCCGCACTCCACCCAACCTCCGCACTCCACCCAAACTCCGCACTCCACCAAACTTCCGCACTCCACGCAACCTCCCCACTCCAACCAACCTCCCCACTCCACCCAACCTCCCCACTCCACCCAACCTCCCCACTTCACCCAACCTCCCCACTCCACCCAACCTCCCCACTCCATCCAACCTCCGCACTCCACCTAACCTCCCCACTTCACCCAAACTCCCCACTTCACCCAACCTCCCTACTTCACCCAACCTCCCCACTTCACCCAACCTCCCCACTTCACCCAACCTCCCCACTCCACCCAACCTCCCCAAATCACCCAACCTCCCCACTCCACCCAACCTCCCCACTCCACCCAACCTCCCCACTTCACCCAACCTCCGCACTACACCCAACCTCCGCATTCCACCCAAACTCCGCACTCCACCCAACCTCCGCACTTCACCCAACCTCCCCACTCCACCCAACCTCCCTACTTCACCCAACCTCCGCACTCCATCCAACCTCCGCACTCCACCCAATCTCCGCACTCCACCTAACCTCCCCACTTCACCCAACCTCCGCACTTCATCCAACCTCCGCACTCCACCCAACCTCCGCACTCCACCCAACCTCCCCACTTCACCCAACCTCCCCACTTCACCCAACCTCCCCACTCCACCCAACCTCCGCACTCCACCCAACTTCCGCACTCCACCCAAATTCCGCACTCCACCCAACCTCCTCACCCCACCCAAACTCCGCACTCCACCCAACCTCCGCACTCCACCCAAACTCCGCTCTCCACCAAACTTCCGCACTCCACGCAACCTCCCCACTCCAACCAACCTCCCCACTCCACCCAACCTCCCCACTCCACCCAACCTCCCCAAATCACCAAACCTCCCCACTTCACCCAACCTCCCCACTTCACCCAACCTCCCCACTCCACCCAACCTCCGCACTCCACCCAACTTCCGCACTCCACCCAACTTCCGCACTCCACCCAACCTCCGCACTCCACCCAAACTCCGCACTCCACCCAACCTCCGCACTCCACCCAAACTCCGCACTCCACCAAACTTCCGCACTCCACGCAACCTCCCCACTCCAACCAACCTCCCTACTCCACCCAACCTCCCCACTCCACCCAACCTCCGCACTCCACCCAACCTCCGCACTCCACCCAAACTCCGCACTCCACCAAACTTCCGCACTCCACGCAACCTCCCCTCTCCACCCAACCTCCCCACTCCATCCAACCTCCCCACTCCACCCAACCTCCCCACTTCACCAACCTCCCCACTTCACCCAACCTCCCCACTCCTCCCAACCTCCGCACTCCACCCAACTTCCGCACTCCACCCAACTTCCGCACTCCACCCAACCTCCCCACTCCAACCAACCTCCCCACTCCACCCAACCTCCCCACTCCACCCAACCTCCCCACTCCACCCAACCTCCCCACTTCACCCAACCTCCCCATTCCACTATACCTCCCCACTTCACCCAACCTCCCCACTCCACCCAACCTCCCCACTTCACCCAACCTCCCCACTTCACCCAACCTCCCTACTTCACCCAACCTCCCCACTTCACCCAACCTCCCCACTTCACCCAACCTCCCCACTCCACCCAACCTCCCCAAATCACCCATCCTCCCCACTCCACCCAACCTCCCCACTCCACACAACCTCCCCACTCCACCGAACCTCAGCACTCCAACCAACTTCCGCACTCCACCCAACCTCCGCACTCCACCCAACCTCCCCACTTCACCCAAACTCCCCACTCCACCCAACCTCCGCACTCCACCCAACCTTTGCACTCAACCCAACCTCCCCACTTCACCCAACCTCCCAACTCCACCCAACCTCCCCACTTCACCCAACCTCCGCACTCCATCCAACCTCCGCACTCCACCCAATCTCCGCACTCCACCTAACTTCCCCACTTCACCCAACCTCCCCACTTCACCCAACCTCCCTACTTCACCCAACCTCCCCACTTCACCCTACCTCCCCACTTCACCCAACCTCCCCACTCCACCCAACCTCCCCAAATCACCCATCCTCCCCACTCCACCCAACCTCCCCACTCCACCCAACCTCCCCACTCCACCGAACCTCCCCACTCCACCCAACCTCCCCACTTCACCAAACCTCCCCACTTCACCCAACCTCCCCACTCCATCCAACCTCCGCACTCCACCCAATCTCCGAACTCCACCTAACCTCCCCACTTCACCCAACCTCCGCACTCCATCCAACCTCCGCACTCCACCCAACTTCCGCACTCCACCCAACCTCCGCACTCCACCCAAACTCCTCACTCCACCAAACTTCCGCACTCCACCCAACCTCCCCACTCCACCCAACCTCCCCAAATCACCCAACCTCCCCACTCCAACCAACCTCCCCACTCCACCCAACCTCCCCACTCCACCCAACCTCCCCACTTCTCCCAACCTCCCCACTTCACCCAACCTCCCCACTCCACCCAACCTCCTCACTCCACCCAACCTCCCCACTTCACCCTACCTCCCCACTTCACCCAACCTCCCCACTCCACCCAACCTCCCCAAATCACCCAACCTCCCCACTCCACCCAACCTCCCCAAATCACCAAACCTCCCCACTCCATCCAACCTCCCCACTCCACCCAACCTCCCCACTCCACCCAACCTCCCCACTCCACCCAACCTCCCCACTTCTCCCAACCTCCCCACTTCACCCGACCTCCCCACTCCACCCAACCTCCTCACTCCACCCAACCTCCCCACTTCACCCTACCTCCTCACTTCTCCCAACCTCCCCACTACACCCAACCTCCGCACTCCACCCAACCTTCGCACTCAACCCAACCTCCCCACTTCACCCAACCTCCGCACTCCATCCAACCTCCGCACTCCACCCAACTTCCGCACTCCACCCAACCTCCGCACTCCACCCAACTTTCGCACTCCACCCAACTTCCGCACTCCACCCAACCTCCGCACTCCACCCAAACTCCTCACTCCACCAAACTTCCGCACTCCACCCAACCTCCCCACTCCACCCAACCTCCCCAAATCACCCAACCTCCCCACTCCAACCAACCTCCCCACTCCACCCAACCTCCCCACTTATCCCAACCTCCCCACTTCACCCAACCTCCCCACTCCACCCAACCTCCTCACTCCACCCAACCTCCCCACTTCACCCTACCTCCCCACTTCACCCAACCTCCCCACTCCACCCAACCTCCTCACTCCACCCAACCTCCGCACTCCACCCAACTTCCGCACTCCACCCAAATTCCGCACTCCACCCAACCTCCGCACCCCACCCAAACTCCGCACTCCACCCAACCTCCGCACTCCACCCAAACTCCGCACTCCACCAAACTTCCGCACTCCACGCAACCTCCCCACTCCAACCAACCTCCCCACTCCACCCAACCTCCCCACTCCACCCAACCTCCCCAAATCACCAAACCTCCCCACTTCACCCAACCTCCCCACTTCACCCAACCTCCCCACTCCACCCAACCTCCGCACTCCACCCAACTTCCGCAATCCACCCAACTTCCGCACTCCACCCAACCTCCGCACTCCATCCAACCTCCGCACTCTACCAAACCTCCGCACTCCACCCAACCTCCGCACTCTACCCAACCTCCGCACTCCACCAAACTTCCGCACTCCACGGAACCTCCCCACTCCACCCAACCTCCCCACTCCATCCAACCTCCCCACTCCACCCAACCTCCCCACTTCACCCAACCTTCCCTCTTCACCCATCCTCCCCACTCCTCCCAACCTCCGCACTCCACCCAACTTCCGCACTCCACCCAACTTCCGCACTCCACCCAACCTCCGCACTCCACCCAAACTCGGCACTCCACCAAACTTCCGCACTCCACGCAACCTCCCCACTCCAACCAACCTCCCCACTCCACCCAACCTCCCCACTCCACCCAACCTCCCCACTTCACCCAACCTCCCCACTCCACCCAACCTCCCCACTCCATCCAACCTCCGCACTCCACCTAACCGCCCCACTTCACCCAACTTCCCCACTTCACCCAACCTCCCTACTTCACCCAACCTCCCCACTTCACCCAACCTCCCCACTTCACCCAACCTCCCCACTCCACCCAACCTCCCCAAATCACCCATCCTCCCCACTCCACCCAACCTCCCCACTCCACCCAACCTCCCCACTTCACCCAACCTCCGCACTACACCCAACCTCCGCATTCCACCCAAACTCCGCACTCCACCCAACCTCCGCACTTCACCCAACCTCCCCACTCCACCCAACCTCCCTACTTCACCCAACCTCCGCACTCCATCCAACCTCCGCACTCCACCCAATCTCCGCACTCCACCTAACCTCCCCACTTCACCCAACCTCCGCACTCCATCCAACCTCCGCACTCCACCCAACCTCCGCACTCCACCCAACCTCCCCACTTCACCCAACTTCCGCACTACACCCAACCTCCGCATTCCACCCGAACTCCGCACTCCATCCAACCTCCGCACTTCACCCAACCTCCCCACTCCACCCAACCTCCCTACTTCACCCAACCTCCGCACTCCATCCAACCTCCGCACTCCACCCAATCTCCGCACTCCACCTAACCTCCCTACTTCACCCAACCTCCGCACTCCATCCAACCTCCGCACTCCACCCAACCTCCGCACTCCACCCAACCTCCCCACTCCACCCAACCTCCCCACTTCACCCAACCTCCCCACTTCACCCAACCTCCCCACTCCACCCAACCTCCGCACTCCACCCAACTTCCGCACTCCACCCAAATTCCGCACTCCACCCAACCTCCGCACCCCACCCAAACTCCGCACTCCACCCAACCTCCGCACTCCACCCAAACTCCGCACTCCACCAAACTTCCGCACTCCACGCAACCTCCCCACTCCAACCAACCTCCCCACTCCACCCAACCTCCCCACTCCACCCAACCTCCCCAAATCACCAAACCTCCCCACTTCACCCAACCTCCCCACTTCACCCAACCTCCCCACTCCACCCAACCTCCGCACTCCACCCAACTTCCGCACTCCACCCAACTTCCGCACTCCACCCAACCTCCGCACTCCACCCAAACTCCGCACTCCACCCAACCTCCGCACTCCACCCAAACTCCGCACTCCACCAAACTTCCGCACTCCACGCAACCTCCCCACTCCAACCAACCTCCCTACTCCACCCAACCTCCCCACTCCACCAAACCTCCGCACTCCACCCAACCTCCCCACTCCATCCAACCTCCCCACTCCACCCAACCTCCCCACTTCACCCAACCTCCCCACTTCACCCAACCTCCCCACTCCTCCCAACCTCCGCACTCCACCCAACCTCCCCACTTCACCCAACCTCCCCATTCCACTATACCTCCCCACTTCACCCAACGTCCCCACTCCACCCAACCTCCCCACTCCATCCAACCTCCGCACTCCACCTAACCTCCCCACTTCACCCAACCTCCCCACTTCACCCAACCTCCCTACTTCACCCAACCTCCCCACTTCACCCAACCTCCCCACTTCACCCAACCTCCCCACTCCACCCAACCTCCCCAAATCACCCATCCTCCCCACTCCACCCAACCTCCCCACTCCACACAACCTCCCCACTCCACCGAACCTCAGCACTCCAACCAACTTCCGCACTCCACCCAACCTCCGCACTCCACCCAACCTCCCCACTTCACCCAAACTCCCCACTCCACCCAACCTCCGCACTCCACCCAACCTTCGCACTCAACCCAACCTCCCCACTTCACCCAACCTCCCAACTCCACCCAACCTCCCCACTTCACCCAACCTCCGCACTCCATCCAACCTCCGCACTCCACCCAATCTCCGCACTCCACCTAACCTCCCCACTTCACCCAACCTCCCCACTTCACCCAACCTCCCTACTTCACCCAACCTCCCCACTTCACCCTACCTCCCCACTTCACCCAACCTCCCCACTCCACCCAACCTCCCCAAATCACCCATCCTCCCCACTCCACCCAACCTCCCCACTCCACCCAACCTCCCCACTCCACCGAACCTCCCCACTCCACCCAACCTCCCCACTTCACCAAACCTCCCCACTTCACCCAACCTCCCCACTTCACCGAACCTCCCCACTCCACCCAACCTCCCCACTCAACCCAACCTCCCCACTCCACCCAACCTCCCCACTTCACCCAACCTCCGCACTCCATCCAACCTCCGCACTCCACCCAATCTCCGCACTCCACCTAACCTCCCCACTTCACCCAACCTCCGCACTCCATCCAACCTCCGCACTCCACCCAACTTCCGCACTCCACCCAACCTCCGCACTCCACCCAACTTTCGCACTCCACCCAACTTCCGCACTCCACCCAACCTCCGCACTCCACCCACACTCCTCACTCCACCAAACTTCCGCACTCCACCCAACCTCCCCACTCCACCCAACCTCCCCAAATCACCCAACCTCCCCACTCCAACCAACCTCCCCACTCCACCCAACCTCCCCACTCCACCCAACCTCCCCACTTCTCCCAACCTCCCCACTTCACCCAACCTCCCCACTCCACCCAACCTCCTCACTCCACCCAACCTCCCCACTTCACCCTACCTCCCCACTTCACCCAACCTCCCCACTCCACCCAACCTCCCCAAATCACCCAACCTCCCCACTCCACCCAACCTCCCCAAATCCAACCAACCTCCCTACTCCACCCAACCTCCCCACTCCACCCAACCTCCGCACTCCACCCAACCTCCGCACTCCACCCAAACTCCGCACTCCACCAAACTTCCGCACTCCACGCAACCTCCCCTCTCCACCCAACCTCCCCACTCCATCCAACCTCCCCACTCCACCCAACCTCCCCACTTCACCAACCTCCCCACTTCACCCAACCTCCCCACTCCTCCCAACCTCCGCACTCCACCCAACTTCCGCACTCCACCCAACTTCCGCACTCCACCCAACCTCCCCACTCCAACCAACCTCCCCACTCCACCCAACCTCCCCACTCCACCCAACCTCCCCACTCCACCCAACTTCCGCACTCCACCCAACCTCCCCACTCCAACCAACCTCCCCACTCCACCCAACCTCCCCACTCCACCCAACCTCCCCACTCCACCCAACCTCCCCACTTCACCCAACCTCCCCACTTCACCCAACCTCCCTACTTCACCCAACCTCCCCACTTCACCCAACCTCCCCACTTCACCCAACCTCCCCACTCCACCCAACCTCCCCAAATCACCCATCCTCCCCACTCCACCCAACCTCCCCACTCCACACAACCTCCCCACTCCACCGAACCTCAGCACTCCAACCAACTTCCGCACTCCACCCAACCTCCGCACTCCACCCAACCTCCCCACTTCACCCAAACTCCCCACTCCACCCAACCTCCGCACTCCACCCAACCTTCGCACTCAACCCAACCTCCCCACTTCACCCAACCTCCCAACTCCACCCAACCTCCCCACTTCACCCAACCTCCGCACTCCATCCAACCTCCGCACTCCACCCAATCTCCGCACTCCACCTAACTTCCCCACTTCACCCAACCTCCCCACTTCACCCAACCTCCCTACTTCACCCAACCTCCCCACTTCACCCTACCTCCCCACTTCACCCAACCTCCCCACTCCACCCAACCTCCCCAAATCACCCATCCTCCCCACTCCACCCAACCTCCCCACTCCACCCAACCTCCCCACTCCACCGAACCTCCCCACTCCACCCAACCTCCCCACTTCACCAAACCTCCCCACTTCACCCAACCTCCCCACTCCATCCAACCTCCGCACTCCACCCAATCTCCGCACTCCACCTAACCTCCCCACTTCACCCAACCTCCGCACTCCATCCAACCTCCGCACTCCACCCAATCTCCGCACTCCACCTAACTTCCCCACTTCACCCAACCTCCCCACTTCACCCAACCTCCCTACTTCACCCAACCTCCCCACTTCACCCTACCTCCCCACTTCACCCAACCTCCCCACTCCACCCAACCTCCCCAAATCACCCATCCTCCCCACTCCACCCAACCTCCCCACTCCACCCAACCTCCCCACTCCACCGAACCTCCCCACTCCACCCAACCTCCCCACTTCACCAAACCTCCCCACTTCACCCAACCTCCCCACTCCATCCAACCTCCGCACTCCACCCAATCTCCGCACTCCACCTAACCTCCCCACTTCACCCAACCTCCGCACTCCATCCAACCTCCGCACTCCACCCAACTTCCGCACTCCACCCAACCTCCGCACTCCACCCAAACTCCTCACTCCACCAAACTTCCGCACTCCACCCAACCTCCCCACTCCACCCAACCTCCCCAAATCACCCAACCTCCCCACTCCAACCAACCTCCCCACTCCACCCAACCTCCCCACTCCACCCAACCTCCCCACTTCTCCCAACCTCCCCACTTCACCCAACCTCCCCACTCCACCCAACCTCCTCACTCCACCCAACCTCCCCACTTCACCCTACCTCCCCACTTCACCCAACCTCCCCACTCCACCCAACCTCCCCAAATCACCCAACCTCCCCACTCCACCCAACCTCCCCAAATCACCAAACCTCCCCACTCCATCCAACCTCCCCACTCCACCCAACCTCCCCACTCCACCCAACCTCCCCACTCCACCCAACCTCCCCACTTCTCCCAACCTCCCCACTTCACCCGACCTCCCCACTCCACCCAACCTCCTCACTCCACCCAACCTCCCCACTTCACCCTACCTCCTCACTTCTCCCAACCTCCCCACTACACCCAACCTCCGCACTCCACCCAACCTTCGCACTCAACCCAACCTCCCCACTTCACCCAACCTCCGCACTCCATCCAACCTCCGCACTCCACCCAACTTCCGCACTCCACCCAACCTCCGCACTCCACCCAACTTTCGCACTCCACCCAACTTCCGCACTCCACCCAACCTCCGCACTCCACCCAAACTCCTCACTCCACCAAACTTCCGCACTCCACCCAACCTCCCCACTCCACCCAACCTCCCCAAATCACCCAACCTCCCCACTCCAACCAACCTCCCCACTCCACCCAACCTCCCCACTTATCCCAACCTCCCCACTTCACCCAACCTCCCCACTCCACCCAACCTCCTCACTCCACCCAACCTCCCCACTTCACCCTACCTCCCCACTTCACCCAACCTCCCCACTCCACCCAACCTCCCCAAATCACCCAACCTCCCCACTCCACCCAACCTCCCCAAATCACCAAACCTCCCCACTCCATCCAACCACCCCACTCCACCCAACCTCCCCACTCCACCCAACCTCCCCACTCCACCCAACCTCCCCACTTCTCCCAACCTCCCCACTTCACCCAACCTCCCCACTCCACCCAACCTCCTCACTCCACCCAACCTCCGCACTCCACCCAACTTCCGCACTCCACCCAAATTCCGCACTCCACCCAACCTCCGCACCCCACCCAAACTCCGCACTCCACCCAACCTCCGCACTCCACCCAAACTCCGCACTCCACCAAACTTCCGCACTCCACGCAACCTCCCCACTCCAACCAACCTCCCCACTCCACCCAACCTCCCCACTCCACCCAACCTCCCCAAATCACCAAACCTCCCCACTTCACCCAACCTCCCCACTTCACCCAACCTCCCCACTCCACCCAACCTCCGCACTCCACCCAACTTCCGCAATCCACCCAACTTCCGCACTCCACCCAACCTCCGCACTCCATCCAACCTCCGCACTCTACCAAACCTCCGCACTCCACCCAACCTCCGCACTCTACCCAACCTCCGCACTCCACCAAACTTCCGCACTCCACGGAACCTCCCCACTCCACCCAACCTCCCCACTCCATCCAACCTCCCCACTCCACCCAACCTCCCCACTTCACCCAACCTTCCCTCTTCACCCATCCTCCCCACTCCTCCCAACCTCCGCACTCCACCCAACTTCCGCACTCCACCCAACTTCCGCACTCCACCCAACCTCCGCACTCCACCCAAACTCCGCACTCCACCAAACTTCCGCACTCCACCCAACCTCCCCACTCCAACCAACCTCCCCACTCCACCCAACCTCCCCACTCCACCCAACCTCCCCACTTCACCCAACCTCCCCACTCCACCCAACCTCCCCACTCCATCCAACCTCCGCACTCCACCTAACCGCCCCACTTCACCCAACTTCCCCACTTCACCCAACCTCCCTACTTCACCCAACCTCCCCACTTCACCCAACCTCCCCACTTCACCCAACCTCCCCACTCCACCCAACCTCCCCAAATCACCCATCCTCCCCACTCCACCCAACCTCCCCACTCCACCCAACCTCCCCACTTCACCCAACCTCCGCACTACACCCAACCTCCGCATTCCACCCAAACTCCGCACTCCACCCAACCTCCGCACTTCACCCAACCTCCCCACTCCACCCAACCTCCCTACTTCACCCAACCTCCGCACTCCATCCAACCTCCGCACTCCACCCAATCTCCGCACTCCACCTAACCTCCCCACTTCACCCAACCTCCGCACTCCATCCAACCTCCGCACTCCACCCAACCTCCGCACTCCACCCAACCTCCCCACTTCACCCAACTTCCGCACTACACCCAACCTCCGCATTCCACCCGAACTCCGCACTCCACCCAACCTCCGCACTTCACCCAACCTCCCCACTCCACCCAACCTCCCTACTTCACCCAACCTCCGCACTCCATCCAACCTCCGCACTCCACCCAATCTCCGCACTCCACCTAACCTCCCTACTTCACCCAACCTCCGCACTCCATCCAACCTCCGCACTCCACCCAACCTCCGCACTCCACCCAACCTCCCCACTCCACCCAACCTCCCCACTTCACCCAACCTCCCCACTTCACCCAACCTCCCCACTCCACCCAACCTCCGCACTCCACCCAACTTCCGCACTCCACCCAAATTCCGCACTCCACCCAACCTCCGCACCCCACCCAAACTCCGCACTCCACCCAACCTCCGCACTCCACCCAAACTCCGCACTCCACCAAACTTCCGCACTCCACGCAACCTCCCCACTCCAACCAACCTCCCCACTCCACCCAACCTCCCCACTCCACCCAACCTCCCCAAATCACCAAACCTCCCCACTTCACCCAACCTCCCCACTTCACCCAACCTCCCCACTCCACCCAACCTCCGCACTCCACCCAACTTCCGCACTCCACCCAACTTCCGCACTCCACCCAACCTCCGCACTCCACCCAAACTCCGCACTCCACCCAACCTCCGCACTCCACCCAAACTCCGCACTCCACCAAACTTCCGCACTCCACGCAACCTCCCCACTCCAACCAACCTCCCTACTCCACCCAACCTCCCCACTCCACCAAACCTCCGCACTCCACCCAACCTCCCCACTCCATCCAACCTCCCCACTCCACCCAACCTCCCCACTTCACCCAACCTCCCCACTTCACCCAACCTCCCCACTCCTCCCAACCTCCGCACTCCACCCAACTTCCGCACTCCACCCAACTTCCGCACTCCACCCAACCTCCCCACTCCAACCAACCTCCCCACTCCACCCAACCTCCCCACTCCACCCAACCTCCCCACTCCACCCAACCTCCCCACTTCACCCAACCTCCCCATTCCACTATACCTCCCCACTTCACCCAACGTCCCCACTCCACCCAACCTCCCCACTCCATCCAACCTCCGCACTCCACCTAACCTCCCCACTTCACCCAACCTCCCCACTTCACCCAACCTCCCTACTTCACCCAACCTCCCCACTTCACCCAACCTCCCCACTTCACCCAACCTCCCCACTCCACCCAACCTCCCCAAATCACCCATCCTCCCCACTCCACCCAACCTCCCCACTCCACACAACCTCCCCACTCCACCGAACCTCAGCACTCCAACCAACTTCCGCACTCCACCCAACCTCCGCACTCCACCCAACCTCCGCACCCCACCCAAACTCCGCACTCCACCCAACCTCCGCACTCCACCCAAACTCCGCACTCCACCAAACTTCCGCACTCCACGCAACCTCCCCACTCCAACCAACCTCCCCACTCCACCCAACCTCCCCACTCCACCCAACCTCCCCAAATCACCAAACCTCCCCACTTCACCCAACCTCCCCACTTCACCCAACCTCCCCACTCCACCCAACCTCCGCACTCCACCCAACTTCCGCAATCCACCCAACTTCCGCACTCCACCCAACCTCCGCACTCCATCCAACCTCCGCACTCTACCAAACCTCCGCACTCCACCCAACCTCCGCACTCTACCCAACCTCCGCACTCCACCAAACTTCCGCACTCCACGGAACCTCCCCACTCCACCCAACCTCCCCACTCCATCCAACCTCCCCACTCCACCCAACCTCCCCACTTCACCCAACCTTCCCTCTTCACCCATCCTCCCCACTCCTCCCAACCTCCGCACTCCACCCAACTTCCGCACTCCACCCAACTTCCGCACTCCACCCAACCTCCGCACTCCACCCAAACTCCGCACTCCACCAAACTTCCGCACTCCACCCAACCTCCCCACTCCAACCAACCTCCCCACTCCACCCAACCTCCCCACTCCACCCAACCTCCCCACTTCACCCAACCTCCCCACTCCACCCAACCTCCCCACTCCATCCAACCTCCGCACTCCACCTAACCGCCCCACTTCACCCAACTTCCCCACTTCACCCAACCTCCCTACTTCACCCAACCTCCCCACTTCACCCAACCTCCCCACTTCACCCAACCTCCCCACTCCACCCAACCTCCCCAAATCACCCATCCTCCCCACTCCACCCAACCTCCCCACTCCACCCAACCTCCCCACTTCACCCAACCTCCGCACTACACCCAACCTCCGCATTCCACCCAAACTCCGCACTCCACCCAACCTCCGCACTTCACCCAACCTCCCCACTCCACCCAACCTCCCTACTTCACCCAACCTCCGCACTCCATCCAACCTCCGCACTCCACCCAATCTCCGCACTCCACCTAACCTCCCCACTTCACCCAACCTCCGCACTCCATCCAACCTCCGCACTCCACCCAACCTCCGCACTCCACCCAACCTCCCCACTTCACCCAACTTCCGCACTACACCCAACCTCCGCATTCCACCCGAACTCCGCACTCCACCCAACCTCCGCACTTCACCCAACCTCCCCACTCCACCCAACCTCCCTACTTCACCCAACCTCCGCACTCCATCCAACCTCCGCACTCCACCCAATCTCCGCACTCCACCTAACCTCCCTACTTCACCCAACCTCCGCACTCCATCCAACCTCCGCACTCCACCCAACCTCCGCACTCCACCCAACCTCCCCACTCCACCCAACCTCCCCACTTCACCCAACCTCCCCACTTCACCCAACCTCCCCACTCCACCCAACCTCCGCACTCCACCCAACTTCCGCACTCCACCCAAATTCCGCACTCCACCCAACCTCCGCACCCCACCCAAACTCCGCACTCCACCCAACCTCCGCACTCCACCCAAACTCCGCACTCCACCAAACTTCCGCACTCCACGCAACCTCCCCACTCCAACCAACCTCCCCACTCCACCCAACCTCCCCACTCCACCCAACCTCCCCAAATCACCAAACCTCCCCACTTCACCCAAGCTCCCCACTTCACCCAACCTCCCCACTCCACCCAACCTCCGCACTCCACCCAACTTCCGCACTCCACCCAACTTCCGCACTCCACCCAACCTCCGCACTCCACCCAAACTCCGCACTCCACCCAACCTCCGCACTCCACCCAAACTCCGCACTCCACCAAACTTCCGCACTCCACGCAACCTCCCCACTCCAACCAACCTCCCTACTCCACCCAACCTCCCCACTCCACCAAACCTCCGCACTCCACCCAACCTCCCCACTCCATCCAACCTCCCCACTCCACCCAACCTCCCCACTTCACCCAACCTCCCCACTTCACCCAACCTCCCCACTCCTCCCAACCTCCGCACTCCACCCAACTTCCGCACTCCACCCAACTTCCGCACTCCACCCAACCTCCCCACTCCAACCAACCTCCCCACTCCACCCAACCTCCCCACTCCACCCAACCTCCCCACTCCACCCAACCTCCCCACTTCACCCAACCTCCCCATTCCACTATACCTCCCCACTTCACCCAACGTCCCCACTCCACCCAACCTCCCCACTCCATCCAACCTCCGCACTCCACCTAACCTCCCCACTTCACCCAACCTCCCCACTTCACCCAACCTCCCTACTTCACCCAACCTCCCCACTTCACCCAACCTCCCCACTTCACCCAACCTCCCCACTCCACCCAACCTCCCCAAATCACCCATCCTCCCCACTCCACCCAACCTCCCCACTCCACACAACCTCCCCACTCCACCGAACCTCAGCACTCCAACCAACTTCCGCACTCCACCCAACCTCCGCACTCCACCCAACCTCCCCACTTCACCCAAACTCCCCACTCCACCCAACCTCCGCACTCCACCCAACCTTCGCACTCAACCCAACCTCCCCACTTCACTCAACCTCCCAACTCCACCCAACCTCCCCACTTCACCCAACCTCCGCACTCCATCCAACCTCCGCACTCCACCCAATCTCCGCACTCCACCTAACCTCCCCACTTCACCCAACCTCCCCACTTCACCCAACCTCCCTACTTCACCCAACCTCCCCACTTCACCCTACCTCCCCACTTCACCCAACCTCCCCACTCCACCCAACCTCCCCAAATCACCCATCCTCCCCACTCCACCCAACCTCCCCACTCCACCCAACCTCCCCACTCCACCGAACCTCCCCACTCCACCCAACCTCCCCACTTCACCAAACCTCCCCACTTCACCCAACCTCCCCACTTCACCGAACCTCCCCACTCCACCCAACCTCCCCACTCAACCCAACCTCCCCACTCCACCCAACCTCCCCACTTCACCCAACCTCCGCACTCCATCCAACCTCCGCACTCCACCCAATCTCCGCACTCCACCTAACCTCCCCACTTCACCCAACCTCCGCACTCCATCCAACCTCCGCACTCCACCCAACTTCCGCACTCCACCCAACCTCCGCACTCCACCCAACTTTCGCACTCCACCCAACTTCCGCACTCCACCCAACCTCCGCACTCCACCCACACTCCTCACTCCACCAAACTTCCGCACTCCACCCAACCTCCCCACTCCACCCAACCTCCCCAAATCACCCAACCTCCCCACTCCAACCAACCTCCCCACTCCACCCAACCTCCCCACTCCACCCAACCTCCCCACTTCTCCCAACCTCCCCACTTCACCCAACCTCCCCACTCCACCCAACCTCCTCACTCCACCCAACCTCCCCACTTCACCCTACCTCCCCACTTCACCCAACCTCCCCACTCCACCCAACCTCCCCAAATCACCCAACCTCCCCACTCCACCCAACCTCCCCAAATCACCAAACCTCCCCACTCCATCCAACCTCCCCACTCCACCCAACCTCCCCACTCCACCCAACCTCCCCACTCCACCCAACCTCCCCACTTCTCCCAACCTCCCCACTTCACCCAACCTCCCCACTCCACCCAACCTCCTCACTCCACCCAACCTCCCCACTTCACCCTACCTCCTCACTTCTCCCAACCTCCCCATTACACCCAACCTCCGCACTCCACCCAACCTTCGCACTCAACCCAACCTCCCCACTTCACCCAACCTCCGCACTCCATCCAACCTCCGCACTCTACCCAACCTCCGCACTCCACCCAACCTCCGCACTCCACCCAATCTCCGCACTCCACCTAACCTCCCCACTTCACCCAACCTCCCCACTCCACCCAACCTCCCCACTCCATCCAACCTCCCCACTCCACCCAACCTCCCCACTTCACCCAACCTCCCCACTCCACCCAACCTCCCCAAATCACCCATCCTCCCCACTCCACCCAACCTCCCCACTCCACCCAACCTCCCCACTTCACCCAACCTCCGCACTACACCCAACCTCCGCATTCCACCCAAACTCCGCACTCCACCCAACCTCCGCACTTCACCCAACCTCCCCACTCCACCCAACCTCCCTACTTCACCCAACCTCCGCACTCCATCCAACCTCCGCACTCCACCCAATCTCCGCACTCCACCTAACCTCCCCACTTCACCCAACCTCCGCACCCCACCCAAACTCCGCACTCCACCCAACCTCCGCACTCCACCCAAACTCCGCACTCCACCAAACTTCCGCACTCCACGCAACCTCCCCACTCCAACCAACCTCCCCACTCCACCCAACCTCCCCACTCCACCCAACCTCCCCAAATCACCAAACCTCCCCACTTCACCCAACCTCCCCACTTCACCCAACCTCCCCACTCCACCCAACCTCCGCACTCCACCCAACTTCCGCAATCCACCCAACTTCCGCACTCCACCCAACCTCCGCACTCCATCCAACCTCCGCACTCTACCAAACCTCCGCACTCCACCCAACCTCCGCACTCTACCCAACCTCCGCACTCCACCAAACTTCCGCACTCCACGGAACCTCCCCACTCCACCCAACCTCCCCACTCCATCCAACCTCCCCACTCCACCCAACCTCCCCACTTCACCCAACCTTCCCTCTTCACCCAACCTCCCCACTCCTCCCAACCTCCGCACTCCACCCAACTTCCGCACTCCACCCAACTTCCGCACTCCACCCAACCTCCGCACTCCACCAAACTTCCGCACTCCACGCAACCTCCCCACTCCAACCAACCTCCCCACTCCACCCAACCTCCCCACTCCACCCAACCTCCCCACTTCACCCAACCTCCCCACTCCACCCAACCTCCCCACTCCATCCAACCTCCGCACTCCACCTAACCGCCCCACTTCACCCAACTTCCCCACTTCACCCAACCTCCCTACTTCACCCAACCTCCCCACTTCACCCAACCTCCCCACTTCACCCAACCTCCCCACTCCACCCAACCTCCCCAAATCACCCATCCTCCCCACTCCACCCAACCTCCCCACTCCACCCAACCTCCCCACTTCACCCAACCTCCGCACTACACCCAACCTCCGCATTCCACCCAAACTCCGCACTCCACCCAACCTCCGCACTTCACCCAACCTCCCCACTCCACCCAACCTCCCTACTTCACCCAACCTCCGCACTCCATCCAACCTCCGCACTCCACCCAATCTCCGCACTCCACCTAACCTCCCCACTTCACCCAACCTCCGCACTCCATCCAACCTCCGCACTCCACCCAACCTCCGCACTCCACCCAACCTCCCCAAATCACCCAACCTCGCCACTCCAACCAACCTCCCCACTCCACCCAACCTCCCCACTTATCCCAACCTCCCCACTTCACCCAACCTCCCCACTCCACCCAACTTCCTCTCTCCACCCAACCTCCCCACTTCACCCTACCTCCCCACTTCACCCAACCTCCCCACTCCACCCAACCTCCCCAAATCACCCAACCTCCCCACTCCACCCAACCTCCCCAAATCACCAAACCTCCCCACTCCATCCAACCACCCCACTCCACCCAACCTCCCCACTCCACCCAACCTCCCCACTCCACCCAACCTCCCCACTTCTCCCAACCTCCCCACTTCACCCAACCTCCTCACTCCACCCAACCTCCGCACTCCACCCAACTTCCGCACTCCACCCAAATTCCGCACTCCACCCAACCTCCGCACCCCACCCAAACTCCGCACTCCACCCAACCTCCGCACTCCACCCAAACTCCGCACTCCACCAAACTTCCGCACTCCACGCAACCTCCCCACTCCAACCAACCTCCCCACTCCACCCAACCTCCCCACTCCACCCAACCTCCCCAAATCACCAAACCTCCCCACTTCACCCAACCTCCCCACTTCACCCAACCTCCCCACTCCACCCAACCTCCGCACTCCACCCAACTTCCGCAATCCACCCAACTTCCGCACTCCACCCAACCTCCGCACTCCATCCAACCTCCGCACTCTACCAAACCTCCGCACTCCACCCAACCTCCGCACTCTACCCAACCTCCGCACTCCACCAAACTTCCGCACTCCACGGAACCTCCACACTCCACCCAACCTCCCCACTCCATCCAACCTCCCCACTCCACCCAACCTCCCCACTTCACCCAACCTTCCCTCTTCACCCATCCTCCCCACTCCTCCCAACCTCCGCACTCCACCCAACTTCCGCACTCCACCCAACTTCCGCACTCCACCCAACCTCCGCACTCCACCCAAACTCCGCACTCCACCAAACTTCCGCACTCCACGCAACCTCCCCACTCCAACCAACCTCCCCACTCCACCCAACCTCCCCACTCCACCCAACCTCCCCACTTCACCCAACCTCCCCACTCCACCCAACCTCCCCACTCCATCCAACCTCCGCACTCCACCTAACCGCCCCACTTCACCCAACTTCCCCACTTCACCCAACCTCCCTACTTCACCCAACCTCCCCACTTCACCCAACCTCCCCACTTCACCCAACCTTCCCACTCCACCCAACCTCCCCAAATCACCCATCCTCCCCACTCCACCCAACCTCCCCACTCCACCCAACCTCCCCACTTCACCCTACCTCCCCACTTCACCCAACCTCCCCACTCCACCCAACCTCCCCAAATCACCCAACCTCCCCACTCCACCCAACCTCCCCAAATCACCAAACCTCCCCACTCCATCCAACCACCCCACTCCACCCAACCTCCCCACTCCACCCAACCTCCCCACTCCACCCAACCTCCCCACTTCTCCCAACCTCCCCACTTCACCCAACCTCCCCACTCCACCCAACCTCCTCACTCCACCCAACCTCCGCACTCCACCCAACTTCCGCACTCCACCCAAATTCCGCACTCCACCCAACCTCCGCACCCCACCCAAACTCCGCACTCCACCCAACCTCCGCACTCCACCCAAACTCCGCACTCCACCAAACTTCCGCACTCCACGCAACCTCCCCACTCCAACCAACCTCCCCACTCCACCCAACCTCCCCACTCCACCCAACCTCCCCAAATCACCAAACCTCCCCACTTCACCCAACCTCCCCACTTCACCCAACCTCCCCACTCCACCCAACCTCCGCACTCCACCCAACTTCCGCAATCCACCCAACTTCCGCACTCCACCCAACCTCCGCACTCCATCCAACCTCCGCACTCTACCAAACCTCCGCACTCCACCCAACCTCCGCACTCTACCCAACCTCCGCACTCCACCAAACTTCCGCACTCCACGGAACCTCCCCACTCCACCCAACCTCCCCACTCCATCCAACCTCCCCACTCCACCCAACCTCCCCACTTCACCCAACCTTCCCTCTTCACCCATCCTCCCCACTCCTCCCAACCTCCGCACTCCACCCAACTTCCGCACTCCACCCAACTTCCGCACTCCACCCAACCTCCGCACTCCACCCAAACTCCGCACTCCACCAAACTTCCGCACTCCACGCAACCTCCCCACTCCAACCAACCTCCCCACTCCACCCAACCTCCCCACTCCACCCAACCTCCCCACTTCACCCAACCTCCCCACTCCACCCAACCTCCCCACTCCATCCAACCTCCGCACTCCACCTAACCGCCCCACTTCACCCAACTTCCCCACTTCACCCAACCTCCCTACTTCACCCAACCTCCCCACTTCACCCAACCTCCCCACTTCACCCAACCTCCCCACTCCACCCAACCTCCCCAAATCACCCATCCTCCCCACTCCACCCAACCTCCCCACTCCACCCAACCTCCCCACTTCACCCAACCTCCGCACTACACCCAACCTCCGCATTCCACCCAAACTCCGCACTCCACCCAACCTCCGCACTTCACCCAACCTCCCCACTCCACCCAACCTCCCTACTTCACCCAACCTCCGCACTCCATCCAACCTCCGCACTCCACCCAACCTCCGCACTCCACCCAACCTCCCCACTTCACCCAACTTCCGCACTACACCCAACCTCCGCATTCCACCCGAACTCCGCACTCAACCCAACCTCCGCACTTCACCCAACCTCCCCACTCCACCCAACCTCCCTACTTCACCCAACCTCCGCACTCCATCCAACCTCCGCACTCCACCCAATCTCCGCACTCCACCTAACCTCCCTACTTCACCCAACCTCCGCACTCCATCCAACCTCCGCACTCCACCCAACCTCCGCACTCCACCCAACCTCCCCACTCCACCCAACCTCCCCACTTCACCCAACCTCCCCACTTCACCCAACCTCCCCACTCCACCCAACCTCCGCACTCCACCCAACTTCCGCACTCCACCCAAATTCCGCACTCCACCCAACCTCCGCACCCCACCCAAACTCCGCACTCCACCCAACCTCCGCACTCCACCCAAACTCCGCACTCCACCAAACTTCCGCACTCCACGCAACCTCCCCACTCCAACCAACCTCCCCACTCCACCCAACCTCCCCACTCCACCCAACCTCCCCAAATCACCAAACCTCCCCACTTCACCCAACCTCCCCACTTCACCCAACCTCCCCACTCCACCCAACCTCCGCACTCCACCCAACTTCCGCACTCCACCCAACTTCCGCACTCCACCCAACCTCCGCACTCCACCCAAACTCCGCACTCCACCCAACCTCCGCACTCCACCCAAACTCCGCACTCCACCAAACTTCCGCACTCCACGCAACCTCCCCACTCCAACCAACCTCCCTACTCCACCCAACCTCCCCACTCCACCAAACCTCCGCACTCCACCCAACCTCCGCACTCCACCCAAACTCCGCACTCCACCAAACTTCCGCACTCCACGCAACCTCCCCTCTCCACCCAACCTCCCCACTCCATCCAACCTCCCCACTCCACCCAACCTCCCCACTTCACCCAACCTCCCCACTTCACCCAACCTCCCCACTCCTCCCAACCTCCGCACTCCACCCAACTTCCGCACTCCACCCAACTTCCGCACTCCACCCAACCTCCCCACTCCAACCAACCTCCCCACTCCACCCAACCTCCCCACTCCACCCAACCTCCCCACTCCACCCAACCTCCCCACTTCACCCAACCTCCCCATTCCACTATACCTCCCCACTTCACCCAACCTCCCCACTCCACCCAACCTCCCCACTCCATCCAACCTCCGCACTCCACCTAACCTCCCCACTTCACCCAACCTCCCCACTTCACCCAACCTCCCTACTTCACCCAACCTCCCCACTTCACCCAACCTCCCCACTTCACCCAACCTCCCCACTCCACCCAATCTCCCCAAATCACCCATCCTCCCCACTCCACCCAACCTCCCCACTCCACACAACCTCCCCAATCCACCGAACCTCAGCACTCCACCCAACCTCCCCACTTCACCCAAACTCCCCACTCCACCCAACTTCCGCACTCCACCCAACCTCCGCACTCCACCCAACCTCCCCACTTCACCCAAACTCCCCACTCCACCCAACCTCCGCACTCCTCCCAACCTTCGCACTCAACCCAACCTCCCCACTTCACCCAACCTCCCAACTCCACCCAACCTCCCCACTTCACCCAACCTCCGCACTCCATCCAACCTCCGCACTCCACCCAATCTCCGCACTCCACCTAACCTCCCCACTTCACCCAACCTCCCCACTTCACCCAACCTCCCTACTTCACCCAACCTCCCCACTTCACCCTACCTCCCCACTTCACCCAACCTCCCCACTCCACCCAACCTCCCCAAATCACCCATCCTCCCCACTCCACCCAACCTCCCCACTCCACCCAACCTCCCCACTCCACCGAACCTCCCCACTCCACCCAACCTCCCCACTTCACCAAACCTCCCCACTTCACCCAACCTCCCCACTTCACCGAACCTCCCCACTCCACCCAACCTCCCCACTCAACCCAACCTCCCCACTCCACCCAACCTCCCCACTTCACCCAACCTCCGCACTCCATCCAACCTCCGCACTCCACCCAATCTCCGCACTCCACCTAACCTCCCCACTTCACCCAACCTCCGCACTCCATCCAACCTCCGCACTCCACCCAACTTCCGCACTCCACCCAACCTCCGCACTCCACCCAACTTTCGCACTCCACCCAACTTCCGCACTCCACCCAACCTCCGCACTCCACCCACACTCCTCACTCCACCAAACTTCCGCACTCCACCCAACCTCCCCACACCACCCAACCTCCCCAAATCACCCAACCTCCCCACTCCAACCAACCTCCCCACTCCACCCAACCTCCCCACTCCACCCAACCTCCCCACTTCTCCCAACCTCCCCACTTCACCCAACCTCCCCACTCCACCCAACCTCCTCACTCCACCCAACCTCCCCACTTCACCCTACCTCCCCACTTCACCCAACCTCCCCACTCCACCCAACCTCCCCAAATCACCCAACCTCCCCACTCCACCCAACCTCCCCAAATCACCAAACCTCCCCACTCCATCCAACCTCCCCACTCCACCCAACCTCCCCACTCCACCCAACCTCCCCACTCCACCCAACCTCCCCACTTCTCCCAACCTCCCCACTTCACCCAACCTCCCCACTCCACCCAACCTCCTCACTCCACCCAACCTCCCCACTTCACCCTACCTCCTCACTTCTCCCAACCTCCCCATTACACCCAACCTCCGCACTCCACCCAACCTTCGCACTCAACCCAACCTCCCCACTTCACCCAACCTCCGCACTCCATCCAACCTCCGCACTCTACCCAACCTCCGCACTCCACCCAACCTCCGCACTCCACCCAATCTCCGCACTCCACCTAACCTCCCCACTTCACCCAACCTCCCCACTCCACCCAACCTCCCCACTCCATCCAACCTCCCCACTCCACCCAACCTCCCCACTTCACCCAACCTCCCCACTCCACCCAACCTCCCCAAATCACCCATCCTCCCCACTCCACCCAACCTCCCCACTCCACCCAACCTCCCCACTTCACCCAACCTCCGCACTACACCCAACCTCCGCATTCCACCCAAACTCCGCACTCCACCCAACCTCCGCACTTCACCCAACCTCCCCACTCCACCCAACCTCCCTACTTCACCCAACCTCCGCACTCCATCCAACCTCCGCACTCCACCCAATCTCCGCACTCCACCTAACCTCCCCACTTCACCCAACCTCCGCACCCCACCCAAACTCCGCACTCCACCCAACCTCCGCACTCCACCCAAACTCCGCACTCCACCAAACTTCCGCACTCCACGCAACCTCCCCACTCCAACCAACCTCCCCACACCACCCAACCTCCCCACTCCACCCAACCTCCCCAAATCACCAAACCTCCCCACTTCACCCAACCTCCCCACTTCACCCAACCTCCCCACTCCACCCAACCTCCGCACTCCACCCAACTTCCGCAATCCACCCAACTTCCGCACTCCACCCAACCTCCGCACTCCATCCAACCTCCGCACTCTACCAAACCTCCGCACTCCACCCAACCTCCGCACTCTACCCAACCTCCGCACTCCACCAAACTTCCGCACTCCACGGAACCTCCCCACTCCACCCAACCTCCCCACTCCATCCAACCTCCCCACTCCACCCAACCTCCCCACTTCACCCAACCTTCCCTCTTCACCCAACCTCCCCACTCCTCCCAACCTCCGCACTCCACCCAACTTCCGCACTCCACCCAACTTCCGCACTCCACCCAACCTCCGCACTCCACCCAAACTCCGCACTCCACCAAACTTCCGCACTCCACGCAACCTCCCCACTCCAACCAACCTCCCCACTCCACCCAACCTCCCCACTCCACCCAACCTCCCCACTTCACCCAACCTCCCCACTCCACCCAACCTCCCCACTCCATCCAACCTCCGCACTCCACCTAACCGCCCCACTTCACCCAACTTCCCCACTTCACCCAACCTCCCTACTTCACCCAACCTCCCCACTTCACCCAACCTCCCCACTTCACCCAACCTCCCCACTCCACCCAACCTCCCCAAATCACCCATCCTCCCCACTCCACCCAACCTCCCCACTCCACCCAACCTCCCCACTTCACCCAACCTCCGCACTACACCCAACCTCCGCATTCCACCCAAACTCCGCACTCCACCCAACCTCCGCACTTCACCCAACCTCCCCACTCCACCCAACCTCCCTACTTCACCCAACCTCCGCACTCCATCCAACCTCCGCACTCCACCCAATCTCCGCACTCCACCTAACCTCCCCACTTCACCCAACCTCCGCACTCCATCCAACCTCCGCACTCCACCCAACCTCCGCACTCCACCCAACCTCCCCACTTCACCCAACTTCCGCACTACACCCAACCTCCGCATTCCACCCAAACTCCGCACTCCACCCAACCTCCGCACTTCACCCAACCTCCCCACTCCACCCAACCTCCCTACTTCACCCAACCTCCGCACTCCATCCAACCTCCGCACTCCACCCAATCTCCGCACTCCACCTAACCTCCCTACTTCACCCAACCTCCGCACTCCATCCAACCTCCGCACTCCACCCAACCTCCGCACTCCAACCAACCTCCCCACTCCACCCAACCTCCCCACTCCACCCAACCTCCCCAAATCACCAAACCTCCCCACTTCACCCAACCTCCCCACTTCACCCAACCTCCCCACTCCACCCAACCTCCGCACTCCACCCAACTTCCGCAATCCACCCAACTTCCGCACTCCACCCAACCTCCGCACTCCATCCAACCTCCGCACTCTACCAAACCTCCGCACTCCACCCAACCTCCGCACTCTACCCAACCTCCGCACTCCACCAAACTTCCGCACTCCACGGAACCTCCCCACTCCACCCAACCTCCCCACTCCATCCAACCTCCCCACTCCACCCAACCTCCCCACTTCACCCAACCTTCCCTCTTCACCCAACCTCCCCACTCCTCCCAACCTCCGCACTCCACCCAACTTCCGCACTCCACCCAACTTCCGCACTCCACCCAACCTCCGCACTCCACCCAAACACCGCACTCCACCAAACTTCCGCACTCCACGCAACCTCCCCACTCCAACCAACCTCCCCACTCCACCCAACCTCCCCACTCCACCCAACCTCCCCACTTCACCCAACCTCCCCACTCCACCCAACCTCCCCACTCCATCCAACCTCCGCACTCCACCTAACCGCCCCACTTCACCCAACTTCCCCACTTCACCCAACCTCCCTACTTCACCCAACCTCCCCACTTCACCCAACCTCCCCACTTCACCCAACCTCCCCACTCCACCCAACCTCCCCAAATCACCCATCCTCCCCACTCCACCCAACCTCCCCACTCCACCCAACCTCCCCACTTCACCCAACCTCCGCACTACACCCAACCTCCGCATTCCACCCAAACTCCGCACTCCACCCAACCTCCGCACTTCACCCAACCTCCCCACTCCACCCAACCTCCCTACTTCACCCAACCTCCGCACTCCATCCAACCTCCGCACTCCACCCAATCTCCGCACTCCACCTAACCTCCCCACTTCACCCAACCTCCGCACTCCATCCAACCTCCGCACTCCACCCAACCTCCGCACTCCACCCAACCTCCCCACTTCACCCAACTTCCGCACTACACCCAACCTCCGCATTCCACCCAAACTCCGCACTCCACCCAACCTCCGCACTTCACCCAACCTCCCCACTCCACCCAACCTCCCTACTTCACCCAACCTCCGCACTCCATCCAACCTCCGCACTCCACCCAATCTCCGCACTCCACCTAACCTCCCTACTTCACCCAACCTCCGCACTCCATCCAACCTCCGCACTCCACCCAACCTCCGCACTCCACCCAACCTCCCCACTCCACCCAACCTCCCCACTTCACCCAACCTCCCCACTTCACCCAACCTCCCCACTCCACCCAACCTCCGCACTCCACCCAACTTCCGCACTCCACCCAAATTCCGCACTCCACCCAACTTCCGCACTACACCCAACCTCCGCATTCCACCCAAACTCCGCACTCCACCCAACCTCCGCACTTCACCCAACCTCCCCACTCCACCCAACCTCCCTACTTCACCCAACCTCCGCACTCCATCCAACCTCCGCACTCCACCCAATCTCCGCACTCCACCTAACCTCCCTACTTCACCCAACCTCCGCACTCCATCCAACCTCCGCACTCCACCCAACCTCCGCACTCCAACCAACCTCCCCACTCCACCCAACCTCCCCACTCCACCCAACCTCCCCAAATCACCAAACCTCCCCACTTCACCCAACCTCCCCACTTCACCCAACCTCCCCACTCCACCCAACCTCCGCACTCCACCCAACTTCCGCAATCCACCCAACTTCCGCACTCCACCCAACCTCCGCACTCCATCCAACCTCCGCACTCTACCAAACCTCCGCACTCCACCCAACCTCCGCACTCTACCCAACCTCCGCACTCCACCAAACTTCCGCACTCCACGGAACCTCCCCACTCCACCCAACCTCCCCACTCCATCCAACCTCCCCACTCCACCCAACCTCCCCACTTCACCCAACCTTCCCTCTTCACCCAACCTCCCCACTCCTCCCAACCTCCGCACTCCACCCAACTTCCGCACTCCACCCAACTTCCGCACTCCACCCAACCTCCGCACTCCACCCAAACACCGCACTCCACCAAACTTCCGCACTCCACGCAACCTCCCCACTCCAACCAACCTCCCCACTCCACCCAACCTCCCCACTCCACCCAACCTCCCCACTTCACCCAACCTCCCCACTCCACCCAACCTCCCCACTCCATCCAACCTCCGCACTCCACCTAACCGCCCCACTTCACCCAACTTCCCCACTTCACCCAACCTCCCTACTTCACCCAACCTCCCCACTTCACCCAACCTCCCCACTTCACCCAACCTCCCCACTCCACCCAACCTCCCCAAATCACCCATCCTCCCCACTCCACCCAACCTCCCCACTCCACCCAACCTCCCCACTTCACCCAACCTCCGCACTACACCCAACCTCCGCATTCCACCCAAACTCCGCACTCCACCCAACCTCCGCACTTCACCCAACCTCCCCACTCCACCCAACCTCCCTACTTCACCCAACCTCCGCACTCCATCCAACCTCCGCACTCCACCCAATCTCCGCACTCCACCTAACCTCCCCACTTCACCCAACCTCCGCACTCCATCCAACCTCCGCACTCCACCCAACCTCCGCACTCCACCCAACCTCCCCACTTCACCCAACTTCCGCACTACACCCAACCTCCGCATTCCACCCAAACTCCGCACTCCACCCAACCTCCGCACTTCACCCAACCTCCCCACTCCACCCAACCTCCCTACTTCACCCAACCTCCGCACTCCATCCAACCTCCGCACTCCACCCAATCTCCGCACTCCACCTAACCTCCCTACTTCACCCAACCTCCGCACTCCATCCAACCTCCGCACTCCACCCAACCTCCGCACTCCACCCAACCTCCCCACTCCACCCAACCTCCCCACTTCACCCAACCTCCCCACTTCACCCAACCTCCCCACTCCACCCAACCTCCGCACTCCACCCAACTTCCGCACTCCACCCAAATTCCGCACTCCACCCAACCTCCGCACCCCACCCAAACTCCGCACTCCACCCAACCTCCGCACTCCACCCAAACTCCGCACTCCACCAAACTTCCGCACTCCACGCAACCTCCCCACTCCAACCAACCTCCCCACTCCACCCAACCTCCCCACTCCACCCAACCTCCCCAAATCACCAAACCTCCCCACTTCACCCAACCTCCCCACTTCACCCAACCTCCCCACTCCACCCAACCTCCGCACTCCACCCAACTTCCGCACTCCACCCAACTTCCGCACTCCACCCAACCTCCGCACTCCACCCAAACTCCGCACTCCACCCAACCTCCGCACTCCACCCAAACTCCGCACTCCACCAAACTTCCGCACTCCACGCAACCTCCCCACTCCAACCAACCTCCCTACTCCACCCAACCTCCCCACTCCACCAAACCTCCGCACTCCACCCAACCTCCGCACTCCACCCAAACTCCGCACTCCACCAAACTTCCGCACTCCACGCAACCTCCCCTCTCCACCCAACCTCCCCACTCCATCCAACCTCCCCACTCCACCCAACCTCCCCACTTCACCCAACCTCCCCACTTCACCCAACCTCCCCACTCCTCCCAACCTCCGCACTCCACCCAACTTCCGCACTCCACCCAACTTCCGCACTCCACCCAACCTCCCCACTCCAACCAACCTCCCCACTCCACCCAACCTCCCCACTCCACCCAACCTCCCCACTCCACCCAACCTCCCCACTTCACCCAACCTCCCCATTCCACTATACCTCCCCACTTCACCCAACCTCCCCACTCCACCCAACCTCCCCACTCCATCCAACCTCCGCACTCCACCTAACCTCCCCACTTCACCCAACCTCCCCACTTCACCCAACGTCCCTACTTCACCCAACCTCCCCACTTCACCCAACCTCCCCACTTCACCCAACCTCCCCACTCCACCCAACCTCCCCAAATCACCCATCCTCCCCACTCCACCCAACCTCCCCACTCCACACAACCTCCCCACTCCACCGAACCTCAGCACTCCAACCAACTTCCGCACTCCACCCAACCTCCGCACTCCACCCAACCTCCCCACTTCACCCAAACTCCCCACTCCACCCAACCTCCGCACTCCACCCAACCTTCGCACTCAACCCAACCTCCCCACTTCACCCAACCTCCCAACTCCACCCAACCTCCCCACTTCACCCAACCTCCGCACTCCATCCAACCTCCGCACTCCACCCAATCTCCGCACTCCACCTAACCTCCCCACTTCACCCAACCTCCCCACTTCACCCAACCTCCCTACTTCACCCAACCTCCCCACTTCACCCTACCTCCCCACTTCACCCAACCTCCCCACTCCACCCAACCTCCCCAAATCACCCATCCTCCCCACTCCACCCAACCTCCCCACTCCACCCAACCTCCCCACTCCACCGAACCTCCCCACTCCACCCAACCTCCCCACTTCACCAAACCTCCCCACTTCACCCAACCTCCCCACTTCACCGAACCTCCCCACTCCACCCAACCTCCCCACTCAACCCAACCTCCCCACTCCACCCAACCTCCCCACTTCACCCAACCTCCGCACTCCATCCAACCTCCGCACTCCACCCAATCTCCGCACTCCACCTAACCTCCCCACTTCACCCAACCTCCGCACTCCATCCAACCTCCGCACTCCACCCAACCTCCCCACTCCACCCAACCTCCCCACTTCACCCAACCTCCCCACTTCACCCAACCTCCCCACTCCACCCAACCTCCGCACTCCACCCAACTTCCGCACTCCACCCAAATTCCGCACTCCACCCAACCTCCGCACCCCACCCAAACTCCGCACTCCACCCAACCTCCGCACTCCACCCAAACTCCGCACTCCACCAAACTTCCGCACTCCACGCAACCTCCCCACTCCAACCAACCTCCCCACTCCACCCAACCTCCCCACTCCACCCAACCTCCCCAAATCACCAAACCTCCCCACTTCACCCAACCTCCCCACTTCACCCAACCTCCCCACTCCACCCAACCTCCGCACTCCACCCAACTTCCGCACTCCACCCAACTTCCGCACTCCACCCAACCTCCGCACTCCACCCAAACTCCGCACTCCACCCAACCTCCGCACTCCACCCAAACTCCGCACTCCACCAAACTTCCGCACTCCACGCAACCTCCCCACTCCAACCAACCTCCCTACTCCACCCAACCTCCCCACTCCACCAAACCTCCGCACTCCACCCAACCTCCGCACTCCACCCAAACTCCGCACTCCACCAAACTTCCGCACTCCACGCAACCTCCCCTCTCCACCCAACCTCCCCACTCCATCCAACCTCCCCACTCCACCCAACCTCCCCACTTCACCCAACCTCCCCACTTCACCCAACCTCCCCACTCCTCCCAACCTCCGCACTCCACCCAACTTCCGCACTCCACCCAACTTCCGCACTCCACCCAACCTCCCCACTCCAACCAACCTCCCCACTCCACCCAACCTCCCCACTCCACCCAACCTCCCCACTCCACCCAACCTCCCCACTTCACCCAACCTCCCCATTCCACTATACCTCCCCACTTCACCCAACCACCCCACTCCACCCAACCTCCCCACTCCATCCAACCTCCGCACTCCACCTAACCTCCCCACTTCACCCAACCTCCCCACTTCACCCAACGTCCCTACTTCACCCAACCTCCCCACTTCACCCAACCTCCCCACTTCACCCAACCTCCCCACTCCACCCAACCTCCCCAAATCACCCATCCTCCCCACTCCACCCAACCTCCCCACTCCACACAACCTCCCCACTCCACCGAACCTCAGCACTCCAACCAACTTCCGCACTCCACCCAACCTCCGCACTCCACCCAACCTCCCCACTTCACCCAAACTCCCCACTCCACCCAACCTCCGCACTCCACCCAACCTTCGCACTCAACCCAACCTCCCCACTTCACCCAACCTCCCAACTCCACCCAACCTCCCCACTTCACCCAACCTCCGCACTCCATCCAACCTCCGCACTCCACCCAATCTCCGCACTCCACCTAACCTCCCCACTTCACCCAACCTCCCCACTTCACCCAACCTCCCTACTTCACCCAACCTCCCCACTTCACCCTACCTCCCCACTTCACCCAACCTCCCCACTCCACCCAACCTCCCCAAATCACCCATCCTCCCCACTCCACCCAACCTCCCCACTCCACCCAACCTCCCCACTCCACCGAACCTCCCCACTCCACCCAACCTCCCCACTTCACCAAACCTCCCCACTTCACCCAACCTCCCCACTTCACCGAACCTCCCCACTCCACCCAACCTCCCCACTCAACCCAACCTCCCCACTCCACCCAACCTCCCCACTTCACCCAACCTCCGCACTCCATCCAACCTCCGCACTCCACCCAATCTCCGCACTCCACCTAACCTCCCCACTTCACCCAACCTCCGCACTCCATCCAACCTCCGCACTCCACCCAACTTCCGCACTCCACCCAACCTCCGCACTCCACCCAACTTTCGCACTCCACCCAACTTCCGCACTCCACCCAACCTCCGCACTCCACCCACACTCCTCACTCCACCAAACTTCCGCACTCCACCCAACCTCCCCACTCCACCCAACCTCCCCAAATCACCCAACCTCCCCACTCCAACCAACCTCCCCACTCCACCCAACCTCCCCACTCCACCCAACCTCCCCACTTCTCCCAACCTCCCCACTTCACCCAACCTCCCCACTCCACCCAACCTCCTCACTCCACCCAACCTCCCCACTTCACCCTACCTCCCCACTTCACCCAACCTCCCCACTCCACCCAACCTCCCCAAATCACCCAACCTCCCCACTCCACCCAACCTCCCCAAATCACCAAACCTCCCCACTCCATCCAACCTCCCCACTCCACCCAACCTCCCCACTCCACCCAACCTCCCCACTCCACCCAACCTCCCCACTTCTCCCAACCTCCCCACTTCACCCAACCTCTCCACTCCACCCAACCTCCTCACTCCACCCAACCTCCCCACTTCACCCTACCTCCTCACTTCTCCCAACCTCCCCATTACACCCAACCTCCGCACTCCACCCAACCTTCGCACTCAACCCAACCTCCCCACTTCACCCAACCTCCGCACTCCATCCAACCTCCGCACTCTACCCAACCTCCGCACTCCACCCAACCTCCGCACTCCACCCAATCTCCGCACTCCACCTAACCTCCCCACTTCACCCAACCTCCCCACTCCACCCAACCTCCCCACTCCATCCAACCTCCCCACTCCACCCAACCTCCCCACTTCACCCAACCTCCCCACTCCACCCAACCTCCCCAAATCACCCATCCTCCCCACTCCACCCAACCTCCCCACTCCACCCAACCTCCCCACTTCACCCAACCTCCGCACTACACCCAACCTCCGCATTCCACCCAAACTCCGCACTCCACCCAACCTCCGCACTTCACCCAACCTCCCCACTCCACCCAACCTCCCTACTTCACCCAACCTCCGCACTCCATCCAACCTCCGCACTCCACCCAATCTCCGCACTCCACCTAACCTCCCCACTTCACCCAACCTCCGCACCCCACCCAAACTCCGCACTCCACCCAACCTCCGCACTCCACCCAAACTCCGCACTCCACCAAACTTCCGCACTCCACGCAACCTCCCCACTCCAACCAACCTCCCCACTCCACCCAACCTCCCCACTCCACCCAACCTCCCCAAATCACCAAACCTCCCCACTTCACCCAACCTCCCCACTTCACCCAACCTCCCCACTCCACTCAACCTCCGCACTCCACCCAACTTCCGCAATCCACCCAACTTCCGCACTCCACCCAACCTCCGCACTCCAACCAACCTCCGCACTCTACCAAACCTCCGCACTCCACCCAACCTCCGCACTCTACCCAACCTCCGCACTCCACCAAACTTCCGCACTCCACGGAACCTCCCCACTCCACCCAACCTCCCCACTCCATCCAACCTCCCCACTCCACCCAACCTCCCCACTTCACCCAACCTTCCCTCTTCACCCAACCTCCCCACTCCTCCCAACCTCCGCACTCCACCCAACTTCCGCACTCCACCCAACTTCCGCACTCCACCCAACCTCCGCACTCCACCCAAACTCCGCACTCCACCAAACTTCCGCACTCCACGCAACCTCCCCACTCCAACCAACCTCCCCACTCCACCCAACCTCCCCACTCCACCCAACCTCCCCACTTCACCCAACCTCCCCACTCCACCCAACCTCCCCACTCCATCCAACCTCCGCACTCCACCTAACCGCCCCACTTCACCCAACTTCCCCACTTCACCCAACCTCCCTACTTCACCCAACCTCCCCACTTCACCCAACCTCCCCACTTCACCCAACCTCCCCACTCCACCCAACCTCCCCAAATCACCCATCCTCCCCACTCCACCCAACCTCCCCACTCCACCCAACCTCCCCACTTCACCCAACCTCCGCACTACACCCAACCTCCGCATTCCACCCAAACTCCGCACTCCACCCAACCTCCGCACTTCACCCAACCTCCCCACTCCACCCAACCTCCCTACTTCACCCAACCTCCGCACTCCATCCAACCTCCGCACTCCACCCAATCTCCGCACTCCACCTAACCTCCCCACTTCACCCAACCTCCGCACTCCATCCAACCTCCGCACTCCACCCAACCTCCGCACTCCACCCAACCTCCCCACTTCACCCAACTTCCGCACTACACCCAACCTCCGCATTCCACCCAAACTCCGCACTCCACCCAACCTCCGCACTTCACCCAACCTCCCCTCTCCACCCAACCTCCCTACTTCACCCAACCTCCGCACTCCATCCAACCTCCGCAATCCACCCAATCTCCGCACTCCACCTAACCTCCCTACTTCACCCAACCTCCGCACTCCATCCAACCTCCGCACTCCACCCAACCTCCGCACTCCACCCAACCTCCCCACTCCACCCAACCTCCCCACTTCACCCAACCTCCCCACTTCACCCAACCTCCCCACTCCACCCAACCTCCGCACTCCACCCAACTTCCGCACTCCACCCAAATTCCGCACTCCACCCAACCTCCGCACCCCACCCAAACTCCGCACTCCACCCAACCTCCGCACTCCACCCAAACTCCGCACTCCACCAAACTTCCGCACTCCACGCAACCTCCCCACTCCAACCAACCTCCCCACTCCACCCAACCTCCCCACTCCACCCAACCTCCCCAAATCACCAAACCTCCCCACTTCACCCAACCTCCCCACTTCACCCAACCTCCCCACTCCACCCAACCTCCGCACTCCACCCAACTTCCGCACTCCACCCAACTTCCGCACTCCACCCAACCTCCGCACTCCACCCAAACTCCGCACTCCACCCAACCTCCGCACTCCACCCAAACTCCGCACTCCACCAAACTTCCGCACTCCACGCAACCTCCCCACTCCAACCAACCTCCCTACTCCACCCAACCTCCCCACTCCACCAAACCTCCGCACTCCACCCAACCTCCGCACTCCACCCAAACTCCGCACTCCACCAAACTTCCGCACTCCACGCAACCTCCCCTCTCCACCCAACCTCCCCACTCCATCCAACCTCCCCACTCCACCCAACCTCCCCACTTCACCCAACCTCCCCACTTCACCCAACCTCCCCACTCCTCCCAACCTCCGCACTCCACCCAACTTCCGCACTCCACCCAACTTCCGCACTCCACCCAACCTCCCCACTCCAACAAACCTCCCCACTCCACCCAACCTCCCCACTCCACCCAACCTCCCCACTCCACCCAACCTCCCCACTTCACCCAACCTCCCCATTCCACTATACCTCCCCACTTCACCCAACCTCCCCACTCCACCCAACCTCCCCACTCCATCCAACCTCCGCACTCCACCTAACCTCCCCACTTCACCCAACCTCCCCACTTCACCCAACGTCCCTACTTCACCCAACCTCCCCACTTCACCCAACCTCCCCACTTCACCCAACCTCCCCACTCCACCCAACCTCCCCAAATCACCCATCCTCCCCACTCCACCCAACCTCCCCACTCCACACAACCTCCCCACTCCACCGAACCTCAGCACTCCAACCAACTTCCGCACTCCACCCAACCTCCGCACTCCACCCAACCTCCCAACTTCACCCAAACTCCCCACTCCACCCAACCTCCGCACTCCACCCAACCTTCGCACTCAACCCAACCTCCCCACTTCACCCAACCTCCCAACTCCACCCAACCTCCCCACTTCACCCAACCTCCGCACTCCATCCAACCTCCGCACTCCACCCAATCTCCGCACTCCACCTAACCTCCCCACTTCACCCAACCTCCCCACTTCACCCAACCTCCCTACTTCACCCAACCTCCCCACTTCACCCTACCTCCCCACTTCACCCAACCTCCCCACTCCACCCAACCTCCCCAAATCACCCATCCTCCCCACTCCACCCAACCTCCCCACTCCACCCAACCTCCCCACTCCACCGAACCTCCCCACTCCACCCAACCTCCCCACTTCACCAAACCTCCCCACTTCACCCAACCTCCCCACTTCACCGAACCTCCCCACTCCACCCAACCTCCCCACTCAACCCAACCTCCCCACTCCACCCAACCTCCCCACTTCACCCAACCTCCGCACTCCATCCAACCTCCGCACTCCACCCAATCTCCGCACTCCACCTAACCTCCCCACTTCACCCAACCTCCGCACTCCATCCAACCTCCGCACTCCACCCAACTTCCGCACTCCACCCAACCTCCGCACTCCACCCAACTTTCGCACTCCACCCAACTTCCGCACTCCACCCAACCTCCGCACTCCACCCACACTCCTCACTCCACCAAACTTCCGCACTCCACCCAACCTCCCCACTCCACCCAACCTCCCCAAATCACCCAACCTCCCCACTCCAACCAATCTCCCCACTCCACCCAACCTCCCCACTCCACCCAACCTCCCCACTTCTCCCAACCTCCCCACTTCACCCAACCTCCCCACTCCACCCAACCTCCTCACTCCACCCAACCTCCCCACTTCACCCTACCTCCCCACTTCACCCAACCTCCCCACTCCACCCAACCTCCCCAAATCACCCAACCTCCCCACTCCACCCAACCTCCCCAAATCACCAAACCTCCCCACTCCATCCAACCTCCCCACTCCACCCAACCTCCCCACTCCACCCAACCTCCCCACTCCACCCAACCTCCCCACTTCTCCCAACCTCCCCACTTCACCCAACCTCCCCACTCCACCCAACCTCCTCACTCCACCCAACCTCCCCACTTCACCCTACCTCCTCACTTCTCCCAACCTCCCCACTACACCCAACCTCCGCACTCCACCCAACCTTCGCACTCAACCCAACCTCCCCACTTCACCCAACCTCCGCACTCCATCCAACCTCCGCACTCTACCCAACCTCCGCACTCCACCCAACCTCCGCACTCCACCCAATCTCCGCACTCCACCTAACCTCCCCACTTCACCCAACCTCCCCACTCCACCCAACCTCCCCACTCCATCCAACCTCCCCACTCCACCCAACCTCCCCACTTCACCCAACCTCCCCACTCCACCCAACCTCCCCAAATCACCCATCCTCCCCACTCCACCCAACCTCCCCACTCCACCCAACCTCCCCACTTCACCCAACCTCCGCACTACACCCAACCTCCGCATTCCACCCAAACTCCGCACTCCACCCAACCTCCGCACTTCACCCAACCTCCCCACTCCACCCAACCTCCCTACTTCACCCAACCTCCGCACTTCATCCAACCTCCGCACTCCACCCAATCTCCGCACTCCACCTAACCTCCCCACTTCACCCAACCTCCGCACTCCATCCAACCTCCGCACTCCACCCAACCTCCGCACTCCACCCAACCTCCCCACTTCACCCAACTTCCGCACTACACCCAACCTCCGCATTCCACCCAAACTCCACACTCCACCCAACCTCCGCACTTCACCCAACCTCCCCACTCCACCCAACCTCCCTACTTCACCCAACCTCCGCACTCCATCCAACCTCCGCACTCCACCCAATCTCCGCACTCCACCTAACCTCCCTACTTCACCCAACCTCCGCACTCCATCCAACCTCCGCACTCCACCCAACCTCCGCACTCCACCCAACCTCCCCACTCCACCCAACCTCCCCACTTCACCCAACCTCCCCACTTCACCCAACCTCCCCACTCCACCCAACCTCCGCACTCCACCCAACTTCCGCACTCCACCCAAATTCCGCACTCCACCCAACCTCCGCACCCCACCCAAACTCCGCACTCCACCCAACCTCCGCACTCCACCCAACCTCCGCACTCCACCCAAACTCCGCACTCCACCAAACTTCCGCACTCCACGCAACCTCCCCACTCCAACCAACCTCCCTACTCCACCCAACCTCCCCACTCCATCCAACCTCCGCACTCCACCTAACCTCCCCACTTCACCCAACCTCCCCACTTCACCCAACGTCCCTACTTCACCCAACCTCCCCACTTCACCCAACCTCCCCACTTCACCCAACCTCCCCACTCCACCCAACTTCCCCAAATCACCCATCCTCCCCACTCCACCCAACCTCCCCACTCCACACAACCTCCCCACTCCACCGAACCTCAGCACTCCAACCAACTTCCGCACTCCACCCAACCTCCGCACTCCACCCAACCTCCCCACTTCACCCAAACTCCCCACTCCACCCAACCTCCGCACTCCACCCAACCTTCGCACTCAACCCAACCTCCCCACTTCACCCAACCTCCCAACTCCACCCAACCTCCCCACTTCACCCAACCTCCGCACTCCATCCAACCTCCGCACTCCACCCAATCTCCGCACTCCACCTAACCTCCCCACTTCACCCAACCTCCCCACTTCACCCAACCTCCCTACTTCACCCAACCTCCCCACTTCACCCTACCTCCCCACTTCACCCAACCTCCCCACTCCACCCAACCTCCCCAAATCACCCATCCTCCCCACTCCACCCAACCTCCCCACTCCACCCAACCTCCCCACTCCACCGAACCTCCCCACTCCACCCAACCTCCCCACTTCACCAAACCTCCCCACTTCACCCAACCTCCCCACTTCACCGAACCTCCCCACTCCACCCAACCTCCCCACTCAACCCAACCTCCCCACTCCACCCAACCTCCCCACTTCACCCAACCTCCGCACTCCATCCAACCTCCGCACTCCACCCAATCTCCGCACTCCACCTAACCTCCCCACTTCACCCAACCTCCGCACTCCATCCAACCTCCGCACTCCACCCAACTTCCGCACTCCACCCAACCTCCGCACTCCACCCAACTTTCGCACTCCACCCAACTTCCGCACTCCACCCAACCTCCGCACTCCACCCACACTCCTCACTCCACCAAACTTCCGCACTCCACCCAACCTCCCCACTCCACCCAACCTCCCCAAATCACCCAACCTCCCCACTCCAACCAACCTCCCCACTCCACCCAACCTCCCCACTCCACCCAACCTCCCCACTTCTCCCAACCTCCCCACTTCACCCAACCTCCCCACTCCACCCAACCTCCTCACTCCACCCAACCTCCCCACTTCACCCTACCTCCCCACTTCACCCAACCTCCCCACTCCACCCAACCTCCCCAAATCACCCAACCTCCCCACTCCACCCAACCTCCCCAAATCACCAAACCTCCCCACTCCATCCAACCTCCCCACTCCACCCAACCTCCCCACTCCACCCAACCTCCCCACTCCACCCAACCTCCCCACTTCTCCCAACCTCCCCACTTCACCCAACCTCCCCACTCCACCCAACCTCCTCACTCCACCCAACCTCCCCACTTCACCCTACCTCCTCACTTCTCCCAACCTCCCCACTACACCCAACCTCCGCACTCCACCCAACCTTCGCACTCAACCCAACCTCCCCACTTCACCCAACCTCCGCACTCCATCCAACCTCCGCACTCTACCCAACCTCCGCACTCCACCCAACCTCCGCACTCCACCCAATCTCCGCACTCCACCTAACCTCCCCACTTCACCCAACCTCCCCACTCCACCCAACCTCCCCACTCCATCCAACCTCCCCACTCCACCCAACCTCCCCACTTCACCCAACCTCCCCACTCCACCCAACCTCCCCAAATCACCCATCCTCCCCACTCCACCCAACCTCCCCACGCCACCCAACCTCCCCACTTCACCCAACCTCCGCACTACACCCAACCTCCGCATTCCACCCAAACTCCGCACTCCACCCAACCTCCGCACTTCACCCAACCTCCCCACTCCACCCAACCTCCCTACTTCACCCAACCTCCGCACTTCATCCAACCTCCGCACTCCACCCAATCTCCGCACTCCACCTAACCTCCCCACTTCACCCAACCTCCGCACTCCATCCAACCTCCGCACTCCACCCAACCTCCGCACTCCACCCAACCTCCCCACTTCACCCAACTTCCGCACTACACCCAACCTCCGCATTCCACCCAAACTCCACACTCCACCCAACCTCCGCACTTCACCCAACCTCCCCACTCCACCCAACCTCCCTACTTCACCCAACCTCCGCACTCCATCCAACCTCCGCACTCCACCCAATCTCCGCACTCCACCTAACCTCCCTACTTCACCCAACCTCCGCACTCCATCCAACCTCCGCACTCCACCCAACCTCCGCACTCCACCCAACCTCCCCACTCCACCCAACCTCCCCACTTCACCCAACCTCCCCACTTCACCCAACCTCCCCACTCCACCCAACCTCCGCACTCCACCCAACTTCCGCACTCCACCCAAATTCCGCACTCCACCCAACCTCCGCACCCCACCCAAACTCCGCACTCCACCCAACCTCCGCACTCCACCCAACCTCCGCACTCCACCCAAACTCCGCACTCCACCAAACTTCCGCACTCCACGCAACCTCCCCACTCCAACCAACCTCCCTACTCCACCCAACCTCCCCACTCCACCCAACCTCCGCACTCCACCCAACCTCCGCACTCCACCCAAACTCCGCACTCCACCAAACTTCCGCACTCCACGCAACCTCCCCTCTCCACCCAACCTCCCCACTCCATCCAACCTCCCCACTCCACCCAACCTCCCCACTTCACCCAACCTCCCCACTTCACCCAACCTCCCCACTCCAACCAACCTCCCCACTCCACCCAACCTCCCCACTCCACCCAACCTCCCCACTCCACCCAACCTCCCCACTTCACCCAACCTCCCCATTCCACTATACCTCCCCACTTCACCCAACCTCCCCACTCCACCCAACCTCCCCACTCCATCCAACCTCCGCACTCCACCTAACCTCCCCACTTCACCCAACCTCCCCACTTCACCCAACCTCCCTACTTCACCCAACCTCCCCACTTCACCCAACCTCCCCACTCCACCCAACCTCCCCAAATCACCCATCCTCCCCACTCCACCCAACCTCCCCACTCCACACAACCTCCCCACTCCACCGAACCTCAGCACTCCAACCAACTTCCGCACTCCACCCAACCTCCGCACTCCACCCAACCTCCCCACTTCACCCACACTCCCCACTCCACCCAACCTCCGCACTCCACCCAACCTCCCCACTTCACCCAACCTCCCCACTCCACCCAACCTCCCCACTCCATCCAACCTCCGCACTCCACCTAACCTCCCCACTTCACCCAACCTCCCCACTTCACCCAACCTCCCTACTTCACCCAACCTCCCCACTTCACCCAACCTCCCCACTCCACCCAACCTCCCCAAATCACCCATCCTCCCCACTCCACCCAACCTCCCCACTCCACCCAACCTCCCCACTTCACCCAACCTCCGCACTACACCCAACCTCCGCATTCCACCCAAACTCCGCACTCCACCCAACCTCCGCACTTCACCCAACCTCCCCACTCCACCCAACCTCCCTACTTCACCCAACCTCCGCACTTCATCCAACCTCCGCACTCCACCCAATCTCCGCACTCCACCTAACCTCCCCACTTCACCCAACCTCCGCACTCCATCCAACCTCCGCACTCCACCCAACCTCCGCACTCCACCCAACCTCCCCACTTCACCCAACTTCCGCACTACACCCAACCTCCGCATTCCACCCAAACTCCGCACTCCACCCAACCTCCGCACTTCACCCAACCTCCCCACTCCACCCAACCTCCCTACTTCACCCAACCTCCGCACTCCATCCAACCTCCGCACTCCACCCAATCTCCGCACTCCACCTAACCTCCCTACTTCACCCAACCTCCGCACTCCATCCAACCTCCGCACTCCACCCAACCTCCGCACTCCACCCAACCTCCCCACTCCACCCAACCTCCCCACTTCACCCAACCTCCCCACTTCACCCAACCTCCCCACTCCACCCAACCTCCGCACTCCACCCAACTTCCGCACTCCACCCAAATTCCGCACTCCACCCAACCTCCGCACCCCACCCAAACTCCGCACTCCACCCAACCTCCGCACTCCACCCAAACTCCGCACTCCACCAAACTTCCGCACTCCACGCAACCTCCCCACTCCAACCAACCTCCCCACTCCACCCAACCTCCCCACTCCACCCAACCTCCCCAAATCACCAAACCTCCCCACTTCACCCAACCTCCCCACTTCACCCAACCTCCCCACTCCACCCAACCTCCGCACTCCACCCAACTTCCGCACTCCACCCAACTTCCGCACTCCACCCAACCTCCGCACTCCACCCAAACTCCGCACTCCACCCAACCTCCGCACTCCACCCAAACTCCGCACTCCACCAAACTTCCGCACTCCACGCAACCTCCCCACTCCAACCAACCTCCCTACTCCACCCAACCTCCCCACTCCACCCAACCTCCGCACTCCACCCAACCTCCGCACTCCACCCAAACTCCGCACTCCACCAAACTTCCGCACTCCACGCAACCTCCCCTCTCCACCCAACCTCCCCACTCCATCCAACCTCCCCACTCCACCCAACCTCCCCACTTCACCCAACCTCCCCACTTCACCCAACCTCCCCACTCCAACCAACCTCCCCACTCCACCCAACCTCCCCACTCCACCCAACCTCCCCACTCCACCCAACCTCCCCACTTCACCCAACCTCCCCATTCCACTATACCTCCCCACTTCACCCAACCTCCCCACTCCACCCAACCTCCCCACTCCATCCAACCTCCGCACTCCACCTAACCTCCCCACTTCACCCAACCTCCCCACTTCACCCAACCTCCCTACTTCACCCAACCTCCCCACTTCACCCAACCTCCCCACTCCACCCAACCTCCCCAAATCACCCATCCTCCCCACTCCACCCAACCTCCCCACTCCACACAACCTCCCCACTCCACCGAACCTCAGCACTCCAACCAACTTCCGCACTCCACCCAACCTCCGCACTCCCCCCAACCTCCCCACTTCACCCAAACTCCCCACTCCACCCAACCTCCGCACTCCACCCAACCTTCGCACTCAACCCAACCTCCCCACTTCACCCAACCTCCCAACTCCACCCAACCTCCCCACTTCACCCAACCTCCGCACTCCATCCAACCTCCGCACTCCACCCAATCTCCGCACTCCACCTAACTTCCCCACTTCACCCAACCTCCCCACTTCACCCAACCTCCCTACTTCACCCAACCTCCCCACTTCACCCTACCTCCCCACTTCACCCAACCTCCCCACTCCACCCAACCTCCCCAAATCACCCATCCTCCCCACTCCACCCAACCTCCCCACTCCACCCAACCTCCCCACTCCACCGAACCTCCCCACTCCACCCAACCTCCCCACTTCACCAAACCTCCCCACTTCACCCAACCTCCCCACTCCATCCAACCTCCGCACTCCACCCAATCTCCGCACTCCACCTAACCTCCCCACTTCACCCAACCTCCGCACTCCATCCAACCTCCGCACTCCACCCAACTTCCGCACTCCACCCAACCTCCCCACTCCACCCAACCTCCCCAAATCACCCAACCTCCCCACTCCAACCAACCTCCCCACTCCACCCAACCTCCCCACTCCACCCAACCTCCCCACTTCTCCCAACCTCCCCACTTCACCCAACCTCCCCACTCCACCCAACCTCCTCACTCCACCCAACCTCCCCACTTCACCCTACCTCCCCACTTCACCCAACCTCCCCACTCCACCCAACCTCCCCAAATCACCCAACCTCCCCACTCCACCCAACCTCCCCAAATCACCAAACCTCCCCACTCCATCCAACCTCCCCACTCCACCCAACCTCCCCACTCCACCCAACCTCCCCACTCCACCCAACCTCCCCACTTCTCCCAACCTCCCCACTTCACCCAACCTCCCCACTCCACCCAACCTCCTCACTCCACCCAACCTCCCCACTTCACCCTACCTCCTCACTTCTCCCAACCTCCCCACTACACCCAACCTCCGCACTCCAACCAACCTTCGCACTCAACCCAACCTCCCCACTTCACCCAACCTCCGCACTCCATCCAACCTCCGCACTCTACCCAACCTCCGCACTCCACCCAACCTCCGCACTCCACCCAATCTCCGCACTCCACCTAACCTCCCCACTTCACCCAACCTCCCCACTCCACCCAACCTCCCCACTCCATCCAACCTCCCCACTCCACCCAACCTCCCCACTTCACCCAACCTCCCCACTCCACCCAACCTCCCCAAATCACCCATCCTCCCCACTCCACCCAACCTCCCCACTCCACCCAACCTCCCCACTTCACCCAACCTCCGCAGTACACCCAACCTCCGCATTCCACCCAAACTCCGCACTCCAACCAACCTCCGCACTTCACCCAACCTCCCCACTCCACCCAACCTCCCTACTTCACCCAACCTCCGCACTTCATCCAACCTCCGCACTCCACCCAATCTCCGCACTCCACCTAACCTCCCCACTTCACCCAACCTCCGCACTCCATCCAACCTCCGCACTCCACCCAACCTCCGCACTCCACCCAACCTCCCCACTTCACCCAACTTCCGCACTACACCCAACCTCCGCATTCCACCCAAACTCCGCACTCCACCCAACCTCCGCACTTCACCCAACCTCCCCACTCCACCCAACCTCCCTACTTCACCCAACCTCCGCACTCCATCCAACCTCCGCACTCCACCCAATCTCCGCACTCCACCTAACCTCCCTACTTCACCCAACCTCCGCACTCCATCCAACCTCCGCACTCCACCCAACCTCCGCACTCCACCCAACCTCCCCACTCCACCCAACCTCCCCACTTCACCCAACCTCCCCACTTCACCCAACCTCCCCACTCCACCCAACCTCCGCACTCCACCCAACTTCCGCACTCCACCCAAATTCCGCACTCCACCCAACCTCCGCACCCCACCCAAACTCCGCACTCCACCCAACCTCCGCACTCCACCCAAACTCCGCACTCCACCAAACTTCCGCACTCCACGCAACCTCCCCACTCCAACCAACCTCCCCACTCCACCCAACCTCCCCACTCCACCCAACCTCCCCAAATCACCAAACCTCCCCACTTCACCCAACCTCCCCACTTCACCCAACCTCCCCACTCCACCCAACCTCCGCACTCCACCCAACTTCCGCACTCCACCCAACTTCCGCACTCCACCCAACCTCCGCACTCCACCCAAACTCCGCACTCCACCCAACCTCCGCACTCCACCCAAACTCCGCACTCCACCAAACTTCCGCACTCCACGCAACCTCCCCACTCCAACCAACCTCCCTACTCCACCCAACCTCCCCACTCCACCCAACCTCCGCACTCCACCCAACCTCCGCACTCCACCCAAACTCCGCACTCCACCAAACTTCCGCACTCCACGCAACCTCCCCTCTCCACCCAACCTCCCCACTCCATCCAACCTCCCCACTCCACCCAACCTCCCCACTTCACCCAACCTCCCCACTTCACCCAACCTCCCCACTCCAACCAACCTCCCCACTCCACCCAACCTCCCCACTCCACCCAACCTCCCCACTCCACCCAACCTCCCCACTTCACCCAACCTCCCCATTCCACTATACCTCCCCACTTCACCCAACCTCCCCACTCCACCAAACCTCCCCACTCCATCCAACCTCCGCACTCCACCTAACCTCCCCACTTCACCCAACCTCCCCACTTCACCCAACCTCCCTACTTCACCCAACCTCCCCACTTCACCCAACCTCCCCACTTCACCCAACCTCCCCACTCCACCCAACCTCCCCAAATCACCCATCCTCCCCACTCCACCCAACCTCCCCACTCCACACAACCTCCCCACTCCACCGAACCTCAGCACTCCAACCAACTTCCGCACTCCACCCAACCTCCGCACTCCACCCAACCTCCCCACTTCACCCAAACTCCCCACTCCACCCAACCTCCGCACTCCACCCAACCTTCGCACTCAACCCAACCTCCCCACTTCACCCAACCTCCCAACTCCACCCAACCTCCCCACTTCACCCAACCTCCGCACTCCATCCAACCTCCGCACTCCACCCAATCTCCGCACTCCACCTAACTTCCCCACTTCACCCAACCTCCCCACTTCACCCAACCTCCCTACTTCACCCAACCTCCCCACTTCACCCTACCTCCCCACTTCACCCAACCTCCCCACTCCACCCAACCTCCCCAAATCACCCATCCTCCCCACTCCACCCAACCTCCCCACTCCACCCAACCTCCCCACTCCACCGAACCTCCCCACTCCACCCAACCTCCCCACTTCACCAAACCTCCCCACTTCACCCAACCTCCCCACTCCATCCAACCTCCGCACTCCACCCAATCTCCGCACTCCACCTAACCTCCCCACTTCACCCAACCTCCGCACTCCATCCAACCTCCGCACTCCACCCAACTTCCGCACTCCACCCAACCTCCGCACTCCACCCAACTTTCGCACTCCACCCAACTTCCGCACTCCACCCAACCTCCGCACTCCACCCAAACTCCTCACTCCACCAAACTTCCGCACTCCACCCAACCTCCCCACTCCACCCAACCTCCCCAAATCACCCAACCTCCCCACTCCAACCAACCTCCCCACTCCACCCAACCTCCCCACTCCACCCAACCTCCCCACTTCTCCCAACCTCCCCACTTCACCCAACCTCCCCACTCCACCCAACCTCCTCACTCCACCCAACCTCCCCACTTCACCCTACCTCCCCACTTCACCCAACCTCCCCACTCCACCCAACTTCCCCAAATCACCCAACCTCCCCACTCCACCCAACCTCCCCAAATCACCAAACCTCCCCACTCCATCCAACCTCCCCACTCCACCCAACCTCCCCACTCCACCCAACCTCCCCACTCCACCCAACCTCCCCACTTCTCCCAACCTCCCCACTTCACCCAACCTCCCCACTCCACCCAACCTCCTCACTCCACCCAACCTCCCCACTTCACCCTACCTCCTCACTTCTCCCAACCTCCCCACTACACACCCAACCTACGCACTCCACCCAACCTTCGCACTCAACCCAACCTCCCCACTTCACCCAACCTCCGCACTCCATCCAACCTCCGCACTCTACCCAACCTCCGCACTCCACCCAACCTCCGCACTCCACCCAATCTCCGCACTCCACCTAACCTCCCCACTTCACCCAACCTCCCCACTCCACCCAACCTCCCCACTCCATCCAACCTCCCCACTCCACCCAACCTCCCCACTTCACCCAACCTCCCCGCTTCACCCAACCTCCCCACTCTTCCCAACCTCCGCACTCCACCCAACTTCCGCACTCCACCCAACTTCCGCACTCCACCCAACCTCCGCACTCCACCCAAACTCCGCACTCCACCAAACTTCCGCACTCCACGCAACCTCCCCACTTCAACCAACCTCCCCACTCCACCCAACCTCCCCACTCCACCCAACCTCCCCACTCCACCCAACCTCCCCACTCCATCCAACCTCCCCACTCCACCCAACCTCCCCACTTCACCCAACCTCCCCACTCCTCCCAACCTCCGCACTCCACCCAACTTCCCCACTCCACCCAACCTCCGCACTCCACCCAACCTTCGCACTCAACCCAACCTCCCCACTCCACCCAACCTCCCCACTTCACCCAACCTCCGCACTCCATCCAACCTCCGCACTCCACCCAATCTCCGCACTCCACCTAACCTCCCAACTCCACCCAACCTCCCCACTTCTCCCAACCTCCCCACTTCACCCAATCTCCCCACTCCACCCAACCTCCTCACTCCACCCAACCTCCCCACTTCACCCTACCTCCCCACTTCACCCAACCTCCCCACTCCACCCAACCTCCCCAAATCACCAAACCTCCCCACACCATCCAACCTCCCCACTCCACCCAACCTCCCCACTCCACCCAACCTCCCCACTCCACCCAACCTCCCCACTTCTCCCAACCTCCCCACTTCACCCAACCTCCCCACTCCACCCAACCTCCTCACTCCACCCAACCTCCCCACTTCACCCTACCTCTTCACTTCTCCCAACCTCCCCACTACACCCAACCTCCGCACTCCACCCAACCTCCCAACTCCACCCAATCTCCCCACTTCACCCAACCTCCGCACTCCATCCAACCTCCGCACTCTACCCAACCTCCGCACTCCACCGAACCTCCGCACTCCACCCAACCTCCGCACTCCACCAAACTTCCGCACTCCATGGAACCTCCCCACTCCACCCAGCCTCCCGACTCCATCCAACCTCCCCACTCCACCCAACCTCCCCACTTCACCCAACCTTCCCTCTTCACCCAACCTCCCCACTCCTCCCAACCTCCGCACTCCACCCAACTTCCGCACTCCACCCAACTTCCGCACTCCACCCAACCTCCGCACTCCACCCAAACTCCGCACTCCACCAAACTTCCGCACTCCACGCAACCTCCCCACTCCAACCAACCTCCCCACTCCACCCAACCTCCCCACTCCACCCAACCTCCCCACTCCACCCAACCTCCCCACTTCACCCAACCTCCCCATTCCACTATACCTCCCCACTTCACCCAACCTCCCCACTTCACCCAACCTCCCCACTCCTCCCAACCTCCGCACTCCACCCAACTTCCGCACTCCACCCAACTTCCGCACTCCACCCAACCTCCCCACTCCAACCAACCTCCCCACTCCACCCAACCTCCCCACTCCACCCAACCTCCCCACTCCACGCAACCTCCCCACTCCAACCAACCTCCCCACTCCACCCAACTTCCCCACTCCACCCAACCTCCCCAAATCACCAAACCTCCCCACTTCACCCAACCTCCCCACTTCACCCAACCTCCTCACTCCACCCAACCTCCGCACTCCACCCAACTTCCGCACTCCACCCACCTTCCGCACTCCACTCAACCTCCCCACTCCACCCAACCTCCCCAAATCACCAAACCTCCCCACTTCACCCAACCTCCCCACTTCACCCAACCTCCTCACTCCACCCAACCTCCGCACTCCACCCAACTTCCGCACTCCACCCACCTTCCGCACTCCACCCAACCTCCGCACTCCATCCAACCTCCGCACTCTACCAAACCTCCGCACTCCACCCAACCTCCGCACCCACCCAACCTCCGCACTCCACCAAACTTCCGCACTCCACGGAACCTCCCCACTCCACCCAACCTCCCCACTCCATCCAACCTCCCCACTCCACCCAACCTCCCCACTTCACCCAACCTTCCCTCTTCACCCAACCTCCCCACTCCTCCCAACCTCCGCACTCCACCCAACTTCCGCACTCCACCCAACTTCCGCACTCCACCCAACCTCCGCACTCCACCCAAACTCCGCACTCCACCAAACTTCCGCACTCCACGCAACCTCCCCACTCCAACCAAACTCCCCACTCCACCCAACCTCCCCACTCCACCCAACCTCCCCACTTCACCCAACCTCCCCACTCCACCCAACCTCCCCACTCCATCCAACCTCCGCACTCCACCTAACCTCCCCACTTCACCCAACCTCCCCACTTCACCCAACCTCCCTACTTCACCCAACCTCCCCACTTCACCCAACCTCCCCACTTCACCCAACCTCCCCACTCCACCCAACTTCCGCACTCCACCCAACCTCCCCACTCCAACCAACCTCCCCACTCCACCCAACCTCCCCACTCCACCCAACCTCCCCACTCCACCCAACCTCCCCACTTCACCCAACCTCCCCATTCCACTATACCTCCCCACTTCACCCAACCTCCCCACTCCACCCAACCTCCCCACTTCACCCAACCTCCCCACTTCACCCAACCTCCCTACTTCACCCAACCTCCCCACTTCACCCAACCTCCCCACTTCACCCAACCTCCCCACTCCACCCAACCTCCCCAAATCACCCATCCTCCCCACTCCACCCAACCTCCCCACTCCACACAACCTCCCCACTCCACCGAACCTCAGCACTCCAACCAACTTCCGCACTCCACCCAACCTACGCACTCCACCCAACCTCCCCACTTCACCCAAACTCCCCACTCCACCCAACCTCCGCACTCCACCCAACCTTCGCACTCAACCCAACCTCCCCACTTCACCCAACCTCCCAACTCCACCCAACCTCCCCACTTCACCCAACCTCCGCACTCCATCCAACCTCCGCACTCCACCCAATCTCCGCACTCCACCTAACTTCCCCACTTCACCCAACCTCCCCACTTCACCCAACCTCCCTACTTCACCCAACCTCCCCACTTCACCCTACCTCCCCACTTCACCCAACCTCCCCACTCCACCCAACCTCCCCAAATCACCCATCCTCCCCACTCCACCCAACCTCCCCACTCCACCCAACCTCCCCACTCCACCGAACCTCCCCACTCCACCCAACCTCCCCACTTCACCAAACCTCCCCACTTCACCCAACCTCCCCACTCCATCCAACCTCCGCACTCCACCCAATCTCCGCACTCCACCTAACCTCCCCACTTCACCCAACCTCCGCACTCCATCCAACCTCCGCACTCCACCCAACTTCCGCACTCCACCCAACCTCCGCACTCCACCCAACTTTCGCACTCCACCCAACTTCCGCACTCCACCCAACCTCCGCACTCCACCCAAACTCCTCACTCCACCAAACTTCCGCACTCCACCCAACCTCCCCACTCCACCCAACCTCCCCAAATCACCCAACCTCCCCACTCCAACCAACCTCCCCACTCCACCCAACCTCCCCACTCCACCCAACCTCCCCACTTCTCCCAACCTCCCCACTTCACCCAACCTCCCCACTCCACCCAACCTCCTCACTCCACCCAACCTCCCCACTTCACCCTACCTCCCCACTTCACCCAACCTCCCCACTCCACCCAACCTCCCCAAATCACCCAACCTCCCCACTCCACCCAACCTCCCCAAATCACCAAACCTCCCCACTCCATCCAACCTCCCCACTCCACCCAACCTCCCCACTCCACCCAACCTCCCCACTCCACCCAACCTCCCCACTTCTCCCAACCTCCCCACTTCACCCAACCTCCCCACTCCACCCAACCTCCTCACTCCACCCAACCTCCCCACTTCACCCTACCTCCTCACTTCTCCCAACCTCCCCACTACACCCAACCTCCGCACTCCACCCAACCTTCGCACTCAACCCAACCTCCCCACTTCACCCAACCTCCGCACTCCATCCAACCTCCGCACTCTACCCAACCTCCGCACTCCACCCAACCTCCGCACTCCACCCAATCTCCGCACTCCACCTAACCTCCCCACTTCACCCAACCTCCCCACTCCACCCAACCTCCCCACTCCATCCAACCTCCCCACTCCACCCAACCTCCCCACTTCACCCAACCTCCCCGCTTCACCCAACCTCCCCACTCTTCCCAACCTCCGCACTCCACCCAACTTCCGCACTCCACCCAACTTCCGCACTCCACCCAACCTCCGCACTCCACCCAAACTCCGCACTCCACCAAACTTCCGCACTCCACGCAACCTCCCCACTCCAACCAACCTCCCCACTCCACCCAACCTCCCCACTCCACCCAACCTCCCCACTCCACCCAACCTCCCCACTCCATCCAACCTCCCCACTCCACCCAACCTCCCCACTTCACCCAACCTCCCCACTCCTCCCAACCTCCGCACTCCACCCAACTTCCCCACTCCACCCAACCTCCGCACTCCACCCAACCTTCGCACTCAACCCAACCTCCCCACTCCACCCAACCTCCCCACTTCACCCAACCTCCGCACTCCATCCAACCTCCGCACTCCACCCAATCTCCGCACTCCACCTAACCTCCCAACTCCACCCAACCTCCCCACTTCTCCCAACCTCCCCACTTCACCCAATCTCCCCACTCCACCCAACCTCCTCACTCCACCCAACCTCCCCACTTCACCCTACCTCCCCACTTCACCCAACCTCCCCACTCCACCCAACCTCCCCAAATCACCAAACCTCCCCACACCATCCAACCTCCCCACTCCACCCAACCTCCCCACTCCACCCAACCTCCCCACTCCACCCAACCTCCCCACTTCTCCCAACCTCCCCACTTCACCCAACCTCCCCACTCCACCCAACCTCCTCACTCCACCCAACCTCCCCACTTCACCCTACCTCTTCACTTCTCCCAACCTCCCCACTACACCCAACCTCCGCACTCCACCCAACCTCCCAACTCCACCCAATCTCCCCACTTCACCCAACCTCCGCACTCCATCCAACCTCCGCACTCTACCCAACCTCCGCACTCCACCCAACCTCCGCACTCCACCCAACCTCCGCACTCCACCAAACTTCCGCACTCCATGGAACCTCCCCACTCCACCCAACCTCCCGACTCCATCCAACCTCCCCACTCCACCCAACCTCCCCACTTCACCCAACCTTCCCTCTTCACCCAACCTCCCCACTCCTCCCAACCTCCGCACTCCACCCAACTTCCGCACTCCACCCAACTTCCGCACTCCACCCAACCTCCGCACTCCACCCAAACTCCGCACTCCACCAAACTTCCGCACTCCACGCAACCTCCCCACTCCAACCAACCTCCCCACTCCACCCAACCTCCCCACTCCACCCAACCTCCCCACTCCACCCAACCTCCCCACTTCACCCAACCTCCCCATTCCACTATACCTCCCCACTTCACCCAACCTCCCCACTTCACCCAACCTCCCCACTCCTCCCAACCTCCGCACTCCACCCAACTTCCGCACTCCACCCAACTTCCGCACTCCACCCAACCTCCCCACTCCAACCAACCTCCCCACTCCACCCAACCTCCCCACTCCACCCAACCTCCCCACTCCACGCAACCTCCCCACTCCAACCAACCTCCCCACTCCACCCAACTTCCCCACTCCACCCAACCTCCCCAAATCACCAAACCTCCCCACTTCACCCAACCTCCCCACTTCACCCAACCTCCTCACTCCACCCAACCTCCGCACTCCACCCAACTTCCGCACTCCACCCACCTTCCGCACTCCACCCAACCTCCGCACTCCATCCAACCTCCGCACTCTACCAAACCTCCGCACTCCACCCAACCTCCGCACCCACCCAACCTCCGCACTCCACCAAACTTCCGCACTCCACGGAACCTCCCCACTCCACCCAACCTCCCCACTCCATCCAACCTCCCCACTCCACCCAACCTCCCCACTTCACCCAACCTTCCCTCTTCACCCAACCTCCCCACTCCTCCCAACCTCCGCACTCCACCCAACTTCCGCACTCCACCCAACTTCCGCACTCCACCCAACCTCCGCACTCCACCCAAACTCCGCACTCCACCAAACTTCCGCACTCCACGCAACCTCCCCACTCCAACCAAACTCCCCACTCCACCCAACCTCCCCACTCCACCCAACCTCCCCACTTCACCCAACCTCCCCACTCCACCCAACCTCCCCACTCCATCCAACCTCCGCACTCCACCTAACCTCCCCACTTCACCCAACCTCCCCACTTCACCCAACCTCCCTACTTCACCCAACCTCCCCACTTCACCCAACCTCCCCACTTCACCCAACCTCCCCACTCCACCCAACCTCCCCAAATCACCCAACCTCCCCACTCCACCCAACCTCCCCACTCCACCCAATCTCCGCACTCCACCTAACCTCCCCACTTCACCCAACCTCCGCACTCCATCCAACCTCCGCACTCCACCCAACCTCCGCACTCCACCCAACCTCCCCACTTCACCCAACTTCCGCACTACACCCAACCTCCGCATTCCACCCAAACTCCGCACTCCACCCAACCTCCGCACTTCACCCAACCTCCCCACTCCACCCAACCTCCCTACTTCACCCAACCTCCGCACTCCATCCAACCTCCGCACTCCACCCAATCTCCGCACTCCACCTAACCTCCCCACTTCACCCAACCTCCGCACTCCATCCAACCTCCGCACTCCACCCAACCTCCGCACTCCACCCAACCTCCCCACTTCACCCAACCTCCCCACTTCACCCAACCTCCCCACTCCACCCAACCTCCGCACTCCACCCAACTTCCGCACTCCACCCAAATTCCGCACTCCACCCAACCTCCTCACCCCACCCAAACTCCGCACTCCACCCAACCTCCGCACTCCACCCAAACTCCGCACTCCACCAAACTTCCGCACTCCACGCAACCTCCCCACTCCAACCAACCTCCCCACTCCACCCAACCTCCCCACTCTTCCCAACCTCCGCACTCCACCCAACTTCCGCACTCCACCCAACTTCCGCACTCCACCCAACCTCCGCACTCCACCCAAACTCCGCACTCCACCAAACTTCCGCACTCCACGCAACCTCCCCACTCCAACCAACCTCCCCACTCCACCCAACCTCCCCACTCCACCCAACCTCCCCACTCCACCCAACCTCCCCACTCCATCCAACCTCCCCACTCCACCCAACCTCCCCACTTCACCCAACCTCCCCACTCCTCCCAACCTCCGCACTCCACCCAACTTCCCCACTCCACCCAACCTCCGCACTCCACCCAACCTTCGCACTCAACCCAACCTCCCCACTCCACCCAACCTCCCCACTTCACCCAACCTCCGCACTCCATCCAACCTCCGCACTCCACCCAATCTCCGCACTCCACCTAACCTCCCAACTCCACCCAACCTCCCCACTTCTCCCAACCTCCCCACTTCACCCAATCTCCCCACTCCACCCAACCTCCTCACTCCACCCAACCTCCCCACTTCACCCTACCTCCCCACTTCACCCAACCTCCCCACTCCACCCAACCTCCCCAAATCACCAAACCTCCCCACACCATCCAACCTCCCCACTCCACCCAACCTCCCCACTCCACCCAACCTCCCCACTCCACCCAACCTCCCCACTTCTCCCAACCTCCCCACTTCACCCAACCTCCCCACTCCACCCAACCTCCTCACTCCACCCAACCTCCCCACTTCACCCTACCTCTTCACTTCTCCCAACCTCCCCACTACACCCAACCTCCGCACTCCACCCAACCTCCCAACTCCACCCAATCTCCCCACTTCACCCAACCTCCGCACTCCATCCAACCTCCGCACTCTACCCAACCTCCGCACTCCACCCAACCTCCGCACTCCACCCAACCTCCGCACTCCACCAAACTTCCGCACTCCATGGAACCTCCCCACTCCACCCAACCTCCCGACTCCATCCAACCTCCCCACTCCACCCAACCTCCCCACTTCACCCAACCTTCCCTCTTCACCCAACCTCCCCACTCCTCCCAACCTCCGCACTCCACCCAACTTCCGCACTCCACCCAACTTCCGCACTCCACCCAACCTCCGCACTCCACCCAAACTCCGCACTCCACCAAACTTCCGCACTCCACGCAACCTCCCCACTCCAACCAACCTCCCCACTCCACCCAACCTCCCCACTCCACCCAACCTCCCCACTCCACCCAACCTCCCCACTTCACCCAACCTCCCCATTCCACTATACCTCCCCACTTCACCCAACCTCCCCACTTCACCCAACCTCCCCACTCCTCCCAACCTCCGCACTCCACCCAACTTCCGCACTCCACCCAACTTCCGCACTCCACCCAACCTCCCCACTCCAACCAACCTCCCCACTCCACCCAACCTCCCCACTCCACCCAACCTCCCCACTCCACGCAACCTCCCCACTCCAACCAACCTCCCCACTCCACCCAACTTCCCCACTCCACCCAACCTCCCCAAATCACCAAACCTCCCCACTTCACCCAACCTCCCCACTTCACCCAACCTCCTCACTCCACCCAACCTCCGCACTCCACCCAACTTCCGCACTCCACCCACCTTCCGCACTCCACCCAACCTCCGCACTCCATCCAACCTCCGCACTCTACCAAACCTCCGCACTCCACCCAACCTCCGCACCCACCCAACCTCCGCACTCCACCAAACTTCCGCACTCCACGGAACCTCCCCACTCCACCCAACCTCCCCACTCCATCCAACCTCCCCACTCCACCCAACCTCCCCACTTCACCCAACCTTCCCTCTTCACCCAACCTCCCCACTCCTCCCAACCTCCGCACTCCACCCAACTTCCGCACTCCACCCAATTTCCGCACTCCACCCAACCTCCGCACTCCACCCAAACTCCGCACTCCACCAAACTTCCGCACTCCACGCAACCTCCCCACTCCAACCAAACTCCCCACTCCACCCAACCTCCCCACTCCACCCAACCTCCCCACTTCACCCAACCTCCCCACTCCACCCAACCTCCCCACTCCATCCAACCTCCGCACTCCACCTAACCTCCCCACTTCACCCAACCTCCCCACTTCACCCAACCTCCCTACTTCACCCAACCTCCCCACTTCACCCAACCTCCCCACTTCACCCAACCTCCCCACTCCACCCAACCTCCCCAAATCACCCAACCTCCCCACTCCACCCAACCTCCCCACTCCACCCAATCTCCGCACTCCACCTAACCTCCCCACTTCACCCAACCTCCGCACTCCATCCAACCTCCGCACTCCACCCAACCTCCGCACTCCACCCAACCTCCCCACTTCACCCAACTTCCGCACTACACCCAACCTCCGCATTCCACCCAAACTCCGCACTCCACCCAACCTCCGCACTTCACCCAACCTCCCCACTCCACCCAACCTCCCTACTTCACCCAACCTCCGCACTCCATCCAACCTCCGCACTCCACCCAATCTCCGCACTCCACCTAACCTCCCCACTTCACCCAACCTCCGCACTCCATCCAACCTCCGCACTCCACCCAACCTCCGCACTCCACCCAACCTCCCCACTTCACCCAACCTCCCCACTTCACCCAACCTCCCCACTCCACCCAACCTCCGCACTCCACCCAACTTCCGCACTCCACCCAAATTCCGCACTCCACCCAACCTCCTCACCCCACCCAAACTCCGCACTCCACCCAACCTCCGCACTCCACCCAAACTCCGCACTCCACCAAACTTCCGCACTCCACGCAACCTCCCCACTCCAACCAACCTCCCCACTCCACCCAACCTCCCCACTCCACCCAACCTCCCCAAATCACCAAACCTCCCCACTTCACCCAACCTCCCCACTTCACCCAACCTCCCCACTCCACCCAACCTCCGCACTCCACCCAACTTCCGCACTCCACCCAACTTCCGCACTCCACCCAACCTCCGCACTCCACCCAAACTCCGCACTCCACCCAACCTCCGCACTCCACCCAAACTCCGCACTCCACCAAACTTCCGCACTCCACGCAACCTCCCCACTCCAACCAACCTCCCTACTCCACCCAACCTCCCCACTCCACCCAACCTCCGCACTCCACCCAACCTCCGCACTCCACCCAAACTCCGCACTCCACCAAACTTCCGCACTCCACGCAACCTCCCCTCTCCACCCAACCTCCCCACTCCATCCAACCTCCCCACTCCACCCAACCTCCCCACTTCACCCAACCTCCCCACTTCACCCAACCTCCCCACTCCTCCCAACCTCCGCACTCCACCAAACTTCCGCACTCCACCCAACTTCCGCACTCCACCCAACCTCCCCACTCCAACCAACCTCCCCACTCCACCCAACCTCCCGACTCCACCCAACCTCCCCACTCCACCCAACCTCCCCACTTCACCCAACCTCCCCATTCCACTATACCTCCCCACTTCACCCAACCTCCCCACTCCACCCAACCTCCCCACTCCATCCAACCTCCGCACTCCACCTAACCTCCCCACTTCACCCAACCTCCCCACTTCACCCAACCTCCCTACTTCACCCAACCTCCCCACTTCACCCAACCTCCCCACTTCACCCAACCTCCCCACTCCACCCAACCTCCCCAAATCACCCATCCTCCCCACTCCACCCAACCTCCCCACTTCACCCAACCTCCCCACTTCACCCAACCTCCCTACTTCACCCAACCTCCCCACTTCACCCAACCTCCCCACTTCACCCAACCTCCCCACTCCACCCAACCTCCCCAAATCACCCATCCTCCCCACTCCACCCAACCTCCCCACTCCACACAACCTCCCCACTCCACCGAACCTCAGCACTCCAACCAACTTCCGCACTCCACCCAACCTACGCACTCCACCCAACCTCCCCACTTCACCCAAACTCCCCACTCCACCCAACCTCCGCACTCCACCCAACCTTCGCACTCAACCCAACCTCCCCACTTCACCCAACCTCCCAACTCCACCCAACCTCCCCACTTCACCCAACCTCCGCACTCCATCCAACCTCCGCACTCCACCCAATCTCCGCACTCCACCTAACTTCCCCACTTCACCCAACCTCCCCACTTCACCCAACCTCCCTACTTCACCCAACCTCCCCACTTCACCCTACCTCCCCACTTCACCCAACCTCCCCACTCCACCCAACCTCCCCAAATCACCCATCCTCCCCACTCCACCCAACCTCCCCACTCCACCCAACCTCCCCACTCCACCGAACCTCCCCACTCCACCCAACCTCCCCACTTCACCAAACCTCCCCACTTCACCCAACCTCCCCACTCCATCCAACCTCCGCACTCCACCCAATCTCCGCACTCCACCTAACCTCCCCACTTCACCCAACCTCCGCACTCCATCCAACCTCCGCACTCCACCCAACTTCCGCACTCCACCCAACCTCCGCACTCCACCCAACTTTCGCACTCCACCCAACTTCCGCACTCCACCCAACCTCCGCACTCCACCCAAACTCCTCACTCCACCAAACTTCCGCACTCCACCCAACCTCCCCACTCCACCCAACCTCCCCAAATCACCCAACCTCCCCACTCCAACCAACCTCCCCACTCCACCCAACCTCCCCACTCCACCCAACCTCCCCACTTCTCCCAACCTCCCCACTTCACCCAACCTCCCCACTCCACCCAACCTCCTCACTCCACCCAACCTCCCCACTTCACCCTACCTCCCCACTTCACCCAACCTCCCCACTCCACCCAACCTCCCCAAATCACCCAACCTCCCCACTCCACCCAACCTCCCCAAATCACCAAACCTCCCCACTCCATCCAACCTCCCCACTCCACCCAACCTCCCCACTCCACCCAACCTCCCCACTCCACCCAACCTCCCCACTTCTCCCAACCTCCCCACTTCACCCAACCTCCCCACTCCACCCAACCTCCTCACTCCACCCAACCTCCCCACTTCACCCAACCTCCCCACTCCTCCCAACCTCCGCACTCCACCAAACTTCCGCACTCCACCCAACTTCCGCACTCCACCCAACCTCCCCACTCCAACCAACCTCCCCACTCCACCCAACCTCCCGACTCCACCCAACCTCCCCACTCCACCCAACCTCCCCACTTCACCCAACCTCCCCATTCCACTATACCTCCCCACTTCACCCAACCTCCCCACTCCACCCAACCTCCCCACTCCATCCAACCTCCGCACTCCACCTAACCTCCCCACTTCACCCAACCTCCCCACTTCACCCAACCTCCCTACTTCACCCAACCTCCCCACTTCACCCAACCTCCCCACTTCACCCAACCTCCCCACTCCACCCAACCTCCCCAAATCACCCATCCTCCCCACTCCACCCAACCTCCCCACTTCACCCAACCTCCCCACTTCACCCAACCTCCCTACTTCACCCAACCTCCCCACTTCACCCAACCTCCCCACTTCACCCAACCTCCCCACTCCACCCAACCTCCCCAAATCACCCATCCTCCCCACTCCACCCAACCTCCCCACTCCACACAACCTCCCCACTCCACCGAACCTCAGCACTCCAACCAACTTCCGCACTCCACCCAACCTACGCACTCCACCCAACCTCCCCACTTCACCCAAACTCCCCACTCCACCCAACCTCCGCACTCCACCCAACCTTCGCACTCAACCCAACCTCCCCACTTCACCCAACCTCCCAACTCCACCCAACCTCCCCACTTCACCCAACCTCCGCACTCCATCCAACCTCCGCACTCCACCCAATCTCCGCACTCCACCTAACTTCCCCACTTCACCCAACCTCCCCACTTCACCCAACCTCCCTACTTCACCCAACCTCCCCACTTCACCCTACCTCCCCACTTCACCCAACCTCCCCACTCCACCCAACCTCCCCAAATCACCCATCCTCCCCACTCCACCCAACCTCCCCACTCCACCCAACCTCCCCACTCCACCGAACCTCCCCACTCCACCCAACCTCCCCACTTCACCAAACCTCCCCACTTCACCCAACCTCCCCACTCCATCCAACCTCCGCACTCCACCCAATCTCCGCACTCCACCTAACCTCCCCACTTCACCCAACCTCCGCACTCCATCCAACCTCCGCACTCCACCCAACTTCCGCACTCCACCCAACCTCCGCACTCCACCCAACTTTCGCACTCCACCCAACTTCCGCACTCCACCCAACCTCCGCACTCCACCCAAACTCCTCACTCCACCAAACTTCCGCACTCCACCCAACCTCCCCACTCCACCCAACCTCCCCAAATCACCCAACCTCCCCACTCCAACCAACCTCCCCACTCCACCCAACCTCCCCACTCCACCCAACCTCCCCACTTCTCCCAACCTCCCCACTTCACCCAACCTCCCCACTCCACCCAACCTCCTCACTCCACCCAACCTCCCCACTTCACCCTACCTCCCCACTTCACCCAACCTCCCCACTCCACCCAACCTCCCCAAATCACCCAACCTCCCCACTCCACCCAACCTCCCCAAATCACCAAACCTCCCCACTCCATCCAACCTCCCCACTCCACCCAACCTCCCCACTCCACCCAACCTCCCCACTCCACCCAACCTCCCCACTTCTCCCAACCTCCCCACTTCACCCAACCTCCCCACTCCACCCAACCTCCTCACTCCACCCAACCTCCCCACTTCACCCAACCTCCCCACTCCTCCCAACCTCCGCACTCCACCAAACTTCCGCACTCCACCCAACTTCCGCACTCCACCCAACCTCCCCACTCCAACCAACCTCCCCACTCCACCCAACCTCCCGACTCCACCCAACCTCCCCACTCCACCCAACCTCCCCACTTCACCCAACCTCCCCATTCCACTATACCTCCCCACTTCACCCAACCTCCCCACTCCACCCAACCTCCCCACTCCATCCAACCTCCGCACTCCACCTAACCTCCCCACTTCACCCAACCTCCCCACTTCACCCAACCTCCCTACTTCACCCAACCTCCCCACTTCACCCAACCTCCCCACTTCACCCAACCTCCCCACTCCACCCAACCTCCCCAAATCACCCATCCTCCCCACTCCACCCAACCTCCCCACTTCACCCAACCTCCCCACTTCACCCAACCTCCCTACTTCACCCAACCTCCCCACTTCACCCAACCTCCCCACTTCACCCAACCTCCCCACTCCACCCAACCTCCCCAAATCACCCATCCTCCCCACTCCACCCAACCTCCCCACTCCACACAACCTCCCCACTCCACCGAACCTCAGCACTCCAACCAACTTCCGCACTCCACCCAACCTACGCACTCCACCCAACCTCCCCACTTCACCCAAACTCCCCACTCCACCCAACCTCCGCACTCCACCCAACCTTCGCACTCAACCCAACCTCCCCACTTCACCCAACCTCCCAACTCCACCCAACCTCCCCACTTCACCCAACCTCCGCACTCCATCCAACCTCCGCACTCCACCCAATCTCCGCACTCCACCTAACTTCCCCACTTCACCCAACCTCCCCACTTCACCCAACCTCCCTACTTCACCCAACCTCCCCACTTCACCCTACCTCCCCACTTCACCCAACCTCCCCACTCCACCCAACCTCCCCAAATCACCCATCCTCCCCACTCCACCCAACCTCCCCACTCCACCCAACCTCCCCACTCCACCGAACCTCCCCACTCCACCCAACCTCCCCACTTCACCAAACCTCCCCACTTCACCCAACCTCCCCACTCCATCCAACCTCCGCACTCCACCCAATCTCCGCACTCCACCTAACCTCCCCACTTCACCCAACCTCCGCACTCCATCCAACCTCCGCACTCCACCCAACTTCCGCACTCCACCCAACCTCCGCACTCCACCCAACTTTCGCACTCCACCCAACTTCCGCACTCCACCCAACCTCCGCACTCCACCCAAACTCCTCACTCCACCAAACTTCCGCACTCCACCCAACCTCCCCACTCCACCCAACCTCCCCAAATCACCCAACCTCCCCACTCCAACCAACCTCCCCACTCCACCCAACCTCCCCACTCCACCCAACCTCCCCACTTCTCCCAACCTCCCCACTTCACCCAACCTCCCCACTCCACCCAACCTCCTCACTCCACCCAACCTCCCCACTTCACCCTACCTCCCCACTTCACCCAACCTCCCCACTCCACCCAACCTCCCCAAATCACCCAACCTCCCCACTCCACCCAACCTCCCCAAATCACCAAACCTCCCCACTCCATCCAACCTCCCCACTCCACCCAACCTCCCCACTCCACCCAACCTCCCCACTCCACCCAACCTCCCCACTTCTCCCAACCTCCCCACTTCACCCAACCTCCCCACTCCACCCAACCTCCTCACTCCACCCAACCTCCCCACTTCACCCTACCTCCTCACTTCTCCCAACCTCCCCACTACACCCAACCTCCGCACTCCACCAAACCTTCGCACTCAACCCAACCTCCCCACTTCACCCAACCTCCGCACTCCATCCAACCTCCGCACTCTACCCAACCTCCGCACTCCACCCAACCTCCGCACTCCACCCAATCTCCGCACTCCACCTAACCTCCCCACTTCACCCAACCTCCCCACTCCACCCAACCTCCCCACTCCATCCAACCTCCCCACTCCACCCAACCTCCCCACTTCACCCAACCTCCCCGCTTCACCCAACCTCCCCACTCTTCCCAACCTCCGCACTCCACCCAACTTCCGCACTCCACCCAACTTCCGCACTCCACCCAACCTCCGCACTCCACCCAAACTCCGCACTCCACCAAACTTCCGCACTCCACGCAACCTCCCCACTCCAACCAACCTCCCCACTCCACCCAACCTCCCCACTCCACCCAACCTCCCCACTCCACCCAACCTCCCCACTCCATCCAACCTCCCCACTCCACCCAACCTCCCCACTTCACCCAACCTCCCCACTCCTCCCAACCTCCGCACTCCACCCAACTTCCCCACTCCACCCAACCTCCGCACTCCACCCAACCTTCGCACTCAACCCAACCTCCCCACTCCACCCAACCTCCCCACTTCACCCAACCTCCGCACTCCATCCAACCTCCGCACTCCACCCAATCTCCGCACTCCACCTAACCTCCCAACTCCACCCAACCTCCCCACTTCTCCCAACCTCCCCACTTCACCCAATCTCCCCACTCCACCCAACCTCCTCACTCCACCCAACCTCCCCACTTCACCCTACCTCCCCACTTCACCCAACCTCCCCACTCCACCCAACCTCCCCAAATCACCAAACCTCCCCACACCATCCAACCTCCCCACTCCACCCAACCTCCCCACTCCACCCAACCTCCCCACTCCACCCAACCTCCCCACTTCTCCCAACCTCCCCACTTCACCCAACCTCCCCACTCCACCCAACCTCCTCACTCCACCCAACCTCCCCACTTCACCCTACCTCTTCACTTCTCCCAACCTCCCCACTACACCCAACCTCCGCACTCCACCCAACCTCCCAACTCCACCCAATCTCCCCACTTCACCCAACCTCCGCACTCCATCCAACCTCCGCACTCTACCCAACCTCCGCACTCCACCCAACCTCCGCACTCCACCCAACCTCCGCACTCCACCAAACTTCCGCACTCCATGGAACCTCCCCACTCCACCCAACCTCCCGACTCCATCCAACCTCCCCACTCCACCCAACCTCCCCACTTCACCCAACCTTCCCTCTTCACCCAACCTCCCCACTCCTCCCAACCTCCGCACTCCACCCAACTTCCGCACTCCACCCAACTTCCGCACTCCACCCAACCTCCGCACTCCACCCAAACTCCGCACTCCACCAAACTTCCGCACTCCACGCAACCTCCCCACTCCAACCAACCTCCCCACTCCACCCAACCTCCCCACTCCACCCAACCTCCCCACTCCACCCAACCTCCCCACTTCACCCAACCTCCCCATTCCACTATACCTCCCCACTTCACCCAACCTCCCCACTTCACCCAACCTCCCCACTCCTCCCAACCTCCGCACTCCACCCAACTTCCGCACTCCACCCAACTTCCGCACTCCACCCAACCTCCCCACTCCAACCAACCTCCCCACTCCACCCAACCTCCCCACTCCACCCAACCTCCCCACTCCACGCAACCTCCCCACTCCAACCAACCTCCCCACTCCACCCAACTTCCCCACTCCACCCAACCTCCCCAAATCACCAAACCTCCCCACTTCACCCAACCTCCCCACTTCACCCAACCTCCTCACTCCACCCAACCTCCGCACTCCACCCAACTTCCGCACTCCACCCACCTTCCGCACTCCACCCAACCTCCGCACTCCATCCAACCTCCGCACTCTACCAAACCTCCGCACTCCATCCAACCTCCGCACCCACCCAACCTCCGCACTCCACCAAACTTCCGCACTCCACGGAACCTCCCCACTCCACCCAACCTCCCCACTCCATCCAACCTCCCCACTCCACCCAACCTCCCCACTTCACCCAACCTTCCCTCTTCACCCAACCTCCCCACTCCTCCCAACCTCCGCACTCCACCCAACTTCCGCACTCCACCCAACTTCCGCACTCCACCCAACCTCCGCACTCCACCCAAACTCCGCACTCCACCAAACTTCCGCACTCCACGCAACCTCCCCACTCCAACCAAACTCCCCACTCCACCCAACCTCCCCACTCCACCCAACCTCCCCACTTCACCCAACCTCCCCACTCCACCCAACCTCCCCACTCCATCCAACCTCCGCACTCCACCTAACCTCCCCACTTCACCCAACCTCCCCACTTCACCCAACCTCCCTACTTCACCCAACCTCCCCACTTCACCCAACCTCCCCACTTCACCCAACCTCCCCACTCCACCCAACCTCCCCAAATCACCCAACCTCCCCACTCCACCCAACCTCCGCACTCCACCCAACCTCCGCACTCCACCCAACCTCCCCACTTCACCCAACCTCCCCACTTCACCCAACCTCCCCACTCCACCCAACCTCCGCATTCCACCCAAACTCCGCACTCCACCCAACCTCCGCACTTCACCCAACCTCCCCACTCCACCCAACCTCCCTACTTCACCCAACCTCCGCACTCCATCCAACCTCCGCACTCCACCCAATCTCCGCACTCCACCTAACCTCCCCACTTCACCCAACCTCCGCACTCCATCCAACCTCCGCACTCCACCCAACCTCCGCACTCCACCCAACCTCCCCACTTCACCCAACCTCCCCACTTCACCCAACCTCCCCACTCCACCCAACCTCCGCACTCCACCCAACTTCCGCACTCCACCCAAATTCCGCACTCCACCCAACCTCCTCACCCCACCCAAACTCCGCACTCCACCCAACCTCCGCACTCCACCCAAACTCCGCACTCCACCAAACTTCCGCACTCCACGCAACCTCCCCACTCCAACCAACCTCCCCACTCCACCCAACCTCCCCACTCCACCCAACCTCCCCAAATCACCAAACCTCCCCACTTCACCCAACCTCCCCACTTCACCCAACCTCCCCACTCCACCCAACCTCCGCACTCCACCCAACTTCCGCACTCCACCCAACTTCCGCACTCCACCCAACCTCCGCACTCCACCCAAACTCCGCACTCCACCCAACCTCCGCACTCCACCCAAACTCCCCACTCCACCCAACCTCCGCACTCCACCCAACCTCCGCACTCCACCCAAACTCCGCACTCCACCAAACTTCCGCACTCCACGCAACCTCCCCTCTCCACCCAACCTCCCCACTCCATCCAACCTCCCCACTCCACCCAACCTCCCCACTTCACCCAACCTCCCCACTTCACCCAACCTCCCCACTCCTCCCAACCTCCGCACTCCACCCAACTTCCGCACTCCACCCAACTTCCGCACTCCACCCAACCTCCCCACTCCAACCAACCTCCCCACTCCACCCAACCTCCCGACTCCACCCAACCTCCCCACTCCACCCAACCTCCCCACTTCACCCAACCTCCCCATTCCACTATACCTCCCCACTTCACCCAACCTCCCCACTCCACCCAACCTCCCCACTCCATCCAACCTCCGCACTCCACCTAACCTCCCCACTTCACCCAACCTCCCCACTTCACCCAACCTCCCTACTTCACCCAACCTCCCCACTTCACCCAACCTCCCCACTTCACCCAACCTCCCCACTCCACCCAACCTCCCCAAATCACCCATCCTCCCCACTCCACCCAACCTCCCCACTCCACACAACCTCCCCACTCCACCGAACCTCAGCACTCCAACCAACTTCCGCACTCCACCCAACCTCCGCACTCCACCCAACCTCCCCACTTCACCCAAACTCCCCACTCCACACAACCTCCGCACTCCACCCAACCTTCGCACTCAACCCAACCTCCCCACTTCACCCAACCTCCCAACTCCACCCAACCTCCCCACTTCACCCAACCTCCGCACTCCATCCAACCTCCGCACTCCACCCAATCTCCGCACTCCACCTAACCTCCCCACTTCACCCAACCTCCCCACTTCACCCAACCTCCCTACTTCACCCAACCTCCCCACTTCACCCTACCTCCCCACTTCACCCAACCTCCCCACTCCACCCAACCTCCCCAAATCACCCATCCTCCCCACTCCACCCAACCTCCCCACTCCACCCAACCTCCCCACTCCACCGAACCTCCCCACTCCACCCAACCTCCCCACTTCACCAAACCTCCCCACTTCACCCAACCTCCCCACTTCACCGAACCTCCCCACTCCACCCAACCTCCCCACTCAACCCAACCTCCCCACTCCACCCAACCTCCCCACTTCACCCAACCTCCGCACTCCATCCAACCTCCGCACTCCACCCAATCTCCGCACTCCACCTAACCTCCCCACTTCACCCAACCTCCGCACTCCATCCAACCTCCGCACTCCACCCAACTTCCGCACTCCACCCAACCTCCGCACTCCACCCAACTTTCGCACTCCACCCAACTTCCGCACTCCACCCAACCTCCGCACTCCACCCAAACTCCTCACTCCACCAAACTTCCGCACTCCACCCAACCTCCCCACACCACCCAACCTCCCCAAATCACCCAACCTCCCCACTCCAACCAACCTCCCCACTCCACCCAACCTCCCCACTCCACCCAACCTCCCCACTTCTCCCAACCTCCCCACTTCACCCAACCTCCCCACTCCACCCAACCTCCTCACTCCACCCAACCTCCCCACTTCACCCTACCTCCCCACTTCACCCAACCTCCCCACTCCACCCAACCTCCCCAAATCACCCAACCTCCCCACTCCACCCAACCTCCCCAAATCACCAAACCTCCCCACTCCATCCAACCTCCCCACTCCACCCAACCTCCCCACTCCACCCAACCTCCCCACTCCACCCAACCTCCCCACTTCACCCTACCTCCTCACTTCTCCCAACCTCCCCACTACACCCAACCTCCGCACTCCACCCAACCTTCGCACTCAACCCAACCTCCCCACCTCACCCAACCTCCGCACTCCATCCAACCTCCGCACTCTACCCAACCTCCGCACTCCACCCAACCTCCGCACTCCACCCAATCTCCGCACTCCACCTAACCTCCCCACTCCACCCAACCTCCCCACTTCACCCAACCTCCCCATTCCACTATACCTCCCCACTTCACCCAACCTCCCCACTTCACCCAACCTCCCCACTCCTCCCAACCTCCGCACTCCACCCAACTTCCGCACTCCACCCAACTTCCGCACTCCACCCAACCTCCCCACTCCAACCAACCTCCCCACTCCACCCAACCTCCCCACTCCACCCAACCTCCCCACTCCACGCAACCTCCCCACTCCAAACAACCTCCCCACTCCACCCAACTTCCCCACTCCACCCAACCTCCCCAAATCACCAAACCTCCCCACTTCACCCAACCTCCCCACTTCACCCAACCTCCTCACTCCACCCAACCTCCGCACTCCACCCAACTTCCGCACTCCACCCACCTTCCGCACTCCACCCAACCTCCGCACTCCATCCAACCTCCGCACTCTACCAAACCTCCGCACTCCACCCAACCTCCGCACCCACCCAACCTCCGCACTCCACCAAACTTCCGCACTCCACGGAACCTCCCCACTCCACCCAACCTCCCCACTCCATCCAACCTCCCCACTCCACCCAACCTCCCCACTTCACCCAACCTTCCCTCTTCACCCAACCTCCCCACTCCTCCCAACCTCCGCACTCCACCCAACTTCCGCACTCCACCCAACTTCCGCACTCCACCCAACCTCCGCACTCCACCCAAACTCCGCACTCCACCAAACTTCCGCACTCCACGCAACCTCCCCACTCCAACCAAACTCCCCACTCCACCCAACCTCCCCACTCCACCCAACCTCCCCACTTCACCCAACCTCCCCACTCCACCCAACCTCCCCACTCCATCCAACCTCCGCACTCCACCTAACCTCCCCACTTCACCCAACCTCCCCACTTCACCCAACCTCCCTACTTCACCCAACCTCCCCACTTCACCCAACCTCCCCACTTCACCCAACCTCCCCACTCCACCCAACCTCCCCAAATCACCCAACCTCCCCACTCCACCCAACCTCCCCACTCCACCCAATCTCCGCACTCCACCTAACCTCCCCACTTCACCCAACCTCCGCACTCCATCCAACCTCCGCACTCCACCCAACCTCCGCACTCCACCCAACCTCCCCACTTCACCCAACTTCCGCACTACACCCAACCTCCGCATTCCACCCAAACTCCGCACTCCACCCAACCTCCGCACTTCACCCAACCTCCCCACTCCACCCAACCTCCCTACTTCACCCAACCTCCGCACTCCATCCAACCTCCGCACTCCACCCAATCTCCGCACTCCACCTAACCTCCCCACTTCACCCAACCTCCGCACTCCATCCAACCTCCGCACTCCACCCAACCTCCGCACTCCACCCAACCTCCCCACTTCACCCAACCTCCCCACTTCACCCAACCTCCCCACTCCACCCAACCTCCGCACTCCACCCAACTTCCGCACTCCACCCAAATTCCGCACTCCACCCAACCTCCTCACCCCACCCAAACTCCGCACTCCACCCAACCTCCGCACTCCACCCAAACTCCGCACTCCACCCAACCTCCGCACTCCACCCAACCTCCCCACTTCACCCAAACTCCCCACTCCACACAACCTCCGCACTCCACCCAACCTTCGCACTCAACCCAACCTCCCCACTTCACCCAACCTCCCAACTCCACCCAACCTCCCCACTTCACCCAACCTCCGCACTCCATCCAACCTCCGCACTCCACCCAATCTCCGCACTCCACCTAACCTCCCCACTTCACCCAACCTCCCCACTTCACCCAACCTCCCTACTTCACCCAACCTCCCCACTTCACCCTACCTCCCCACTTCACCCAACCTCCCCACTCCACCCAACCTCCCCAAATCACCCATCCTCCCCACTCCACCCAACCTCCCCACTCCACCCAACCTCCCCACTCCACCGAACCTCCCCACTCCACCCAACCTCCCCACTTCACCAAACCTCCCCACTTCACCCAACCTCCCCACTTCACCGAACCTCCCCACTCCACCCAACCTCCCCACTCAACCCAACCTCCCCACTCCACCCAACCTCCCCACTTCACCCAACCTCCGCACTCCATCCAACCTCCGCACTCCACCCAATCTCCGCACTCCACCTAACCTCCCCACTTCACCCAACCTCCGCACTCCATCCAACCTCCGCACTCCACCCAACTTCCGCACTCCACCCAACCTCCGCACTCCACCCAACTTTCGCACTCCACCCAACTTCCGCACTCCACCCAACCTCCGCACTCCACCCAAACTCCTCACTCCACCAAACTTCCGCACTCCACCCAACCTCCCCACACCACCCAACCTCCCCAAATCACCCAACCTCCCCACTCCAACCAACCTCCCCACTCCACCCAACCTCCCCACTCCACCCAACCTCCCCACTTCTCCCAACCTCCCCACTTCACCCAACCTCCCCACTCCACCCAACCTCCTCACTCCACCCAACCTCCCCACTTCACCCTACCTCCCCACTTCACCCAACCTCCCCACTCCACCCAACCTCCCCAAATCACCCAACCTCCCCACTCCACCCAACCTCCCCAAATCACCAAACCTCCCCACTCCATCCAACCTCCCCACTCCACCCAACCTCCCCACTCCACCCAACCTCCCCACTCCACCCAACCTCCCCACTTCACCCTACCTCCTCACTTCTCCCAACCTCCCCACTACACCCAACCTCCGCACTCCACCCAACCTTCGCACTCAACCCAACCTCCCCACCTCACCCAACCTCCGCACTCCATCCAACCTCCGCACTCTACCCAACCTCCGCACTCCACCCAACCTCCGCACTCCACCCAATCTCCGCACTCCACCTAACCTCCCCACTCCACCCAACCTCCCCACTTCACCCAACCTCCCCATTCCACTATACCTCCCCACTTCACCCAACCTCCCCACTTCACCCAACCTCCCCACTCCTCCCAACCTCCGCACTCCACCCAACTTCCGCACTCCACCCAACTTCCGCACTCCACCCAACCTCCCCACTCCAACCAACCTCCCCACTCCACCCAACCTCCCCACTCCACCCAACCTCCCCACTCCACGCAACCTCCCCACTCCAACCAACCTCCCCACTCCACCCAACTTCCCCACTCCACCCAACCTCCCCAAATCACCAAACCTCCCCACTTCACCCAACCTCCCCACTTCACCCAACCTCCTCACTCCACCCAACCTCCGCACACCACCCAACTTCCGCACTCCACCCACCTTCCGCACTCCACCCAACCTCCGCACTCCATCCAACCTCCGCACTCTACCAAACCTCCGCACTCCACCCAACCTCCGCACCCACCCAACCTCCGCACTCCACCAAACTTCCGCACTCCACGGAACCTCCCCACTCCACCCAACCTCCCCACTCCATCCAACCTCCCCACTCCACCCAACCTCCCCACTTCACCCAACCTTCCCTCTTCACCCAACCTCCCCACTCCTCCCAACCTCCGCACTCCACCCAACTTCCGCACTCCACCCAACTTCCGCACTCCACCCAACCTCCGCACTCCACCCAAACTCCGCACTCCACCAAACTTCCGCACTCCACGCAACCTCCCCACTCCAACCAAACTCCCCACTCCACCCAACCTCCCCACTCCACCCAACCTCCCCACTTCACCCAACCTCCCCACTCCACCCAACCTCCCCACTCCATCCAACCTCCGCACTCCACCTAACCTCCCCACTTCACCCAACCTCCCCACTTCACCCAACCTCCCTACTTCACCCAACCTCCCCACTTCACCCAACCTCCCCACTTCACCCAACCTCCCCACTCCACCCAACCTCCCCAAATCACCCAACCTCCCCACTCCACCCAACCTCCCCACTCCACCCAATCTCCGCACTCCACCTAACCTCCCCACTTCACCCAACCTCCGCACTCCATCCAACCTCCGCACTCCACCCAACCTCCGCACTCCACCCAACCTCCCCACTTCACCCAACTTCCGCACTACACCCAACCTCCGCATTCCACCCAAACTCCGCACTCCACCCAACCTCCGCACTTCACCCAACCTCCCCACTCCACCCAACCTCCCTACTTCACCCAACCTCCGCACTCCATCCAACCTCCGCACTCCACCCAATCTCCGCACTCCACCTAACCTCCCCACTTCACCCAACCTCCGCACTCCATCCAACCTCCGCACTCCACCCAACCTCCGCACTCCACCCAACCTCCCCACTTCACCCAACCTCCCCACTTCACCCAACCTCCCCACTCCACCCAACCTCCGCACTCCACCCAACTTCCGCACTCCACCCAAATTCCGCACTCCACCCAACCTCCTCACCCCACCCAAACTCCGCACTCCACCCAACCTCCGCACTCCACCCAAACTCCGCACTCCACCAAACTTCCGCACTCCACGCAACCTCCCCACTCCAACCAACCTCCCCACTCCACCCAACCTCCCCACTCCACCCAACCTCCCCAAATCACCAAACCTCCCCACTTCACCCAACCTCCCCACTTCACCCAACCTCCCCACTCCACCCAACCTCCGCACTCCACCCAACTTCCGCACTCCACCCAACTTCCGCACTCCACCCAACCTCCGCACTCCACCCAAACTCCGCACTCCACCCAACCTCCGCACTCCACCCAAACTCCGCACTCCACCAAACTTCCGCACTCCACGCAACCTCCCCACTCCAACCAACCTCCCTACTCCACCCAACCTCCCCACTCCACCCAACCTCCGCACTCCACCCAACCTCCGCACTCCACCCAAACTCCGCACTCCACCAAACTTCCGCACTCCACGCAACCTCCCCTCTCCACCCAACCTCCCCACTCCATCCAACCTCCCCACTCCACCCAACCTCCCCACTTCACCCAACCTCCCCACTTCACCCAACCTCCCCACTCCTCCCAACCTCCGCACTCCACCCAACTTCCGCACTCCACCCAACTTCCGCACTCCACCCAACCTCCCCACTCCAACCAACCTCCCCACTCCACCCAACCTCCCGACTCCACCCAACCTCCCCACTCCACCCAACCTCCCCACTTCACCCAACCTCCCCATTCCACTATACCTCCCCACTTCACCCAACCTCCCCACTCCACCCAACCTCCCCACTCCATCCAACCTCCGCACTCCACCTAACCTCCCCACTTCACCCAACCTCCCCACTTCACCCAACCTCCCTACTTCACCCAACCTCCCCACTTCACCCAACCTCCCCACTTCACCCAACCTCCCCACTCCACCCAACCTCCCCAAATCACCCATCCTCCCCACTCCACCCAACCTCCCCACTCCACACAACCTCCCCACTCCACCGAACCTCAGCACTCCAACCAACTTCCGCACTCCACCCAACCTCCGCACTCCACCCAACCTCCCCACTTCACCCAAACTCCCCACTCCACACAACCTCCGCACTCCACCCAACCTTCGCACTCAACCCAACCTCCCCACTTCACCCAACCTCCCCACTCCACCCAACCTCCCCACTCCACCCAACCTCCCCAAATCACCAAACCTCCCCACTTCACCCAACCTCCCCACTTCACCCAACCTCCCCACTCCACCCAACCTCCGCACTCCACCCAACTTCCGCACTCCACCCAACTTCCGCACTCCACCCAACCTCCGCACTCCACCCAAACTCCGCACTCCACCCAACCTCCGCACTCCACCCAAACTCCGCACTCCACCAAACTTCCGCACTCCACGCAACCTCCCCACTCCAACCAACCTCCCTACTCCACCCAACCTCCCCACTCCACCCAACCTCCGCACTCCACCCAACCTCCGCACTCCACCCAAACTCCGCACTCCACCAAACTTCCGCACTCCACGCAACCTCCCCTCTCCACCCAACCTCCCCACTCCATCCAACCTCCCCACTCCACCCAACCTCCCCACTTCACCCAACCTCCCCACTTCACCCAACCTCCCCACTCCTCCCAACCTCCGCACTCCACCCAACTTCCGCACTCCACCCAACTTCCGCACTCCACCCAACCTCCCCACTCCAACCAACCTCCCCACTCCACCCAACCTCCCGACTCCACCCAACCTCCCCACTCCACCCAACCTCCCCACTTCACCCAACCTCCCCATTCCACTATACCTCCCCACTTCACCCAACCTCCCCACTCCACCCAACCTCCCCACTCCATCCAACCTCCGCACTCCACCTAACCTCCCCACTTCACCCAACCTCCCCACTTCACCCAACCTCCCTACTTCACCCAACCTCCCCACTTCACCCAACCTCCCCACTTCACCCAACCTCCCCACTCCACCCAACCTCCCCAAATCACCCATCCTCCCCACTCCACCCAACCTCCCCACTCCACACAACCTCCCCACTCCACCGAACCTCAGCACTCCAACCAACTTCCGCACTCCACCCAACCTCCGCACTCCACCCAACCTCCCCACTTCACCCAAACTCCCCACTCCACACAACCTCCGCACTCCACCCAACCTTCGCACTCAACCCAACCTCCCCACTTCACCCAACCTCCCAACTCCACCCAACCTCCCCACTTCACCCAACCTCCGCACTCCATCCAACCTCCGCACTCCACCCAATCTCCGCACTCCACCTAACCTCCCCACTTCACCCAACCTCCCCACTTCACCCAACCTCCCTACTTCACCCAACCTCCCCACTTCACCCTACCTCCCCACTTCACCCAACCTCCCCACTCCACCCAACCTCCCCAAATCACCCATCCTCCCCACTCCACCCAACCTCCCCACTCCACCCAACCTCCCCACTCCACCGAACCTCCCCACTCCACCCAACCTCCCCACTTCACCAAACCTCCCCACTTCACCCAACCTCCCCACTTCACCGAACCTCCCCACTCCACCCAACCTCCCCACTCAACCCAACCTCCCCACTCCACCCAACCTCCCCACTTCACCCAACCTCCGCACTCCATCCAACCTCCGCACTCCACCCAATCTCCGCACTCCACCTAACCTCCCCACTTCACCCAACCTCCGCACTCCATCCAACCTCCGCACTCCACCCAAATTCCGCACTCCACCCAACCTCCGCACTCCACCCAACTTTCGCACTCCACCCAACTTCCGCACTCCACCCAACCTCCGCACTCCACCCAAACTCCTCACTCCACCAAACTTCCGCACTCCACCCAACCTCCCCACACCACCCAACCTCCCCAAATCACCCAACCTCCCCACTCCAACCAACCTCCCCACTCCACCCAACCTCCCCACTCCACCCAACCTCCCCACTTCTCCCAACCTCCCCACTTCACTCAACCTCCCCACTCCACCCAACCTCCTCACTCCACCCAACCTCCCCACTTCACCCTACCTCCCCACTTCACCCAACCTCCCCACTCCACCCAACCTCCCCAAATCACCCAACCTCCCCACTCCACCCAACCTCCCCAAATCACCAAACCTCCCCACTCCATCCAACCTCCCCACTCCACCCAACCTCCCCACTCCACCCAACCTCCCCACTCCACCCAACCTCCCCACTTCACCCTACCTCCTCACTTCTCCCAACCTCCCCACTACACCCAACCTCCGCACTCCACCCAACCTTCGCACTCAACCCAACCTCCCCACCTCACCCAACCTCCGCACTCCATCCAACCTCCGCACTCTACCCAACCTCCGCACTCCACCCAACCTCCGCACTCCACCCAATCTCCGCACTCCACCTAACCTCCCCACTTCACCCAACCTCCCCACTCCACCCAACCTCCCCACTCCATCCAACCTCCCCACTCCACCCAACCTCCCCACTTCACCCAACCTCCCCGCTTCACCCAACCTCCCCACTCTTCCCAACCTCCGCACTCCACCCAACTTCCGCACTCCACCCAACTTCCGCACTCCACCCAACCTCCGCACTCCACCCAAACTCCGCACTCCACCAAACTTCCGCACTCCACGCAACCTCCCCACTCCAACCAACCTCCCCACTCCACCCAACCTCCCCACTCCACCCAACCTCCCCACTCCACCCAACCTCCCCACTCCATCCAACCTCCCCACTCCACCCAACCTCCCCACTTCACCCAACCTCCCCACTTCACCCAACCTCCCCACTCCTCCCAACCTCCGCACTCCACCCAACTTCCCCACTCCACCCAACCTCCGCACTCCACCCAACCTTCGCACTCAACCCAACCTCCCCACTCCACCCAACCTCCCCACTTCACCCAACCTCCGCACTCCATCCAACCTCCGCACTCCACCCAATCTCCGCACTCCACCTATCCTCCCAACTCCACCCAACCTCCCCACTTCTCCCAACCTCCCCACTTCACCCAATCTCCCCACTCCACCCAACCTCCTCACTCCACCCAACCTCCCCAAATCACCAAACCTCCCCACACCATCCAACCTCCCCACTCCACCCAACCTCCCCACTCCACCCAACCTCCTCACTCCACCCAACCTCCCCACTTCACCCTACCTCTTCACTTCTCCCAACCTCCCCACTACACCCAACCTCCGCACTCCACCCAACCTTCGCACTCAACCCAACCTCCCCACTTCACCCAACCTCCCAAGTCCACCCAATCTCCCCACTTCACCCAACCTCCGCACTCCATCCAACCTCCGCACTCTACCCAACCTCCGCACTCCACCCAACCTCCGCACTCCACCCAACCTCCCCACTTCACCCTACCTCTTCACTTCTCCCAACCTCCCCACTACAACCTACCTCCGCACTCCACCCAACCTTCGCACTCAACCCAACCTCCCCACTTCACCCAACCTCCCAACTCCACCCAATCTCCCCACTTCACCCAACCTCCGCACTCCATCCAACCTCCGCACTCTACCAAACCTCCGCACTCCACCCAACCTCCGCACTCCACCCAACCTCCGCACTCCACCAAACTTCCGCACTCCACGGAACCTCCCCACTCCACCCAACCTCCCCACTCCATCCAACCTCCCCACTCCACCCAACCTCCCCACTTCACCCAACCTTCCCTCTTCACCCAACCTCCCCACTCCTCCCAACCTCCGCACTCCACCCAACTTCCGCACTCCACCCAACTTCCGCACTCCATCCAACCTCCGCACTCCACCCAAACTCCGCACTCCACCAAACTTCCGCACTCCACGCAACCTCCCCACTCCAACCAACCTCCCCACTCCACCCAACCTCCCCACTCCACCCAACCTCCCCACTTCACCCAACCTCCCCACTCCACCCAACCTCCCCACTCCATCCAACCTCCGCACTCCACCTAACCTCCCCACTTCACCCAACCTCCCCACTCCATCCAACCTCCCCACTCCACCGAACCTCCCCACTTCACCCAACCTCCCCACTTCACCCAACCTCCCCACTCCTCCCAACCTCCGCACTCCACCCAACTTCCGCACTCCACCCAACTTCCGCACTCCACCCAACCTCCCCACTCCAACCAACCTCCCCACTCCACCCAACCTCCCCACTCCACCCAACCTCCCCACTCCACCCAACCTCCTCACTCCACCCAACCTCCCCACTACACCCTACCTCCGCACTCCACCCAACCTTCGCACTCAACCCAACCTCCCCACTTCACCCAACCTCCCAACTCCACCCAATCTCCCCACTTCACCCAACCTCCGCACTCCATCCAACCTCCGCACTCTACCAAACCTCCGCACTCCACCCAACCTCCGCACTCCACCCAACCTCCGCACTCCATCAAACTTCCGCACTCCACGGAACCTCCCCACTCCACCCAACCTCCCCACTCCATCCAACCTCCCCACTCCACCCAACCTCCCCACTTCACCCAACCTTCCCTCTTCACCCAACCTCCCCACTCCTCCCAACCTCCGCACTCCACCCAACCTCCGCACTCCACCCAAACTCCGCACTCCACCAAACTTCCGCACTCCACGCAACCTCCCCTCTCCACCCAAACTCCGCACTCCACCAAACTTCCGCACTCCACGCAACCTCCCCTCTCCACCCAACCTCCCCACTCCATCCAACCTCCCCACTCCACCGAACCTCCCCACTTCACCCAACCTCCCCACTTCACCCAACCTCCCCACTCCTCCCAACCTCCGCACTCCACCCAACTTCCGCACTCCACCCAACTTCCGCACTCCACCCAACCTCCCCACTCCAACCAACCTCCCCACTCCACCCAATCTCCCCACTCCACCCAACCTCCCCACTCCACCCAACCTCCCCACTTCACCCAACCTCCCCACTTCTCCCAACCTCCCCACTTCACCCAACCTCCCCACTCCACCCAACCTCCTCACTCCACCCAACCTCCCCACTTCACCCTACCTCTTCACTTCTCCCAACCTCCCCACTACACCCTACCTCCGCACTCCACCCAACCTTCGCACTCAACCCAACCTCCCCACTTCACCCAACCTCCCAACTCCACCCAATCTCCCCACTTCACCCAACCTCCGCACTCCATCCAACCTCCGCACTCTACCAAACCTCCGCACTCCACCCAACCTCCGCACTCCACCCAACCTCCGCACTCCACCAAACTTCCGCACTCCACGGAACCTCCCCACTCCACCCAACCTCCCCACTCCATCCAACCTCCCCACTCCACCCAACCTCCCCACTTCACCCAACCTTCCCTCTTCACCCAACCTCCCCACTCCTCCCAACCTCCGCACTCCACCCAACTTCCGCACTCCACCCAACTTCCGCACTCCACCCAACCTCCGCACTCCACCCAAACTCCGCACTCCACCAAACTTCCGCACTCCACGCAACCTCCCCACTCCAACCAACCTCCCCACTCCACCCAACCTCCCCACTCCACCCAACCTCCCCACTTCACCCAACCTCCCCACTCCACCCAACCTCCCCACTCCATCCAACCTCCGCACTCCACCTAACCTCCCCACTTCACCCAACCTCCCCACTTCACCCAACCTCCCTACTTCACCCAACCTCCCCACTTCACCCAACCTCCCCACTTCACCCAACCTCCCCACTCCACCCAACCTCCCCAAATCACCCATCCTCCCCACTCCACCCAAACTCCGCACTCCACCAAACTTCCGCACTCCACGCAACCTCCCCACTCCAACCAACCTCCCCACTCCACCGAACCTCCCCACTCCACCCAACCTCCCCACTCCACCCAACTTCCCCACTCCATCCAACCTCCCCACTCCACCCAACCTCCCCACTTCACCCAACCTCCCCACTTCACCCAACCTCCCCACTCCTCCCAACCTCCGCACTCCACCCAACTTCCCCATTCCACCCAACCTCCGCACTCCACCCAACCTTCGCACTCAACCCAACCTCCCCACTCCACCCAACCTCCCCACTTCACCCAACCTCCGCACTCCATCCAACCTCCGCACTCCACCCAATCTCCGCACTCCACCTAACCTCCCCACTTCACCCAACCTCCGCACTCCATCCAACCTCCGCACTCCACCCAACCTCCGCACTCCACCCAACCTCCGCACTCCACCCAACTTCCGCACTCCACCCAACTTCCGCACTCCACCCAACCTCCGCACTCTACCCAACCTCCCAACTCCTCCCAACCTCCCCACTTCTCCCAACCTCCCCACTTCACCCAACCTCCCCACTCCACCCAACCTCCTCACTCCACCCAACCTCCCCACTTCACCCTACCTCCCCACTTCACCCAACCTCCCCACTGCACCCAACCTCCCCAAATCACCAAACCTCCCCACTCCATCCAACCTCCCCACTCCACCCAACCTCCCCACTCCACCCAACCTCCCCACTCCACCCAACCTCCCCACTTCTCCCAACCTCCCCACTTCACCCAACCTCCCCACTCCACCCAACCTCCGCACTCCACCTAACCTCCCCACTTCACCCAACCTCCGCACTCCATCCAACCTCCGCACTCCACCCAACCTCCGCACTCCACCCAACCTCCCCACTTCACCCAACTTCCGCACTACACCCAACCTCCGCATTCCACCCAAACTCCGCACTCCACCCAACCTCCGCACTTCACCCAACCTCCCCACTTCACCCAACCTCCCCACTTCACCCAACCTCCCCACTCCTCCCAACCTCCGCACTCCACCCAACTTCCGCACTCCACCCAACTTCCGCACTCCACCCAACCTCCCCACTCCAACCAACCTCCCCACTCCACCCAATCTCCCCACTCCACCCAACCTCCCCACTCCACCCAACCTCCCCACTTCACCCAACCTCCCCACTTCTCCCAACCTCCCCACTTCACCCAACCTCCCCACTCCACCCAACCTCCTCACTCCACCCAACCTCCCCACTTCACCCTACCTCTTCACTTCTCCCAACCTCCCCACTACACCCTACCTCCGCACTCCACCCAACCTTCGCACTCAACCCAACCTCCCCACTTCACCCAACCTCCCAACTCCACCCAATCTCCCCACTTCACCCAACCTCCGCACTCCATCCAACCTCCGCACTCTACCAAACCTCCGCACTCCACCCAACCTCCGCACTCCACCCAACCTCCGCACTCCACCAAACTTCCGCACTCCACGGAACCTCCCCACTCCACCCAACCTCCCCACTCCATCCAACCTCCCCACTCCACCCAACCTCCCCACTTCACCCAACCTTCCCTCTTCACCCAACCTCCCCACTCCTCCCAACCTCCGCACTCCACCCAACTTCCGCACTCCACCCAACTTCCGCACTCCACCCAACCTCCGCACTCCACCCAAACTCCGCACTCCACCAAACTTCCGCACTCCACGCAACCTCCCCACTCCAACCAACCTCCCCACTCCACCCAACCTCCCCACTCCACCCAACCTCCCCACTTCACCCAACCTCCCCACTCCACCCAACCTCCCCACTCCATCCAACCTCCGCACTCCACCTAACCTCCCCACTTCACCCAACCTCCCCACTTCACCCAACCTCCCTACTTCACCCAACCTCCCCACTTCACCCAACCTCCCCACTTCACCCAACCTCCCCACTCCACCCAACCTCCCCAAATCACCCATCCTCCCCACTCCACCCAAACTCCGCACTCCACCAAACTTCCGCACTCCACGCAACCTCCCCACTCCAACCAACCTCCCCACTCCACCGAACCTCCCCACTCCACCCAACCTCCCCACTCCACCCAACTTCCCCACTCCATCCAACCTCCCCACTCCACCCAACCTCCCCACTTCACCCAACCTCCCCACTTCACCCAACCTCCCCACTCCTCCCAACCTCCGCACTCCACCCAACTTCCCCATTCCACCCAACCTCCGCACTCCACCCAACCTTCGCACTCAACCCAACCTCCCCACTCCACCCAACCTCCCCACTTCACCCAACCTCCGCACTCCATCCAACCTCCGCACTCCACCCAATCTCCGCACTCCACCTAACCTCCCCACTTCACCCAACCTCCGCACTCCATCCAACCTCCGCACTCCACCCAACCTCCGCACTCCACCCAACCTCCGCACTCCACCCAACTTCCGCACTCCACCCAACTTCCGCACTCCACCCAACCTCCGCACTCTACCCAACCTCCCAACTCCTCCCAACCTCCCCACTTCTCCCAACCTCCCCACTTCACCCAACCTCCCCACTCCACCCAACCTCCTCACTCCACCCAACCTCCCCACTTCACCCTACCTCCCCACTTCACCCAACCTCCCCACTGCACCCAACCTCCCCAAATCACCAAACCTCCCCACTCCATCCAACCTCCCCACTCCACCCAACCTCCCCACTCCACCCAACCTCCCCACTCCACCCAACCTCCCCACTTCTCCCAACCTCCCCACTTCACCCAACCTCCCCACTCCACCCAACCTCCGCACTCCACCTAACCTCCCCACTTCACCCAACCTCCGCACTCCATCCAACCTCCGCACTCCACCCAACCTCCGCACTCCACCCAACCTCCCCACTTCACCCAACTTCCGCACTACACCCAACCTCCGCATTCCACCCAAACTCCGCACTCCACCCAACCTCCGCACTTCACCCAACCTCCCCACTCCACCCAACCTCCCTACTTCACCCAACCTCCGCACTCCATCCAACCTCCGCACTCCACCCAATCTCCGCACTCCACCTAACCTCCCTACTTCACCCAACCTCCGCACTCCATCCAACCTCCGCACTCCACCCAACCTCCGCACTCCACCTAACCTCCCTACTTCACCCAACCTCCGCACTCCATCCAACCTCCGCACTCCACCCAACCTCCGCACTCCACCCAACCTCCCCACTCCACCCAACCTCCCCACTTCACCCAACCTCCCCACTTCACCCAACCTCCCCACTCCACCCAACCTCCGCACTCCACCCAACTTCCGCACTCCACCCAAATTCCGCACTCCACCCAACCTCCGCACCCCACCCAAACTCCGCACTCCACCCAACCTCCGCACTCCACCCAAACTCCGCACTCCACCAAACTTCCGCACTCCACGCAACCTCCCCACTCCAACCAACCTCCCCACTCCACCCAACCTCCCCACTCCACCCAACCTCCCCAAATCACCAAACCTCCCCACTTCACCCAACCTCCCCACTTCACCCAACCTCCCCACTCCACCCAACCTCCGCACTCCACCCAACTTCCGCACTCCACCCAACTTCCGCACTCCACCCAACCTCCGCACTCCACCCAAACTCCGCACTCCACCCAACCTCCGCACTCCACCCAAACTCCGCACTCCACCAAACTTCCGCACTCCACGCAACCTCCCCACTCCAACCAACCTCCCTACTCCACCCAACCTCCCCACTCCACCAAACCTTCGCACTCCACCCAACCTCCGCACTCCACCCAAACTCCGCACTCCACCAAACTTCCGCACTCCACGCAACCTCCCCTCTCCACCCAACCTCCCCACTCCATCCAACCTCCCCACTCCACCCAACCTCCCCACTTCACCCAACCTCCCCACTTCACCCAACCTCCCCACTCCTCCCAACCTCCGCACTCCACCCAACTTCCGCACTCCACCCAACTTCCGCACTCCACCCAACCTCCCCACTCCAACCAACCTCCCCACTCCACCCAACCTCCCCACTCCACCCAACCTCCCCACTCCACCCAACCTCCCCACTTCACCCAACCTCCCCATTCCACTATACCTCCCCACTTCACCCAACCTCCCCACTCCACCCAACCTCCCCACTTCACCCAACCTCCCCACTTCACCCAACCTCCCTACTTCACCCAACCTCCCCACTTCACCCAACCTCCCCACTTCACCCAACCTCCCCACTCCACCCAACCTCCCCAAATCACCCATCCTCCCCACTCCACCCAACCTCCCCACTCCACACAACCTCCCCACTCCACCGAACCTCAGCACTCCAACCAACTTCCGCACTCCACCCAACCTCCGCACTCCACCCAACCTCCCCACTTCACCCAAACTCCCCACTCCACCCAACCTCCGCACTCCACCCAACCTTCGCACTCAACCCAACCTCCCCACTTCACCCAACCTCCCAACTCCACCCAATCTCCCCACTTCACCCAACCTCCGCACTCCATCCAACCTCCGCACTCTACCAAACCTCCGCACTCCACCCAACCTCCGCACTCCACCCAACCTCCGCACTCCATCAAACTTCCGCACTCCACGGAACCTCCCCACTCCACCCAACCTCCCCACTCCATCCAACCTCCCCACTCCACCCAACCTCCCCACTTCACCCAACCTTCCCTCTTCACCCAACCTCCCCACTCCTCCCAACCTCCGCACTCCACCCAACCTCCGCACTCCACCCAAACTCCGCACTCCACCAAACTTCCGCACTCCACGCAACCTCCCCACTCCAACCAACCTCCCTACTCCACCCAACCTCCCCACTCCACCCAACCTCCGCACTCCACCCAACCTCCGCACTCCACCCAAACTCCGCACTCCACCAAACTTCCGCACTCCACGCAACCTCCCCTCTCCACCCAACCTCCCCACTCCATCCAACCTCCCCACTCCACCGAACCTCCCCACTTCACCCAACCTCCCCACTTCACCCAACCTCCCCACTCCTCCCAACCTCCGCACTCCACCCAACTTCCGCACTCCACCCAACTTCCGCACTCCACCCAACCTCCCCACTCCAACCAACCTCCCCACTCCACCCAATCTCCCCACTCCACCCAACCTCCCCACTCCACCCAACCTCCCCACTTCACCCAACCTCCCCACTTCTCCCAACCTCCCCACTTCACCCAACCTCCCCACTCCACCCAACCTCCTCACTCCACCCAACCTCCCCACTTCACCCTACCTCTTCACTTCTCCCAACCTCCCCACTACACCCTACCTCCGCACTCCACCCAACCTTCGCACTCAACCCAACCTCCCCACTTCACCCAACCTCCCAACTCCACCCAATCTCCCCACTTCACCCAACCTCCGCACTCCATCCAACCTCCGCACTCTACCAAACCTCCGCACTCCACCCAACCTCCGCACTCCACCCAACCTCCGCACTCCACCAAACTTCCGCACTCCACGGAACCTCCCCACTCCACCCAACCTCCCCACTCCATCCAACCTCCCCACTCCACCCAACCTCCCCACTTCACCCAACCTTCCCTCTTCACCCAACCTCCCCACTCCTCCCAACCTCCGCACTCCACCCAACTTCAGCACTCCACCCAACTTCCGCACTCCACCCAACCTCCGCACTCCACCCAAACTCCGCACTACACCAAACTTCCGCACTCCACGCAACCTCCCCACTCCAACCAACCTCCCCACTCCACCCAACCTCCCCACTCCACCCAACCTCCCCACTTCACCCAACCTCCCCACTCCACCCAACCTCCGCACTCCACCCAACTTCAGCACTCCACCCAACTTCCGCACTCCACCCAACCTCCGCACTCCACCCAAACTCCGCACTACACCAAACTTCCGCACTCCACGCAACCTCCCCACTCCACCCAACCTCCCCACTCCACCCAACCTCCCCACTTCACCCAACCTCCCCATTCCACTATACCTCCCCACTTCACCCAACCTCCCCACTCCACCCAACCTCCCCACTTCACCCAACCTCCCCACTTCACCCAACCTCCCTACTTCACCCAACCTCCCCACTTCACCCAACCTCCCCACTTCACCCAACCTCCCCACTCCACCCAACCTCCCCAAATCACCCATCCTCCCCACTCCACCCAACCTCCCCACTCCACACAACCTCCCCACTCCACCGAACCTCAGCACTCCAACCAACTTCCGCACTCCACCCAACCTCCGCACTCCACCCAACCTCCCCACTTCACCCAAACTCCCCACTCCACCCAACCTCCGCACTCCACCCAACCTTCGCACTCAACCCAACCTCCCCACTTCACCCAACCTCCCAACTCCACCCAATCTCCCCACTTCACCCAACCTCCGCACTCCATCCAACCTCCGCACTCTACCAAACCTCCGCACTCCACCCAACCTCCGCACTCCACCCAACCTCCGCACTCCATCAAACTTCCGCACTCCACGGAACCTCCCCACTCCACCCAACCTCCCCACTCCATCCAACCTCCCCACTCCACCCAACCTCCCCACTTCACCCAACCTTCCCTCTTCACCCAACCTCCCCACTCCTCCCAACCTCCGCACTCCACCCAACCTCCGCACTCCACCCAAACTCCGCACTCCACCAAACTTCCGCACTCCACGCAACCTCCCCACTCCAACCAACCTCCCTACTCCACCCAACCTCCCCACTCCACCCAACCTCCGCACTCCACCCAACCTCCGCACTCCACCCAAACTCCGCACTCCACCAAACTTCCGCACTCCACGCAACCTCCCCTCTCCACCCAACCTCCCCACTCCATCCAACCTCCCCACTCCACCGAACCTCCCCACTTCACCCAACCTCCCCACTTCACCCAACCTCCCCACTCCTCCCAACCTCCGCACTCCACCCAACTTCCGCACTCCACCCAACTTCCGCACTCCACCCAACCTCCCCACTCCAACCAACCTCCCCACTCCACCCAATCTCCCCACTCCACCCAACCTCCCCACTCCACCCAACCTCCCCACTTCACCCAACCTCCCCACTTCTCCCAACCTCCCCACTTCACCCAACCTCCCCACTCCACCCAACCTCCTCACTCCACCCAACCTCCCCACTTCACCCTACCTCTTCACTTCTCCCAACCTCCCCACTACACCCTACCTCCGCACTCCACCCAACCTTCGCACTCAACCCAACCTCCCCACTTCACCCAACCTCCCAACTCCACCCAATCTCCCCACTTCACCCAACCTCCGCACTCCATCCAACCTCCGCACTCTACCAAACCTCCGCACTCCACCCAACCTCCGCACTCCACCCAACCTCCGCACTCCACCAAACTTCCGCACTCCACGGAACCTCCCCACTCCACCCAACCTCCCCACTCCATCCAACCTCCCCACTCCACCCAACCTCCCCACTTCACCCAACCTTCCCTCTTCACCCAACCTCCCCACTCCTCCCAACCTCCGCACTCCACCCAACTTCAGCACTCCACCCAACTTCCGCACTCCACCCAACCTCCGCACTCCACCCAAACTCCGCACTACACCAAACTTCCGCACTCCACGCAACCTCCCCACTCCAACCAACCTCCCCACTCCACCCAACCTCCCCACTCCACCCAACCTCCCCACTTCACCCAACCTCCCCACTCCACCCAACCTCCCCACTCCATCCAACCTCCGCACTCCACCTAACCTCCCCACTTCACCCAACCTCCCCACTTCACCCAACCTCCCTACTTCACCCAACCTCCCCACTTCACCCAACCTCCCCACTTCACCCAACCTCCCCACTCCACCCAACCTCCCCAAATCACCCATCCTCCCCACTCCACCCAACCTCCCCACTTCACCCAACCTCCGCACTACACCCAACCTCCGCATTCCACCCAAACTCCGCACTCCACCCAACCTCCGCACTTCACCCAACCTCCCCACTCCACCCAACCTCCCTACTTCACCCAACCTCCGCACTCCATCCAACCTCCGCACTCCACCCAATCTCCGCACTCCACCTAACCTCCCCACTTCACCCAACCTCCGCACTCCATCCAACCTCCGCACTCCACCCAACCTCCGCACTCCACCCAACCTCCCCACTTCACCCAACTTCCGCACTACACCCAACCTCCGCATTCCACCCAAACTCCGCACTCCACCCAACCTCCGCACTTCACCCAACCTCCCCACTCCACCCAACCTCCCTACTTCACCCAACCTCCGCACTCCATCCAACCTCCGCACTCCACCCAATCTCCGCACTCCACCTAACCTCCCCACTTCACCCAACCTCCGCACTCCATCCAACCTCCGCACTCCACCCAACCTCCGCACTCCACCCAACCTCCCCACTCCACCCAACCTCCCCACTTCACCCAACCTCCCCACTTCACCCAACCTCCCCACTCCACCCAACCTCCGCACTCCACCCAACTTCCGCACTCCACCCAAATTCCGCACTCCACCCAACCTCCGCACCCCACCCAAACTCCGCACTCCACCCAACCTCCGCACTCCACCCAAACTCCGCACTCCACCAAACTTCCGCACTCCACGCAACCTCCCCACTCCAACCAACCTCCCCACTCCACCCAACCTCCCCACTCCACCCAACCTCCCCAAATCACCAAACCTCCCCACTTCACCCAACCTCCCCACTTCACCCAACCTCCCCACTCCACCCAACCTCCGCACTCCACCCAACTTCCGCACTCCACCCAACTTCCGCACTCCACCCAACCTCCGCACTCCATCCAACCTCCGCACTCTACCAAACCTCCGCACTCCACCCAACCTCCGCACTCCACCCAACCTCCGCACTCCACCAAACTTCCGCACTCCACGGAACCTCCCCACTCCACCCAACCTCCCCACTCCATCCAACCTCCCCACTCCACCCAACCTCCCCACTTCACCCAACCTTCCCTCTTCACCCAACCTCCCCACTCCTCCCAACCTCCGCACTCCACCCAACTTCCGCACTCCACCCAACTTCCGCACTCCACCCAACCTCCGCACTCCACCCAAACTCCGCACTCCACCAAACTTCCGCACTCCACGCAACCTCCCCACTCCAACCAACCTCCCCACTCCACCCAACCTCCCCACTCCACCCAACCTCCCCACTTCACCCAACCTCCCCACTCCACCCAACCTCCCCACTCCATCCAACCTCCGCACTCCACCTAACCTCCCCACTTCACCCAACCTCCCCACTTCACCCAACCTCCCTACTTCACCCAACCTCCCCACTTCACCCAACCTCCCCACTTCACCCAACCTCCCCACTCCACCCAACCTCCCCAAATCACCCATCCTCCCCACTCCACCCAAACTCCGCACTCCACCAAACTTCCGCACTCCACGCAACCTCCCCACTCCAACCAACCTCCCCACTCCACCGAACCTCCCCACTCCACCCAACCTCCCCACTCCACCCAACTTCCCCACTCCATCCAACCTCCCCACTCCACCCAACCTCCCCACTTCACCCAACCTCCCCACTTCACCCAACCTCCCCACTCCTCCCAACCTCCGCACTCCACCCAACTTCCCCATTCCACCCAACCTCCGCACTCCACCCAACCTTCGCACTCAACCCATCCTCCCCACTCCACCCAACCTCCCCACTTCACCCAACCTCCGCACTCCATCCAACCTCCGCACTCCACCCAATCTCCGCACTCCACCTAACCTCCCCACTTCACCCAACCTCCGCACTCCATCCAACCTCCGCACTCCACCCAACCTCCGCACTCCACCCAACCTCCGCACTCCACCCAACTTCCGCACTCCACCCAACCTTCGCACTCAACCCAACCTCCCCACTCCACCCAACCTCCCCACTTCACCCAACCTCCCCACTGCACCCAACCTCCCCAAATCACCAAACCTCCCCACTCCATCCAACCTCCCCACTCCACCCAACCTCCCCACTCCACCCAACCTCCCCACTCCACCCAACCTCCCCACTTCTCCCAACCTCCCCACTTCACCCAACCTCCCCACTCCACCCAACCTCCGCACTCCACCTAACCTCCCCACTTCACCCAACCTCCGCACTCCATCCAACCTCCGCACTCCACCCAACCTCCGCACTCCACCCAACCTCCCCACTTCACCCAACTTCCGCACTACACCCAACCTCCGCATTCCACCCAAACTCCGCACTCCACCCAACCTCCGCACTTCACCCAACCTCCCCACTCCACCCAACCTCCCTACTTCACCCAACCTCCGCACTCCATCCAACCTCCGCACTCCACCCAATCTCCGCACTCCACCTAACCTCCCTACTTCACCCAACCTCCGCACTCCATCCAACCTCCGCACTCCACCCAACCTCCGCACTCCACCCAACCTCCCCACTCCACCCAACCTCCCCACTTCACCCAACCTCCCCACTTCACCCAACCTCCCCACTCCACCCAACCTCCGCACTCCACCCAACTTCCGCACTCCACCCAAATTCCGCACTCCACCCAACCTCCGCACCCCACCCAAACTCCGCACTCCACCCAACCTCCGCACTCCACCCAAACTCCGCACTCCACCAAACTTCCGCACTCCACGCAACCTCCCCACTCCAACCAACCTCCCCACTCCACCCAACCTCCCCACTCCACCCAACCTCCCCAAATCACCAAACCTCCCCACTTCACCCAACCTCCCCACTTCACCCAACCTCCCCACTCCACCCAACCTCCGCACTCCACCCAACTTCCGCACTCCACCCAACTTCCGCACTCCACCCAACCTCCGCACTCCACCCAAACTCCGCACTCCACCCAACCTCCGCACTCCACCCAAACTCCGCACTCCACCAAACTTCCGCACTCCACGCAACCTCCCCACTCCAACCAACCTCCCTACTCCACCCAACCTCCCCACTCCACCAAACCTTCGCACTCCACCCAACCTCCGCACTCCACCCAAACTCCGCACTCCACCAAACTTCCGCACTCCACGCAACCTCCCCTCTCCACCCAACCTCCCCACTCCATCCAACCTCCCCACTCCACCCAACCTCCCCACTTCACCCAACCTCCCCACTTCACCCAACCTCCCCACTCCTCCCAACCTCCGCACTCCACCCAACTTCCGCACTCCACCCAACTTCCGCACTCCACCCAACCTCCCCACTCCAACCAACCTCCCCACTCCACCCAACCTCCCCACTCCACCCAACCTCCCCACTCCACCCAACCTCCCCACTTCACCCAACCTCCCCATTCCACTATACCTCCCCACTTCACCCAACCTCCCCACTCCACCCAACCTCCCCACTTCACCCAACCTCCCCACTTCACCCAACCTCCCTACTTCAACCAACCTCCCCACTTCACCCAACCTCCCCACTTCACCCAACCTCCCCACTCCACCCAACCTCCCCAAATCACCCATCCTCCCCACTCCACCCAACCTCCCCACTCCACACAACCTCCCCACTCCACCGAACCTCAGCACTCCAACCAACTTCCGCACTCCACCCAACCTCCGCACTCCACCCAACCTCCCCACTTCACCCAAACTCCCCACTCCACCCAACCTCCGCACTCCACCCAACCTTCGCACTCAACCCAACCTCCCCACTTCACCCAACCTCCCAACTCCACCCAACCTCCCCACTTCACCCAACCTCCGCACTCCATCCAACCTCCGCACTCCACCCAATCTCCGCACTCCACCTAACTTCCCCACTTCACCCAACCTCCCCACTTCACCCAACCTCCCTACTTCACCCAACCTCCCCACTTCACCCTACCTCCCCACTTCACCCAACCTCCCCACTCCACCCAACCTCCCCAAATCACCCATCCTCCCCACTCCACCCAACCTCCCCACTCCACCCAACCTCCCCACTCCACCGAACCTCCCCACTCCACCCAACCTCCCCACTTCACCAAACCTCCCCACTTCACCCAACCTCCCCACTCCATCCAACCTCCGCACTCCACCCAATCTCCGCACTCCACCTAACCTCCCCACTTCACCCAACCTCCGCACTCCATCCAACCTCCGCACTCCACCCAACTTCCGCACTCCACCCAACCTCCGCACTCCACCCAACTTTCGCACTCCACCCAACTTCCGCACTCCACCCAACCTCCGCACTCCACCCAAACTCCTCACTCCACCAAACTTCCGCACTCCACCCAACCTCCCCACTCCACCCAACCTCCCCAAATCACCCAACCTCCCCACTCCAACCAACCTCCCCACTCCACCCAACCTCCCCACTCCACCCAACCTCCCCACTTCTCCCAACCTCCCCACTTCACCCAACCTCCCCACTCCACCCAACCTCCTCACTCCACCCAACCTCCCCACTTCACCCTACCTCCCCACTTCACCCAACCTCCCCACTCCACCCAACCTCCCCAAATCACCCAACCTCCCCACTCCACCCAACCTCCCCAAATCACCAAACCTCCCCACTCCATCCAACCTCCCCACTCCACCCAACCTCCCCACTCCACCCAACCTCCCCACTCCACCCAACCTCCCCACTTCTCCCAACCTCCCCACTTCACCCAACCTCCCCACTCCACCCAACCTCCTCACTCCACCCAACCTCCCCACTTCACCCTACCTCCTCACTTCTCCCAACCTCCCCACTACACCCAACCTCCGCACTCCACCCAACCTTCGCACTCAACCCAACCTCCCCACTTCACCCAACCTCCGCACTCCATCCAACCTCCGCACTCTACCCAACCTCCGCACTCCACCCAACCTCCGCACTCCACCCAATCTCCGCACTCCACCTAACCTCCCCACTTCACCCAACCTCCCCACTCCACCCAACCTCCCCACTCCATCCAACCTCCCCACTCCACCCAACCTCCCCACTTCACCCAACCTCCCCGCTTCACCCAACCTCCCCACTCTTCCCAACCTCCGCACTCCACCCAACTTCCGCACTCCACCCAACTTCCGCACTCCACCCAACCTCCGCACTCCACCCAAACTCCGCACTCCACCAAACTTCCGCACTCCACGCAACCTCCCCACTCCAACCAACCTCCCCACTCCACCCAACCTCCCCACTCCACCCAACCTCCCCACTCCACCCAACCTCCCCACTCCATCCAACCTCCCCACTCCACCCAACCTCCCCACTTCACCCAACCTCCCCACTCCTCCCAACCTCCGCACTCCACCCAACTTCCCCACTCCACCCAACCTCCGCACTCCACCCAACCTTCGCACTCAACCCAACCTCCCCACTCCACCCAACCTCCCCACTTCACCCAACCTCCGCACTCCATCCAACCTCCGCACTCCACCCAATCTCCGCACTCCACCTAACCTCCCAACTCCACCCAACCTCCCCACTTCTCCCAACCTCCCCACTTCACCCAATCTCCCCACTCCACCCAACCTCCTCACTCCACCCAACCTCCCCACTTCACCCTACCTCCCCACTTCACCCAACCTCCCCACTCCACCCAACCTCCCCAAATCACCAAACCTCCCCACACCATCCAACCTCCCCACTCCACCCAACCTCCCCACTCCACCCAACCTCCCCACTCCACCCAACCTCCCCACTTCTCCCAACCTCCCCACTTCACCCAACCTCCCCACTCCACCCAACCTCCTCACTCCACCCAACCTCCCCACTTCACCCTACCTCTTCACTTCTCCCAACCTCCCCACTACACCCAACCTCCGCACTCCACCCAACCTCCCAACTCCACCCAATCTCCCCACTTCACCCAACCTCCGCACTCCATCCAACCTCCGCACTCTACCCAACCTCCGCACTCCACCCAACCTCCGCACTCCACCCAACCTCCGCACTCCACCAAACTTCCGCACTCCATGGAACCTCCGAACTCCACCCAACCTCCCGACTCCATCCAACCTCCCCACTCCACCCAACCTCCCCACTTCACCCAACCTTCCCTCTTCACCCAACCTCCCCACTCCTCCCAACCTCCGCACTCCACCCAACTTCCGCACTCCACCCAACTTCCGCACTCCACCCAACCTCCGCACTCCACCCAAACTCCGCACTCCACCAAACTTCCGCACTCCACGCAACCTCCCCACTCCAACCAACCTCCCCACTCCACCCAACCTCCCCACTCCACCCAACCTCCCCACTCCACCCAACCTCCCCACTTCACCCAACCTCCCCATTCCACTATACCTCCCCACTTCACCCAACCTCCCCACTTCACCCAACCTCCCCACTCCTCCCAACCTCCGCACTCCACCCAACTTCCGCACTCCACCCAACTTCCGCACTCCACCCAACCTCCCCACTCCAACCAACCTCCCCACTCCACCCAACCTCCCCACTCCACCCAACCTCCCCACTCCATGCAACCTCCCCACTCCAACCAACCTCCCCACTCCACCCAACTTCCCCACTCCACCCAACCTCCCCAAATCACCAAACCTCCCCACTTCACCCAACCTCCCCACTTCACCCAACCTCCTCACTCCACCCAACCTCCGCACTCCACCCAACTTCCGCACTCCACCCACCTTCCGCACTCCACCCAACCTCCGCACTCCATCCAACCTCCGCACTCTACCAAACCTCCGCACTCCACCCAACCTCCGCACCCACCCAACCTCCGCACTCCACCAAACTTCCGCACTCCACGGAACCTCCCCACTCCACCCAACCTCCCCACTCCATCCAACCTCCCCACTCCACCCAACCTCCCCACTTCACCCAACCTTCCCTCTTCACCCAACCTCCCCACTCCTCCCAACCTCCGCACTCCACCCAACTTCCGCACTCCACCCAACTTCCGCACTCCACCCAACCTCCGCACTCCACCCAAACTCCGCACTCCACCAAACTTCCGCACTCCACGCAACCTCCCCACTCCAACCAACCTCCCCACTCCACCCAACCTCCCCACTCCACCCAACCTCCCCACTTCACCCAACCTCCCCACTCCACCCAACCTCCCCACTCCATCCAACCTCCGCACTCCACCTAACCTCCCCACTTCACCCAACCTCCCCACTTCACCCAACCTCCCTACTTCACCCAACCTCCCCACTTCACCCAACCTCCCCACTTCACCCAACCTCCCCACTCCACCCAACCTCCCCAAATCACCCAACCTCCCCACTCCACCCAACCTCCCCACTCCACCCAATCTCCGCACTCCACCTAACCTCCCCACTTCACCCAACCTCCGCACTCCATCCAACCTCCGCACTCCACCCAACCTCCGCACTCCACCCAACCTCCCCACTTCACCCAACTTCCGCACTACACCCAACCTCCGCATTCCACCCAAACTCCGCACTCCACCCAACCTCCGCACTTCACCCAACCTCCCCACTCCACCCAACCTCCCTACTTCACCCAACCTCCGCACTCCATCCAACCTCCGCACTCCACCCAATCTCCGCACTCCACCTAACCTCCCCACTTCACCCAACCTCCGCACTCCATCCAACCTCCGCACTCCACCCAACCTCCGCACTCCACCCAACCTCCCCACTTCACCCAACCTCCCCACTTCACCCAACCTCCCCACTCCACCCAACCTCCGCACTCCACCCAACTTCCGCACTCCACCCAAATTCCGCACTCCACCCAACCTCCTCACCCCACCCAAACTCCGCACTCCACCCAACCTCCGCACTCCACCCAAACTCCGCACTCCACCAAACTTCCGCACTCCACGCAACCTCCCCACTCCAACCAACCTCCCCACTCCACCCAACCTCCCCACTCCACCCAACCTCCCCAAATCACCAAACCTCCCCACTTCACCCAACCTCCCCACTTCACCCAACCTCCCCACTCCACCCAACCTCCGCACTCCACCCAACTTCCGCACTCCACCCAACTTCCGCACTCCACCCAACCTCCGCACTCCACCCAAACTCCGCACTCCACCCAACCTCCGCACTCCACCCAAACTCCGCACTCCACCAAACTTCCGCACTCCACGCAACCTCCCCACTCCAACCAACCTCCCTACTCCACCCAACCTCCCCACTCCACCCAACCTCCGCACTCCACCCAACCTCCGCACTCCACCCAAACTCCGCACTCCACCAAACTTCCGCACTCCACGCAACCTCCCCTCTCCACCCAACCTCCCCACTCCATCCAACCTCCCCACTCCACCCAACCTCCCCACTCCACCCAACCTCCCCACTTCACCCAACCTCCCCACTCCACCCAACCTCCCCACTCCATCCAACCTCCGCACTCCACCTAACCTCCCCACTTCACCCAACCTCCCCACTTCACCCAACCTCCCTACTTCACCCAACCTCCCCACTTCACCCAACCTCCCCACTTCACCCAACCTCCCCACTCCACCCAACCTCCCCAAATCACCCAACCTCCCCACTCCACCCAACCTCCCCACTCCACCCAATCTCCGCACTCCACCTAACCTCCCCACTTCACCCAACCTCCGCACTCCATCCAACCTCCGCACTCCACCCAACCTCCGCACTCCACCCAACCTCCCCACTTCACCCAACTTCCGCACTACACCCAACCTCCGCATTCCACCCAAACTCCGCACTCCACCCAACCTCCGCACTTCACCCAACCTCCCCACTCCACCCAACCTCCCTACTTCACCCAACCTCCGCACTCCATCCAACCTCCGCACTCCACCCAATCTCCGCACTCCACCTAACCTCCCCACTTCACCCAACCTCCGCACTCCATCCAACCTCCGCACTCCACCCAACCTCCGCACTCCACCCAACCTCCCCACTTCACCCAACCTCCCCACTTCACCCATCCTCCCCACTCCACCCAACCTCCGCACTCCACCCAACTTCCGCACTCCACCCAAATTCCGCACTCCACCCAACCTCCTCACCCCACCCAAACTCCGCACTCCACCCAACCTCCGCACTCCACCCAAACTCCGCACTCCACCAAACTTCCGCACTCCACGCAACCTCCCCACTCCAACCAACCTCCCCACTCCACCCAACCTCCCCACTCCACCCAACCTCCCCAAATCACCAAACCTCCCCACTTCACCCAACCTCCCCACTTCACCCAACCTCCCCACTCCACCCAACCTCCGCACTCCACCCAACTTCCGCACTCCACCCAACTTCCGCACTCCACCCAACCTCCGCACTCCACCCAAACTCCGCACTCCACCCAACCTCCGCACTCCACCCAAACTCCGCACTCCACCAAACTTCCGCACTCCACGCAACCTCCCCACTCCAACCAACCTCCCTACTCCACCCAACCTCCCCACTCCACCCAACCTCCGCACTCCACCCAACATCCGCACTCCACCCAAACTCCGCACTCCACCAAACTTCCGCACTCCACGCAACCTCCCCTCTCCACCCAACCTCCCCACTCCATCCAACCTCCCCACTCCACCCAACCTCCCCACTTCACCCAACCTCCCCACTTCACCCAACCTCCCCACTCCTCCCAACCTCCGCACTCCACCCAACTTCCGCACTCCACCCAACTTCCGCACTCCACCCAACCTCCCGTCTCCACCCAACCTCCCCACTCCACCCAACCTCCCCACTTCACCCAACCTCCCCATTCCACTATACCTCCCCACTTCACCCAACCTCCCCACTCCACCCAACCTCCCCACTCCATCCAACCTCCGCACTCCACCTAACCTCCCCACTTCACCCAACCTCCCCACTTCACCCAACCTCCCTACTTCACCCAACCTCCCCACTTCACCCAACCTCCCCACTTCACCCAACCTCCCCACTCCACCCAACCTCCCCAAATCACCCATCCTCCCCACTCCACCCAACCTCCCCACTCCACACAACCTCCCCACTCCACCGAACCTCAGCACTCCAACCAACTTCCGCACTCCACCCAACCTCCGCACTCCACCCAACCTCCCCACTTCACCCAAACTCCCCACTCCACACAACCTCCGCACTCCACCCAACCTTCGCACTCAACCCAACCTCCCCACTTCACCCAACCTCCCAACTCCACCCAACCTCCCCACTTCACCCAACCTCCGCACTCCATCCAACCTCCGCACTCCACCCAATCTCCGCACTCCACCTAACCTCCCCACTTCACCCAACCTCCCCACTTCACCCAACCTCCCTACTTCACCCAACCTCCCCACTTCACCCTACCTCCCCACTTCACCCAACCTCCCCACTCCACCCAACCTCCCCAAATCACCCATCCTCCCCACTCCACCCAACCTCCCCACTCCACCCAACCTCCCCACTCCACCGAACCTCCCCACTCCACCCAACCTACCCACTTCACCAAACCTCCCCACTTCACCCAACCTCCCCACTTCACCGAACCTCCCCACTCCACCCAACCTCCCCACTCAACCCAACCTCCCCACTCCACCCAACCTCCCCACTTCACCCAACCTCCGCACTCCATCCAACCTCCGCACTCCACCCAATCTCCGCACTCCACCTAACCTCCCCACTTCACCCAACCTCCGCACTCCATCCAACCTCCGCACTCCACCCAACTTCCGCACTCCACCCAACCTCCGCACTCCACCCAACTTTCGCACTCCACCCAACTTCCGCACTCCACCCAACCTCCGCACTCCACCCAAACTCCTCACTCCACCAAACTTCCGCACTCCACCCAACCTCCCCACACCACCCAACCTCCCCAAATCACCCAACCTCCCCACTCCAACCAACCTCCCCACTCCACCCAACCTCCCCACTCCACCCAACCTCCCCACTTCTCCCAACCTCCCCACTTCACCCAACCTCCCCACTCCACCCAACCTCCTCACTCCACCCAACCTCCCCACTTCACCCTACCTCCCCACTTCACCCAACCTCCCCACTCCACCCAACCTCCCCAAATCACCCAACCTCCCCACTCCACCCAACCTCCCCAAATCACCAAACCTCCCCACTCCATCCAACCTCCCCACTCCACCCAACCTCCCCACTCCACCCAACCTCCCCACTCCACCCAACCTCCCCACTTCACCCTACCTCCTCACTTCTCCCAACCTCCCCACTACACCCAACCTCCGCACTCCACCCAACCTTCGCACTCAACCCAACCTCCCCACCTCACCCAACCTCCGCACTCCATCCAACCTCCGCACTCTACCCAACCTCCGCACTCCACCCAACCTCCGCACTCCACCCAATCTCCGCACTCCACCTAACCTCCCCACTTCACCCAACCTCCCCACTCCACCCAACCTCCCCACTCCATCCAACCTCCCCACTCCACCCAACCTCCCCACTTCACCCAACCTCCCCGCTTCACCCAACCTCCCCACTCTTCCCAACCTCCGCACTCCACCCAACTTCCGCACTCCACCCAACTTCCGCACTCCACCCAACCTCCGCACTCCACCCAAACTCCGCACTCCACCAAACTTCCGCACTCCACGCAACCTCCCCACTCCAACCAACCTCCCCACTCCACCCAACCTCCCCACTCCACCCAACCTCCCCACTCCACCCAACCTCCCCACTCCATCCAACCTCCCCACTCCACCCAACCTCCCCACTTCACCCAACCTCCCCACTTCACCCAACCTCCCCACTCCTCCCAACCTCCGCACTCCACCCAACTTCCCCACTCCACCCAACCTCCGCACTCCACCCAACCTTCGCACTCAACCCAACCTCCCCACTCCACCCAACCTCCCCACTTCACCCAACCTCCGCACTCCATCCAACCTCCGCACTCCACCCAATCTCCGCACTCCACCTATCCTCCCAACTCCACCCAACCTCCCCACTTCTCCCAACCTCCCCACTTCACCCAATCTCCCCACTCCACCCAACCTCCTCACTCCACCCAACCTCCCCAAATCACCAAACCTCCCCACACCATCCAACCTCCGCACTCCACCCAACCTCCCCACTCCACCCAACCTCCTCACTCCACCCAACCTCCCCACTTCACCCTACCTCTTCACTTCTCCCAACCTCCCCACTACACCCAACCTCCGCACTCCACCCAACCTTCGCACTCAACCCAACCTCCCCACTTCACCCAACCTCCCAAGTCCACCCAATCTCCCCACTTCACCCAACCTCCGCACTCCATCCAACCTCCGCACTCTACCCAACCTCCGCACTCCACCCAACCTCCGCACTCCACCCAACCTCCCCACTTCACCCTACCTCTTCACTTCTCCCAACCTCCCCACTACAACCTACCTCCGCACTCCACCCAACCTTCGCACTCAACCCAACCTCCCCACTTCACCCAACCTCCGCACTCCATCCAACCTCCGCACTCTACCAAACCTCCGCACTCCATCCAACCTCCGCACTCTACCAAACCTCCGCACTCCACCCAACCTCCGCACTCCACGGAACCTCCCCACTCCACCCAACCTCCCCACTCCATCCAACCTCCCCACTCCACCCAACCTCCCCACTTCACCCAACCTCCCCACTCCACCCAACCTCCCCACTTCACCCAACCTTCCCTCTTCACCCAACCTCCCCACTCCTCCCAACCTCCGCACTCCACCCAACTTCCGCACTCCACCCAACTTCCGCACTCCATCCAACCTCCGCACTCCACCCAAACTCCGCACTCCACCAAACTTCCGCACTCCACGCAACCTCCCCACTCCACCCAACCTCCCCACTTCACCCAACCTCCCCACTCCACCCAACCTCCCCACTTCACCCAACCTCCCCACTCCACCCAACCTCCCCACTCCATCCAACCTCCGCACTCCACCTAACCTCCCCACTTCACCCAACCTCCCCACTCCATCCAACCTCCCCACTCCACCGAACCTCCCCACTTCACCCAACCTCCCCACTTCACCCAACCTCCCCACTCCTCCCAACCTCCGCACTCCACCCAACTTCCGCACTCCACCCAACTTCCGCACTCCACCCAACCTCCCCACTCCAACCAACCTCCCCACTCCACCCAACCTCCCCATTCCACCCAACCTCCCCACTCCACCCGACCTCCTCACTCCACCCAACCTCCCCACTTCACCCTACCTCCGCACTCCACCCAACCTTCGCACTCAACCCAACCTCCCCACTTCACCCAACCTCCCAACTCCACCCAATCTCCCCACTTCACCCAACCTCCGCACTCCATCCAACCTCCGCACTCTACCAAACCTCCGCACTCCACCCAACCTCCGCACTCCACCCAACCTCCGCACTCCATCAAACTTCCGCACTCCACGGAACCTCCCCACTCCACCCAACCTCCCCACTCCATCCAACCTCCCCACTCCACCCAACCTCCCCACTTCACCCAACCTTCCCTCTTCACCCAACCTCCCCACTCCTCCCAACCTCCGCACTCCACCCAACCTCCGCACTCCACCCAAACTCCGCACTCCACCAAACTTCCGCACTCCACGCAACCTCCCCACTCCAACCAACCTCCCTACTCCACCCAACCTCCCCACTCCACCCAACCTCCGCACTCCACCCAACCTCCGCACTCCACCCAAACTCCGCACTCCACCAAACTTCCGCACTCCACGCAACCTCCCCTCTCCACCCAACCTCCCCACTCCATCCAACCTCCCCACTCCACCGAACCTCCCCACTTCACCCAACCTCCCCACTTCACCCAACCTCCCCACTCCTCCCAACCTCCGCACTCCACCCAACTTCCGCACTCCACCCAACTTCCGCACTCCACCCAACCTCCCCACTCCAACCAACCTCCCCACTCCACCCAATCTCCCCACTCCACCCAACCTCCCCACTCCACCCAACCTCCCCACTTCACCCAACCTCCCCACTTCTCCCAACCTCCCCACTTCACCCAACCTCCCCACTCCACCCAACCTCCTCACTCCACCCAACCTCCCCACTTCACCCTACCTCTTCACTTCTCCCAACCTCCCCACTACACCCTACCTCCGCACTCCACCCAACCTTCGCACTCAACCCAACCTCCCCACTTCACCCAACCTCCCAACTCCACCCAATCTCCCCACTTCACCCAACCTCCGCACTCCATCCAACCTCCGCACTCTACCAAACCTCCGCACTCCACCCAACCTCCGCACTCCACCCAACCTCCGCACTCCACCAAACTTCCGCACTCCACGGAACCTCCCCACTCCACCCAACCTCCCCACTCCATCCAACCTCCCCACTCCACCCAACCTCCCCACTTCACCCAACCTTCCCTCTTCACCCAACCTCCCCACTCCTCCCAACCTCCGCACTCCACCCAACTTCAGCACTCCACCCAACTTCCGCACTCCACCCAACCTCCGCACTCCACCCAAACTCCGCACTACACCAAACTTCCGCACTCCACGCAACCTCCCCACTCCAACCAACCTCCCCACTCCACCCAACCTCCCCACTCCACCCAACCTCCCCACTTCACCCAACCTCCCCACTCCACCCAACCTCCCCACTCCATCCAACCTCCGCACTCCACCTAACCTCCCCACTTCACCCAACCTCCCCACTTCACCCAACCTCCCTACTTCACCCAACCTCCCCACTTCACCCAACCTCCCCACTTCACCCAACCTCCCCACTCCACCCAACCTCCCCAAATCACCCATCCTCCCCACTCCACCCAACCTCCCCACTTCACCCAACCTCCGCACTACACCCAACCTCCGCATTCCACCCAAACTCCGCACTCCACCCAACCTCCGCACTTCACCCAACCTCCCCACTCCACCCAACCTCCCTACTTCACCCAACCTCCGCACTCCATCCAACCTCCGCACTCCACCCAATCTCCGCACTCCACCTAACCTCCCCACTTCACCCAACCTCCGCACTCCATCCAACCTCCGCACTCCACCCAACCTCCGCACTCCACCCAACCTCCCCACTTCACCCAACTTCCGCACAACACCCAACCTCCGCATTCCACCCAAACTCCGCACTCCACCCAACCTCCGCACTTCACCCAACCTCCCCACTCCACCCAACCTCCCTACTTCACCCAACCTCCGCACTCCATCCAACCTCCGCACTCCACCCAATCTCCGCACTCCACCTAACCTCCCCACTTCACCCAACCTCCGCACTCCATCCAACCTCCGCACTCCACCCAACCTCCGCACTCCACCCAACCTCCCCACTCCACCCAACCTCCCCACTTCACCCAACCTCCCCACTTCACCCAACCTCCCCACTCCACCCAACCTCCGCACTCCACCCAACTTCCGCACTCCACCCAAATTCCGCACTCCACCCAACCTCCGCACCCCACCCAAACTCCGCACTCCACCCAACCTCCGCACTCCACCCAAACTCCGCACTCCACCAAACTTCCGCACTCCACGCAACCTCCCCACTCCAACCAACCTCCCCACTCCACCCAACCTCCCCACTCCACCCAACCTCCCCAAATCACCAAACCTCCCCACTTCACCCAACCTCCCCACTTCACCCAACCTCCCCACTCCACCCAACCTCCGCACCCCACCCAACTTCCGCACTCCACCCAACTTCCGCACTCCACCCAACCTCCGCACTCCATCCAACCTCCGCACTCTACCAAACCTCCGCACTCCACCCAACCTCCGCACTCCACCCAACCTCCGCACTCCACCAAACTTCCGCACTCCACGGAACCTCCCCACTCCACCCAACCTCCCCACTCCATCCAACCTCCCCACTCCACCCAACCTCCCCACTTCACCCAACCTTCCCTCTTCACCCAACCTCCCCACTCCTCCCAACCTCCGCACTCCACCCAACTTCCGCACTCCACCCAACTTCCGCACTCCACCCAACCTCCGCACTCCACCCAAACTCCGCACTCCACCAAACTTCCGCACTCCACGCAACCTCCCCACTCCAACCAACCTCCCCACTCCACCCAACCTCCCCACTCCACCCAACCTCCCCACTTCACCCAACCTCCCCACTCCACCCAACCTCCCCACTCCATCCAACCTCCGCACTCCACCTAACCTCCCCACTTCACCCAACCTCCCCACTTCACCCAACCTCCCTACTTCACCCAACCTCCCCACTTCACCCAACCTCCCCATTTCACCCAACCTCCCCACTCCACCCAACCTCCCCAAATCACCCATCCTCCCCACTCCACCCAAACTCCGCACTCCACCAAACTTCCGCACTCCACGCAACCTCCCCACTCCAACCAACCTCCCCACTCCACCGAACCTCCCCACTCCACCCAACCTCCCCACTCCACCCAACTTCCCCACTCCATCCAACCTCCCCACTCCACCCAACCTCCCCACTTCACCCAACCTCCCCACTTCACCCAACCTCCCCACTCCTCCCAACCTCCGCACTCCACCCAACTTCCCCATTCCACCCAACCTCCGCACTCCACCCAACCTTCGCACTCAACCCAACCTCCCCACTCCACCCAACCTCCCCACTTCACCCAACCTCCGCACTCCATCCAACCTCCGCACTCCACCCAATCTCCGCACTCCACCTAACCTCCCCACTTCACCCAACCTCCGCACTCCATCCAACCTCCGCACTTCACCCAACCTCCCCACTCCACCCAACCTCCGCACTCCACCCAACTTCCGCACTCCACCCAAATTCCGCACTCCACCCAACCTCCGCACCCCACCCAAACTCCGCACTCCACCCAACCTCCGCACTCCACCCAAACTCCGCACTCCACCAAACTTCCGCACTCCACGCAACCTCCCCACTCCAACCAACCTCCCCACTCCACCCAACCTCCCCACTCCACCCAACCTCCCCAAATCACCAAACCTCCCCACTTCACCCAACCTCCCCACTTCACCCAACCTCCCCACTCCACCCAACCTCCGCACCCCACCCAACTTCCGCACTCCACCCAACTTCCGCACTCCACCCAACCTCCGCACTCCATCCAACCTCCGCACTCTACCAAACCTCCGCACTCCACCCAACCTCCGCACTCCACCCAACCTCCGCACTCCACCAAACTTCCGCACTCCACGGAACCTCCCCACTCCACCCAACCTCCCCACTCCATCCAACCTCCCCACTCCACCCAACCTCCCCACTTCACCCAACCTTCCCTCTTCACCCAACCTCCCCACTCCTCCCAACCTCCGCACTCCACCCAACTTCCGCACTCCACCCAACTTCCGCACTCCACCCAACCTCCGCACTCCACCCAAACTCCGCACTCCACCAAACTTCCGCACTCCACGCAACCTCCCCACTCCAACCAACCTCCCCACTCCACCCAACCTCCCCACTCCACCCAACCTCCCCACTTCACCCAACCTCCCCACTCCACCCAACCTCCCCACTCCATCCAACCTCCGCACTCCACCTAACCTCCCCACTTCACCCAACCTCCCCACTTCACCCAACCTCCCTACTTCACCCAACCTCCCCACTTCACCCAACCTCCCCATTTCACCCAACCTCCCCACTCCACCCAACCTCCCCAAATCACCCATCCTCCCCACTCCACCCAAACTCCGCACTCCACCAAACTTCCGCACTCCACGCAACCTCCCCACTCCAACCAACCTCCCCACTCCACCGAACCTCCCCACTCCACCCAACCTCCCCACTCCACCCAACTTCCCCACTCCATCCAACCTCCCCACTCCACCCAACCTCCCCACTTCACCCAACCTCCCCACTTCACCCAACCTCCCCACTCCTCCCAACCTCCGCACTCCACCCAACTTCCCCATTCCACCCAACCTCCGCACTCCACCCAACCTTCGCACTCAACCCAACCTCCCCACTCCACCCAACCTCCCCACTTCACCCAACCTCCGCACTCCATCCAACCTCCGCACTCCACCCAATCTCCGCACTCCACCTAACCTCCCCACTTCACCCAACCTCCGCACTCCATCCAACCTCCGCACTCCACCCAACCTCCGCACTCCACCCAACCTCCGCACTCCACCCAACTTCCGCACTCCACCCAACTTCCGCACTCCACCCAACCTCCGCACTCTACCCAACCTCCCAACTCCACCCAACCTCCCCACTTCTCCCAACCTCCCCACTTCACCCAACCTCCCCACTCCACCCAACCTCCTCACTCCACCCAACCTCCCCACTTCACCCTACCTCCCCACTTCACCCAACCTCCCCACTGCACCCAACCTCCCCAAATCACCAAACCTCCCCACTCCATCCAACCTCCCCACTCCACCCAACCTCCCCACTCCACCCAACCTCCCCACTCCACCCAACCTCCCCACTTCTCCCAACCTCCCCACTTCACCCAACCTCCCCACTCCACCCAACCTCCTCACTCCACCCAACCTCCCCACTTCACCCTACCTCTTCACTTCTCCCAACCTCCCCACTACACCCAACCTCCGCACTCCACCCAACCTTCGCACTCAACCCAACCTCCCCACTTCACCCAACCTCCCAACTCCACCCAATCTCCCCACTTCACCCAACCTCCGCATTCCATCCAACCTCCGCACTCTACCCAACCTCCGCACTCCACCCAACCTCCGCACTCCACCCAACCTCCGCACTCCACCAAACTTCCGCACTCCACGGAACCTCCCCACTCCACCCAACCTCCCCACTCCATCCAACCTCCTCACTCCACCCAACCTCCCCACTCCATCCAACCTCCCCACTCCACCCAACCTCCCCACTTCACCCAACCTTCCATCTTCACCCAACCTCCCCACTCCTCCCAACCTCCGCACTCCACCCAACTTCCGCACTCCACCCAACTTCCGCACTCCACCCAACCTCCGCACTCCACCCAAACTCCGCACTCCACCAAACTTCCGCACTCCACGCAACCTCCCCACTCCAACCAACCTCCCCACTCCACCCAACCTCCCCACTCCACCCAACCTCCCCACTCCACCCAACCTCCCCACTTCACCCAACCTCCCCATTCCACTATACCTCCCCACTTCACCCAACCTCCCCACTTCTCCCAACCTCCGCACTCCACCCAACTTCCGCACTCCATCCAACCTCCGCACTCCACCTAACCGCCCCACTTCACCCAACTTCCCCACTTCACCCAACCTCCCTACTTCACCCAACCTCCCCACTTCACCCAACCTCTCCACTTCACCCAACCTCCCCACTCCACCCAACCTCCCCAAATCACCCATCCTCCCCACTCCACCCAACCTCCCCACTCCACCCAACCTCCCCACTTCACCCAACCTCCGCACTACACCCAACCTCCGCATTCCACCCAAACTCCGCACTCCACCCAACCTCCGCACTTCACCCAACCTCCCCACTCCACCCAACCTCCCTACTTCACCCAACCTCCGCACTCCATCCAACCTCCGCACTCCACCCAATCTCCGCACTCCACCTAACCTCCCCACTTCACCCAACCTCCGCACTCCATCCAACCTCCGCACTCCACCCAACCTCCGCACTCCACCCAACCTCCCCACTTCACCCAACTTCCGCACTACACCCAACCTCCGCATTCCACCCAAACTCCGCACTCCACCCAACCTCCGCACTTCACCCAACCTCCCCACTCCACCCAACCTCCCTACTTCACCCAACCTCCGCACTCCATCCAACCTCCGCACTCCACCCAATCTCCGCACTCCACCTAACCTCCCTACTTCACCCAACCTCCGCACTCCATCCAACCTCCGCACTCCACCCAACCTCCGCACTCCACCCAACCTCCCCACTCCACCCAACCTCCCCACTTCACCCAACCTCCCCACTTCACCCAACCTCCCCACTCCACCCAACCTCCGCACTCCACCCAACTTCCGCACTCCACCCAAATTCCGCACTCCACCCAACCTCCGCACCCCACCCAAACTCCGCACTCCACCCAACCTCCGCACTCCACCCAAACTCCGCACTCCACCAAACTTCCGCACTCCACGCAACCTCCCCACTCCAACCAACCTCCCCACTCCACCCAACCTCCCCACTCCACCCAACCTCCCCAAATCACCAAACCTCCCCACTTCACCCAACCTCCCCACTTCACCCAACCTCCCCTCTCCACCCAACCTCCGCACTCCACCCAACTTCCGCACTCCACCCAACTTCCGCACTCCACCCAACCTCCGCACTCCACCCAAACTCCGCACTCCACCCAACCTCCGCACTCCACCCAAACTCCGCACTCCACCAAACTTCCGCACTCCACGCAACCTCCCCACTCCAACCAACCTCCCTACTCCACCCAACCTCCCCACTCCACCAAACCTCCGCACTCCACCCAACCTCCGCACTCCACCCAAACTCCGCACTCCACCAAACTTCCGCACTCCACGCAACCTCCCCTCTCCACCCAACCTCCCCACTCCATCCAACCTCCCCACTCCACCCAACCTCCCCACTTCACCCAACCTCCCCACTTCACCCAACCTCCCCACTCCTCCCAACCTCCGCACTCCACCCAACTTCCGCACTCCACCCAACTTCCGCACTCCACCCAACCTCCCCACTCCAACCAACCTCCCCACTCCACCCAACCTCCCCACTCCACCCAACCTCCCCACTCCACCCAACCTCCCCACTTCACCCAACCTCCCCATTCCACTATACCTCCCCACTTCACCCAACCTCCCCACTCCACCCAACCTCCCCACTCCATCCAACCTCCGCACTCCACCTAACCTCCCCACTTCACCCAACCTCCCCACTTCACCCAACCTCCCTACTTCACCCAACCTCCCCACTTCACCCAACTTCCCCACTTCACCCAACCTCCCCACTCCACCCAACCTCCCCAAATCACCCATCCTCCCCACTCCACCCAACCTCCCCACTCCACACAACCTCCCCACTCCACCGAACCTCAGCACTCCAACCAACTTCCGCACTCCACCCAACCTCCGCACTCCACCCAACCTCCCCACTTCACCCAAACTCCCCACTCCACCCAACCTCCGCACTCCACCCAACCTTCGCACTCAACCCAACCTCCCCACTTCACCCAACCTCCCAACTCCACCCAACCTCCCCACTTCACCCAACCTCCGCACTCCATCCAACCTCCGCACTCCACCCAATCTCCGCACTCCACCTAACCTCCCCACTTCACCCAACCTCCCCACTTCACCCAACCTCCCTACTTCACCCAACCTCCCCACTTCACCCTACCTCCCCACTTCACCCAACCTCCCCACTCCACCCAACCTCCCCAAATCACCCATCCTCCCCACTCCACCCAACCTCCCCACTCCACCCAACCTCCCCACTCCACCGAACCTCCCCACTCCACCCAACCTCCCCACTTCACCAAACCTCCCCACTTCACCCAACCTCCCCACTTCACCGAACCTCCCCACTCCACCCAACCTCCCCACTCAACCCAACCTCCCCACTCCACCCAACCTCCCTACTTCACCCAACCTCCTCACTTCACCCAACCTCCCCACTTCACCCAACCTCCCCACTCCACCCAACCTCCCCAAATCACCCATCCTCCCCACTCCACCCAACCTCCCCACTCCACCCAACCTCCCCACTTCACCCAACCTCCGCACTACACCCAACCTCCGCATTCCACCCAAACTCCGCACTCCACCCAACCTCCGCACTTCACCCAACCTCCCCACTCCACCCAACCTCCCTACTTCACCCAACCTCCGCACTCCATCCAACCTCCGCACTCCACCCAATCTCCGCACTCCACCTAACCTCCCCACTTCACCCAACCTCCGCACTCCATCCAACCTCCGCACTCCACCCAACCTCCGCACTCCACCCAACCTCCCCACTTCACCCAACTTCCGCACTACACCCAACCTCCGCATTCCACCCAAACTCCGCACTCCACCCAACCTCCGCACTTCACCCAACCTCCCCACTCCACCCAACCTCCCTACTTCACCCAACCTCCGCACTCCATCCAACCTCCGCACTCCACCCAATCTCCGCACTCCACCTAACCTCCCTACTTCACCCAACCTCCGCACTCCATCCAACCTCCGCACTCCAACCAACCTCCGCACTCCACCCAACCTCCCCACTCCACCCAACCTCCCCACTTCACCCAACCTCCCCACTTCACCCAACCTCCCCACTCCACCCAACCTCCGCACTCCACCCAACTTCCGCACTCCACCCAAATTCCGCACTCCACCCAACCTCCGCACCCCACCCAAACTCCGCACTCCACCCAACCTCCGCACTCCACCCAAACTCCGCACTCCACCAAACTTCCGCACTCCACGCAACCTCCCCACTCCAACCAACCTCCCCACTCCACCCAACCTCCCCACTCCACCCAACCTCCCCAAATCACCAAACCTCCCCACTTCACCCAACCTCCCCACTTCACCCAACCTCCCCACTCCACCCAACCTCCGCACTCCACCCAACTTCCGCACTCCACCCAACTTCCGCACTCCACCCAACCTCCGCACTCCACCCAAACTCCGCACTCCACCCAACCTCCGCACTCCACCCAAACTCCGCACTCCACCAAACTTCCGCACTCCACGCAACCTCCCCACTCCAACCAACCTCCCTACTCCACCCAACCTCCCCACTCCACCAAACCTCCGCACTCCACCCAACCTCCGCACTCCACCCAAACTCCACACTCCACCAAACTTCCGCACTCCACGCAACCTCCCCTCTCCACCCAACCTCCCCACTCCATCCAACCTCCCCACTCCACCCAACCTCCCCACTTCACCCAACCTCCCCACTTCACCCAACCTCCCCACTCCTCCCAACCTCCGCACTCCACCCAACTTCCGCACTCCACCCAACTTCCGCACTCCACCCAACCTCCCCACTCCAACCAACCTCCCCACTCCACCCAACCTCCCCACTCCACCCAACCTCCCCACTCCACCCAACCTCCCCACTTCACCCAACCTCCCCATTCCACTATACCTCCCCACTTCACCCAACCTCCCCACTCCACCCAACCTCCCCACTCCATCCAACCTCCGCACTCCACCTAACCTCCCCACTTCACCCAACCTCCCCACTTCACCCAACCTCCCTACTTCACCCAACCTCCCCACTTCACCCAACCTCCCCACTTCACCCAACCTCCCCACTCCACCCAACCTCCCCAAATCACCCATCCTCCCCACTCCACCCAACCTCCCCACTCCACACAACCTCCCCACTCCACCGAACCTCAGCACTCCAACCAACTTCCGCACTCCACCCAACCTCCGCACTCCACCCAACCTCCCCACTTCACCCAAACTCCCCACTCCACCCAACCTCCGCACTCCACCCAACCTTCGCACTCAACCCAACCTCCCCACTTCACCCAACCTCCCAACTCCACCCAACCTCCCCACTTCACCCAACCTCCGCACTCCATCCAACCTCCGCACTCCACCCAATCTCCGCACTCCACCTAACCTCCCCACTTCACCCAACCTCCCCACTTCACCCAACCTCCCTACTTCACCCAACCTCCCCACTTCACCCTACCTCCCCACTTCACCCAACCTCCCCACTCCACCCAACCTCCCCAAATCACCCATCCTCCCCACTCCACCCAACCTCCCCACTCCACCCAACCTCCCCACTCCACCGAACCTCCCCACTCCACCCAACCTCCCCACTTCACCAAACCTCCCCACTTCACCCAACCTCCCCACTTCACCGAACCTCCCCACTCCACCCAACCTCCCCACTCAACCCAACCTCCCCACTCCACCCAACCTCCCCACTTCACCCAACCTCCGCACTCCATCCAACCTCCGCACTCCATCCAATCTCCGCACTCCACCTAACCTCCCCACTTCACCCAACCTCCGCACTCCATCCAACCTCCGCACTCCACCCAACTTCCGCACTCCACCCAACCTCCGCACTCCACCCAACTTTCGCACTCCACCCAACTTCCGCACTCCACCCAACCTCCGCACTCCACCCACACTCCTCACTCCACCAAACTTCCGCACTCCACCCAACCTCCCCACTCCACCCAACCTCCCCAAATCACCCAACCTCCCCACTCCAACCAACCTCCCCACTCCACCCAACCTCCCCACTCCACCCAACCTCCCCACTTCTCCCAACCTCCCCACTTCACCCAACCTCCCCACTCCACCCAACCTCCTCACTCCACCCAACCTCCCCACTTCACCCTACCTCCCCACTTCACCCAACCTCCCCACTCCACCCAACCTCCCCAAATCACCCAACCTCCCCACTCCACCCAACCTCCCCAAATCACCAAACCTCCCCACTCCATCCAACCTCCCCACTCCACCCAACCTCCCCACTCCACCCAACCTCCCCACTCCACCCAACCTCCCCACTTCTCCCAACCTCCCCACTTCACCCAACCTCCCCACTCCACCCAACCTCCTCACTCCACCCAACCTCCCCACTTCACCCTACCTCCTCACTTCTCCCAACCTCCCCACTACACCCAACCTCCGCACTCCACCCAACCTTCGCACTCAACCCAACCTCCCCACTTCACCCAACCTCCGCACTCCATCCAACCTCCGCACTCTACCCAACCTCCGCACTCCACCCAACCTCCGCACTCCACCCAATCTCCGCACTCCACCTAACCTCCCCACTTCACCCAACCTCCCCACTCCACCCAACCTCCCTACTTCACCCAACCTCCGCACTCCATCCAACCTCCGCACTCCACCCAATCTCCGCACTCCACCTAACCTCCCCACTTCACCCAACCTCCGCACTCCATCCAACCTCCGCACTCCACCCAACCTCCGCACTCCACCCAACCTCCCCACTCCACCCAACCTCCCCACTTCACCCAACCTCCCCACTTCACCCAACCTCCCCACTCCACCCAACCTCCGCACTCCACCCAACTTCCGCACTCCACCCAAATTCCGCACTCCACCCAACCTCCGCACCCCACCCAAACTCCGCACTCCACCCAACCTCCGCACTCCACCCAAACTCCGCACTCCACCAAACTTCCGCACTCCACGCAACCTCCCCACTCCAACCAACCTCCCCACTCCACCCAAACTCCCCACTCCACCCAACCTCCCCAAATCACCAAACCTCCCCACTTCACCCAACCTCCCCACTTCACCCAACCTCCCCACTCCACCCAACCTCCGCACCCCACCCAACTTCCGCACTCCACCCAACTTCCGCACTCCACCCAACCTCCGCACTCCATCCAACCTCCGCACTCTACCAAACCTCCGCACTCCACCCAACCTCCGCACTCCACCCAACCTCCGCACTCCACCAAACTTCCGCACTCCACGGAACCTCCCCACTCCACCCAACCTCCCCACTCCATCCAACCTCCCCACTCCACCCAACCTCCCCACTTCACCCAACCTTCCCTCTTCACCCAACCTCCCCACTCCTCCCAACCTCCGCACTCCACCCAACTTCCGCACTCCACCCAACTTCCGCACTCCACCCAACCTCCGCACTCCACCCAAACTCCGCACTCCACCAAACTTCCGCACTCCACGCAACCTCCCCACTCCAACCAACCTCCCCACTCCACCCAACCTCCCCACTCCACCCAACCTCCCCACTTCACCCAACCTCCCCACTCCACCCAACCTCCCCACTCCATCCAACCTCCGCACTCCACCTAACCTCCCCACTTCACCCAACCTCCCCACTTCACCCAACCTCCCTACTTCACCCAACCTCCCCACTTCACCCAACCTCCCCATTTCACCCAACCTCCCCACTCCACCCAACCTCCCCAAATCACCCATCCTCCCCACTCCACCCAAACTCCGCACTCCACCAAACTTCCGCACTCCACGCAACCTCCCCACTCCAACCAACCTCCCCACTCCACCGAACCTCCCCACTCCACCCAACCTCCCCACTCCACCCAACTTCCCCACTCCATCCAACCTCCCCACTCCACCCAACCTCCCCACTTCACCCAACCTCCCCACTTCACCCAACCTCCCCACTCCTCCCAACCTCCGCACTCCACCCAACTTCCCCATTCCACCCAACCTCCGCACTCCACCCAACCTTCGCACTCAACCCAACCTCCCCACTCCACCCAACCTCCCCACTTCACCCAACCTCCGCACTCCATCCAACCTCCGCACTCCACCCAATCTCCGCACTCCACCTAACCTCCCCACTTCACCCAACCTCCGCACTCCATCCAACCTCCGCACTCCACCCAACCTCCGCACTCCACCCAACCTCCGCACTCCACCCAACTTCCGCACTCCACCCAACTTCCGCACTCCACCCAACCTCCGCACTCTACCCAACCTCCCAACTCCACCCAACCTCCCCACTTCTCCCAACCTCCCCACTTCACCCAACCTCCCCACTCCACCCAACCTCCTCACTCCACCCAACCTCCCCACTTCACCCTACCTCCCCACTTCACCCAACCTCCCCACTGCACCCAACCTCCCCAAATCACCAAACCTCCCCACTCCATCCAACCTCCCCACTCCACCCAACCTCCCCACTCCACCCAACCTCCCCACTCATCCCAACCTCCCCACTTCTCCCAACCTCCCCACTTCACCCAACCTCCCCACTCCACCCAACCTCCTCACTCCACCCAACCTCCCCACTTCACCCTACCTCTTCACTTCTCCCAACCTCCCCACTACACCCAACCTCCGCACTCCACCCAACCTTCGCACTCAACCCAACCTCCCCACTTCACCCAACCTCCCAACTCCACCCAATCTCCCCACTTCACCCAACCTCCGCATTCCATCCAACCTCCGCACTCTACCCAACCTCCGCACTCCACCCAACCTCCGCACTCCACCCAACCTCCGCACTCCACCAAACTTCCGCACTCCACGGAACCTCCCCACTCCACCCAACCTCCCCACTCCATCCAACCTCCTCACTCCACCCAACCTCCCCACTCCATCCAACCTCCCCACTCCACCCAACCTCCCCACTTCACCCAACCTTCCATCTTCACCCAACCTCCCCACTCCTCCCAACCTCCGCACTCCACCCAACTTCCGCACTCCACCCAACTTCCGCACTCCACCCAACCTCCGCACTCCACCCAAACTCCGCACTCCACCAAACTTCCGCACTCCACGCAACCTCCCCACTCCAACCAACCTCCCCACTCCACCCAACCTCCCCACTCCACCCAACCTCCCCACTCCACCCAACCTCCCCACTTCACCCAACCTCCCCATTCCACTATACCTCCCCACTTCACCCAACCTCCCCACTTCTCCCAACCTCCGCACTCCACCCAACTTCCGCACTCCATCCAACCTCCGCACTCCACCTAACCGCCCCACTTCACCCAACTTCCCCACTTCACCCAACCTCCCTACTTCACCCAACCTCCCCACTTCACCCAACCTCTCCACTTCACCCAACCTCCCCACTCCACCCAACCTCCCCAAATCACCCATCCTCCCCACTCCACCCAACCTCCCCACTCCACCCAACCTCCCCACTTCACCCAACCTCCGCACTACACCCAACCTCCGCATTCCACCCAAACTCCGCACTCCACCCAACCTCCGCACTTCACCCAACCTCCCCACTCCACCCAACCTCCCTACTTCACCCAACCTCCGCACTCCATCCAACCTCCGCACTCCACCCAATCTCCGCACTCCACCTAACCTCCCCACTTCACCCAACCTCCGCACTCCATCCAACCTCCGCACTCCACCCAACCTCCGCACTCCACCCAACCTCCCCACTTCACCCAACTTCCGCACTACACCCAACCTCCGCATTCCACCCAAACTCCGCACTCCACCCAACCTCCGCACTTCACCCAACCTCCCCACTCCACCCAACCTCCCTACTTCACCCAACCTCCGCACTCCATCCAACCTCCGCACTCCACCCAATCTCCGCACTCCACCTAACCTCCCTACTTCACCCAACCTCCGCACTCCATCCAACCTCCGCACTCCACCCAACCTCCGCACTCCACCCAACCTCCCCACTCCACCCAACCTCCCCACTTCACCCAACCTCCCCACTTCACCCAACCTCCCCACTCCACCCAACCTCCGCACTCCACCCAACTTCCGCACTCCACCCAAATTCCGCACTCCACCCAACCTCCGCACCCCACCCAAACTCCGCACTCCACCCAACCTCCGCACTCCACCCAAACTCCGCACTCCACCAAACTTCCGCACTCCACGCAACCTCCCCACTCCAACCAACCTCCCCACTCCACCCAACCTCCCCACTCCACCCAACCTCCCCAAATCACCAAACCTCCCCACTTCACCCAACCTCCCCACTTCACCCAACCTCCCCTCTCCACCCAACCTCCGCACTCCACCCAACTTCCGCACTCCACCGAACTTCCGCACTCCACCCAACCTCCGCACTCCACCCAAACTCCGCACTCCACCCAACCTCCGCACTCCACCCAAACTCCGCACTCCACCAAACTTCCGCACTCCACGCAACCTCCCCACTCCAACCAACCTCCCTACTCCACCCAACCTCCCCACTCCACCAAACCTCCGCACTCCACCCAACCTCCGCACTCCACCCAAACTCCGCACTCCACCAAACTTCCGCACTCCACGCAACCTCCCCTCTCCACCCAACCTCCCCACTCCATCCAACCTCCCCACTCCACCCAACCTCCCCACTTCACCCAACCTCCCCACTTCACCCAACCTCCCCACTCCTCCCAACCTCCGCACTCCACCCAACTTCCGCACTCCACCCAACTTCCGCACTCCACCCAACCTCCCCACTCCAACCAACCTCCCCACTCCACCCAACCTCCCCACTCCACCCAACCTCCCCACTCCACCCAACCTCCCCACTTCACCCAACCTCCCCATTCCACTATACCTCCCCACTTCACCCAACCTCCCCACTCCACCCAACCTCCCCACTCCATCCAACCTCCGCACTCCACCTAACCTCCCCACTTCACCCAACCTCCCCACTTCACCCAACCTCCCTACTTCACCCAACCTCCCCACTTCACCCAACTTCCCCACTTCACCCAACCTCCCCACTCCACCCAACCTCCCCAAATCACCCATCCTCCCCACTCCACCCAACCTCCCCACTCCACACAACCTCCCCACTCCACCGAACCTCAGCACTCCAACCAACTTCCGCACTCCACCCAACCTCCGCACTCCACCCAACCTCCCCACTTCACCCAAACTCCCCACTCCACCCAACCTCCGCACTCCACCCAACCTTCGCACTCAACCCAACCTCCCCACTTCACCCAACCTCCCAACTCCACCCAACCTCCCCACTTCACCCAACCTCCGCACTCCATCCAACCTCCGCACTCCACCCAATCTCCGCACTCCACCTAACCTCCCCACTTCACCCAACCTCCCCACTTCACCCAACCTCCCTACTTCACCCAACCTCCCCACTTCACCCTACCTCCCCACTTCACCCAACCTCCCCACTCCACCCAACCTCCCCAAATCACCCATCCTCCCCACTCCACCCAACCTCCCCACTCCACCCAACCTCCCCACTCCACCGAACCTCCCCACTCCACCCAACCTCCCCACTTCACCAAACCTCCCCACTTCACCCAACCTCCCCACTTCACCGAACCTCCCCACTCCACCCAACCTCCCCACTCAACCCAACCTCCCCACTCCACCCAACCTCCCTACTTCACCCAACCTCCTCACTTCACCCAACCTCCCCACTTCACCCAACCTCCCCACTCCACCCAACCTCCCCAAATCACCCATCCTCCCCACTCCACCCAACCTCCCCACTCCACCCAACCTCCCCACTTCACCCAACCTCCGCACTACACCCAACCTCCGCATTCCACCCAAACTCCGCACTCCACCCAACCTCCGCACTTCACCCAACCTCCCCACTCCACCCAACCTCCCTACTTCACCCAACCTCCGCACTCCATCCAACCTCCGCACTCCACCCAATCTCCGCACTCCACCTAACCTCCCCACTTCACCCAACCTCCGCACTCCATCCAACCTCCGCACTCCACCCAACTTCCGCACTCCACCCAACCTCCCCACTCCAACCAACCTCCCCACTCCACCCAACCTCCCCACTCCACCCAACCTCCCCACTCCACCCAACCTCCCCACTTCACCCAACCTCCCCATTCCACTATACCTCCCCACTTCACCCAACCTCCCCACTCCACCCAACCTCCCCACTCCATCCAACCTCCGCACTCCACCTAACCTCCCCACTTCACCCAACCTCCCCACTTCACCCAACCTCCCTACTTCACCCAACCTCCCCACTTCACCCAACTTCCCCACTTCACCCAACCTCCCCACTCCACCCAACCTCCCCAAATCACCCATCCTCCCCACTCCACCCAACCTCCCCACTCCACACAACCTCCCCACTCCACCGAACCTCAGCACTCCAACCAACTTCCGCACTCCACCCAACCTCCGCACTCCACCCAACCTCCCCACTTCACCCAAACTCCCCACTCCACCCAACCTCCGCACTCCACCCAACCTTCGCACTCAACCCAACCTCCCCACTTCACCCAACCTCCCAACTCCACCCAACCTCCCCACTTCACCCAACCTCCGCACTCCATCCAACCTCCGCACTCCACCCAATCTCCGCACTCCACCTAACCTCCCCACTTCACCCAACCTCCCCACTTCACCCAACCTCCCTACTTCACCCAACCTCCCCACTTCACCCTACCTCCCCACTTCACCCAACCTCCCCACTCCACCCAACCTCCCCAAATCACCCATCCTCCCCACTCCACCCAACCTCCCCACTCCACCCAACCTCCCCACTCCACCGAACCTCCCCACTCCACCCAACCTCCCCACTTCACCAAACCTCCCCACTTCACCCAACCTCCCCACTTCACCGAACCTCCCCACTCCACCCAACCTCCCCACTCAACCCAACCTCCCCACTCCACCCAACCTCCCTACTTCACCCAACCTCCTCACTTCACCCAACCTCCCCACTTCACCCAACCTCCCCACTCCACCCAACCTCCCCAAATCACCCATCCTCCCCACTCCACCCAACCTCCCCACTCCACCCAACCTCCCCACTTCACCCAACCTCCGCACTACACCCAACCTCCGCATTCCACCCAAACTCCGCACTCCACCCAACCTCCGCACTTCACCCAACCTCCCCACTCCACCCAACCTCCCTACTTCACCCAACCTCCGCACTCCATCCAACCTCCGCACTCCACCCAATCTCCGCACTCCACCTAACCTCCCCACTTCACCCAACCTCCGCACTCCATCCAACCTCCGCACTCCACCCAACCTCCGCACTCCACCCAACCTCCCCACTTCACCCAACTTCCGCACTACACCCAACCTCCGCATTCCACCCAAACTCCGCACTCCACCCAACCTCCGCACTTCACCCAACCTCCCCACTCCACCCAACCTCCCTACTTCACCCAACCTCCGCACTCCATCCAACCTCCGCACTCCACCCAATCTCCGCACTCCACCTAACCTCCCTACTTCACCCAACCTCCGCACTCCATCCAACCTCCGCACTCCAACCAACCTCCGCACTCCACCCAACCTCCCCACTCCACCCAACCTCCCCACTTCACCCAACCTCCCCACTTCACCCAACCTCCCCACTCCACCCAACCTCCGCACTCCACCCAACTTCCGCACTCCACCCAAATTCCGCACTCCACCCAACCTCCGCACCCCACCCAAACTCCGCACTCCACCCAACCTCCGCACTCCACCCAAACTCCGCACTCCACCAAACTTCCGCACTCCACGCAACCTCCCCACTCCAACCAACCTCCCCACTCCACCCAACCTCCCCACTCCACCCAACCTCCCCAAATCACCAAACCTCCCCACTTCACCCAACCTCCCCACTTCACCCAACCTCCCCACTCCACCCAACCTCCGCACTCCACCCAACTTCCGCACTCCACCCAACTTCCGCACTCCACCCAACCTCCGCACTCCACCCAAACTCCGCACTCCACCCAACCTCCGCACTCCACCCAAACTCCGCACTCCACCAAACTTCCGCACTCCACGCAACCTCCCCACTCCAACCAACCTCCCTACTCCACCCAACCTCCCCACTCCACCAAACCTCCGCACTCCACCCAACCTCCGCACTCCACCCAAACTCCACACTCCACCAAACTTCCGCACTCCACGCAACCTCCCCTCTCCACCCAACCTCCCCACTCCATCCAACCTCCCCACTCCACCCAACCTCCCCACTTCACCCAACCTCCCCACTTCACCCAACCTCCCCACTCCTCCCAACCTCCGCACTCCACCCAACTTCCGCACTCCACCCAACTTCCGCACTCCACCCAACCTCCCCACTCCAACCAACCTCCCCACTCCACCCAACCTCCCCACTCCACCCAACCTCCCCACTCCACCCAACCTCCCCACTTCACCCAACCTCCCCATTCCACTATACCTCCCCACTTCACCCAACCTCCCCACTCCACCCAACCTCCCCACTCCATCCAACCTCCGCACTCCACCTAACCTCCCCACTTCACCCAACCTCCCCACTTCACCCAACCTCCCTACTTCACCCAACCTCCCCACTTCACCCAACCTCCCCACTTCACCCAACCTCCCCACTCCACCCAACCTCCCCAAATCACCCATCCTCCCCACTCCACCCAACCTCCCCACTCCACACAACCTCCCCACTCCACCGAACCTCAGCACTCCAACCAACTTCCGCACTCCACCCAACCTCCGCACTCCACCCAACCTCCCCTCTTCACCCAAACTCCCCACTCCACCCAACCTCCGCACTCCACCCAACCTTCGCACTCAACCCAACCTCCCCACTTCACCCAACCTCCCAACTCCACCCAACCTCCCCACTTCACCCAACCTCCGCACTCCATCCAACCTCCGCACTCCACCCAATCTCCGCACTCCACCTAACCTCCCCACTTCACCCAACCTCCCCACTTCACCCAACCTCCCTACTTCACCCAACCTCCCCACTTCACCCTACCTCCCCACTTCACCCAACCTCCCCACTCCACCCAACCTCCCCAAATCACCCATCCTCCCCACTCCACCCAACCTCCCCACTCCACCCAACCTCCCCACTCCACCGAACCTCCCCACTCCACCCAACCTCCCCACTTCACCAAACCTCCCCACTTCACCCAACCTCCCCACTTCACCGAACCTCCCCACTCCACCCAACCTCCCCACTCAACCCAACCTCCCCACTCCACCCAACCTCCCCACTTCACCCAACCTCCGCACTCCATCCAACCTCCGCACTCCATCCAATCTCCGCACTCCACCTAACCTCCCCACTTCACCCAACCTCCGCACTCCATCCAACCTCCGCACTCCACCCAACTTCCGCACTCCACCCAACCTCCGCACTCCACCCAACTTTCGCACTCCACCCAACTTCCGCACTCCACCCAACCTCCGCACTCCACCCACACTCCTCACTCCACCAAACTTCCGCACTCCACCCAACCTCCCCACTCCACCCAACCTCCCCAAATCACCCAACCTCCCCACTCCAACCAACCTCCCCACTCCACCCAACCTCCCCACTCCACCCAACCTCCCCACTTCTCCCAACCTCCCCACTTCACCCAACCTCCCCACTCCACCCAACCTCCTCACTCCACCCAACCTCCCCACTTCACCCTACCTCCCCACTTCACCCAACCTCCCCACTCCACCCAACCTCCCCAAATCACCCAACCTCCCCACTCCACCCAACCTCCCCAAATCACCAAACCTCCCCACTCCATCCAACCTCCCCACTCCACCCAACCTCCCCACTCCACCCAACCTCCCCACTCCACCCAACCTCCCCACTTCTCCCAACCTCCCCACTTCACCCAACCTCCCCACTCCACCCAACCTCCTCACTCCACCCAACCTCCCCACTTCACCCTACCTCCTCACTTCTCCCAACCTCCCCACTACACCCAACCTCCGCACTCCACCCAACCTTCGCACTCAACCCAACCTCCCCACTTCACCCAACCTCCGCACTCCATCCAACCTCCGCACTCTACCCAACCTCCGCACTCCACCCAACCTCCGCACTCCACCCAATCTCCGCACTCCACCTAACCTCCCCACTTCACCCAACCTCCCCACTCCACCCAACCTCCCCACTCCATCCAACCTCCCCACTCCACCCAACCTCCCCACTTCACCCAACCTCCCCACTCCACCCAACCTCCCCAAATCACCCATCCTCCCCACTCCACCCAACCTCCCCACTCCACCCAACCTCCCCACTTCACCCAACCTCCGCACTACACCCAACCTCCGCATTCCACCCAAACTCCGCACTCCACCCAACCTCCGCACTTCACCCAACCTCCCCACTCCACCCAACCTCCCTACTTCACCCAACCTCCGCACTCCATCCAACCTCCGCACTCCACCCAATCTCCGCACTCCACCTAACCTCCCCACTTCACCCAACCTCCGCACTCCATCCAACCTCCGCACTCCACCCAACCTCCGCACTCCACCCAACCTCCCCACTTCACCCAACTTCCGCACTACACCCAACCTCCGCATTCCACCCAAACTCCGCACTCCACCCAACCTCCGCACTTCACCCAACCTCCCCACTCCACCCAACCTCCCTACTTCACCCAACCTCCGCACTCCATCCAACCTCCGCACTCCACCCAATCTCCGGACTCCACCTAACCTCCCTACTTCACCCAACCTCCGCACTCCATCCAACCTCCGCACTCCACCCAACCTCCGCACTCCACCCAACCTCCCCACTCCACCCAACCTCCCCACTTCACCCAACCTCCCCACTTCACCCAACCTCCCCACTCCACCCAACCTCCGCACTCCACCCAACTTCCGCACTCCACCCAAATTCCGCACTCCACCCAACCTCCGCACCCCACCCAAACTCCGCACTCCACCCAACCTCCGCACTCCACCCAAACTCCGCACTCCACCAAACTTCCGCACTCCACGCAACCTCCCCACTCCAACCAACCTCCCCACTCCACCCAACCTCCCCACTCCACCCAACCTCCCCAAATCACCAAACCTCCCCACTTCACCCAACCTCCCCACTTCACCCAACCTCCCCACTCCACCCAACCTCCGCACTCCACCCAACTTCCGCACTCCACCCAACTTCCGCACTCCACCCAACCTCCGCACTCCACCCAAACTCCGCACTCCACCCAACCTCCGCACTCCACCCAAACTCCGCACTCCACCAAACTTCCGCACTCCACGCAACCTCCCCACTCCAACCAACCTCCCTACTCCACCCAACCTCCCCACTCCACCCAACCTCCGCACTCCACCCAACCTCCGCACTCCACCCAAACTCCGCACTCCACCAAACTTCCGCACTCCACGCAACCTCCCCTCTCCACCCAACCTCCCCACTCCATCCAACCTCCCCACTCCACCCAACCTCCCCACTTCACCCAACCTCCCCACTTCACCCAACCTCCCCACTCCAACCAACCTCCCCACTCCACCCAACCTCCCCACTCCACCCAACCTCCCCACTCCACCCAACCTCCCCACTTCACCCAACCTCCCCATTCCACTATACCTCCCCACTTCACCCAACCTCCCCACTCCACCCAACCTCCCCACTCCATCCAACCTCCGCACTCCACCTAACCTCCCCACTTCACCCAACCTCCCCACTTCACCCAACCTCCCTACTTCACCCAACCTCCCCACTTCACCCAACCTCCCCACTTCACCCAACCTCCCCACTCCACCCAACCTCCCCAAATCACCCATCCTCCCCACTCCACCCAACCTCCCCACTCCACACAACCTCCCCACTCCACCGAACCTCAGCACTCCAACCAACTTCCGCACTCCACCCAACCTCCGCACTCCACCCAACCTCCCCACTTCACCCAAACTCCCCACTCCACCCAACCTCCGCACTCCACCCAACCTTCGCACTCAACCCAACCTCCCCACTTCACCCAACCTCCCAACTCCACCCAACCTCCCCACTTCACCCAACCTCCCCACTCCACCCAACCTCCCCACTCCACCCAACCTCCCCACTCCACCCAACCTCCCCACTTCTCCCAACCTCCCCACTTCACCCAACCTCCCCACTCCACCCAACCTCCTCACTCCACCCAATCTCCGCACTCCACCTAACTTCCCCACTTCACCCAACCTCCCCACTTCACCCAACCTCCCTACTTCACCCAACCTCCCCACTTCACCCTACCTCCCCACTTCACCCAACCTCCCCACTCCACCCAACCTCCCCAAATCACCCATCCTCCCCACTCCACCGAACCTCCCCACTCCACCCAACCTCCCCACTTCACCAAACCTCCCCACTTCACCCAACCTCCCCACTCCATCCAACCTCCGCACTCCACCCAATCTCCGCACTCCACCTAACCTCCCCACTTCACCCAACCTCCGCACTCCATCCAACCTCCGCACTCCACCCAACTTCCGCACTCCACCCAACCTCCGCACTCCACCCAACTTTCGCACTCCACCCAACTTCCGCACTCCACCCAACCTCCGCACTCCACCCAAACTCCTCACTCCACCAAACTTCCGCACTCCACCCAACCTCCCCACTCCACCCAACCTCCCCAAATCACCCAACCTCCCCACTCCAACCAACCTCCCCACTCCACCCAACCTCCCCACTCCACCCAACCTCCCCACTTCTCCCAACCTCCCCACTTCACCCAACCTCCCCACTCCACCCAACCTCCTCACTCCACCCAACCTCCCCACTTCACCCTACCTCCCCACTTCACCCAACCTCCCCACTCCACCCAACCTCCCCAAATCACCCAACCTCCCCACTCCACCCAACCTCCCCAAATCACCAAACCTCCCCACTCCATCCAACCTCCCCACTCCACCCAACCTCCCCACTCCACCCAACCTCCCCACTCCACCCAACCTCCCCACTTCTCCCAACCTCCCCACTTCACCCAACCTCCCCACTTCACCCTACCTCCTCACTTCTCCCAACCTCCCCACTACACCCAACCTCCGCACTCCACCCAACCTTCGCACTCAACCCAACCTACCCACTTCACCCAACCTCCGCACTCCATCCAACCTCCGCACTCTACCCAACCTCCGCACTCCACCCAACCTCCGCACTCCACCCAATCTCCGCACTCCACCTAACCTCCCCACTTCACCCAACCTCCCCACTCCACCCAACCTCCCCACTCCATCCAACCTCCCCACTCCACCCAACCTCCCCACTTCACCCAACCTCCCCGCTTCACCCAACCTCCCCACTCTTCCCAACCTCCGCACTCCACCCAACTTCCGCACTCCACCCAACTTCCGCACTCCACCCAACCTCCGCACTCCACCCAAACTCCGCACTCCACCAAACTTCCGCACTCCACGCAACCTCCCCACTCCAACCAACCTCCCCACTCCACCCAACCTCCCCACTCCACCCAACCTCCCCACTCCACCCAACCTCCCCACTCCATCCAACCTCCCCACTCCACCCAACCTCCCCACTTCACCCAACCTCCCCACTCCTCCCAACCTCCGCACTCCACCCAACTTCCCCACTCCACCCAACCTCCGCACTCCACCCAACCTTCGCACTCAACCCAACCTCCGCACTCCACCCAATCTCCGCACTCCACCTAACCTCCCAACTCCACCCAACCTCCCCACTTCTCCCAACCTCCCCACTTCACCCAATCTCCCCACTCCACCCAACCTCCTCACTCCACCCAACCTCCCCACTTCACCCTACCTCCCCACTTCACCCAACCTCCCCACTCCACCCAACCTCCCCAAATCACCAAACCTCCCCACACCATCCAACCTCCCCACTCCACCCAACCTCCCCACTCCACCCAACCTCCCCACTCCACCCAACCTCCCCACTTCTCCCAACCTCCCCACTTCACCCAACCTCCCCACTCCACCCAACCTCCCCACTTCACCCAAACTCCCCACTCCACCCAACCTCCGCACTCCACCCAACCTTCGCACTCAACCCAACCTCCCCACTTCACCCAACCTCCCAACTCCACCCAACCTCCCCACTTCACCCAACCTCCCCACTCCACCCAACCTCCCCACTCCACCCAACCTCCCCACTCCACCCAACCTCCCCACTTCTCCCAACCTCCCCACTTCACCCAACCTCCCCACTCCACCCAACCTCCTCACTCCACCCAATCTCCGCACTCCACCTAACTTCCCCACTTCACCCAACCTCCCCACTTCACCCAACCTCCCTACTTCACCCAACCTCCCCACTTCACCCTACCTCCCCACTTCACCCAACCTCCCCACTCCACCCAACCTCCCCAAATCACCCATCCTCCCCACTCCACCGAACCTCCCCACTCCACCCAACCTCCCCACTTCACCAAACCTCCCCACTTCACCCAACCTCCCCACTCCATCCAACCTCCGCACTCCACCCAATCTCCGCACTCCACCTAACCTCCCCACTTCACCCAACCTCCGCACTCCATCCAACCTCCGCACTCCACCCAACTTCCGCACTCCACCCAACCTCCGCACTCCACCCAACTTTCGCACTCCACCCAACTTCCGCACTCCACCCAACCTCCGCACTCCACCCAAACTCCTCACTCCACCAAACTTCCGCACTCCACCCAACCTCCCCACTCCACCCAACCTCCCCAAATCACCCAACCTCCCCACTCCAACCAACCTCCCCACTCCACCCAACCTCCCCACTCCACCCAACCTCCCCACTTCTCCCAACCTCCCCACTTCACCCAACCTCCCCACTCCACCCAACCTCCTCACTCCACCCAACCTCCCCACTTCACCCTACCTCCCCACTTCACCCAACCTCCCCACTCCACCCAACCTCCCCAAATCACCCAACCTCCCCACTCCACCCAACCTCCCCAAATCACCAAACCTCCCCACTCCATCCAACCTCCCCACTCCACCCAACCTCCCCACTCCACCCAACCTCCCCACTCCACCCAACCTCCCCACTTCTCCCAACCTCCCCACTTCACCCAACCTCCCCACTCCACCCAACCTCCTCACTCCACCCAACCTCCCCACTTCACCCTACCTCCTCACTTCTCCCAACCTCCCCACTACACCCAACCTCCGCACTCCACCCAACCTTCGCACTCAACCTAACCTACCCACTTCACCCAACCTCCGCACTCCATCCAACCTCCGCACTCTACCCAACCTCCGCACTCCACCCAACCTCCGCACTCCACCCAATCTCCGCACTCCACCTAACCTCCCCACTTCACCCAACCTCCCCACTCCACCCAACCTCCCCACTTCACCCAACCTCCCCGCTTCACCCAACCTCCCCACTCTTCCCAACCTCCGCACTCCACCCAACTTTCGCACTCCACCCAACTTCCGCACTCCACCCAACCTCCGCACTCCACCCAAACTCCGCACTCCACCAAACTTCCGCACTCCACGCAACCTCCCCACTCCAACCAACCTCCCCACTCCACCCAACCTCCCCACTCCACCCAACCTCCCCACTCCACCCAACCTCCCCACTCCATCCAACCTCCCCACTCCACCCAACCTCCCCACTTCACCCAACCTCCCCACTCCTCCCAACCTCCGCACTCCACCCAACTTCCCCACTCCACCCAACCTCCGCACTCCACCCAACCTTCGCACTCAACCCAACCTCCGCACTCCACCCAATCTCCGCACTCCACCTAACCTCCCAACTCCACCCAACCTCCCCACTTCTCCCAACCTCCCCACTTCACCCAATCTCCCCACTCCACCCAACCTCCTCACTCCACCCAACCTCCCCACTTCACCCTACCTCCCCACTTCACCCAACCTCCCCACTCCACCCAACCTCCCCAAATCACCAAACCTCCCCACACCATCCAACCTCCCCACTCCACCCAACCTCCCCACTCCACCCAACCTCCCCACTCCACCCAACCTCCCCACTTCTCCCAACCTCCCCACTTCACCCAACCTCCCCACTCCACCCAACCTCCTCACTCCACCCAACCTCCCCACTTCACCCTACCTCTTCACTTCTCCCAACCTCCCCACTACACCCAACCTCCGCACTCCACCCAACCTCCCAACTCCACCCAATCTCCCCACTTCACCCAACCTCCGCACTCCATCCAACCTCCGCACTCTACCCAACCTCCGCACTCCACCCAACCTCCGCACTCCACCCAACCTCCGCACTCCACCAAACTTCCGCACTCCATGGAACCTCCCCACTCCACCCAACCTCCCGACTCCATCCAACCTCCCCACTCCACCCAACCTCCCCACTTCACCCAACCTTCCCTCTTCACCCAACCTCCCCACTCCTCCCAACCTCCGCACTCCACCCAACTTCCGCACTCCACCCAACTTCCGCACTCCACCCAACCTCCGCACTCCACCCAAACTCCGCACTCCACCAAACTTCCGCACTCCACGCAACCTCCCCACTCCAACCAACCTCCCCACTCCACCCAACCTCCCCACTCCACCCAACCTCCCCACTTCACCCAACCTCCCCACTCCACCCAACCTCCCCACTCCATCCAACCTCCGCACTCCACCTAACCTCCCCACTTCACCCAACCTCCCCATTTCACCCAACCTCCCTACTTCACCCAACCTCCCCACTTCACCCAACCTCCCCACTTCACCCAACCTCCCCACTCCACCCAACCTCCCCAAATCACCCAACCTCCCCACTCCACCCAACCTCCCCACTCCACCCAACCTCCCCACTTCACCCAACCTCCGCACTACACCCAACCTCCGCATTCCACCCAAACTCCGCACTCCACCCAACCTCCGCACTTCACCCAACCTCCCCACTCCACCCAACCTCCCTACTTCACCCAACCTCCGCACTCCATCCAACCTCCGCACTCCACCCAATCTCCGCACTCCACCTAACCTCCCCACTTCACCCAACCTCCGCACTCCATCCAACCTCCGCACTCCACCCAACCTCCGCACTCCACCCAACCTCCCCACTTCACCCAACTTCCGCACTACACCCAACCTCCGCATTCCACCCAAACTCCGCACTCCACCCAACCTCCGCACTTCACCCAACCTCCCCACTCCACCCAACCTCCCTACTTCACCCAACCTCCGCACTCCATCCAACCTCCGCACTCCACCCAATCTCCGCACTCCACCTAACCTCCCCACTTTACCCAACCTCCGCACTCCATCCAACCTCCGCACTCCACCCAACCTCCGCACTCCACCCAACCTCCCCACTTCACCCAACCTCCCCACTTCACCCAACCTCCCCACTCCACCCAACCTCCGCACTCCACCCAACTTCCGCACTCCACCCAAATTCCGCACTCCACCAAACCTCCTCACCCCACCCAAACTCCGCACTCCACCCAACCTCCGCACTCCACCCAAACTCCGCACTCCACCAAACTTCCGCACTCCACGCAACCTCCCCACTCCAACCAACCTCCCCACTCCACCCAACCTCCCCACTCCACCCAACCTCCCCAAATCACCAAACCTCCCCACTTCACCCAACCTCCCCACTTCACCCAACCTCCCCACTCCACCCAACCTCCGCACTCCACCCAACTTCCGCACTCCACCCAACTTCCGCACTCCACCCAACCTCCGCACTCCACCCAAACTCCGCACTCCACCCAACCTCCGCACTCCACCCAAACTCCGCACTCCACCAAACTTCCGCACTCCACGCAACCTCCCCACTCAAACCAACCTCCCTACTCCACCCAACCTCCCCACTCCACCCAACCTCCGCACTCCACCCAACCTCCGCACTCCACCCAAACTCCGCACTCCACCAAACTTCCGCACTCCACGCAACCTCCCCTCTCCACCCAACCTCCCCACTCCATCCAACCTCCCCACTCCACCCAACCTCCCCACTTCACCAACCTCCCCACTTCACCCAACCTCCCCACTCCTCCCAACCTCCGCACTCCACCCAACTTCCGCACTCCACCCAACTTCCGCACTCCACCCAACCTCCCCACTCCAACCAACCTCCCCACTCCACCCAACCTCCCCACTCCACCCAACCTCCCCACTCCACCCAACCTCCCCACTTCACCCAACCTCCCCATTCCACTATACCTCCCCACTTCACCCAACCTCCCCACTCCACCCAACCTCCCCACTTCACCCAACCTCCCCACTTCACCCAACCTCCCTACTTCACCCAACCTCCCCACTTCACCCAACCTCCCCACTTCACCCAACCTCCCCACTCCACCCAACCTCCTCACTCCACCCAACCTCCCCACTTCACCCTACCTCCCCACTTCACCCAACCTCCCCACTCCACCCAACCTCCCCAAATCACCCAACCTCCCCACTCCACCCAACCTCCCCAAATCACCAAACCTCCCCACTCCATCCAACCTCCCCACTCCACCCAACCTCCCCACTCCACCCAACCTCCCCACTCCACCCAACCTCCCCACTTCTCCCAACCTCCCCACTTCACCCAACCTCCCCACTCCACCCAACCTCCTCACTCCACCCAACCTCCCCACTTCACCCTACCTCCTCACTTCTCCCAACCTCCCCACTACACCCAACCTCCGCACTCCACCCAACTTTCGCACTCAACCCAACCTACCCACTTCACCCAACCTCCGCACTCCATCCAACCTCCGCACTCTACCCAACCTCCGCACTCCACCCAACCTCCGCACTCCACCCAATCTCCGCACTCCACCTAACCTCCCCACTTCACCCAACCTCCCCACTCCACCCAACCTCCCCACTCCATCCAACCTCCCAACTCCACCCAACCTCCCCACTTCACCCAACCTCCCCGCTTCACCCAACTTCCCCACTCTTCCCAACCTCCGCACTCCACCCAACTTCCGCACTCCACCCAACTTCCGCACTCCACCCAACCTCCGCACTCCACCCAAACTCCGCACTCCACCAAACTTCCGCACTCCACGCAACCTCCCCACTCCAACCAACCTCCCCACTCCACCCAACCTCCCCACTCCACCCAACCTCCCCACTCCACCCAACCTCCCCACTCCATCCAACCTCCCCACTCCACCCAACCTCCCCACTTCACCCAACCTCCCCACTCCTCCCAACCTCCGCACTCCACCCAACTTCCCCACTCCACCCAACCTCCGCACTCCACCCAACCTTCGCACTCAACCCAACCTCCGCACTCCACCCAATCTCCGCACTCCACCTAACCTCCCAACTCCACCCAACCTCCCCACTTCTCCCAACCTCCGCACTCCACCCAACCTCCGCACTCCACCCAAACTCCACACTCCACCAAACTTCCGCACTCCACGCAACCTCCCCTCTCCACCCAACCTCCCCACTCCATCCAACCTCCCCACTCCACCCAACCTCCCCACTTCACCCAACCTCCCCACTTCACCCAACCTCCCCACTCCTCCCAACCTCCGCACTCCACCCAACTTCCGCACTCCACCCAACTTCCGCACTCCACCCAACCTCCCCACTCCAACCAACCTCCCCACTCCACCCAACCTCCCCACTCCACCCAACCTCCCCACTCCACCCAACCTCCCCACTTCACCCAACCTCCCCATTCCACTATACCTCCCCACTTCACCCAACCTCCCCACTCCACCCAACCTCCCCACTCCATCCAACCTCCGCACTCCACCTAACCTCCCCACTTCACCCAACCTCCCCACTTCACCCAACCTCCCTACTTCACCCAACCTCCCCACTTCACCCAACCTCCCCACTTCACCCAACCTCCCCACTCCACCCAACCTCCCCAAATCACCCATCCTCCCCACTCCACCCAACCTCCCCACTCCACACAACCTCCCCACTCCACCGAACCTCAGCACTCCAACCAACTTCCGCACTCCACCCAACCTCCGCACTGCACCCAACCTCCCCACTTCACCCAAACTCCCCACTCCACCCAACCTCCGCACTCCACCCAACCTTCGCACTCAACCCAACCTCCCCACTTCACCCAACCTCCCAACTCCACCCAACCTCCCCACTTCACCCAACCTCCGCACTCCATCCAACCTCCGCACTCCACCCAATCTCCGCACTCCACCTAACCTCCCCACTTCACCCAACCTCCCCACTTCACCCAACCTCACTACTTCACCCAACCTCCCCACTTCACCCTACCTCCCCACTTCACCCAACCTCCCCACTCCACCCAACCTCCCCAAATCACCCATCCTCCCCACTCCACCCAACCTCCCCACTCCACCCAACCTCCCCACTCCACCGAACCTCCCCACTCCACCCAACCTCCCCACTTCACCAAACCTCCCCACTTCACCCAACCTCCCCACTTCACCGAACCTCCCCACTCCACCCAACCTCCCCACTCAACCCAACCTCCCCACTCCACCCAACCTCCCCACTTCACCCAACCTCCGCACTCCATCCAACCTCCGCACTCCACCCAATCTCCGCACTCCACCTAACCTCCCCACTTCACCCAACCTCCGCACTCCATCCAACCTCCGCACTCCACCCAACTTCCGCACTCCACCCAACCTCCGCACTCCACCCAACTTTCGCACTCCACCCAACTTCCGCACTCCACCCAACCTCCGCACTCCACCCACACTCCTCACTCCACCAAACTTCCGCACTCCACCCAACCTCCCCACTCCACCCAACCTCCCCAAATCACCCAACCTCCCCACTCCAACCAACCTCCCCACTCCACCCAACCTCCCCACTCCACCCAACCTCCCCACTTCTCCCAACCTCCCCACTTCACCCAACCTCCCCACTCCACCCAACCTCCTCACTCCACCCAACCTCCCCACTTCACCCTACCTCCCCACTTCACCCAACCTCCCCACTCCACCCAACCTCCCCAAATCACCCAACCTCCCCACTCCACCCAACCTCCCCAAATCACCAAACCTCCCCACTCCATCCAACCTCCCCACTCCACCCAACCTCCCCACTCCACCCAACCTCCCCACTCCACCCAACCTCCCCACTTCTCCCAACCTCCCCACTTCACCCAACCTCCCCACTCCACCCAACCTCCTCACTCCACCCAACCTCCCCACTTCACCCTACCTCCTCACTTCTCCCAACCTCCCCACTACACCCAACCTCCGCACTCCACCCAACCTTCGCACTCAACCCAACCTCCCCACTTCACCCAACCTCCGCACTCCATCCAACCTCCGCACTCTACCCAACCTCCGCACTCCACCCAACCTCCGCACTCCACCCAATCTCCGCACTCCACCTAACCTCCCCACTTCACCCAACCTCCCCACTCCACCCAACCTCCCCACTCCATCCAACCTCCCCACTCCACCCAACCTCCCCACTTCACCCAACCTCCCCACTCCACCCAACCTCCCCAAATCACCCATCCTCCCCACTCCACCCAACCTCCCCACTCCACCCAACCTCCCCACTTCACCCAACCTCCGCACTACACCCAACCTCCGCATTCCACCCAAACTCCGCACTCCAGCCAACCTCCGCACTTCACCCAACCTCCCCACTCCACCCAACCTCCCTACTTCACCCAACCTCCGCACTCCATCCAACCTCCGCACTCCACCCAATCTCCGCACTCCACCTAACCTCCCCACTTCACCCAACCTCCGCACTCCATCCAACCTCCGCACTCCACCCAACCTCCGCACTCCACCCAACCTCCCCACTTCACCCAACTTCCGCACTACACCCAACCTCCGCATTCCACCCAAACTCCGCACTCCACCCAACCTCCGCACTTCACCCAACCTCCCCACTCCACCCAACCTCCCTACTTCACCCAACCTCCGCACTCCATCCAACCTCCGCACTCCACCCAATCTCCGCACTCCACCTAACCTCCCTACTTCACCCAACCTCCGCACTCCATCCAACCTCCGCACTCCACCCAACCTCCGCACTCCACCCAACCTCCCCACTCCACCCAACCTCCCCACTTCACCCAACCTCCCCACTTCACCCAACCTCCCCACTCCACCCAACCTCCGCACTCCACCCAACTTCCGCACTCCACCCAAATTCCGCACTCCACCCAACCTCCGCACCCCACCCAAACTCCGCACTCCACCCAACCTCCGCACTCCACCCAAACTCCGCACTCCACCAAACTTCCGCACTCCACGCAACCTCCCCACTCCAACCAACCTCCCCACTCCACCCAACCTCCCCACTCCACCCAACCTCCCCAAATCACCAAACCTCCCCACTTCACCCAACCTCCCCACTTCACCCAACCTCCCCACTCCACCCAACCTCCGCACTCCACCCAACTTCCGCACTCCACCCAACTTCCGCACTCCACCCAACCTCCGCACTCCACCCAAACTCCGCACTCCACCCAACCTCCGCACTCCACCCAAACTCCGCACTCCACCAAACTTCCGCACTCCACGCAACCTCCCCACTCCAACCAACCTCCCTACTCCACCCAACCTCCCCACTCCACCCAACCTCCGCACTCCACCCAACCTCCGCACTCCACCCAAACTCCGCACTCCACCAAACTTCCGCACTCCACGCAACCTCCCCTCTCCACCCAACCTCCCCACTCCATCCAACCTCCCCACTCCACCCAACCTCCCCACTTCACCCAACCTCCCCACTTCACCCAACCTCCCCACTCCAACCAACCTCCCCACTCCACCCAACCTCCCCACTCCACCCAACCTCCCCACTCCACCCAACCTCCCCACTTCACCCAACCTCCCCATTCCACTATACCTCCCCACTTCACCCAACCTCCCCACTCCACCCAACCTCCCCACTCCATCCAACCTCCGCACTCCACCTAACCTCCCCACTTCACCCAACCTCCCCACTTCACCCAACCTCCCTACTTCACCCAACCTCCCCACTTCACCCAACCTCCCCACTTCACCCAACCTCCCCACTCCACCCAACCTCCCCAAATCACCCATCCTCCCCACTCCACCCAACCTCCCCACTCCACACAACCTCCCCACTCCACCGAACCTCAGCACTCCAACCAACTTCCGCACTCCACCCAACCTCCGCACTCCACCCAACCTCCCCACTTCACCCAAACTCCCCACTCCACCCAACCTCCGCACTCCACCCAACCTTCGCACTCAACCCAACCTCCCCACTTCACCCAACCTCCCAACTCCACCCAACCTCCCCACTTCACCCAACCTCCCCACTCCACCCAACCTCCCCACTCCACCCAACCTCCCCACTCCACCCAACCTCCCCACTTCTCCCAACCTCCCCACTTCACCCAACCTCCCCACTCCACCCAACCTCCTCACTCCACCCAATCTCCGCACTCCACCTAACTTCCCCACTTCACCCAACCTCCCCACTTCACCCAACCTCCCTACTTCACCCAACCTCCCCACTTCACCCTACCTCCCCACTTCACCCAACCTCCCCACTCCACCCAACCTCCCCAAATCACCCATCCTCCCCACTCCACCCAACCTCCCCACTCCACCCAACCTCCCCACTCCACCGAACCTCCCCACTCCACCCAACCTCCCCACTTCACCAAACCTCCCCACTTCACCCAACCTCCCCACTCCATCCAACCTCCGCACTCCACCCAATCTCCGCACTCCACCTAACCTCCCCACTTCACCCAACCTCCGCACTCCATCCAACCTCCGCACTCCACCCAACTTCCGCACTCCACCCAACCTCCGCACTCCACCCAACTTTCGCACTCCACCCAACTTCCGCACTCCACCCAACCTCCGCACTCCACCCAAACTCCTCACTCCACCAAACTTCCGCACTCCACCCAACCTCCCCACTCCACCCAACCTCCCCAAATCACCCAACCTCCTCACTCCAACCAACCTCCCCACTCCACCCAACCTCCCCACTCCACCCAACCTCCCCACTTCTCCCAACCTCCCCACTTCACCCAACCTCCCCACTCCACCCAACCTCCTCACTCCACCCAACCTCCCCACTTCACCCTACCTCCCCACTTCACCCAACCTCCCCACTCCACCCAACCTCCCCAAATCACCCAACCTCCCCACTCCACCCAACCTCCCCAAATCACCAAACCTCCCCACTCCATCCAACCTCCCCACTCCACCCAACCTCCCCACTCCACCCAACCTCCCCACTCCACCCAACCTCCCCACTTCTCCCAACCTCCCCACTTCACCCAACCTCCCCACTCCACCCAACCTCCTCACTCCACCCAACCTCCCCACTTCACCCTACCTCCTCACTTCTCCCAACCTCCCCACTACACCCAACCTCCGCACTCCACCCAACCTTCGCACTCAACCCAACCTACCCACTTCACCCAACCTCCGCACTCCATCCAACCTCCGCACTCTACCCAACCTCCGCACTCCACCCAACCTCCGCACTCCACCCAATCTCCGCACTCCACCTAACCTCCCCACTTCACCCAACCTCCCCACTCCACCCAACCTCCCCACTCCATCCAACCTCCCCACTCCACCCAACCTCCCCACTTCACCCAACCTCCCCGCTTCACCCAACCTCCCCACTCTTCCCAACCTCCGCACTCCACCCAACTTCCGCACTCCACCCAACTTCCGCACTCCACCCAACCTCCGCACTCCACCCAAACTCCGCACTCCACCAAACTTCCGCACTCCACGCAACCTCCCCACTCCAACCAACCTCCCCACTCCACCCAACCTCCCCACTCCACCCAACCTCCCCACTCCACCCAACCTCCCCACTCCATCCAACCTCCCCACTCCACCCAACCTCCCCACTTCACCCAACCTCCCCACTCCTCCCAACCTCCGCACTCCACCCAACTTCCCCACTCCACCCAACCTCCGCACTCCACCCAACCTTCGCACTCAACCCAACCTCCGCACTCCACCCAATCTCCGCACTCCACCTAACCTCCCAACTCCACCCAACCTCCCCACTTCTCCCAACCTCCCCACTTCACCCAATCTCCCCACTCCACCCAACCTCCTCACTCCACCCAACCTCCCCACTTCACCCTACCTCCCCACTTCACCCAACCTCCCCACTCCACCCAACCTCCCCAAATCACCAAACCTCCCCACACCATCCAACCTCCCCACTCCACCCAACCTCCCCACTCCACCCAACCTCCCCACTCCACCCAACCTCCCCACTTCTCCCAACCTCCCCACTTCACCCAACCTCCCCACTCCACCCAACCTCCTCACTCCACCCAACCTCCCCACTTCACCCTACCTCTTCACTTCTCCCAACCTCCCCACTACACCCAACCTCCGCACTCCACCCAACCTCCCAACTCCACCCAATCTCCCCACTTCACCCAACCTCCGCACTCCATCCAACCTCCGCACTCTACCCAACCTCCGCACTCCACCCAACCTCCGCACTCCACCCAACCTCCGCACTCCACCAAACTTCCGCACTCCATGGAACCTCCCCACTCCACCCAACCTCCCGACTCCATCCAACCTCCCCACTCCACCCAACCTCCCCACTTCACCCAACCTTCCCTCTTCACCCAACCTCCCCACTCCTCCCAACCTCCGCACTCCACCCAACTTCCGCACTCCACCCAACTTCCGCACTCCACCCAACCTCCGCACTCCACCCAAACTCCGCACTCCACCAAACTTCCGCACTCCACGCAACCTCCCCACTCCAACCAACCTCCCCACTCCACCCAACCTCCCCACTCCACCCAACCTCCCCACTCCACCCAACCTCCCCACTTCACCCAACCTCCCCATTCCACTATACCTCCCCACTTCACCCAACCTCCCCACTCCACCCAACCTCCCCACTCCAACCAACCTCCCCACTCCACCCAACCTCCCCACTCCACCCAACCTCCCCACTCCACGCAACCTCCCCACTCCAACCAACCTCCCCACTCCACCCAACTTCCCCACTCCACCCAACCTCCCCAAATCACCAAACCTCCCCACTTCACCCAACCTCCCCACTTCACCCAACCTCCTCACTCCACCCAACCTCCGCACTCCACCCAACTTCCGCACTCCACCCACCTTCCGCACTCCACCCAACCTCCGCACTCCATCCAACCTCCGCACTCTACCAAACCTCCGCACTCCACCCAACCTCCGCACTCCAACCAACCTCCCCACTCCACCCAACCTCCCCACTCCACCCAACCTCCCCACTTCACCCAACCTCCCCACTCCACCCAACCTCCCCACTCCATCCAACCTCCGCACTCCACCTAACCTCCCCACTTCACCCAACCTCCCCATTTCACCCAACCTCCCTACTTCACCCAACCTCCCCACTTCACCCAACCTCCCCACTTCACCCAACCTCCCCACTCCACCCAACCTCCCCAAATCACCCAACCTCCCCACTCCACCCAACCTCCCCACTCCACCCAACCTCCCCACTTCACCCAACCTCCGCACTACACCCAACCTCCGCATTCCACCCAAACTCCGCACTCCACCCAACCTCCGCACTTCACCCAACCTCCCCACTCCACCCAACCTCCCTACTTCACCCAACCTCCGCACTCCATCCAACCTCCGCACTCCACCCAATCTCCGCACTCCACCTAACCTCCCCACTTCACCCAACCTCCGCACTCCATCCAACCTCCGCACTCCACCCAACCTCCGCACTCCACCCAACCTCCCCACTTCACCCAACTTCCGCACTACACCCAACCTCCGCATTCCACCCAAACTCCGCACTCCACCCAACCTCCGCACTCCATCCAACCTCCGCACTCCACCCAACCTCCGCACTCCACCCAACCTCCCCACTTCACCCAACCTCCCCACTTCACCCAACCTCCCCACTCCACCCAACCTCCGCACTCCACCCAACTTCCGCACTCCACCCAAATTCCGCACTCCACCAAACCTCCTCACCCCACCCAAACTCCGCATTCCACCCAACCTCCGCACTCCACCCAAACTCCGCACTCCACCAAACTTCCGCACTCCACGCAACCTCCCCACTCCAACCAACCTCCCCACTCCACCCAACCTCCCCACTCCACCCAACCTCCCCAAATCACCAAACCTCCCCACTTCACCCAACCTCCCCACTTCACCCAACCTCCCCACTCCACCCAACCTCCGCACTCCACCCAACTTCCGCACTCCACCCAACTTCCGCACTCCACCCAACCTCCGCACTCCACCCAAACTCCGCACTCCACCCAACCTCCGCACTCCACCCAAACTCCGCACTCCACCAAACTTCCGCACTCCACGCAACCTCCCCACTCAAACCAACCTCCCTACTCCACCCAACCTCCCCACTCCACACAACCTCCGCACTCCACCCAACCTCCGCACTCCACCCAAACTCCGCACTCCACCAAACTTCCGCACTCCACGCAACCTCCCCTCTCCACCCAACCTCCCCACTCCATCCAACCTCCCCACTCCACCCAACCTCCCCACTTCACCAACCTCCCCACTTCACCCAACCTCCCCACTCCTCCCAACCTCCGCACTCCACCCAACTTCCGCACTCCACCCAACTTCCGCACTCCACCCAACCTCCCCACTCCAACCAACCTCCCCACTCCACCCAACCTCCCCACTCCACCCAACCTCCCCACTCCACCCAACCTCCCCACTTCACCCAACCTCCCCATTCCACTATACCTCCCCACTTCACCCAACCTCCCCACTCCACCCAACCTCCCCACTTCACCCAACCTCCCCACTTCACCCAACCTCCCTACTTCACCCAACCTCCCCACTTTCCCCAACCTCCCCACTTCACCCAACCTCCCCACTCCACCCAACCTCCTCACTCCACCCAACCTCCCCACTTCACCCTACCTCCCCACTTCACCCAACCTCCCCACTCCACCCAACCTCCCCAAATCACCCAACCTCCCCACTCCACCCAACCTCCCCAAATCACCAAACCTCCCCACTCCATCCAACCTCCCCACTCCACCCAACCTCCCCACTCCACCCAACCTCCCCACTCCACCCAACCTCCCCACTTCTCCCAACCTCCCCACTTCACCCAACCTCCCCACTCCACCCAACCTCCTCACTCCACCCAACCTCCCCACTTCACCCTACCTCCTCACTTCTCCCAACCTCCCCACTACACCCAACCTCCGCACTCCACCCAACCTTCGCACTCAACCCAACCTACCCACTTCACCCAACCTCCGCACTCCATCCAACCTCCGCACTCTACCCAACCTCCGCACTCCACCCAACCTCCGCACTCCACCCAATCTCCGCACTCCACCTAACCTCCCCACTTCACCCAACCTCCCCACTCCACCCAACCTCCCCACTCCATCCAACCTCCCCACTCCACCCAATCTCCCCACTTCACCCAACCTCCCCGTTTCACCCAACCTCCCCACTCTTCCCAACCTCCGCACTCCACCCAACTTCCGCACTCCACCCAACTTCCGCACTCCACCCAACCTCCGCACTCCACCCAAACTCCGCACTCCACCAAACTTCCGCACTCCACGCAACCTCCCCACTCCAACCAACCTCCCCACTCCACCCAACCTCCCCACTCCACCCAACCTCCCCACTCCACCCAACCTCCCCACTCCATCCAACCTCCCCACTCCACCCAACCTCCCCACTTCACCCAACCTCCCCACTCCTCCCAACCTCCGCACTCCACCCAACTTCCCCACTCCACCCAACCTCCGCACTCCACCCAACCTTCGCACTCAACCCAACCTCCGCACTCCACCCAATCTCCGCACTCCACCTAACCTCCCAACTCCACCCAACCTCCCCACTTCTCCCAACCTCCCCACTTCACCCAATCTCCCCACTCCACCCAACCTCCTCACTCCACCCAACCTCCCCACTTCACCCTACCTCCCCACTTCACCCAACCTCCCCACTCCACCCAACCTCCCCAAATCACCAAACCTCCCCACACCATCCAACCTCCCCACTCCACCCAACCTCCCCACTCCACCCAACCTCCCCACTCCACCCAACCTCCCCACTTCTCCCAACCTCCCCACTTCACCCAACCTCCCCACTCCACCCAACCTCCTCACTCCACCCAACCTCCCCACTTCACCCTACCTCTTCACTTCTCCCAACCTCCCCACTACACCCAACTTCCGCACTCCACCCAACCTCCCAACTCCACCCAATCTCCCCACTTCACCCAACCTCCGCACTCCATCCAACCTCCGCACTCTACCCAACCTCCGCACTCCACCCAACCTCCGCACTCCACCCAACCTCCGCACTCCACCAAACTTCCGCACTCCATGGAACCTCCCCACTCCACCCAACCTCCCGACTCCATCCAACCTCCCCACTCCACCCAACCTCCCCACTTCACCCAACCTTCCCTCTTCACCCAACCTCCCCACTCCTCCCAACCTCCGCACTCCACCCAACTTCCGCACTCCACCCAACTTCCGCACTCCACCCAACCTCCGCACTCCACCCAAACTCCGCACTCCACCAAACTTCCGCACTCCACGCAACCTCCCCACTCCAACCAACCTCCCCACTCCACCCAACCTCCCCACTCCACCCAACCTCCCCACTCCACCCAACCTCCCCACTTCACCCAACCTCCCCATTCCACTATACCTCCCCACTTCACCCAACCTCCCCACTTCACCCAACCTCCCCACTCCTCCCAACCTCCGCACTCCACCCAACTTCCGCACTCCACCCAACTTCCGCACTCCACCCAACCTCCCCACACCAACCAACCTCCCCACTCCACCCAACCTCCCCACTCCACCCAACCTCCCCACTCCACGCAACCTCCCCACTCCAACCAACCTCCCCACTCCACCCAACTTCCCCACTCCACCCAACCTCCCCAAATCACCAAACCTCCCCACTTCACCCAACCTCCCCACTTCACCCAACCTCCTCACTCCACCCAACCTCCGCACTCCACCCAACTTCCGCACTCCACCCACCTTCCGCACTCCACCCAACCTCCGCACTCCATCCAACCTCCGCACTCTACCAAACCTCCGCACTCCACCCAACCTCCGCACCCACCCAACCTCCGCACTCCACCAAACTTCCGCACTCCACGGAACCTCCCCACTCCACCCAACCTCCCCACTCCATCCAACCTCCCCACTCCACCCAACCTCCCCACTTCACCCAACCTTCCCTCTTCACCCAACCTCCCCACTCCTCCCAACCTCCGCACTCCACCCAACTTCCGCACTCCACCCAACTTCCGCACTCCACCCAACCTCCGCACTCCACCCAAACTCCGCACTCCACCAAACTTCCGCACTCCACGCAACCTCCCCACTCCAACCAACCTCCCCACTCCACCCAACCTCCCCACTCCACCCAACCTCCCCACTTCACCCAACCTCCCCACTCCTCCCAACCTCCGCACTCCACCCAACTTCCGCACTCCACCCAACTTCCGCACTCCACCCAACCTCCCCACACCAACCAACCTCCCCACTCCACCCAACCTCCCCACTCCACCCAACCTCCCCACTCCACGCAACCTCCCCACTCCAACCAACCTCCCCACTCCACCCAACTTCCCCACTCCACCCAACCTCCCCAAATCACCAAACCTCCCCACTTCACCCAACCTCCCCACTTCACCCAACCTCCTCACTCCACCCAACCTCCGCACTCCACCCAACTTCCGCACTCCACCCACCTTCCGCACTCCACCCAACCTCCGCACTCCATCCAACCTCCGCACTCTACCAAACCTCCGCACTCCACCCAACCTCCGCACCCACCCAACCTCCGCACTCCACCAAACTTCCGCACTCCACGGAACCTCCCCACTCCACCCAACCTCCCCACTCCATCCAACCTCCCCACTCCACCCAACCTCCCCACTTCACCCAACCTTCCCTCTTCACCCAACCTCCCCACTCCTCCCAACCTCCGCACTCCACCCAACTTCCGCACTCCACCCAACTTCCGCACTCCACCCAACCTCCGCACTCCACCCAAACTCCGCACTCCACCAAACTTCCGCACTCCACGCAACCTCCCCACTCCAACCAACCTCCCCACTCCACCCAACCTCCCCACTCCACCCAACCTCCCCACTTCACCCAACCTCCCCACTCCACCCAACCTCCCCACTCCATCCAACCTCCGCACTCCACCTAACCTCCCCACTTCACCCAACCTCCCCATTTCACCCAACCTCCCTACTTCACCCAACCTCCCCACTTCACCCAACCTCCCCACTTCACCCAACCTCCCCACTCCACCCAACCTCCCCAAATCACCCAACCTCCCCACTCCACCCAACCTCCCCACTCCACCCAACCTCCCCACTTCACCCAACCTCCGCACTACACCCAACCTCCGCATTCCACCCAAACTCCGCACTCCACCCAACCTCCGCACTTCACCCAACCTCCCCACTCCACCCAACCTCCCTACTTCACCCAACCTCCGCACTCCATCCAACCTCCGCACTCCACCCAATCTCCGCACTCCACCTAACCTCCCCACTTCACCCAACCTCCGCACTCCATCCAACCTCCGCACTCCACCCAACCTCCGCACTCCACCCAACCTCCCCACTTCACCCAACTTCCGCACTACACCCAGCCTCCGCATTCCACCCAAACTCCGCACTCCACCCAACCTCCGCACTTCACCCAACCTCCCCACTCCACCCAACCTCCCTACTTCACCCAACCTCCGCACTCCATCCAACCTCCGCACTCCACCCAATCTCCGCACTCCACCTAACCTCCCCACTTTACCCAACCTCCGCACTCCATCCAACCTCCGCACTCCACCCAACCTCCGCACTCCACCCAACCTCCCCACTTCACCCAACCTCCCCACTTCACCCAACCTCCCCACTCCACCCAACCTCCGCACTCCACCCAACTTCCGCACTCCACCCAAATTCCGCACTCCACCAAACCTCCTCACCCCACCCAAACTCCGCACTCCACCCAACCTCCGCACTCCACCCAAACTCCGCACTCCACCAAACTTCCGCACTCCACGCAACCTCCCCACTCCAACCAACCTCCCCACTCCACCCAACCTCCCCACTCCACCCAACCTCCCCAAATCACCAAACCTCCCCACTTCACCCAACCTCCCCACTTCACCCAACCTCCCCACTCCACCCAACCTCCGCACTCCACCCAACTTCCGCACTCCACCCAACTTCCGCACTCCACCCAACCTCCGCACTCCACCCAAACTCCGCACTCCACCCAACCTCCGCACTCCACCCAAACTCCGCACTCCACCAAACTTCCGCACTCCACGCAACCTCCCCACTCAAACCAACCTCCCTACTCCACCCAACCTCCCCACTCCACCCAACCTCCGCACTCCACCCAACCTCCGCACTCCACCCAAACTCCGCACTCCACCAAACTTCCGCACTCCACGCAACCTCCCCTCTCCACCCAACCTCCCCACTCCATCCAACCTCCCCACTCCACCCAACCTCCCCACTTCACCAACCTCCCCACTTCACCCAACCTCCCCACTCCTCCCAACCTCCGCACTCCACCCAACTTCCGCACTCCACCCAACTTCCGCACTCCACCCAACCTCCCCACTCCAACCAACCTCCCCACTCCACCCAACCTCCCCACTCCACCCAACCTCCCCACTCCACCCAACCTCCCCACTTCACCCAACCTCCCCATTCCACTATACCTCCCCACTTCACCCAACCTCCCCACTCCACCCAACCTCCCCACTTCACCCAACCTCCCCACTTCACCCAACCTCCCTACTTCACCCAACCTCCCCACTTCACCCAACCTCCCCACTTCACCCAACCTCCCCACTCCACCCAACCTCCCCAAATCACCCATCCTCCCCACTCCACCCAACCTCCCCACTCCACACAACCTCCCCACTCCACCGAACCTCAGCACTCCAACCAACTTCCGCACTCCACCCAACCTCCGCACTCCACCCAACCTCCCCACTTCACCCAAACTCCCCACTCCACCCAACCTCCGCACTCCACCCAACCTTCGCACTCAACCCAACCTCCCCACTTCACCCAACCTCCCAACTCCACCCAACCTCCCCACTTCACCCAACCTCCGCACTCCATCCAACCTCCGCACTCTACCCAACCTCCGCACTCCACCCAACCTCCGCACTCCACCCAACCTCCGCACTCCACCAAACTTCCGCACTCCATGGAACCTCCCCACTCCACCCAACCTCCCGACTCCATCCAACCTCCCCACTCCACCCAACCTCCCCACTTCACCCAACCTTCCCTCTTCACCCAACCTCCCCACTCCTCCCAACCTCCGCACTCCACCCAACTTCCGCACTCCACCCAACTTCCGCACTCCACCCAACCTCCGCACTCCACCCAAACTCCGCACTCCACCAAACTTCCGCACTCCACGCAACCTCCCCACTCCAACCAACCTCCCTACTCCACCCAACCTCCCCACTCCACCCAACCTCCCCACTCCACCCAACCTCCCCACTTCACCCAACCTCCCCATTCCACTATACCTCCCCACTTCACCCAACCTCCCCACTTCACCCAACCTCCCCACTCCTCCCAACCTCCGCACTCCACCCAACTTCCGCACTCCACCCAACTTCCGCACTCCACCCAACCTCCCCACTCCAACCAACCTCCCCACTCCACCCAACCTCCCCACTCCACCCAACCTCCCCACTCCACGCAACCTCCCCACTCCAACCAACCTCCCCACTCCACCCAACTTCCCCACTCCACCCAACCTCCCCAAATCACCAAACCTCCCCACTTCACCCAACCTCCCCACTTCACCCAACCTCCTCACTCCACCCAACCTCCGCACTCCACCCAACTTCCGCACTCCACCCACCTTCCGCACTCCACCCAACCTCCGCACTCCATCCAACCTCCGCACTCTACCAAACCTCCGCACTCCACCCAACCACCGCACTCCACCAAACTTCCGCACTCCACGGAACCTCCCCACTCCACCCAACCTCCCCACTCCATCCAACCTCCCCACTCCACCCAACCTCCCCACTTCACCCAACCTTCCCTCTTCACCCAACCTCCCCACTCCTCCCAACATCCGCACTCCACCCAACTTCCGCACTCCACCCAACTTCCGCACTCCACCCAACCTCCGCACTCCACCCAAACTCCGCACTCCACCAAACTTCCGCACTCCACGCAACCTCCCCACTCCAACCAACCTCCCCACTCCACCCAACCTCCCCACTCCACCCAACCTCCCCACTTCACCCAACCTCCCCACTCCACCCAACCTCCCCACTCCATCCAACCTCCGCACTCCACCTAACCTCCCCACTTCACCCAACCTCCCCACTTAACCCAACCTCCCTACTTCACCCAACCTCCCCACTTCACCCAACCTCCCCACTTCACCCAACCTCCCCACTCCACCCAACCTCCCCAAATCACCCAACCTCCCCACTCCACCCAACCTCCCCACTCCACCCAACCTCCCCACTTCACCCAACCTCCGCACTACACCCAACCTCCGCATTCCACCCAAACTCCGCACTCCACCCAACCTCCGCACTTCACCCAACCTCCCCACTCCACCCAACCTCCCTACTTCACCCAACCTCCGCACTCCATCCAACCTCCGCACTCCACCCAATCTCCGCACTCCACCTAACCTCCCCACTTCACCCAACCTCCGCACTCCATCCAACCTCCGCACTCCACCCAACCTCCGCACTCCACCCAACCTCCCCACTTCACCCAACTTCCGCACTACACCCAACCTCCGCATTCCACCCAAACTCCGCACTCCACCCAACCTCCGCACTTCACCCAACCTCCCCACTCCACCCAACCTCCCTACTTCACCCAACCTCCGCACTCCATCCAACCTCCGCACTCCACCCAATCTCCGCACTCCACCTAACCTCCCCACTTCACCCAACCTCCGCACTCCATCCAACCTCCGCACTCCACCCAACCTCCGCACTCCACCCAACCTCCCCACTTCACCCAACCTCCCCACTTCACCCAACCTCCCCACTCCACCCAACCTCCGCACTCCACCCAACTTCCGCACTCCACCCAAATTCCGCACTCCACCCAACCTCCTCACCCCACCCAAATTCCGCACTCCACCCAACCTCCGCACTCCACCCAAACTCCGCACTCCACCAAACTTCCGCACTCCACGCAACCTCCCCACTCCAACCAACCTCCCCACTCCACCCAACCTCCCCACTCCACCCAACCTCCCCAAATCACCAAACCTCCCCACTTCACCCAACCTCCCCACTTCACCCAACCTCCCCACTCCACCCAACCTCCGCACTCCACCCAACTTCCGCACTCCACCCAACTTCCGCACTCCACCCAACCTCCGCACTCCACCCAAACTCCGCACTCCACCCAACCTCCGCACTCCACCCAAACTCCGCACTCCACCAAACTTCCGCACTCCACGCAACCTCCCCACTCCAACCAACCTCCCTACTCCACCCAACCTCCCCACTCCACCCAACCTCCGCACTCCACCCAACCTCCGCACTCCACCCAAACTCCGCACTCCACCAAACTTCCGCACTCCACGCAACCTCCCCTCTCCACCCAACCTCCCCACTCCATCCAACCTCCCCACTCCACCCAACCTCCCCACTTCACCAACCTCCCCACTTCACCCAACCTCCCCACTCCTCCCAACCTCCGCACTCCACCCAACTTCCGCACTCCACCCAACCTCCCCACTCCACCCAACCTCCCCACTCCACCCAACCTCCCCACTCCACCCAACCTCCCCACTTCACCCAACCTCCCCATTCCACTATACCTCCCCACTTCACCCAACCTCCCCACTCCACCCAACCTCCCCACTTCACCCAACCTCCCCACTTCACCCAACCTCCCTACTTCACCCAACCTCCCCACTTCACCCAACCTCCCCACTTCACCCAACCTCCCCACTCCACCCAACCTCCCCAAATCACCCATCCTCCCCACTCCACCCAACCTCCCCACTCCACACAACCTCCCCACTCCACCGAACCTCAGCACTCCAACCAACTTCCGCACTCCACCCAACCTCCGCACTCCACCCAACCTCCCCACTTCACCCAAACTCCCCACTCCACCCAACCTCCGCACTCCACCCAACCTTCGCACTCAACCCAACCTCCCCACTTCACCCAACCTCCCAACTCCACCCAACCTCCCCACTTCACCCAACCTCCGCACTCCATCCAACCTCCGCACTCCACCCAATCTCCGCACTCCACCTAACTTCCCCACTTCACCCAACCTCCCCACTTCACCCAACCTCCCTACTTCACCCAACCTCCCCACTTCACCCTACCTCCCCACTTCACCCAACCTCCCCACTCCACCCAACCTCCCCAAATCACCCATCCTCCCCACTCCACCCAACCTCCCCACTCCACCCAACCTCCCCACTCCACCGAACCTCCCCACTCCACCCAACCTCCCCACTTCACCAAACCTCCCCACTTCACCCAACCTCCCCACTCCATCCAACCTCCGCACTCCACCCAATCTCCGCACTCCACCTAACCTCCCCACTTCACCCAACCTCCGCACTCCATCCAACCTCCGCACTCCACCCAACTTCCGCACTCCACCCAACCTCCGCACTCCACCCAACTTTCGCACTCCACCCAACTTCCGCACTCCACCCAACCTCCGCACTCCACCCAAACTCCTCACTCCACCAAACTTCCGCACTCCACCCAACCTCCCCACTCCACCCAACCTCCCCAAATCACCCAACCTCCCCACTCCAACCAACCTCCCCACTCCACCCAACCTCCCCACTCCACCCAACCTCCCCACTTCTCCCAACCTCCCCACTTCACCCAACCTCCCCACTCCACCCAACCTCCTCACTCCACCCAACCTCCCCACTTCACCCTACCTCCCCACTTCACCCAACCTCCCCACTCCACCCAACCTCCCCAAATCACCCAACCTCCCCACTCCACCCAACCTCCCCAAATCACCAAACCTCCCCACTCCATCCAACCTCCCCACTCCACCCAACCTCCCCACTCCACCCAACCTCCCCACTCCACCCAACCTCCCCACTTCTCCCAACCTCCCCACTTCACCCAACCTCCCCACTCCACCCAACCTCCTCACTCCACCCAACCTCCCCACTTCACCCTACCTCCTCACTTCTCCCAACCTCCCCACTACACCCAACCTCCGCACTCCACCCAACCTTCGCACTCAACCCAACCTCCCCACTTCACCCAACCTCCGCACTCCATCCAACCTCCGCACTCTACCCAACCTCCGCACTCCACCCAACCTCCGCACTCCACCCAATCTCCGCACTCCACCTAACCTCCCCACTTCACCCAACCTCCCCACTCCACCCAACCTCCCCACTCCATCCAACCTCCCCACTCCACCCAACCTCCCCACTTCACCCAACCTCCCCGCTTCACCCAACCTCCCCACTCTTCCCAACCTCCGCACTCCACCCAACTTCCGCACTCCACCCAACTTCCGCACTCCACCCAACCTCCGCACTCCACCCAAACTCCGCATTCCACCAAACTTCCGCACTCCACGCAACCTCCCCACTCCAACCAACCTCCCCACTCCACCCAACCTCCCCACTCCACCCAACCTCCCCACTCCACCCAACCTCCCCACTCCATCCAACCTCCCCACTCCACCCAACCTCCCCACTTCACCCAACCTCCCCACTCCTCCCAACCTCCGCACTCCACCCAACTTCCCCACTCCACCCAACCTCCGCACTCCACCCAACCTTCGCACTCAACCCAACCTCCCCACTCCACCCAACCTCCCCACTTCACCCAACCTCCGCACTCCATCCAACCTCCGCACTCCACCCAATCTCCGCACTCCACCTAACCTCCCAACTCCACCCAACCTCCCCACTTCTCCCAACCTCCCCACTTCACCCAATCTCCCCACTCCACCCAACCTCCTCACTCCACCCAACCTCCCCACTTCACCCTACCTCCCCACTTCACCCAACCTCCCCGCTCCACCCAACCTCCCCAAATCACCAAACCTCCCCACACCATCCAACCTCCCCACTCCACCCAACCTCCCCACTCCACCCAACCTCCCCACTCCACCCAACCTCCCCACTTCTCCCAACCTCCCCACTTCACCCAACCTCCCCACTCCACCCAACCTCCTCACTCCACCCAACCTCCCCACTTCACCCTACCTCTTCACTTCTCCCAACCTCCCCACTACACCCAACCTCCGCACTCCACCCAACCTCCCAACTCCACCCAATCTCCCCACTTCACCCAACCTCCGCACTCCATCCAACCTCCGCACTCTACCCAACCTCCGCACTCCACCCAACCTCCGCACTCCACCCAACCTCCGCACTCCACCAAACTTCCGCACTCCATGGAACCTCCCCACTCCACCCAACCTCCCGACTCCATCCAACCTCCCCACTCCACCCAACCTCCCCACTTCACCCAACCTTCCCTCTTCACCCAACCTCCCCACTCCTCCCAACCTCCGCACTCCACCCAACTTCCGCACTCCACCCAACTTCCGCACTCCACCCAACCTCCGCACTCCACCCAAACTCCGCACTCCACCAAACTTCCGCACTCCTCGCATCCTCCCCACTCCAACCAACCTCCCCACTCCACCCAACCTCCCCACTCCACCCAACCTCCCCACTCCACCCAACCTCCCCACTTCACCCAACCTCCCCATTCCACTATACCTCCCCACTTCACCCAACCTCCCCACTTCACCCAACCTCCCCACTCCTCCCAACCTCCGCACTCCACCCAACTTCCGCACTCCACCCAACTTCCGCACTCCACCCAACCTCCCCACTCCAACCAACCTCCCCACTCCACCCAACCTCCCCACTCCACCCAACCTCCCCACTCCACGCAACCTCCCCATTCCACCCAACCTCCGCACTCCACCCAACCTTCGCACTCAACCCAACCTCCCCACTTCACCCAACCTCCGAACTCCACCCAACCTCCCCACTTCACCCAACCTCCGCACTCCATCCAACCTCCGCACTCCACCCAATCTCCGCACTCCACCTAACTTCCCCACTTCACCCAACCTCCCCACTTCACCCAACCTCCCTACTTCACCCAACCTCCCCACTTCACCCTACCTCCCCACTTCACCCAACCTCCCCACTCCACCCAACCTCCCCAAATCACCCATCCTCCCCACTCCACCCAACCTCCCCACTCCACCCAACCTCCCCACTCCACCGAACCTCCCCACTCCACCCAACCTCCCCACTTCACCAAACCTCCCCACTTCACCCAACCTCCCCACTCCATCCAACCTCCGCACTCCACCCAATCTCCGCACTCCACCTAACCTCCCCACTTCACCCAACCTCCGCACTCCATCCAACCTCCGCACTCCACCCAACTTCCGCACTCCACCCAACCTCCGCACTCCACCCAACTTTCGCACTCCACCCAACTTCCGCACTCCACCCAACCTCCGCACTCCACCCAAACTCCTCACTCCACCAAACTTCCGCACTCCACCCAACCTCCCCACTCCACCCAACCTCCCCAAATCACCCAACCTCCCCACTCCAACCAACCTCCCCACTCCACCCAACCTCCCCACTCCACCCAACCTCCCCACTTCTCCCAACCTCCCCACTTCACCCAACCTCCCCACTCCACCCAACCTCCTCACTCCACCCAACCTCCCCACTTCACCCTACCTCCCCACTTCACCCAACCTCCCCACTCCACCCAACCTCCCCAAATCACCCAACCTCCCCACTCCACCCAACCTCCCCAAATCACCAAACCTCCCCACTCCATCCAACCTCCCCACTCCACCCAACCTCCCCACTCCACCCAACCTCCCCACTCCACCCAACCTCCCCACTTCTCCCAACCTCCCCACTTCACCCAACCTCCCACTCCACCCAACCTCCTCACTCCACCCAACCTCCCCACTTCACCCTACCTCCTCACTTCTCCCAACCTCCCCACTACACCCAACCTCCGCACTCCACCCAACCTTCGCACTCAACCCAACCTCCCCACTTCACCCAACCTCCGCACTCCATCCAACCTCCGCACTCTACCCAACCTCCGCACTCCACCCAACCTCCGCACTCCACCCAATCTCCGCACTCCACCTAACCTCCCCACTTCACCCAACCTCCCCACTCCACCCAACCTCCCCACTCCATCCAACCTCCCCACTCCACCCAACCTCCCCACTTCACCCAACCTCCCCGCTTCACCCAACCTCCCCACTCTTCCCAACCTCCGCACTCCACCCAACTTCCGCACTCCACCCAACTTCCGCACTCCACCCAACCTCCGCACTCCACCCAAACTCCGCATTCCACCAAACTTCCGCACTCCACGCAACCTCCCCACTCCAACCAACCTCCCCACTCCACCCAACCTCCCCACTCCACCCAACCTCCCCACTCCACCCAACTTCCCCACTCCATCCAACCTCCCCACTCCACCCAGCCTCCCCACTTCACCCAACCTCCCCACTCCTCCCAACCTCCGCACTCCACCCAACTTCCCCACTCCACCCAACCTACGCACTCCACCCAACCTTCGCACTCAACCCAACCTCCCCACTCCACCCAACCTCCCCACTTCACCCAACCTCCGCACTCCATCCAACCTCCGCACTCCACCCAATCTCCGCACTCCACCTAACCTCCCAACTCCACCCAACCTCCCCACTTCTCCCAACCTCCCCACTTCACCCAATCTCCCCACTCCACCCAACCTCCTCACTCCACCCAACCTCCCCACTTCACCCTACCTCCCCACTTCACCCAACCTCCCCGCTCCACCCAACCTCCCCAAATCACCAAACCTCCCCACACCATCCAACCTCCCCACTTCACCCAACCTCCCCACTCCACCCAACCTCCCCACTCCACCCAACCTCCCCACTTCTCCCAACCTCCCCACTTCACCCAACCTCCCCACTCCACCCAACCTCCTCACTCCACCCAACCTCCCCACTTCACCCTACCTCTTCACTTCTCCCAACCTCCCCACTACACCCAACCTCCGCACTCCACCCAACCTCCCAACTCCACCCAATCTCCCCACTTCACCCAACCTCCGCACTCCATCCAACCTCCGCACTCTACCCAACCTCCGCACTCCACCCAACCTCCGCACTCCACCCAACCTCCGCACTCCACCAAACTTCCGCACTCCATGGAACCTCCCCACTCCACCCAACCTCCCGACTCCATCCAACCTCCCCACTCCACCCAACCTCCCCACTTCACCCAACCTTCCCTCTTCACCCAACCTCCCCACTCCTCCCAACCTCCGCACTCCACCCAACTTCCGCACTCCACCCAACTTCCGCACTCCACCCAACCTCCGCACTCCACCCAAACTCCGCACTCCACCAAACTTCCGCACTCCACGCAACCTCCCCACTCCAACCAACCTCCCCACTCCACCCAACCTCCCCACTCCACCCAACCTCCCCACTCCACCCAACCTCCCCACTTCACCCAACCTCCCCATTCCACTATACCTCCCCACTTCACCCAACCTCCCCACTTCACCCAACCTCCCCACTCCTCCCAACCTCCGCACTCCACCCAACTTCCGCACTCCACCCAACTTCCGCACTCCACCCAACCTCCCCACTCCAACCAACCTCCCCACTCCACCCAACCTCCCCACTCCACCCAACCTCCCCACTCCACGCAACCTCCCCACTCCAACCAACCTCCCCACTCCACCCAACTTCCCCACTCCACCCAACCTCCCCAAATCACCAAACCTCCCCACTTCACCCAACCTCCCCACTTCACCCAACCTCCTCACTCCACCCAACCTCCGCACTCCACCCAACTTCCGCACTCCACCCACCTTCCGCACTCCACCCAACCTCCGCACTCCATCCAACCTCCGCACTCTACCAAACCTCCGCACTCCACCCAACCTCCGCACCCACCCAACCTCCGCACTCCACCAAACTTCCGCACTCCACGGAACCTCCCCACTCCACCCAACCTCCCCACTCCATCCAACCTCCCCACTCCACCCAACCTCCCCACTTCACCCAACCTTCCCTCTTCACCAAACCTCCCCACTCCTCCCAACCTCCGCACTCCACCCAACTTCCGCACTCCACCCAACTTCCGCACTCCACCCAACCTCCGCACTCCACCCAAACTCCGCACTCCACCAAACTTCCGCACTCCACGCAACCTCCCCACTCCAACCAACCTCCCCACTCCACCCAACCTCCCCACTCCACCCAACCTCCCCACTTCACCCAACCTCCCCACTCCACCCAACCTCCCCACTCCATCCAACCTCCGCACTCCACCTAACCTCCCCACTTCACCCAACCTCCCCACTTCACCCAACCTCCCTACTTCACCCAACCTCCCCACTTCACCCAACCTCCCCACTTCACCCAACCTCCCCACTCCACCCAACCTCCCCAAATCACCCAACCTCCCCACTCCACCCAACCTCCCCACTCCACCCAACCTCCCCACTTCACCCAACCTCCGCACTACACCCAACCTCCGCATTCCACCCAAACTCCGCACTCCACCCAACCTCCGCACTTCACCCAACCTCCCCACTCCACCCAACCTCCCTACTTCACCCAACCTCCGCACTCCATCCAACCTCCGCACTCCACCCAATCTCCGCACTCCACCTAACCTCCCCACTTCACCCAACCTCCGCACTCCATCCAACCTCCGCACTCCACCCAACCTCCGCACTCCACCCAACCTCCCCACTTCACCCAACTTCCGCACTACACCCAACCTCCGCATTCCACCCAAACTCCGCACTCCACCCAACCTCCGCACTTCACCCAACCTCCCCACTCCACCCAACCTCCCTACTTCACCCAACCTCCGCACTCCATCCAACCTCCGCACTCCACCCAATCTCCGCACTCCACCTAACCTCCCCACTTCACCCAACCTCCGCACTCCATCCAACCTCCGCACTCCACCCAACCTCCGCACTCCACCCAACCTCCCCACTTCACCCAACCTCCCCACTTCACCCAACCTCCCCACTCCACCCAACCTCCGCACTCCACCCAACTTCCGCACTCCACCCAAATTCCGCTCTCCACCCAACCTCCTCACCCCACCCAAACTCCGCACTCCACCCAACCTCCGCACTCCACGCAACCTCCCCACTCCAACCAACCTCCCCACTCCACCCAACCTCCCCACTCCACCCAACCTCCCCAAATCACCAAACCTCCCCACTTCACCCAACCTCCCCACTTCACCCAACCTCCCCACTCCACCCAACCTCCGCACTCCACCCAACTTCCGCACTCCACCCAACTTCCGCACTCCACCCAACCTCCGCACTCCACCCAAACTCCGCACTCCACCAAACTTCCGCACTCCACGCAACCTCCCCACTCCAACCAACCTCCCCACTCCACCCAACCTCCCCACTCCACCCAACCTCCCCACTCCACCCAACCTCCCCACTTCACCCAACCTCCCCATTCCACTATACCTCCCCACTTCACCCAACCTCCCCACTTCACCCAACCTCCCCACTCCTCCCAACCTCCGCACTCCACCCAACTTCCGCACTCCACCCAACTTCCGCACTCCACCCAACCTCCCCACTCCAACCAACCTCCCCACTCCACCCAACCTCCCCACTCCACCCAACCTCCCCACTCCACGCAACCTCCCCACTCCAACCAACCTCCCCACTCCACCCAACTTCCCCACTCCACCCAACCTCCCCAAATCACCAAACCTCCCCACTTCACCCAACCTCCCCACTTCACCCAACCTCCTCACTCCACCCAACCTCCGCACTCCACCCAACTTCCGCACTCCACCCACCTTCCGCACTCCACCCAACCTCCGCACTCCATCCAACCTCCGCACTCTACCAAACCTCCGCACTCCACCCAACCTCCGCACCCACCCAACCTCCGCACTCCACCCAACTTCCGCACTCCACCCAACTTCCGCACTCCACCCAACCTCCGCACTCCACCCAAACTCCGCACTCCACCAAACTTCCGCACTCCACGCAACCTCCCCACTCCAACCAACCTCCCCACTCCACCCAACCTCCCCACTCCACCCAACCTCCCCACTCCACCCAACCTCCCCACTTCACCCAACCTCCCCATTCCACTATACCTCCCCACTTCACCCAACCTCCCCACTTCACCCAACCTCCCCACTCCTCCCAACCTCCGCACTCCACCCAACTTCCGCACTCCACCCAACTTCCGCACTCCACCCAACCTCCCCACTCCAACCAACCTCCCCACTCCACCCAACCTCCCCACTCCACCCAACCTCCCCACTCCACGCAACCTCCCCACTCCAACCAACCTCCCCACTCCACCCAACTTCCCCACTCCACCCAACCTCCCCAAATCACCAAACCTCCCCACTTCACCCAACCTCCCCACTTCACCCAACCTCCTCACTCCACCCAACCTCCGCACTCCACCCAACTTCCGCACTCCACCCACCTTCCGCACTCCACCCAACCTCCGCACTCCATCCAACCTCCGCACTCTACCAAACCTCCGCACCCCACCCAACCTCCGCACCCACCCAACCTCCGCACTCCACCAAACTTCCGCACTCCACGGAACCTCCCCACTCCACCCAACCTCCCCACTCCATCCAACCTCCCCACTCCACCCAACCTCCCCACTTCACCCAACCTTCCCTCTTCACCCAACCTCCCCACTCCTCCCAACCTCCGCACTCCACCCAACTTCCGCACTCCACCCAACTTCCGCACTCCACCCAACCTCCGCACTCCACCCAAACTCCGCACTCCACCAAACTTCCGCACTCCACGCAACCTCCCCACTCCAACCAACCTCCCCACTCCACCCAACCTCCCCACTCCACCCAACCTCCCCACTTCACCCAACCTCCCCACTCCACCCAACCTCCCCACTCCATCCAACCTCCGCACTCCACCTAACCTCCCCACTTCACCCAACCTCCCCACTTCACCCAACCTCCCTACTTCACCCAACCTCCCCACTTCACCCAACCTCCCCACTTCACCCAACCTCCCCACTCCACCCAACCTCCCCAAATCACCCAACCTCCCCACTCCACCCAACCTCCCCACTCCACCCAACCTCCCCACTTCACCCAACCTCCGCACTACACCCAACCTCCGCATTCCACCCAAACTCCGCACTCCACCCAACCTCCGCACTTCACCCAACCTCCCCACTCCACCCAACCTCCCTACTTCACCCAACCTCCGCACTCCATCCAACCTCCGCACTCCACCCAATCTCCGCACTCCACCTAACCTCCCCACTTCACCCAACCTCCGCACTCCATCCAACCTCCGCACTCCACCCAACCTCCGCACTCCACCCAACCTCCCCACTTCACCCAACTTCCGCACTACACCCAACCTCCGCATTCCACCCAAACTCCGCACTCCACCCAACCTCCGCACTTCACCCAACCTCCCCACTCCACCCAACCTCCCTACTTCACCCAACCTCCGCACTCCATCCAACCTCCGCACTCCACCCAATCTCCGCACTCCACCTAACCTCCCCACTTCACCCAACCTCCGCACTCCATCCAACCTCCGCACTCCACCCAACCTCCGCACTCCACCCAACCTCCCCACTTCACCCAACCTCCCCACTTCACCCAACCTCCCCACTCCACCCAACCTCCGCACTCCACCCAACTTCCGCACTCCACCCAAATTCCGCTCTCCACCCAACCTCCTCACCCCACCCAAACTCCGCACTCCACCCAACCTCCGCACTCCACCCAAACTCCGCACTCCACCAAACTTCCGCACTCCACGCAACCTCCCCACTCCAACCAACCTCCCCACTCCACCCAACCTCCCCACTCCACCCAACCTCCCCAAATCACCAAACCTCCCCACTTCACCCAACCTCCCCACTTCACCCAACCTCCCCACTCCACCCAACCTCCGCACTCCACCCAACTTCCGCACTCCACCCAACTTCCGCACTCCACCCAACCTCCGCACTCCACCCAAACTCCGCACTCCACCAAACTTCCGCACTCCACGCAACCTCCCCACTCCAACCAACCTCCCCACTCCACCCAACCTCCCCACTCCACCCAACCTCCCCACTCCACCCAACCTCCCCACTTCACCCAACCTCCCCATTCCACTATACCTCCCCACTTCACCCAACCTCCCCACTTCACCCAACCTCCCCACTCCTCCCAACCTCCGCACTCCACCCAACTTCCGCACTCCACCCAACTTCCGCACTCCACCCAACCTCCCCACTCCAACCAACCTCCCCACTCCACCCAACCTCCCCACTCCACCCAACCTCCCCACTCCACGCAACCTCCCCACTCCAACCAACCTCCCCACTCCACCCAACTTCCCCACTCCACCCAACCTCCCCAAATCACCAAACCTCCCCACTTCACCCAACCTCCCCACTTCACCCAACCTCCTCACTCCACCCAACCTCCGCACTCCACCCAACTTCCGCACTCCACCCACCTTCCGCACTCCACCCAACCTCCGCACTCCATCCAACCTCCGCACTCTACCAAACCTCCGCACTCCACCCAACCTCCGCACCCACCCAACCTCCGCACTCCACCAAACTTCCGCACTCCACGGAACCTCCCCACTCCACCCAACCTCCCCACTCCATCCAACCTCCCCACTCCACCCAACCTCCCAACTTCACCCAACCTTCCCTCTTCACCCAACCTCCCCACTCCTCCCAACCTCCGCACTCCACCCAACTTCCGCACTCCACCCAACTTCCGCACTCCACCCAACCTCCGCACTCCACCCAAACTCCGCACTCCACCAAACTTCCGCACTCCACGCAACCTCCCCACTCCAACCAACCTCCCCACTCCACCCAACCTCCCCACTCCACCCAACCTCCCCACTTCACCCAACCTCCCCACTCCACCCAACCTCCCCACTCCATCCAACCTCCGCACTCCACCTAACCTCCCCACTTCACCCAACCTCCCCACTTCACCCAACCTCCCTACTTCACCCAACCTCCCCACTTCACCCAACCTCCCCACTTCACCCAACCTCCCCACTCCACCCAACCTCCCCAAATCACCCAACCTCCCCACTTCACCCAACCTCCGCACTCCATCCAACCTCCGCACTCTACCCAACCTCCGCACTCCACCCAACCTCCGCACTCCACCCAATCTCCGCACTCCACCTAACCTCCCCACTTCACCCAACCTCCCCACTCCACCCAACCTCCCCACTCCATCCAACCTCCCCACTCCACCCAACCTCCCCACTTCACCCAACCTCCCCGCTTCACCCAACCTCCCCACTCTTCCCAACCTCCGCACTCCACCCAACTTCCGCACTCCACCCAACTTCCGCACTCCACCCAACCTCCGCACTCCACCCAAACTCCGCATTCCACCAAACTTCCGCACTCCACGCAACCTCCCCACTCCAACCAACCTCCCCACTCCACCCAACCTCCCCACTCCACCCAACCTCCCCACTCCACCCAACTTCCCCACTCCATCCAACCTCCCCACTCCACCCAACCTCCCCACTTCACCCAACCTCCCCACTCCTCCCAACCTCCGCACTCCACCCAACTTCCCCACTCCACCCAACCTCCGCACTCCACCCAACCTTCGCACTCAACCCAACCTCCCCACTCCACCCAACCTCCCCACTTCACCCAACCTCCGCACTCCATCCAACCTCCGCACTCCACCCAATCTCCGCACTCCACCTAACCTCCCAACTCCACCCAACCTCCCCACTTCTCCCAACCTCCCCACTTCACCCAATCTCCCCACTCCACCCAACCTCCTCACTCCACCCAACCTCCCCACTTCACCCTACCTCCCCACTTCACCCAACCTCCCCGCTCCACCCAACCTCCCCAAATCACCAAACCTCCCCACACCATCCAACCTCCCCACTTCACCCAACCTCCCCACTCCACCCAACCTCCCCACTCCACCCAACCTCCCCACTTCTCCCAACCTCCCCACTTCACCCAACCTCCCCACTCCACCCAACCTCCTCACTCCACCCAACCTCCCCACTTCACCCTACCTCTTCACTTCTCCCAACCTCCCCACTACACCCAACCTCCGCACTCCACCCAACCTCCCAACTCCACCCAATCTCCCCACTTCACCCAACCTCCGCACTCCATCCAACCTCCGCACTCTACCCAACCTCCGCACTCCACCCAACCTCCGCACTCCACCCAACCTCCGCACTCCACCAAACTTCCGCACTCCATGGAACCTCCCCACTCCACCCAACCTCCCGACTCCATCCAACCTCCCCACTCCACCCAACCTCCCCACTTCACCCAACCTTCCCTCTTCACCCAACCTCCCCACTCCTCCCAACCTCCGCACTCCACCCAACTTCCGCACTCCACCCAACTTCCGCACTCCACCCAACCTCCGCACTCCACCCAAACTCCGCACTCCACCAAACTTCCGCACTCCACGCAACCTCCCCACTCCAACCAACCTCCCCACTCCACCCAACCTCCCCACTCCACCCAACCTCCCCACTCCACCCAACCTCCCCACTTCACCCAACCTCCCCATTCCACTATACCTCCCCACTTCACCCAACCTCCCCACTTCACCCAACCTCCCCACTCCTCCCAACCTCCGCACTCCACCCAACTTCCGCACTCCACCCAACTTCCGCACTCCACCCAACCTCCCCACTCCAACCAACCTCCCCACTCCACCCAACCTCCCCACTCCACCCAACCTCCCCACTCCACCCAACCTCCCCAAATCACCAAACCTCCCCACTTCACCCAACCTCCCCACTTCACCCAACCTCCTCACTCCACCCAACCTCCGCACTCCACCCAACTTCCGCACTCCACCCACCTTCCGCACTCCACCCAACCTCCGCACTCCATCCAACCTCCGCACTCTACCAAACCTCCGCACTCCACCCAACCTCCGCACCCACCCAACCTCCGCACTCCACCAAACTTCCGCACTCCACGGAACCTCCCCACTCCACCCAACCTCCCCACTCCATCCAACCTCCCCACTCCACCCAACCTCCCCACTTCACCCAACCTTCCCTCTTCACCCAACCTCCCCACTCCTCCCAACCTCCGCACTCCACCCAACTTCCGCACTCCACCCAACTTCCGCACTCCACCCAACCTCCGCACTCCACCCAAACTCCGCACTCCACCAAACTTCCGCACTCCACGCAACCTCCCCACTCCAACCAACCTCCCCACTCCACCCAACCTCCCCACTCCACCCAACCTCCCCACTTCACCCAACCTCCCCACTCCACCCAACCTCCCCACTCCATCCAACCTCCGCACTCCACCTAACCTCCCCACTTCACCCAACCTCCCCACTTCACCCAACCTCCCTACTTCACCCAACCTCCCCACTTCACCCAACCTCCCCACTTCACCCAACCTCCCCACTCCACCCAACCTCCCCAAATCACCCAACCTCCCCACTCCACCCAACCTCCCCACTCCACCCAACCTCCCCACTTCACCCAACCTCCGCACTACACCCAACCTCCGCATTCCACCCAAACTCCGCACTCCACCCAACCTCCGCACTTCACCCAACCTCCCCACTCCACCCAACCTCCCTACTTCACCCAACCTCCGCACTCCATCCAACCTCCGCACTCCACCCAATCTCCGCACTCCACCTAACCTCCCCACTTCACCCAACCTCCGCACTCCATCCAACCTCCGCACTCCACCCAACCTCCGCACTCCACCCAACCTCCCCACTTCACCCAACTTCCGCACTACACCCAACCTCCGCATTCCACCCAAACTCCGCACTCCACCCAACCTCCGCACTTCACCCAACCTCCCCACTCCACCCAACCTCCCTACTTCACCCAACCTCCGCACTCCATCCAACCTCCGCACTCCACCCAATCTCCGCACTCCACCTAACCTCCCCACTTCACCCAACCTCCGCACTCCATCCAACCTCCGCACTCCACCCAACCTCCGCACTCCACCCAACCTCCCCACTTCACCCAACCTCCCCACTTCACCCAACCTCCCCACTCCACCCAACTTCCGCACTCCACCCAAATTCCGCTCTCCACCCAACCTCCTCACCCCACCCAAACTCCGCACTCCACCCAACCTCCGCACTCCACCCAAACTCCGCACTCCACCAAACTTCCGCACTCCACGCAACCTCCCCACTCCAACCAACCTCCCCACTCCACCCAACCTCCCCACTCCACCCAACCTCCCCAAATCACCAAACCTCCCCACTTCACCCAACCTCCCCACTTCACCCAACCTCCCCACTCCACCCAACCTCCGCACTCCACCCAACTTCCGCACTCCACCCAACTTCCGCACTCCACCCAACCTCCGCACTCCACCCAAACTCCGCACTCCACCAAACTTCCGCACTCCACGCAACCTCCCCACTCCAACCAACCTCCCCACTCCACCCAACCTCCCCACTCCACCCAACCTCCCCACTTCACCCAACCTCCCCATTCCACTATACCTCCCCACTTCACCCAACCTCCCCACTTCACCCAACCTCCCCACTCCTCCCAACCTCCGCACTCCACCCAACTTCCGCACTCCACCCAACTTCCGCACTCCACCCAACCTCCCCACTCCAACCAACCTCCCCACTCCACCCAACCTCCCCACTCCACCCAACCTCCCCACTCCACGCAACCTCCCCACTCCAACCAACCTCCCCACTCCACCCAACTTCCCCACTCCACCCAACCTCCCCAAATCACCAAACCTCCCCACTTCACCCAACCTCCCCACTTCACCCAACCTCCTCACTCCACCCAACCTCCGCACTCCACCCAACTTCCGCACTCCACCCACCTTCCGCACTCCACCCAACCTCCGCACTCCATCCAACCTCCGCACTCTACCAAACCTCCGCACTCCACCCAACCTCCGCACCCACCCAACCTCCGCATTCCACCAAACTTCCGCACTCCACGGAACCTCCCCACTCCACCCAACCTCCCCACTCCATCCAACCTCCCCACTCCACCCAACCTCCCAACTTCACCCAACCTTCCCTCTTCACCCAACCTCCCCACTCCTCCCAACCTCCGCACTCCACCCAACTTCCGCACTCCACCCAACTTCCGCACTCCACCCAACCTCCGCACTCCACCCAAACTCCGCACTCCACCAAACTTCCGCACTCCACGCAACCTCCCCACTCCAACCAACCTCCCCACTCCACCCAACCTCCCCACTCCACCCAACCTCCCCACTTCACCCAACCTCCCCACTCCACCCAACCTCCCCACTCCATCCAACCTCCGCACTCCACCTAACCTCCCCACTTCACCCAACCTCCCCACTTCACCCAACCTCCCTACTTCACCCAACCTCCCCACTTCACCCAACCTCCCCACTTCACCCAACCTCCCCACTCCACCCAACCTCCCCAAATCACCCAACCTCCCCACTTCACCCAACCTCCGCACTCCATCCAACCTCCGCACTCTACCCAACCTCCGCACTCCACCCAACCTCCGCACTCCACCCAATCTCCGCACTCCACCTAACCTCCCCACTTCACCCAACCTCCCCACTCCACCCAACCTCCCCACTCCATCCAACCTCCCCACTCCACCCAACCTCCCCACTTCACCCAACCTCCCCGCTTCACCCAACCTCCCCACTCTTCCCAACCTCCGCACTCCACCCAACTTCCGCACTCCACCCAACTTCCGCACTCCACCCAACCTCCGCACTCCACCCAAACTCCGCATTCCACCAAACTTCCGCACTCCACGCAACCTCCCCACTCCAACCAACCTCCCCACTCCACCCAACCTCCCCACTCCACCCAACCTCCCCACTCCACCCAACTTCCCCACTCCATCCAACCTCCCCACTCCACCCAACCTCCCCACTTCACCCAACCTCCCCACTCCTCCCAACCTCCGCACTCCACCCAACTTCCCCACTCCACCCAACCTCCGCACTCCACCCAACCTTCGCACTCAACCCAACCTCCCCACTCCACCCAACCTCCCCACTTCACCCAACCTCCGCACTCCATCCAACCTCCGCACTCCACCCAATCTCCGCACTCCACCTAACCTCCCAACTCCACCCAACCTCCCCACTTCTCCCAACCTCCCCACTTCACCCAATCTCCCCACTCCACCCAACCTCCTCACTCCACCCAACCTCCCCACTTCACCCTACCTCCCCACTTCACCCAACCTCCCCGCTCCACCCAACCTCCCCAAATCACCAAACCTCCCCACACCATCCAACCTCCCCACTTCACCCAACCTCCCCACTCCACCCAACCTCCCCACTCCACCCAACCTCCCCACTTCTCCCAACCTCCCCACTTCACCCAACCTCCCCACTCCACCCAACCTCCTCACTCCACCCAACCTCCCCACTTCACCCTACCTCTTCACTTCTCCCAACCTCCCCACTACACCCAACCTCCGCACTCCACCCAACCTCCCAACTCCACCCAATCTCCCCACTTCACCCAACCTCCGCACTCCATCCAACCTCCGCACTCTACCCAACCTCCGCACTCCACCCAACCTCCGCACTCCACCCAACCTCCGCACTCCACCAAACTTCCGCACTCCATGGAACCTCCCCACTCCACCCAACCTCCCGACTCCATCCAACCTCCCCACTCCACCCAACCTCCCCACTTCACCCAACCTTCCCTCTTCACCCAACCTCCCCACTCCTCCCAACCTCCGCACTCCACCCAACTTCCGCACTCCACCCAACTTCCGCACTCCACCCAACCTCCGCACTCCACCCAAACTCCGCACTCCACCAAACTTCCGCACTCCACGCAACCTCCCCACTCCAACCAACCTCCCCACTCCACCCAACCTCCCCACTCCACCCAACCTCCCCACTCCACCCAACCTCCCCACTTCACCCAACCTCCCCATTCCACTATACCTCCCCACTTCACCCAACCTCCCCACTTCACCCAACCTCCCCACTCCTCCCAACCTCCGCACTCCACCCAACTTCCGCACTCCACCCAACTTCCGCACTCCACCCAACCTCCCCACTCCAACCAACCTCCCCACTCCACCCAACCTCCCCACTCCACCCAACCTCCCCACTCCACCCAACCTCCCCAAATCACCAAACCTCCCCACTTCACCCAACCTCCCCACTTCACCCAACCTCCTCACTCCACCCAACCTCCGCACTCCACCCAACTTCCGCACTCCACCCACCTTCCGCACTCCACCCAACCTCCGCACTCCATCCAACCTCCGCACTCTACCAAACCTCCGCACTCCACCCAACCTCCGCACCCACCCAACCTCCGCACTCCACCAAACTTCCGCACTCCACGGAACCTCCCCACTCCACCCAACCTCCCCACTCCATCCAACCTCCCCACTCCACCCAACCTCCCCACTCACCCAACCTTCCCTCTTCACCCAACCTCCCCACTCCTCCCAACCTCCGCACTCCACCCAACTTCCGCACTCCACCCAACTTCCGCACTCCACCCAACCTCCGCACTCCACCCAAACTCCGCACTCCACCAAACTTCCGCACTCCACGCAACCTCCCCACTCCAACCAACCTCCCCCACTCCACCCAACCTCCCCACTCCACCCAACCTCCCCACTTCACCCAACCTCCCCACTCCACCCAACCTCCCCACTCCATCCAACCTCCGCACTCCACCTAACCTCCCCACTTCACCAACCTCCCCACTTCACCCAACCTCCCTACTTCACCCAACCTCCCCACTTCACCCAACCTCCCCACTTCACCCAACCTCCCCACTCCACCCAACCTCCCCAAATCACCCAACCTCCCCCACTCCACCCAACCTCCCCACTCCACCCAACCTCCCCACTTCACCCAACCTCCGCACTACACCCAACCTCCGCATTCCACCCAAACTCCGCACTCCACCCAACCTCCGCACTTCACCCAACCTCCCCACTCCACCCAACCTCCCTACTTCACCCAACCTCCGCACTCCATCCAACCTCCGCACTCCACCCAATCTCCGCACTCCACCTAACCTCCCCACTTCACCCAACCTCCGCACTCCATCCAACCTCCGCACTCCACCCAACCTCCGCACTCCACCCAACCTCCCCACTTCACCCAACTTCCGCACTACACCCAACCTCCGCATTCCACCCAAACTCCGCACTCCACCCAACCTCCGCACTTCACCCAACCTCCCCACTCCACCCAACCTCCCTACTTCACCCAACCTCCGCACTCCATCCAACCTCCGCACTCCACCCAATCTCCGCACTCCACCTAACCTCCCCACTTCACCCAACCTCCGCACTCCATCCAACCTCCGCACTCCACCCAACCTCCGCACTCCACCCAACCTCCCCACTTCACCCAACCTCCCCACTTCACCCAACCTCCCCACTCCACCCAACTTCCGCACTCCACCCAAATTCCGCTCTCCACCCAACCTCCTCACCCCACCCAAACTCCGCACTCCACCCAACCTCCGCACTCCACCCAAACTCCGCACTCCACCAAACTTCCGCACTCCACGCAACCTCCCCACTCCAACCAACCTCCCCACTCCACCCAACCTCCCCACTCCACCCAACCTCCCCAAATCACCAAACCTCCCCACTTCACCCAACCTCCCCACTTCACCCAACCTCCCCACTCCACCCAACCTCCGCACTCCACCCAACTTCCGCACTCCACCCAACTTCCGCACTCCACCCAACCTCCGCACTCCACCCAAACTCCGCACTCCACCAAACTTCCGCACTCCACGCAACCTCCCCACTCCAACCAACCTCCCCACTCCACCCAACCTCCCCACTCCACCCAACCTCCCCACTTCACCCAACCTCCCCATTCCACTATACCTCCCCACTTCACCCAACCTCCCCACTTCACCCAACCTCCCCACTCCTCCCAACCTCCGCACTCCACCCAACTTCCGCACTCCACCCAACTTCCGCACTCCACCCAACCTCCCCACTCCAACCAACCTCCCCACTCCACCCAACCTCCCCACTCCACCCAACCTCCCCACTCCACGCAACCTCCCCACTCCAACCAACCTCCCCACTCCACCCAACTTCCCCACTCCACCCAACCTCCCCAAATCACCAAACCTCCCCACTTCACCCAACCTCCCCACTTCACCCAACCTCCTCACTCCACCCAACCTCCGCACTCCACCCAACTTCCGCACTCCACCCACCTTCCGCACTCCACCCAACCTCCGCACTCCATCCAACCTCCGCACTCTACCAAACCTCCGCACTCCACCCAACCTCCGCACCCACCCAACCTCCGCATTCCACCAAACTTCCGCACTCCACGGAACCTCCCCACTCCACCCAACCTCCCCACTCCATCCAACCTCCCCACTCCACCCAACCTCCCAACTTCACCCAACCTTCCCTCTTCACCCAACCTCCCCACTCCTCCCAACCTCCGCACTCCACCCAACTTCCGCACTCCACCCAACTTCCGCACTCCACCCAACCTCCGCACTCCACCCAAACTCCGCACTCCACCAAACTTCCGCACTCCACGCAACCTCCCCACTCCAACCAACCTCCCCACTCCACCCAACCTCCCCACTCCACCCAACCTCCCCACTTCACCCAACCTCCCCACTCCACCCAACCTCCCCACTCCATCCAACCTCCGCACTCCACCTAACCTCCCCACTTCACCCAACCTCCCCACTTCACCCAACCTCCCTACTTCACCCAACCTCCCCACTTCACCCAACCTCCCCACTTCACCCAACCTCCCCACTCCACCCAACCTCCCCAAATCACCCAACCTCCCCACTCCACCCAACCTCCCCACTCCACCCAACCTCCCCACTTCACCCAACCTCCGCACTACACCCAACCTCCGCATTCCACCCAAACTCCGCACTCCACCCAACCTCCGCACTTCACCCAACCTCCCCACTCCACCCAACCTCCCTACTTCACCCAACCTCCGCACTCCATCCAACCTCCGCACTCCACCCAATCTCCGCACTCCACCTAACCTCCCCACTTCACCCAACCTCCGCACTCCATCCAACCTCCGCACTCCACCCAACCTCCGCACTCCACCCAACCTCCCCACTTCACCCAACTTCCGCACTACACCCAACCTCCGCATTCCACCCAAACTCCGCACTCCACCCAACCTCCGCACTTCACCCAACCTCCCCACTCCACCCAACCTCCCTACTTCACCCAACCTCCGCACTCCATCCAACCTCCGCACTCCACCCAATCTCCGCACTCCACCTAACCTCCCCACTTCACCCAACCTCCGCACTCCATCCAACCTCCGCACTCCACCCAACCTCCGCACTCCACCCAACCTCCCCACTTCACCCAACCTCCCCACTTCACCCAACCTCCCCACTCCACCCAACCTCCGCACTCCACCCAACTTCCGCACTCCTCCCAAATTCCGCTCTCCACCCAACCTCCTCACCCCACCCAAACTCCGCACTCCACCCAACCTCCGCACTCCACCCAAACTCCGCACTCCACCAAACTTCCGCACTCCACGCAACCTCCCCACTCCAACCAACCTCCCCACTCCACCCAACCTCCCCACTCCACCCAACCTCCCCAAATCACCAAACCTCCCCACTTCACCCAACCTCCCCACTTCACCCAACCTCCCCACTCCACCCAACCTCCGCACTCCACCCAACTTCCGCACTCCACCCAACTTCCGCACTCCACCCAACCTCCGCACTCCACCCAAACTCCGCACTCCACCCAACCTCCGCACTCCACCCAAACTCCGCACTCCACCAAACTTCCGCACTCCACGCAACCTCCCCACTCCAACCAACCTCCCTACTCCACCCAACCTCCCCACTCCACCCAACCTCCGCACTCCACCCAACCTCCGCACTCCACCCAAACTCCGCACTCCACCAAACTTCCGCACTCCACGCAACCTCCCCTCTCCACCCAACCTCCCCACTCCATCCAACCTCCCCACTCCACCCAACCTCCCCACTTCACCCAACCTCCCCACTTCACCCAACCTCCCCACTCCTCCCAACCTCCGCACTCCACCCAACTTCCGCACTCCACCCAACTTCCGCACTCCACCCAACCTCCCCACTCCAACCAACCTCCCCACTCCACCCAACCTCCCGACTCCACCCAACCTCCCCACTCCACCCAACCTCCCCACTTCACCCAACCTCCCCATTCCACTATACCTCCCCACTTCACCCAACCTCCCCACTCCACCCAACCTCCCCACTCCATCCAACCTCCGCACTCCACCTAACCTCCCCACTTCACCCAACCTCCCCACTTCACCCAACCTCCCTACTTCACCCAACCTCCCCACTTCACCCAACCTCCCCACTTCACCCAACCTCCCCACTCCACCCAACCTCCCCAAATCACCCATCCTCCCCACTCCACCCAACCTCCCCACTCCACACAACCTCCCCACTCCACCGAACCTCAGCACTCCAACCAACTTCCGCACTCCACCCAACCTCCGCACTCCACCCAACCTCCCCACTTCACCCAAACTCCCCACTCCACACAACCTCCGCACTCCACCCAACCTTCGCACTCAACCCAACCTCCCCACTTCACCCAACCTCCCAACTCCACCCAACCTCCCCACTTCACCCAACCTCCGCACTCCATCCAACCTCCGCACTCCACCCAATCTCCGCACTCCACCTAACCTCCCCACTTCACCCAACCTCCCCACTTCACCCAACCTCCCTACTTCACCCAACCTCCCCACTTCACCCTACCTCCTCACTTCACCCAACCTCCCCACTCCACCCAACCTCCCCAAATCACCCATCCTCCCCACTCCACCCAACCTCCCCACTCCACCCAACCTCCCCACTCCACCGAACCTCCCCACTCCACCCAACCTCCCCACTTCACCAAACCTCCCCACTTCACCCAACCTCCCCACTTCACCGAACCTCCCCACTCCACCCAACCTCCCCACTCAACCCAACCTCCCCACTCCACCCAACCTCCCCACTTCACCCAACCTCCGCACTCCATCCAACCTCCGCACTCCACCCAATCTCCGCACTCCACCTAACCTCCCCACTTCACCCAACCTCCGCACTCCATCCAACCTCCGCACTCCACCCAACTTCCGCACTCCACCCAACCTCCGCACTCCACCCAACTTTCGCACTCCACCCAACTTCCGCACTCCACCCAACCTCCGCACTCCACCCAAACTCCTCACTCCACCAAACTTCCGCACTCCACCCAACCTCCCCACTCCACCCAACCTCCCCAAATCACCCAACCTCCCCACTCCAACCAACCTCCCCACTCCACCCAACCTCCCCACTCCACCCAACCTCCCCACTTCTCCCAACCTCCCCACTTCACCCAACCTCCCCACTCCACCCAACCTCCTCACTCCACCCAACCTCCCCACTTCACCCTACCTCCCCACTTCACCCAACCTCCCCACTCCACCCAACCTCCCCAAATCACCCAACCTCCCCACTCCACCCAACCTCCCCAAATCACCAAACCTCCCCACTCCATCCAACCTCCCCACTCCACCCAACCTCCCCACTTCACCCAACCTCCCCACTTCACCCAACCTCCCCACTCCACCCAACCTCCGCACTCCACCCAACTTCCGCACTCCACCCAACTTCCGCACTCCACCCAACCTCCGCACTCCACCCAAACTCCGCACTCCACCCAACCTCCGCACTCCACCCAAACTCCGCACTCCACCAAACTTCCGCACTCCACGCAACCTCCCCACTCCAACCAACCTCCCTACTCCACCCAACCTCCCCACTCCACCCAACCTCCGCACTCCACCCAACCTCCGCACTCCACCCAAACTCCGCACTCCACCAAACTTCCGCACTCCACGCAACCTCCCCTCTCCACCCAACCTCCCCACTCCATCCAACCTCCCCACTCCACCCAACCTCCCCACTTCACCCAACCTCCCCACTTCACCCAACCTCCCCACTCCTCCCAACCTCCGCACTCCACCCAACTTCCGCACTCCACCCAACTTCCGCACTCCACCCAACCTCCCCACTCCAACCAACCTCCCCACTCCACCCAACCTCCCGACTCCACCCAACCTCCCCACTCCACCCAACCTCCCCACTTCACCCAACCTCCCCATTCCACTATACCTCCCCACTTCACCCAACCTCCCCACTCCACCCAACCTCCCCACTCCATCCAACCTCCGCACTCCACCTAACCTCCCCACTTCACCCAACCTCCCCACTTCACCCAACCTCCCTACTTCACCCAACCTCCCCACTTCACCCAACTTCCCCACTTCACCCAACCTCCCCACTCCACCCAACCTCCCCAAATCACCCATCCTCCCCACTCCACCCAACCTCCCCACTCCACACAACCTCCCCACTCCACCGAACCTCAGCACTCCAACCAACTTCCGCACTCCACCCAACCTCCGCACTCCACCCAACCTCCCCACTTCACCCAAACTCCCCACTCCACACAACCTCCGCACTCCACCCAACCTTCGCACTCAACCCAACCTCCCCACTTCACCCAACCTCCCAACTCCACCCAACCTCCCCACTTCACCCAACCTCCGCACTCCATCCAACCTCCGCACTCCACCCAATCTCCGCACTCCACCTAACCTCCCCACTTCACCCAACCTCCCCACTTCACCCAACCTCCCTACTTCACCCAACCTCCCCACTTCACCCTACCTCCTCACTTCACCCAACCTCCCCACTCCACCCAACCTCCCCAAATCACCCATCCTCCCCACTCCACCCAACCTCCCCACTCCACCCAACCTCCCCACTCCACCGAACCTCCCCACTCCACCCAACCTCCCCACTTCACCAAACCTCCCCACTTCACCCAACCTCCCCACTTCACCGAACCTCCCCACTCCACCCAACCTCCCCACTCAACCCAACCTCCCCACTCCACCCAACCTCCCCACTTCACCCAACCTCCGCACTCCATCCAACCTCCGCACTCCACCCAATCTCCGCACTCCACCTAACCTCCCCACTTCACCCAACCTCCGCACTCCATCCAACCTCCGCACTCCACCCAACTTCCGCACTCCACCCAACCTCCGCACTCCACCCAACTTTCGCACTCCACCCAACTTCCGCACTCCACCCAACCTCCGCACTCCACCCAAACTCCTCACTCCACCAAACTTCCGCACTCCACCCAACCTCCCCACTCCACCCAACCTCCCCAAATCACCCAACCTCCCCACTCCAACCAACCTCCCCACTCCACCCAACCTCCCCACTCCACCCAACCTCCCCACTTCTCCCAACCTCCCCACTTCACCCAACCTCCCCACTCCACCCAACCTCCTCACTCCACCCAACCTCCCCACTTCACCCTACCTCCCCACTTCACCCAACCTCCCCACTCCACCCAACCTCCCCAAATCACCCAACCTCCCCACTCCACCCAACCTCCCCAAATCACCAAACCTCCCCACTCCATCCAACCTCCCCACTCCACCCAACCTCCCCACTCCACCCAACCTCCCCACTCCACCCAACCTCCCCACTTCACCCTACCTCCTCACTTCTCCCAACCTCCCCACTACACCCAACCTCCGCACTCCACCCAACCTTCGCACTCAACCCAACCTCCCCACCTCACCCAACCTCCGCACTCCATCCAACCTCCGCACTCTACCCAACCTCCGCACTCCACCCAACCTCCGCACTCCACCCAATCTCCGCACTCCACCTAACCTCCCCACTTCACCCAACCTCCCCACTCCACCCAACCTCCCCACTCCATCCAACCTCCCCACTCCACCCAACCTCCCCACTTCACCCAACCTCCCCGCTTCACCCAACCTCCCCACTCTTCCCAACCTCCGCACTCCACCCAACTTCCGCACTCCACCCAACTTCCGCACTCCACCCAACCTCCGCACTCCACCCAAACTCCGCACTCCACCAAACTTCCGCACTCCACGCAACCTCCCCACTCCAACCAACCTCCCCACTCCACCCAACCTCCCCACTCCACCCAACCTCCCCACTCCACCCAACCTCCCCACTCCATCCAACCTCCCCACTCCACCCAACCTCCCCACTTCACCCAACCTCCCCACTTCACCCAACCTCCCCACTCCTCCCAACCTCCGCACTCCACCCAACTTCCCCACTCCACCCAACCTCCGCACTCCACCCAACCTTCGCACTCAACCCAACCTCCCCACTCCACCCAACCTCCCCACTTCACCCAACCTCCGCACTCCATCCAACCTCCGCACTCCACCCAATCTCCGCACTCCACCTATCCTCCCAACTCCACCCAACCTCCCCACTTCTCCCAACCTCCCCACTTCACCCAATCTCCCCACTCCACCCAACCTCCTCACTCCACCCAACCTCCCCAAATCACCAAACCTCCCCACACCATCCAACCTCCCCACTCCACCCAACCTCCCCACTCCACCCAACCTCCTCACTCCACCCAACCTCCCCACTTCACCCTACCTCTTCACTTCTCCCAACCTCCCCACTACACCCAACCTCCGCACTCCACCCAACCTTCGCACTCAACCCAACCTCCCCACTTCACCAAACCTCCCAACTCCACCCAATCTCCCCACTTCACCCAACCTCCGCACTCCATCCAACCTCCGCACTCTACCCAACCTCCGCACTCCACCCAACCTCCGCACTCCACCCAACCTCCCCACTTCACCCTACCTCTTCACTTCTCCCAACCTCCCCACTACAACCTACCTCCGCACTCCACCCAACCTTCGCACTCAACCCAACCTCCCCACTTCACCCAACCTCCCAACTCCACCCAATCTCCCCACTTCACCCAACCTCCGCACTCCATCCAACCTCCGCACTCTACCAAACCTCCGCACTCCACCCAACCTCCGCACTCCACCCAACCTCCGCACTCCACCAAACTTCCGCACTCCACGGAACCTCCCCACTCCACCCAACCTCCCCACTCCATCCAACCTCCCCACTCCACCCAACCTCCCCACTTCACCCAACCTTCCCTCTTCACCCAACCTCCCCACTCCTCCCAACCTCCGCACTCCACCCAACTTCCGCACTCCACCCAACTTCCGCACTCCATCCAACCTCCGCACTCCACCCAAACTCCGCACTCCACCAAACTTCCGCACTCCACGCAACCTCCCCACTCCAACCAACCTCCCCACTCCACCCAACCTCCCCACTCCACCCAACCTCCCCACTTCACCCAACCTCCCCACTCCACCCAACCTCCCCACTCCATCCAACCTCCGCACTCCACCTAACCTCCCCACTTCACCCAACCTCCCCACTCCATCCAACCTCCCCACTCCACCGAACCTCCCCACTTCACCCAACCTCCCCACTTCACCCAACCTCCCCACTCCTCCCAACCTCCGCACTCCACCCAACTTCCGCACTCCACCCAACTTCCGCACTCCACCCAACCTCCCCACTCCAACCAACCTCCCCACTCCACCCAACCTCCCCACTCCACCCAACCTCCCCACTCCACCCAACCTCCTCACTCCACCCAACCTCCCCACTACACCCTACCTCCGCACTCCACCCAACCTTCGCACTCAACCCAACCTCCCCACTTCACCCAACCTCCCAACTCCACCCAATCTCCCCACTTCACCCAACCTCCGCACTCCATCCAACCTCCGCACTCTACCAAACCTCCGCACTCCACCCAACCTCCGCACTCCACCCAACCTCCGCACTCCATCAAACTTCCGCACTCCACGGAACCTCCCCACTCCACCCAACCTCCCCACTCCATCCAACCTCCCCACTCCACCCAACCTCCCCACTTCACCCAACCTTCCCTCTTCACACAACCTCCCCACTCCTCCCAACCTCCGCACTCCACCCAACCTCCGCACTCCACCCAAACTCCGCACTCCACCAAACTTCCGCACTCCACGCAACCTCCCCACTCCAACCAACCTCCCTACTCCACCCAACCTCCCCACTCCACCCAACCTCCGCACTCCACCCAACCTCCGCACTCCACCCAAACTCCGCACTCCACCAAACTTCCGCACTCCACGCAACCTCCCCTCTCCACCCAACCTCCCCACTCCATCCAACCTCCCCACTCCACCGAACCTCCCCACTTCACCCAACCTCCCCACTTCACCCAACCTCCCCACTCCTCCCAACCTCCGCACTCCACCCAACTTCCGCACTCCACCCAACTTCCGCACTCCACCCAACCTCCCCACTCCAACCAACCTCCCCACTCCACCCAATCTCCCCACTCCACCCAACCTCCCCACTCCACCCAACCTCCCCACTTCACCCAACCTCCCCACTTCTCCCAACCTCCCCACTTCACCCAACCTCCCCACTCCACCCAACCTCCTCACTCCACCCAACCTCCCCACTTCACCCTACCTCTTCACTTCTCCCAACCTCCCCACTTCACCCAACCTTCCCTCTTCACCCAACCTCCCCACTCCTCCCAACCTCCGCACTCCACCCAACTTCAGCACTCCACCAAACTTCCGCACTCCACGGAACCTCCCCACTCCACCCAACCTCCCCACTCCATCCAACCTCCCCACTCCACCCAACCTCCCCACTTCACCCAACCTTCCCTCTTCACCCAACCTCCCCACTCCTCCCAACCTCCGCACTCCACCCAACTTCAGCACTCCACCCAACTTCCGCACTCCACCCAACCTCCGCACTCCACCCAAACTCCGCACTACACCAAACTTCCGCACTCCACGCAACCTCCCCACTCCAACCAACCTCCCCACTCCACCCAACCTCCCCACTCCACCCAACCTCCCCACTTCACCCAACCTCCCCACTCCACCCAACCTCCCCACTCCATCCAACCTCCGCACTCCACCTAACCTCCCCACTTCACCCAACCTCCCCACTTCACCCAACCTCCCTACTTCACCCAACCTCCCCACTTCACCCAACCTCCCCACTCCACCCAACCTCCCCAAATCACCCATCCTCCCCACTCCACCCAACCTCCCCACTTCACCCAACCTCCGCACTACACCCAACCTCCGCATTCCACCCAAACTCCGCACTCCACCCAACCTCCGCACTTCACCCAACCTCCCCACTCCACCCAACCTCCCTACTTCACCCAACCTCCGCACTCCATCCAACCTCCGCACTCCACCCAATCTCCGCACTCCACCTAACCTCCCCACTTCACCCAACCTCCGCACTCCATCCAACCTCCGCACTCCACCCAACCTCCGCACTCCACCCAACCTCCCCACTCCACCCAACCTCCCCACTTCACCCAACCTCCCCACTTCACCCAACCTCCCCACTCCACCCAACCTCCGCACTCCACCCAACTTCCGCACTCCACCCAAATTCCGCACTCCACCCAACCTCCGCACCCCACCCAAACTCCGCACTCCACCCAACCTCCGCACTCCACCCAAACTCCGCACTCCACCAAACTTCCGCACTCCACGCAACCTCCCCACTCCAACCAACCTCCCCACTCCACCCAACCTCCCCACTCCACCCAACCTCCCCAAATCACCAAACCTCCCCACTTCACCCAACCTCCCCACTTCACCCAACCTCCCCACTCCACCCAACCTCCGCACTCCACCCAACTTCCGCACTCCACCCAACTTCCGCACTCCACCCAACCTCCGCACTCCATCCAACCTCCGCACTCTACCAAACCTCCGCACTCCACCCAACCTCCGCACTCCACCCAACCTCCGCACTCCACCAAACTTCCGCACTCCACGGAACCTCCCCACTCCACCCAACCTCCCCACTCCATCCAACCTCCCCACTCCACCCAACCTCCCCACTTCACCCAACCTTCCCTCTTCACCCAACCTCCCCACTCCTCCCAACCTCCGCACTCCACCCAACTTCCGCACTCCACCCAACTTCCGCACTCCACCCAACCTCCGCACTCCACCCAAACTCCGCACTCCACCAAACTTCCGCACTCCACGCAACCTCCCCACTCCAACCAACCTCCCCACTCCACCCAACCTCCCCACTCCACCCAACCTCCCCACTTCACCCAACCTCCCCACTCCACCCAACCTCCCCACTCCATCCAACCTCCGCACTCCACCTAACCTCCCCACTTCACCCAACCTCCCCACTTCACCCAACCTCCCTACTTCACCCAACCTCCCCACTTCACCCAACCTCCCCACTTCACCCAACCTCCCCACTCCACCCAACCTCCCCAAATCACCCATCCTCCCCACTCCACCCAAACTCCGCACTCCACCAAACTTCCGCACTCCACGCAACCTCCCCACTCCAACCAACCTCCCCACTCCACCGAACCTCCCCACTCCACCCAACCTCCCCACTCCACCCAACTTCCCCACTCCATCCAACCTCCCCACTCCACCCAACCTCCCCACTTCACCCAACCTCCCCACTTCACCCAACCTCCCCACTCCTCCCAACCTCCGCACTCCACCCAACTTCCCCATTCCACCCAACCTCCGCACTCCACCCAACCTTCGCACTCAACCCAACCTCCCCACTCCACCCAACCTCCCCACTTCACCCAACCTCCGCACTCCATCCAACCTCCGCACTCCACCCAATCTCCGCACTCCACCTAACCTCCCCACTTCACCCAACCTCCGCACTCCATCCAACCTCCGCACTCCACCCAACCTCCGCACTCCACCCAACCTCCGCACTCCACCCAACTTCCGCACTCCACCCAACTTCCGCACTCCACCCAACCTCCCCACTCCACCCAACCTCCCCACTTCACCCAACCTTCCATCTTCACCCAACCTCCCCACTCCTCCCAACCTCCGCACTCCACCCAAACTCCGCACTCCACCAAACTTCCGCACTCCACGCAACCTCCCCACTCCAACCAACCTCCCTACTCCACCCAACCTCCCCACTCCACCCAACCTCCGCACTCCACCCAACCTCCGCACTCCACCCAAACTCCGCACTCCACCAAACTTCCGCACTCCACGCAACCTCCCCTCTCCACCCAACCTCCCCACTCCATCCAACCTCCCCACTCCACCGAACCTCCCCACTTCACCCAACCTCCCCACTTCACCCAACCTCCCCACTCCTCCCAACCTCCGCACTCCACCCAACTTCCGCACTCCACCCAACTTCCGCACTCCACCCAACCTCCCCACTCCAACCAACCTCCCCACTCCACCCAATCTCCCCACTCCACCCAACCTCCCCACTCCACCCAACCTCCCCACTTCACCCAACCTCCCCACTTCTCCCAACCTCCCCACTTCACCCAACCTCCCCACTCCACCCAACCTCCTCACTCCACCCAACCTCCCCACTTCACCCTACCTCTTCACTTCTCCCAACCTCCCCACTTCACCCAACCTTCCCTCTTCACCCAACCTCCCCACTCCTCCCAACCTCCGCACTCCACCCAACTTCAGCACTCCACCAAACTTCCGCACTCCACGGAACCTCCCCACTCCACCCAACCTCCCCACTCCATCCAACCTCCCCACTCCACCCAACCTCCCCACTTCACCCAACCTTCCCTCTTCACCCAACCTCCCCACTCCTCCCAACCTCCGCACTCCACCCAACTTCAGCACTCCACCCAACTTCCGCACTCCACCCAACCTCCGCACTCCACCCAAACTCCGCACTACACCAAACTTCCGCACTCCACGCAACCTCCCCACTCCAACCAACCTCCCCACTCCACCCAACCTCCCCACTCCACCCAACCTCCCCACTTCACCCAACCTCCCCACTCCACCCAACCTCCCCACTCCATCCAACCTCCGCACTCCACCTAACCTCCCCACTTCACCCAACCTCCCCACTTCACCCAACCTCCCTACTTCACCCAACCTCCCCACTTCACCCAACCTCCCCACTCCACCCAACCTCCCCAAATCACCCATCCTCCCCACTCCACCCAACCTCCCCACTTCACCCAACCTCCGCACTACACCCAACCTCCGCATTCCACCCAAACTCCGCACTCCACCCAACCTCCGCACTTCACCCAACCTCCCCACTCCACCCAACCTCCCTACTTCACCCAACCTCCGCACTCCATCCAACCTCCGCACTCCACCCAATCTCCGCACTCCACCTAACCTCCCCACTTCACCCAACCTCCGCACTCCATCCAACCTCCGCACTCCACCCAACCTCCGCACTCCACCCAACCTCCCCACTCCACCCAACCTCCCCACTTCACCCAACCTCCCCACTTCACCCAACCTCCCCACTCCACCCAACCTCCGCACTCCACCCAACTTCCGCACTCCACCCAAATTCCGCACTCCACCCAACCTCCGCACCCCACCCAAACTCCGCACTCCACCCAACCTCCGCACTCCACCCAAACTCCGCACTCCACCAAACTTCCGCACTCCACGCAACCTCCCCACTCCAACCAACCTCCCCACTCCACCCAACCTCCCCACTCCACCCAACCTCCCCAAATCACCAAACCTCCCCACTTCACCCAACCTCCCCACTTCACCCAACCTCCCCACTCCACCCAACCTCCGCACTCCACCCAACTTCCGCACTCCACCCAACTTCCGCACTCCACCCAACCTCCGCACTCCATCCAACCTCCGCACTCTACCAAACCTCCGCACTCCACCCAACCTCCGCACTCCACCCAACCTCCGCACTCCACCAAACTTCCGCACTCCACGGAACCTCCCCACTCCACCCAACCTCCCCACTCCATCCAACCTCCCCACTCCACCCAACCTCCCCACTTCACCCAACCTTCCCTCTTCACCCAACCTCCCCACTCCTCCCAACCTCCGCACTCCACCCAACTTCCGCACTCCACCCAACTTCCGCACTCCACCCAACCTCCGCACTCCACCCAAACTCCGCACTCCACCAAACTTCCGCACTCCACGCAACCTCCCCACTCCAACCAACCTCCCCACTCCACCCAACCTCCCCACTCCACCCAACCTCCCCACTTCACCCAACCTCCCCACTCCACCCAACCTCCCCACTCCATCCAACCTCCGCACTCCACCTAACCTCCCCACTTCACCCAACCTCCCCACTTCACCCAACCTCCCTACTTCACCCAACCTCCCCACTTCACCCAATCTCCCCACTTCACCCAACCTCCCCACTCCACCCAACCTCCCCAAATCACCCATCCTCCCCACTCCACCCAAACTCCGCACTCCACCAAACTTCCGCACTCCACGCAACCTCCCCACTCCAACCAACCTCCCCACTCCACCGAACCTCCCCACTCCACCCAACCTCCCCACTCCACCCAACTTCCCCACTCCATCCAACCTCCCCACTCCACCCAACCTCCCCACTTCACCCAACCTCCCCACTTCACCCAACCTCCCCACTCCTCCCAACCTCCGCACTCCACCCAACTTCCCCATTCCACCCAACCTCCGCACTCCACCCAACCTTCGCACTCAACCCAACCTCCCCACTCCACCCAACCTCCCCACTTCACCCAACCTCCGCACTCCATCCAACCTCCGCACTCCACCCAATCTCCGCACTCCACCTAACCTCCCCACTTCACCCAACCTCCGCACTCCATCCAACCTCCGCACTCCACCCAACCTCCGCACTCCACCCAACCTCCGCACTCCACCCAACTTCCGCACTCCACCCAACTTCCGCACTCCACCCAACCTCCCCACTCCACCCAACCTCCCCACTTCACCCAACCTTCCATCTTCACCCAACCTCCCCACTCCTCCCAACCTCCGCACTCCACCCAACTTCCGCACTCCACCCAACTTCCGCACTCCACCCAACCTCCGCACTCCACCCAAACTCCGCACTCCACCAAACTTCCGCACTCCACACAACCTCCCCACTCCAACCAACCTCCCCACTCCACCCAACCTCCCCACTCCACCCAACCTCCCCACTCCACCCAACCTCCCCACTTCACCCAACCTCCCCATTCCACTATACCTCCCCACTTCACCCAACCTCCCCACTCCTCCCAACCTCCGCACTCCACCCAACTTCCGCACTCCACCCAACTTCCGCACTCCACCCAACCTCCCCACTTCACCCAACCTCCCCACTTCACCCAACCTCCCCATTCCACTATACCTCCCCACTTCACCCAACCTCCCCACTCCACCCAACCTCCCCACTCCATCCAACCTCCGCACTCCACCCAACCTCCGCACTCCACCCAACCTCCCCACTTCACCCAACTTCCGCACTACACCCAACCTCCGCATTCCACCCAAACTCCGCACTCCACCCAACCTCCGCACTTCACCCAACCTCCCCACTCCACCCAACCTCCCTACTTCACCCAACCTCCGCACTCCATCCAACCTCCGCACTCCACCCAATCTCCGCACTCCACCTAACCTCCCCACTTCACCCAACCTCCGCACTCCATCCAACCTCCGCACTCCACCCAACCTCCGCACTCCACCCAACCTCCCCACTCCACCCAACCTCCCCACTTCACCCAACCTCCCCACTTCACCCAACCTCCCCACTCCACCCAACCCCCGCACTCCACCCAACTTCCGCACTCCACCCAAATTCCGCACTCCACCCAACCTCCGCACTCCACCCAAACTCCGCACTCCACCCAACCTCCGCACTCCACACAAACTCCGCACTCCACCAAATTTCCGCACTCCACGCAACCTCCCCACTCCAACCAACCTCCGCACTCCACCCAACCTCCCCACTCCACCCAACCTCCCCAAATCACCAAACCTTCCCCCTTCACCCAACCTCCCCACTTCACCCAACCTCCCCACTCCACCCAACCTCCGCACTCCACCCAACTTCCGCACTCCACCCAACTTCCGCACTCCACCCAACCTCCGCACTCCACCCAAACTCCGCACTCCACCCAACCTCCGCACTCCACCCAAACTCCGCACTCCACCAAACTTCCGCACTCCACGCAACCTCCCCACTCCAACCAACCTCCCTACTCCACCCAACCTCCCCACTCCAACCAACCTCCCTACTCCACCCAACCTCCGCACTCCACCCAAACTCCGCACTCCACCAAACGTCCGCACTCCACGCAACCTCCCCTCTCCACCCAACCTCCCCACTCCATCCAACCTCCCCACTTCACCCAACCTCCCCACTCCTCCCAACCTCCGCACTCCACCCAACTTCCGCACTCCACCCAACTTCCGCACTCCACCCAACCTCCCCACTCCAACCAACCTCCCCACTCCACCCAACCTCCCCACTCCACCCAACCTCCCCACTCCACCCAACCTCCCCACTTCACCCAACCTCCCCACTTCTCCCAACCTCCCCACTTCACCCAACCTCCCCACTCCACCCAACCTCCTCACTCCACCCAACCTCCCCACTTCACCCTACCTCTTCACCTCCCCACTCCACCCAACCTCCCCACTCCATCCAACCTCCCCACTACAACCTACCTCCGCACTCCACCCAACCTTCGCACTCAACCCAACCTCCCCACTTCACCCAACCTCCCAACTCCACCCAATCTCCCCACTTCACCCAACCTCCGCACTCCATCCAACCTCCGCACTCTACCAAACCTCCGCACTCCACCCAACCTCCGCACTCCACCCAACCTCCGCATTCCACCAAACTTCCGCACTCCACGGAACCTCCCCACTCCACCCAACCTCCCCACTCCATCCAACCTCCCCACTCCACCCAACCTCCCCACTTCACCCAACCTTCCCTCTTCACCCAACCTCCCCACTCCTCCCAACCTCCGCACTCCACCCAACTTCCGCACTCCACCCAACTTCCGCACTCCACCCAACCTCCGCACTCCACCCAAACTCCGCACTCCACCAAACTTCCGCACTCCACGCAACCTCCCCACTCCAACCAACCTCCCCACTCCACCCAACCTCCCCACTCCACCCAACCTCCCCACTTCACCCAACCTCCCCACTCCACCCAACCTCCCCACTCCATCCAACCTCCGCACTCCACCTAACCTCCCCACTTCACCCAACCTCCCCACTCCATCCAACCTCCCCACTCCACCGAACCTCCCCACTTCACCCAACCTCCCCACTTCACCCAACCTCCCCACTCCTCCCAACCTCCGCACTCCACCCAACTTCCGCACTCCACCCAACTTCCGCACTCCACCCAACCTCCCCACTCCAACCAACCTCCCCACTCCACCCAACCTCCCCACTCCACCCAACCTCCCCACTCCACCCAACCTCCCCACTTCACCCAATCTCCCCACTTCTCCCAACCTCCCCACTTCACCCAACCTCCCCACTCCTCCCAACCTCCTCACTCCACCCAACCTCCCCACTACACCCTACCTCCGCACTCCACCCAACCTTCGCACTCAACCCAACCTCCCCACTTCACCCAACCTCCCAACTCCACCCAATCTCCCCACTTCACCCAACCTCCGCACTCCATCCAACCTCCGCACTCTACCAAACCTCCGCACTCCACCCAACCTCCGCACTCCACCCAACCTCCGCACTCCAGCAAACTTCCGCACTCCACGGAACCTCCCCACTCCACCCAACCTCCCCACTCCATCCAACCTCCCCACTCCACCCAACCTCCCCGCTTCACCCAACCTTCCCTCTTCACCCAACCTCCCCACTCCTCCCAACCTCCGCACTCCACCCAACCTCCGCACCCCACCCAAACTCCGCACTCCACCAAACTTCCGCACTCCACGCAACCTCCCCACTCCAACCAACCTCCCTACTCCACCCAACCTCCCCACTCCACCCAACCTCCGCACTCCACCCAACCTCCGCACTCCACCCAAACTCCGCACTCCACCAAACTTCCGCACTCCACGCAACCTCCCCTCTCCACCCAACCTCCCCACTCCATCCAACCTCCCCACTCCACCGAACCTCCCCACTTCACCCAACCTCCCCACTTCACCCAACCTCCCCACTCCTCCCAACCTCCGCACTCCACCCAACTTCCGCGCTCCACCCAACTTCCGCACTCCACCCAACCTCCCCACTCCAACCAACCTCCCCACTCCACCCAATCTCCCCACTCCACCCAACCTCCCCACTCCACCCAACCTCCCCACTTCACCCAACCTCCCCACTTCTCCCAACCTCCCCACTTCACCCAATCTCCCCACTCCACCCAACCTCCTCACTCCACCCAACCTCCCCACTTCACCCTACCTCTTCACTTCTCCCAACCTCCCCACTACACCCTACCTCCGCACTCCACCCAACCTTCGCACTCAACCCAACCTCCCCACTTCACCCAACCTCCCAACTCCACCCAATCTCCCCACTTCACCCAACCTCCGCACTCCATCCAACCTCCGCACTCTACCAAACCTCCGCACTCCACCCAACCTCCGCACTCCACCCAACCTCCGCACTCCACCAAACTTCCGCACTCCACGGAACCTCCCCACTCCACCCAACCTCCCCAAATCACCCATCCTCCCCACTCCACCCAACCTGCCCACTCCACACAACCTCCCCACTCCACCGAACCTCAGGACTCCAACCAACTTCCGCACTCCACCCAACCTCCGCACTCCACCCAACCTCCCCACTTCACCCAAACTCCCCACTCCACCCAACCTCCGCACTCCACCCAACCTTCGCACTCAACCCAACCTCCCCACTTCACCCAACCTCCCAACTCCACCCAACCTCCCCACTTCACCCAACCTCCGCACTCCATCCAACCTCCGCACACCACCCAATCTCCGCACTCCACCTAACCTCCCCACTTCACCCAACCTCCCCACTTCACCCAACCTCCCCACTTCACCCAACCTCCCCACTTCACCCTACCTCCCCACTTCACCCAACCTCCCCACTCCACCCAACCTCCCCAAATCACCCATCCTCCCCACTCCACCCAACCTCCCCACTCCACCCAACCTCCCCACTCCACCGAACCTCCCCACTCCACCCAACCTCCCCACTTCACCAAACCTCCCCACTTCACCCAACCTCCCCACTTCACCGAACCTCCCCACTCCACCCAACCTCCCCACTCAACCCAACCTCCCCACTCCACCCAACCTCCCCACTTCACCCAACCTCCGCACTCCATCCAACCTCCGCACTCCACCCAATCTCCGCACTCCACCTAACCTCCCCACTTCACCCAACCTCCGCACTCCATCCAACCTCCGCACTCCACCCAACTTCCGCACTCCACCGAACCTCCCCACTCCACCCAACCTCCCCACTCAACCCAACCTCCCCACTCCACCCAACCTCCCCACTTCACCCAACCTCCGCACTCCATCCAACCTCCGCACTCCACCCAATCTCCGCACTCCACCTAACCTCCCCACTCCACCCAATCTCCGCACTCCACCTAACCTCCCCACTTCACCCAACCTCCGCACTCCATCCAACCTCCGCACTCCACCCAACTTCCGCACTCCACCCAACCTCCGCACTCCACCCAACCTCCCCACTTCACCCAACCTCCCTACTTCACCCAACCTCCCCACTTCACCCAACCTCCCCACTTCACCCAACCTCCCCACTCCACCCAACCTCCCCAAATCACCCATCCTCCCCACTCCACCCAACCTCCCCACTCCACCCAACCTCCCCACTTCACCCAACCTCCGCACTACACCCAACCTCCGCATTCCACCCAAACTCCGCACTCCACCCAACCTCCGCACTTCACCCAACCTCCCCACTCCACCCAACCTCCCTACTTCACCCAACCTCCGCACTCCATCCAACCTCCGCACTCCACCCAATCTCCGCACTCCACCTAACCTCCCCACTTCACCCAACCTCCGCACTCCATCCAACCTCCGCACTCCACCCAACCTCCGCACTCCACCCAACCTCCCCACTTCACCCAACTTCCGCACTACACCCAACCTCCGCATTCCACCCAAACTCCGCACTCCACCCAACCTCCGCACTTCACCCAACCTCCCCACTCCACCCAACCTCCCTACTTCACCCAACCTCCGCACTCCATCCAACCTCCGCACTCCACCCAATCTCCGCACTCCACCTAACCTCCCCACTTCACCCAACCTCCGCACTCCATCCAACCTCCGCACTCCACCCAACCTCCGCACTCCACCCAACCTCCCCACTCCACCCAACCTCCCCACTTCACCCAACCTCCCCACTTCACCCAACCTCCCCACTCCACCCAACCTCCGCACTCCACCCAACTTCCGCACTCCACCCAAATTCCGCACTCCACCCAACCTCCGCACCCCACCCAAACTCCGCACTCCACCCAACCTCCGCACTCCACCCAAACTCCGCACTCCACCAAACTTCCGCACTCCACGCAACCTCCCCACTCCAACCAACCTCCCCACTCCACCCAACCTCCCCACTCCACCCAACCTCCCCAAATCACCAAACCTCCCCACTTCACCCAACCTCCCCACTTCACCCAACCTCCCCACTCCACCCAACCTCCGCACTCCACCCAACTTCCGCACTCCACCCAACTTCCGCACTCCACCCAACCTCCGCACTCCATCCAACCTCCGCACTCTACCAAACCTCCGCACTCCACCCATCCTCCGCACTCCACCCAACCTCCGCACTCCACCAAACTTCCGCACTCCACGGAACATCCCCACTCCACCCAACCTCCCCACTCCATCCAACCTCCCCACTCCACCCAACCTCCCCACTTCACCCAACCTCCCCACTTCACCCAACCTCCCCACTCCACCCAACCTCCGCACTCCACCCAACTTCCGCACTCCACCCAAATTCCGCACTCCACCCAACCTCCGCACCCCACCCAAACTCCGCACTCCACCCAACCTCCGCACTCCACCCAAACTCCGCACTCCACCAAACTTCCGCACTCCACGCAACCTCCCCACTCCAACCAACCTCCCCACTCCACCCAACCTCCCCACTCCACCCAACCTCCCCAAATCACCAAACCTCCCCACTTCACCCAACCTCCCCACTTCACCCAACCTCCCCACTCCACCCAACCTCCGCACTCCACCCAACTTCCGCACTCCACCCAACTTCCGCATTCCACCCAACCTCCGCACTCCACCCAAACTCCGCACTCCACCCAACCTCCGCACTCCACCCAAACTCCGCACTCCACCAAACTTCCGCACTCCACGCAACCTCCCCACTCCAACCAACCTTCCCTCTTCACCCAACCTCCCCACTCCTCCCAACCTCCGCACTCCACCCAACTTCCGCACTCCACCCAACCTCCGCACTCCTCCCAACCTCCCCACTCCACCCAACCTCCCCACTTCACCCAACCTCCCCATTCCACTATACCTCCCCACTTCACCCAACCTCCCCACTCCACCCAACCTCCCCACTCCATCCAACCTCCGCACTCCACCTAACCTCCCCACTTCACCCAACCTCCCCACTTCACCCAACCTCCCTACTTCACCCAACCTCCCCACTTCACCCAACTTCCCCACTTCACCCAACCTCCCCACTCCACCCAACCTCCCCAAATCACCCATCCTCCCCACTCCACCCAACCTGCCCACTCCACACAACCTCCCCACTCCACCGAACCTCAGCACTCCAACCAACTTCCGCACTCCACCCAACCTCCGCACTCCACCCAACCTCCCCACTTCACCCAAACTCCCCACTCCACCCAACCTCCGCACTCCACCCAACCTTCGCACTCAACCCAACCTCCCCACTTCACCCAACCTCCCAACTCCACCCAACCTCCCCACTTCACCCAACCTCCGCACTCCATCCAACCTCCGCACTCCACCCAATCTCCGCACTCCACCTAACCTCCCCACTTCACCCAACCTCCCCACTTCACCCAACCTCCCTACTTCACCCAACCTCCCCACTTCACCCTACCTCCCCACTTCACCCAACCTCCCCACTCCACCCAACCTCCCCAAATCACCCATCCTCCCCACTCCACCCAACCTCCCCACTCCACCCAACCTCCCCACTCCACCGAACCTCCCCACTCCACCCAACCTCCCCACTTCACCAAACCTCCCCACTTCACCCAACCTCCCCACTTCACCGAACCTCCCCACTCCACCCAACCTCCCCACTCAACCCAACCTCCCCACTCCACCCAACCTCCCCACTTCACCCAACCTCCGCACTCCATCCAACCTCCGCACTCCACCCAATCTCCGCACTCCACCTAACCTCCCCACTTCACCCAACCTCCGCACTCCATCCAACCTCCGCACTCCACCCAACTTCCGCATTCCACCCAACCTCCGCACTCCACCCAACTTTCGCACTCCACCCAACTTCCGCACTCCACCCAACCTCCGCACTCCACCCAAACTCCTCACTCCACCAAACTTCCGCACTCCACCCAACCTCCCCACTCCACCCAACCTCCCCAAATCACCCAACCTCCCCACTCCAACCAACCTCCCCACTCCACCCAACCTCCCCACTCCACCCAACCTCCTCACTCCACCCAACCTCCCCACTTCACCCTACCTCCCCACTTCACCCAACCTCCCCACTACACCCAACCTCCCCAAATCACCCAACCTCCCCACTCCACCCAACCTCCCCAAATCACCAAACCTCCCCACTCCATCCAACCTCCCCACTCCACCCAACCTCCCCACTCCACCCAACCTCCCCACTCCACCCAACCTCCCCACTTCTCCCAACCTCCCCACTTCACCCAACCTCCCCACTCCACCCAACCTCCTCACTCCACCCAACCTCCCCACTTCACCCTACCTCCTCACTTCTCCCAACCTCCCCACTACACCCAACCTCCGCACTCCACCCAACCTTCGCACTCAACCCAACCTCCCCACTTCACCCAACCTCCGCACTCCATCCAACCTCCGCACTCTACCCAACCTCCGCATTCCACCCAACCTCCGCACTCCACCCAATCTCCGCACTCCACCTAACCTCCCCACTTCACCCAACCTCCCCACTCCACCCAACCTCCCCACTCCATCCAACCTCCCCACTCCACCCAACCTCCCCACTTCACCCAACCTCCCCGCTTCACCCAACCTCCCCACTCTTCCCAACCTCCGCACTCCACCCAACTTCCGCACTCCACCCAACTTCCGCACTCCACCCAACCTCCGCACTCCACCCAAACTCCGCACTCCACCAAACTTCCGCACTCCACGCAACCTCCCCACTCCAACCAACCTCCCCACTCCACCCAACCTCCCCACTCCACCCAACCTCCCCACTCCACCCAACCTCCCCACTCCATCCAACCTCCCCACTCCACCCAACCTCCCCACTTCACCCAACCTCCCCACTTCACCCAACCTCCCCACTCCTCCCAACCTCCGCACTCCACCCAACTTCCCCACTCCACCCAATCTCCGCACTCCACCCAACCTTCGCACTCAACCCAACCTCCCCACTCCACCCAACCTCCCCACTTCACCCAACCTCCGCACTCCATCCAACCTCCGCACTCCACCCAATCTCCGCACTCCACCTAACCTCCCAACTCCACCCAACCTCCCCACTTCTCCCAACCTCCCCACTTCACCCAATCTCCCCACTCCACCCAACCTCCTCACTCCACCCAACCTCCCCACTTCACCCTACCTCCCCACTTCACCCAACCTCCCCACTCCACCCAACCTCCCCAAATCACCAAACCTCCCCACACCATCCAACCTCCCCACTCCACCCAACCTCCCCACTCCACCCAACCTCCCCACTCCACCCAACCTCCCCACTTCTCCCAACCTCCCCACTTCACCCAACCTCCCCACTCCACCCAACCTCCTCACTCCACCCAACCTCCCCACTTCACCCTACCTCTTCACTTCTCCCAACCTCCCCACTACACCCAACCTCCGCACTCCACCCAACCTTCGCACTCAACCCAACCTCCCCACTTCACCCAACCTCCCAACTCCACCCAATCTCCCCACTTCACCCAACCTCCGCACTCCATCCAACCTCCGCACTCTACCCAACCTCCGCACTCCACCCAACCTCCGCACTCCACCCAACCTCCGCACTCCACCAAACTTCCGCACTCCACGGAACCTCCCCACTCCACCCAACCTCCCCCTCCATCCAACCTCCCCACTCCACCCAACCTCCCCACTTCACCCAACCTTCCCTCTTCACCCAACCTCCCCACTCCTCCCAACCTCCGCACTCCACCCAACTTCCGCACTCCACCCAACTTCCGCACTCCACCCAACCTCCGCACTCCACCCAAACTCCGCACTCCACCAAACTTCCGCACTCCACGCAACCTCCCCACTCCAACCAACCTCCCCACTCCACCCAACCTCCCCACTCCACCCAACCTCCCCACTCCACCCAACCTCCCCACTTCACCCAACCTCCCCATTCCACTATACCTCCCCACTTCACCCAACCTCCCCACTTCTCCCAACCTCCCCACTCCTCCCAACCTCCGCACTCCACCCAACTTCCGCACTCCACCCAACTTCCGCACTCCACCCAACCTCCCCACTCCAACCAACCTCCCCACTCCACCCAACCTCCCCACTCCACCCAACCTCCCCACTCCACCCAACCTCCCCACTTCACCCAACCTCCCCATTCCACTATACCTCCCCACTTCACCCAACCTCCCCACTCCACCCAACCTCCCCACTCCATCCAACCTCCGCACTCCACCTAACCTCCCCACTTCACCCAACCTCCCCACTTCACCCAACCTCCCCACTCCATCCAACCTCCGCACTCCACCCAACCTCCCTACTTCACCCAACCTCCCCACTTCACCCAACCTCCCCACTCCACCCAACCTCCCCAAATCACCCAACCTCCCCACTCCACCCAACCTCCCGACTCCACCGAACCTCAGCACTTCAACCAACTTCCGCACTCCACCCAACCTCCGCACTGCACCCAACCTCCCCACTTCACCCAAACTCCCCACTCCACCCAACCTTCGCACTTAACACAACCTCCCCACTTCACCCAACCTACCAACTCCACCCAACCTCCCCACTTCACCCAACCTCCGCACTCCATCCAACCTCCGCACTCCACCCAATCTCCGCACTCCACCTAACCTCCCCACTTCACCCAACCTCCCCACTTCACCCAACCTCCCTATTTCACCCAACCTCCCCACTTCACCCAACCTCCCCACTTCACCCAACCTCCCCACTCCACCCAACCTCCCCAAATCACCCATCCTCCCCACTCCACCCAACCTGCCCACTCCACACAACCTCCCCACTCCACCGAACCTCAGCACTCCAACCAACTTCCGCACTCCACCCAACCTCCCCACTCCACCCAACCTCCCCACTTCTCCCAACCTCCCCACTTCACCCAACCTCCCCACTCCACCCAACCTCCTCACTCCACCCAACCTCCCCACTTCACCCTACCTCCTCACTTCTCCCAACCTCCCCACTACACCCAACCTCCGCACTCCACCCAACCTTCGCACTCAACCCAACCTCCCCACTTCACCCAACCTCCGCACTCCATCCAACCTCCGCACTCTACCCAACCTCCGCATTCCACCCAACCTCCGCACTCCACCCAATCTCCGCACTCCACCTAACCTCCCCACTTCACCCAACCTCCCCACTCCACCCAACCTCCCCACTCCATCCAACCTCCCCACTCCACCCAACCTCCCCACTTCACCCAACCTCCCCGCTTCACCCAACCTCCCCACTCTTCCCAACCTCCGCACTCCACCCAACTTCCGCACTCCACCCAACTTCCGCACTCCACCCAACCTCCGCACTCCACCCAAACTCCGCACTCCACCAAACTTCCGCACTCCACGCAACCTCCCCACTCCAACCAACCTCCCCACTCCACCCAACCTCCCCACTCCACCCAACCTCCCCACTCCACCCAACCTCCCCACTCCATCCAACCTCCCCACTCCACCCAACCTCCCCACTTCACCCAACCTCCCCACTTCACCCAACCTCCCCACTCCTCCCAACCTCCGCACTCCACCCAACTTCCCCACTCCACCCAATCTCCGCACTCCACCCAACCTTCGCACTCAACCCAACCTCCCCACTCCACCCAACCTCCCCACTTCACCCAACCTCCGCACTCCATCCAACCTCCGCACTCCACCCAATCTCCGCACTCCACCTAACCTCCCAACTCCACCCAACCTCCCCACTTCTCCCAACCTCCCCACTTCACCCAATCTCCCCACTCCACCCAACCTCCTCACTCCACCCAACCTCCCCACTTCACCCTACCTCCCCACTTCACCCAACCTCCCCACTCCACCCAACCTCCCCAAATCACCAAACCTCCCCACACCATCCAACCTCCCCACTCCACCCAACCTCCCCACTCCACCCAACCTCCCCACTCCACCCAACCTCCCCACTTCTCCCAACCTCCCCACTTCACCCAACCTCCCCACTCCACCCAACCTCCTCACTCCACCCAACCTCCCCACTTCACCCTACCTCTTCACTTCTCCCAACCTCCCCACTACACCCAACCTCCGCACTCCACCCAACCTTCGCACTCAACCCAACCTCCCCACTTCACCCAACCTCCCAACTCCACCCAATCTCCCCACTTCACCCAACCTCCGCACTCCATCCAACCTCCGCACTCTACCCAACCTCCGCACTCCACCCAACCTCCGCACTCCACCCAACCTCCGCACTCCACCAAACTTCCGCACTCCACGGAACCTCCCCACTCCACCCAACCTCCCCCTCCATCCAACCTCCCCACTCCACCCAACCTCCCCACTTCACCCAACCTTCCCTCTTCACCCAACCTCCCCACTCCTCCCAACCTCCGCACTCCACCCAACTTCCGCACTCCACCCAACTTCCGCACTCCACCCAACCTCCGCACTCCACCCAAACTCCGCACTCCACCAAACTTCCGCACTCCACGCAACCTCCCCACTCCAACCAACCTCCCCACTCCACCCAACCTCCCCACTCCACCCAACCTCCCCACTCCACCCAACCTCCCCACTTCACCCAACCTCCCCATTCCACTATACCTCCCCACTTCACCCAACCTCCCCACTTCTCCCAACCTCCCCACTCCTCCCAACCTCCGCACTCCATCCAACTTCCGCACTCCACCCAACTTCCGCACTCCACCCAACCTCCCCACTCCAACCAACCTCCCCACTCCACCCAACCTCCCCACTCCACCCAACCTCCCCACTCCACCCAACCTCCCCACTTCACCCAACCTCCCCATTCCACTATACCTCCCCACTTCACCCAACCTCCCCACTCCACCCAACCTCCCCACTCCATCCAACCTCCGCACTCCACCTAACCTCCCCACTTCACCCAACCTCCCCACTTCACCCAACCTCCCCACTCCATCCAACCTCCGCACTCCACCCAACCTCCCTACTTCACCCAACCTCCCCACTTCACCCAACCTCCCCACTCCACCCAACCTCCCCAAATCACCCAACCTCCCCACTCCACCCAACCTCCCGACTCCACCGAACCTCAGCACTTCAACCAACTTCCGCACTCCACCCAACCTCCGCACTGCACCCAACCTCCCCACTTCACCCAAACTCCCCACTCCACCCAACCTTCGCACTTAACACAACCTCCCCACTTCACCCAACCTACCAACTCCACCCAACCTCCCCACTTCACCCAACCTCCGCACTCCATCCAACCTCCGCACTCCACCCAATCTCCGCACTCCACCTAACCTCCCCACTTCACCCAACCTCCCCACTTCACCCAACCTCCCTATTTCACCCAACCTCCCCACTTCACCCAACCTCCCCACTTCACCCAACCTCCCCACTCCACCCAACCTCCCCAAATCACCCATCCTCCCCACTCCACCCAACCTGCCCACTCCACACAACCTCCCCACTCCACCGAACCTCAGCACTCCAACCAACTTCCGCACTCCACCCAACCTCCGCACTCCACCCAACCTCCCCACTTCACCCAAACTCCCCACTCCACCCAACCTCCGCACTCCACCCAACCTTCGCACTCAACCCAACCTCCCCACTTCACCCAACCTCCCAACTCCACCCAACCTCCCCACTTCACCCAACCTCCGCACTCCATCCAACCTCCGCACTCCACCCAATCTCCGCACTCCACCTAACCTCCCCACTTCACCCAACCTCCCCACTTCACCCAACCTCCCTACTTCACCCAACCTCCCCACTTCACCCTACCTCCCCACTTCACCCAACCTCCCCACTCCACCCAACCTCCCCAAATCACCCATCCTCCCCACTCCACCCAACCTCCCCACTCCACCCAACCTCCCCACTCCACCGAACCTCCCCACTCCACCCAACCTCCCCACTTCACCAAACCTCCCCACTTCACCCAACCTCCCCACTTCACCGAACCTCCCCACTCCACCCAACCTCCCCACTCAACCCAACCTCCCCACTCCACCCAACCTCCCCACTTCACCCAACCTCCGCACTCCATCCAACCTCCGCACTCCACCCAATCTCCGCACTCCACCTAACCTCCCCACTTCACCCAACCTCCGCACTCCATCCAACCTCCGCACTCCACCCAACTTCCGCATTCCACCCAACCTCCGCACTCCACCCAACTTTCGCACTCCACCCAACTTCCGCACTCCACCCAACCTCCGCACTCCACCCAAACTCCTCACTCCACCAAACTTCCGCACTCCACCCAACCTCCCCACTCCACCCAACCTCCCCAAATCACCCAACCTCCCCACTCCAACCAACCTCCCCACTCCACCCAACCTCCCCACTCCACCCAACCTCCTCACTCCACCCAACCTCCCCACTTCACCCTACCTCCCCACTTCACCCAACCTCCCCACTACACCCAACCTCCCCAAATCACCCAACCTCCCCACTCCACCCAACCTCCCCAAATCACCAAACCTCCCCACTCCATCCAACCTCCCCACTCCACCCAACCTCCCCACTCCACCCAACCTCCCCACTCCACCCAACCTCCCCACTTCTCCCAACCTCCCCACTTCACCCAACCTCCCCACTCCACCCAACCTCCTCACTCCACCCAACCTCCCCACTTCACCCTACCTCCTCACTTCTCCCAACCTCCCCACTACACCCAACCTCCGCACTCCACCCAACCTTCGCACTCAACCCAACCTCCCCACTTCACCCAACCTCCGCACTCCATCCAACCTCCGCACTCTACCCAACCTCCGCATTCCACCCAACCTCCGCACTCCACCCAATCTCCGCACTCCACCTAACCTCCCCACTTCACCCAACCTCCCCACTCCACCCAACCTCCCCACTCCATCCAACCTCCCCACTCCACCCAACCTCCCCACTTCACCCAACCTCCCCGCTTCACCCAACCTCCCCACTCTTCCCAACCTCCGCACTCCACCCAACTTCCGCACTCCACCCAACTTCCGCACTCCACCCAACCTCCGCACTCCACCCAAACTCCGCACTCCACCAAACTTCCGCACTCCACGCAACCTCCCCACTCCAACCAACCTCCCCACTCCACCCAACCTCCCCACTCCACCCAACCTCCCCACTCCACCCAACCTCCCCACTCCATCCAACCTCCCCACTCCACCCAACCTCCCCACTTCACCCAACCTCCCCACTTCACCCAACCTCCCCACTCCTCCCAACCTCCGCACTCCACCCAACTTCCCCACTCCACCCAATCTCCGCACTCCACCCAACCTTCGCACTCAACCCAACCTCCCCACTCCACCCAACCTCCCCACTTCACCCAACCTCCGCACTCCATCCAACCTCCGCACTCCACCCAATCTCCGCACTCCACCTAACCTCCCAACTCCACCCAAACTCCCCACTTCTCCCAACCTCCCCACTTCACCCAATCTCCCCACTCCACCCAACCTCCTCACTCCACCCAACCTCCCCACTTCACCCTACCTCCCCACTTCACCCAACCTCCCCACTCCACCCAACCTCCCCAAATCACCAAACCTCCCCACACCATCCAACCTCCCCACTCCACCCAACCTCCCCACTCCACCCAACCTCCCCATTCCACCCAACCTCCCCACTTCTCCCAACCTCCCCACTTCACCCAACCTCCCCACTCCACCCAACCTCCTCACTCCACCCAACCTCCCCACTTCACCCTACCTCTTCACTTCTCCCAACCTCCCCACTACACCCAACCTCCGCACTCCACCCAACCTTCGCACTCAACCCAACCTCCCCACTTCACCCAACCTCCCAACTCCACCCAATCTCCCCACTTCACCCAACCTCCGCACTCCATCCAACCTCCGCACTCTACCCAACCTCCGCACTCCACCCAACCTCCGCACTCCACCCAACCTCCGCACTCCACCAAACTTCCGCACTCCACGGAACCTCCCCACTCCACCCAACCTCCCCCTCCATCCAACCTCCCCACTCCACCCAACCTCCCCACTTCACCCAACCTTCCCTCTTCACCCAACCTCCCCACTCCTCCCAACCTCCGCACTCCACCCAACTTCCGCACTCCACCCAACTTCCGCACTCCACCCAACCTCCGCACTCCACCCAAACTCCGCACTCCACCAAACTTCCGCACTCCACGCAACCTCCCCACTCCAACCAACCTCCCCACTCCACCCAACCTCCCCACTCCACCCAACCTCCCCACTCCACCCAACCTCCCCACTTCACCCAACCTCCCCATTCCACTATACCTCCCCACTTCACCCAACCTCCCCACTTCTCCCAACCTCCCCACTCCTCCCAACCTCCGCACTCCACCCAACTTCCGCACTCCACCCAACTTCCGCACTCCACCCAACCTCCCCACTCCAACCAACCTCCCCACTCCACCCAACCTCCCCACTCCACCCAACCTCCCCACTCCACCCAACCTCCCCACTTCACCCAACCTCCCCATTCCACTATACCTCCCCACTTCACCCAACCTCCCCACTCCACCCAACCTCCCCACTCCATCCAACCTCCGCACTCCACCTAACCTCCCCACTTCACCCAACCTCCCCACTTCACCCAACCTCCCCACTCCATCCAACCTCCGCACTCCACCCAACCTCCCTACTTCACCCAACCTCCCCACTTCACCCAACCTCCCCACTCCACCCAACCTCCCCAAATCACCCAACCTCCCCACTCCACCCAACCTCCCGACTCCACCCAACCTCCCCACTTCACCCAAACTCCCCACTCCACCCAACCTTCGCACTTAACCCAACCTCCCCACTTCACCCAACCTACCAACTCCACCCAACCTCCCCACTTCACCCAACCTCCGCACTCCATCCAACCTCCGCACTCCACCCAATCTCCGCACTCCACCTAACCTCCCCACTTCACCCAACCTCCCCACTTCACCCAACCTCCCTATTTCACCCAACCTCCCCACTTCACCCAACCTCCCCACTTCACCCAACCTCCCCACTCCACGCAACCTCCCCAAATCACCCATCCTCCCCACTCCATCCAACCTCCCCACTCCACCCAACCTCCCCACTCCACTGAACCTCCCCACTCCACCCAACCTCCCCACTTCACCAAACCTCCCCACTTCACCGAACCTCCCCATTCCACCCAACCTCCGCACTCCACCCAACTTTCGCACTCAACCCAACCTCCCCACTCCACCCAACCTCCCCACTTCACCCAACCTCCGCACTCCATCCAACCTCCGCACTCCACCCAATCTCCGCACTCCACCTAACCTCCCCACTTCACCCAACCTCCGCACTCCATCCAACCTCCGCACTCCACCCAACCTCCGCACTCCACCCAACCTCCGCACTCCACCCAACTTTCGCACTCCACCCAACTTCCGCACTCCACCCAAACTCCGCACTCCACCAAACTTCCGCACTCCACGCAACCTCCCCACTCCAACCAACCTCCCCACTCCACCCAACCTCCCCACTCCACCCAACCTCCCCACTCCACCCAACCTCCCCACTTCACCAACCTCCCCATTCCACTATACCTCCCCACTTCACCCAACCTTCCCACTCCACCCAACCTCCCCACTTCATCCAAACTCGGCACTCCATCCAACCTCCGCACTCCAGCCAACCTCAGCACTCCAACCAACTTCCGCACTCCACCCAACCTCCGCACTCCACCCAACCTCCCCACTTCACCCAAACTCCCCACTCCACCCAACCTCCGCACTCCACCCAACCTTCGCACTCAACCCAACTCCCCCACTTCACCCAACCTCCCAACTCCACCCAACCTCCCCACTTCACCCAACCTCCGCACTCCATCCAACCTCCGCACTCCACCCAATCTCCGCACTCCACCTAACCTCCCCACTTCACCCAACCTCCGCACTCCATCCAACCTCCGCACTGCACCCAACCTCCGCACTCCACCCAACTTCCGCACTCCACCCAAACTCCGCACTCCACCCAACCTCCGCACTCCACCCAAACTCCGCACTCCACCAAACTTCCGCACTCCACGCAACCTCCCCACTCCACCCTACCTCCCCACTCCACCCAACCTCCCCACTTCACCCAACCTCCCCATTCCACTTATACCTCCCCACTTCACCCAACCTCCCCACTCCACCCAACCTCCGCACTTCACCCAAACTCGGCACTCCATCCAACCTCCGCACTCCAGCCAACCTCAGCACTCCACCCAACCTCCGCACACCACCCAACCTCCCCACTTCACCCAACCTCCCCACTCCACCCAACCTCCGCACTCCACCCAACCTTCGCACTCAACCCAACCTCCCCACTTCACCCAACCTCCCAACTCCACCCAACCTCCCCACTTCACCCAACCTCCGCACTCCATCCAAACTCCGCACTCCACCCAATCTCCGAACTCCACCTAACCTCCCCACTTCACCCAACCTCCGCACTCCATCCAACCTCCGTACTCCACCGAACCTCCGCCTCCACCCAACCTCCGCACTCCACACAACTTCCGCACTCCACCCAACTTCCGCACTCCACCCAACCTCCGCACTCCACCCAACCTCCCCACCCCACCAAACCTCCCCACTCCACCCAACCTCACTTCAACCAACCTCCCAACTCCACCCAACTTCCGCACTCCACCCAACTTCCGCACTCCACCCAACCTCCGCACTCCACCCAAACTCCGCACTCCACCAAACTTCCGCACTCAACGCAACCTACCCACTCCAACCAACCTCCCCACTCCACCCAACCTCCCCACTCCACCCAACCTCCCCACTCCACCCAACCTCCCCACTTCACCCAACCTCCCCATTCCACTATACCTCCCCACTTCACCCAACCTCCCCACTCCACCCAACCTCCCCACTTCACCCAAACTCGGCACTCCATCCAACCTCCCCACTCCAGCCAACCTCGGCACTCCAACCAACTTCCGCACCCCACCCAACCTCCGCACTCCACCAAACTTCCGCACTCCACGGAACCTCCCCACTCCACCCAACCTCCCCCTCCATCCAACCTCCCCACTCCACCCAACCTCCCCACTTCACCCAACCTTCCCTCTTCACCCAACCTCCCCACTCCTCCCAACCTCCGCACTCCACCCAACTTCCGCACTCCACCCAACTTCCGCACTCCACCCAACCTCCGCACTCCACCCAAACTCCGCACTCCACCAAACTTCCGCACTCCACGCAACCTCCCCACTCCAACCAACCTCCCCACTCCACCCAACCTCCCCACTCCACCCAACCTCCCCACTCCACCCAACCTCCCCACTTCACCCAACCTCCCCATTCCACTATACCTCCCCACTTCACCCAACCTCCCCACTTCTCCCAACCTCCCCACTCCTCCCAACCTCCGCACTCCACCCAACTTCCGCACTCCACCCAACTTCCGCACTCCACCCAACCTCCCCACTCCAACCAACCTCCCCACTCCACCCAACCTCCCCACTCCACCCAACCTCCCCACTCCACCCAACCTCCCCACTTCACCCAACCTCCCCATTCCACTATACCTCCCCACTTCACCCAACCTCCCCACTCCACCCAACCTCCCCACTCCATCCAACCTCCGCACTCCACCTAACCTCCCCACTTCACCCAACCTCCCCACTTCACCCAACCTCCCCACTCCATCCAACCTCCGCACTCCACCCAACCTCCCTACTTCACCCAACCTCCCCACTTCACCCAACCTCCCCACTCCACCCAACCTCCCCAAATCACCCAACCTCCCCACTCCACCCAACCTCCCGACTCCACCGAACCTCAGCACTTCAACCAACTTCCGCACTCCACCCAACCTCCGCACTGCACCCAACCTCCCCACTTCACCCAAACTCCCCACTCCACCCAACCTTCGCACTTAACCCAACCTCCCCACTTCACCCAACCTACCAACTCCACCCAACCTCCCCACTTCACCCAACCTCCGCAATCCATCCAACCTCCGCACTCCACCCAATCTCCGCACTCCACCTAACCTCCCCACTTCACCCAACCTCCCCACTTCACCCAACCTCCCTATTTCACCCAACCTCCCCACTTCACCCAACCTCCCCACTTCACCCAACCTCCCCACTCCACGCAACCTCCCCAAATCACCCATCCTCCCCACTCCATCCAACCTCCCCACTCCACCCAACCTCCCCACTCCACTGAACCTCCCCACTCCACCCAACCTCCCCACTTCACCAAACCTCCCCACTTCACCGAACCTCCCCATTCCACCCAACCTCCGCACTCCACCCAACTTTCGCACTCAACCCAACCTCCCCACTCCACCCAACCTCCCCACTTCACCCAACCTCCGCACTCCATCCAACCTCCGCACTCCACCCAATCTCCGCACTCCACCTAACCTCCCCACTTCACCCAACCTCCGCACTCCATCCAACCTCCGCACTCCACCCAACCTCCGCACTCCACCCAACCTCCGCACTCCACCCAACTTTCGCACTCCACCCAACTTCCGCACTCCACCCAAACTCCGCACTCCACCAAACTTCCGCACTCCACGCAACCTCCCCACTCCAACCAACCTCCCCACTCCACCCAACCTCCCCACTCCACCCAACCTCCCCACTCCACCCAACCTCCCCACTTCACCAACCTCCCCATTCCACTATACCTCCCCACTTCACCCAACCTTCCCACTCCACCCAACCTCCCCACTTCATCCAAACTCGGCACTCCATCCAACCTCCGCACTCCAGCCAACCTCAGCACTCCAACCAACTTCCGCACTCCACCCAACCTCCGCACTCCACCCAACCTCCCCACTTCACCCAAACTCCCCACTCCACCCAACCTCCGCACTCCACCCAACCTTCGCACTCAACCCAACTCCCCCACTTCACCCAACCTCCCAACTCCACCCAACCTCCCCACTTCACCCAACCTCCGCACTCCATCCAACCTCCGCACTCCACCCAATCTCCGCACTCCACCTAACCTCCCCACTTCACCCAACCTCCGCACTCCATCCAACCTCCGCACTGCACCCAACCTCCGCACTCCACCCAACTTCCGCACTCCACCCAAACTCCGCACTCCACCCAACCTCCGCACTCCACCCAAACTCCGCACTCCACCAAACTTCCGCACTCCACGCAACCTCCCCACTCCACCCTACCTCCCCACTCCACCCAACCTCCCCACTTCACCCAACCTCCCCATTCCACTTATACCTCCCCACTTCACCCAACCTCCCCACTCCACCCAACCTCCGCACTTCACCCAAACTCGGCACTCCATCCAACCTCCGCACTCCAGCCAACCTCAGCACTCCACCCAACCTCCGCACACCACCCAACCTCCCCACTTCACCCAACCTCCCCACTCCACCCAACCTCCGCACTCCACCCAACCTTCGCACTCAACCCAACCTCCCCACTTCACCCAACCTCCCAACTCCACCCAACCTCCCCACTTCACCCAACCTCCGCACTCCATCCAAACTCCGCACTCCACCCAATCTCCGAACTCCACCTAACCTCCCCACTTCACCCAACCTCCGCACTCCATCCAACCTCCGTACTCCACCGAACCTCCGCCTCCACCCAACCTCCGCACTCCACACAACTTCCGCACTCCACCCAACTTCCGCACTCCACCCAACCTCCGCACTCCACCCAACCTCCCCACCCCACCAAACCTCCCCACTCCACCCAACCTCACTTCAACCAACCTCCCAACTCCACCCAACTTCCGCACTCCACCCAACTTCCGCACTCCACCCAACCTCCGCACTCCACCCAAACTCCGCACTCCACCAAACTTCCGCACTCAACGCAACCTACCCACTCCAACCAACCTCCCCACTCCACCCAACCTCCCCACTCCACCCAACCTCCCCACTCCACCCAACCTCCCCACTTCACCCAACCTCCCCATTCCACTATACCTCCCCACTTCACCCAACCTCCCCACTCCACCCAACCTCCCCACTTCACCCAAACTCGGCACTCCATCCAACCTCCCCACTCCAGCCAACCTCGGCACTCCAACCAACTTCCGCACCCCACCCAACCTCCGCACTCCACCCAACCTCCCCACTTCACCCAACTTCCCAACTCCACCCAACCTCCCCACTTCACCCAACCTCCGCACTCCATCCAACCTCCGCACTCCACCCAACCTCCGCACTCCACCCAACCTCCCCACTCCACCCAACCTCCCCACTTCACCCAACCTCCCCACTTCACCCAACCTCCCCACTCCACCCAACCTCCGCACTCCACCCAACTTCCGCACTCCACCCAACTTCCGCACTCCACCCAACCTCCGCACTCCACCCAAACTCCGCACTCCACCCAACCTCCGCACTCCACCCAAACTCCGCACACCACCAAGCTTCCGCACTCTACGCAACCTCCCCACTTCAACCAACCTCCCCACTCCACCCAACCTCCACACTCCACCCTACCTCCCCACTCCACCCAACCTCCCCACTTCACCCAACCTCCCCATTCCACTATACCTCCCCACTTCACCCAACCTCCCCACTCCACCCAACCTCCCCACTTCACCCAAACTCGGCACTCCATCAAACCTCCGCACTCCAGCCAACCTCAGCACTCCAACCAACTTCCGCACTCCACCCAACCTCCGCACTCCACCCAACCTCCGCACTTCACCCAAACTCCCCACTCCACCCAACCTCCGCACTCCACCCAACCTTCGCACTCAACCCAACCTCCCCACTTCACCCAACCTCCCAACTCCACCCAACCTCCCCACTTCACCCAACCTCCGCACTCCATCCAACCTCCGCACTCCACCCAATCTCCGCACTCCACCTAACCTCCCCACTTCACCCAACCTCCGCACTCCACCCAACTCCGCACTCCACCCAACTTCCGCACTTCACCCAACCTCCGCACTCCACCCAAGCTCCTCACTCCACCAAACTTCCGCACTCCACCCAACCTCCCCACTCCACCCAACCTCCGCACTCCACCCACCCTCCGCACTCCACCCAACTTCCGCACTCCACCCAACTTCCGCACTCCACCCAACCTCCGCACTCCACCAAAACTCCTCACTCCACCAAACTTCCGCACTCCACCCAACCTCCCCACTCCATCCAACCTCCCCAAATCACCCAACCTCCCCACTCCATCCAACCTCTTCACTCCACCCAACCTCCCCACTCCACCCAACCTCCCCACTCCACCCAACCTCCCCACTTCTCCCAACCTCCCCACTTCACCCAACCTCCCCACTCCACCCAAACTCCTCACTCCACCCAACCTCCCCACTTCACCCTACCTCCCCACTTCACCCAACCTCCCCACTCCACCCAACCTCCCCAAATCACCAAACCTCCCCACTCCATCCAACCTCCCCACTCCACCCAACCTCCCCACTCAACCCAACCTCCCCACTCCACCCAACCTCCCCACTTCTCCCAACCTCCCCACTTCACCCAACCTCCCCACTCCACCCAACCTCCTCACTCTACCCAACCTCCCCACTTCACCCTACCTCCTCACTTCTCCCAACCTCCCCACTACACCCAACCTCCGCACTCCACCCAACCTTCGCACTCAACCCAACCTCCCCACTTCACCCAACCTCCCAACTCCACCCAACCTCCCCACTTCACCCAACCTCCGCACTCCATCCAACCTCCGCACTCCACCCAACGTCCGCACTCCACCCAACCTCCGCACTCCACCTAACCTCCGCACTCCACCCAAACTCCGCACTCCACCAAACTTCCGCACTCCACGCAACCTCCCCACACCACCCAACCTCCCCACTCCATCCAACCTCCCCACTCCACCCAACCTCCCCACTTCACCCAACCTCCCCACTTCACCCAACCTCCCCACTCCTCCTAACCTCCGCACTCCACCCAACTTCCGCACTCCACCCAACTTCCGCACTCCACCCAACCTCCCCACTCCAACCAACCTCCCCACTCCACCCAACCTCCCCACTCCACCCAACCTCCCCACTTCACCCAACCTCCCCACTTCACCCAACCTCCCCATTCCACTATACCTCCCCACTTCACCCAACCTCCCCACTCCACCCAACCTCCCCACTCCATCCAACCTCCGCACTCCACCTAACCTCCCCACTTCACCCAACCTCCCCACTTCACCCAACCTCCCTACTTCACTCAACCTCCCCACTTCACCCAACCTCCCCACTTCACCCAACCTCCCCACTCCACCCAACCTCCCCAAATCACCCATCCTCCCCACTCCACCCAACCTCCCCACTCCACCCAACCTCCCCACTCCACCGAACCTCAGCACTCCACCCAAACTCCGCACTCCACCAAACTTCCGCACTCCACGCAACCTCCCCACTCCAACCAACCTCCCCACTCCACCCAACCTCCGCACTCCACCCAAACTCCGCACTCCACCAAACTTCCGCACTCCACGCAACCTCCCCACTCCAACCAACCTCCCCACTCCACCCAACCTCCCCACTCCACCCTACCTCCCCACTCCACCCAACCTCCCCACTTCACCCAACCTCCCCATTCCACTATACCTCCCCACTTCACCCAACCTCCCCACTCCACCCAACCTCCCCACTTCACCGAAACTCCCCACTCCACCCAACCTCCGCACTCCACCCAACCTTCGCACTCAACCCAACCTCCCCACTTCACCCAACCTCCCAACTCCACCCAACCTCCCCACTTCACCCAACCTCCGCACTCCACCCAATCTCCGCACTCCACCTAACCTCCCCACTTCACCCAACCTCCGCACTCCACCCAACTTCCGCACTCCACCCAACTTCCGCACTCCACCCAACCTCCGCACTCCACCCAAACTCCTCACTCCACCAAACTTCCGCACTCCACCCAACCTCCCCACTCCACCCAACCTCCCCAAATCACCCAACCTCCCCACTCCATCCAACCTCCCCACTCCACCCAACCTCCCCACTCCACCCAACCTCCCCACTCCACCCAACCTCCCCACTTCTCCCAACCTCCCCACTTCACCCAACCTCCCCACTCCACCCAACCTCCTCACTCCACCCAACCTCCCCACTTCACCCTACCTCCCCATTTCACCCAACCTCCCCACTCCACCCAACCTCCCCAAATCACCAAACCTCCCCACTCCATCCAACCTCCCCACTCCACCCAACCTCCCCACTCCACTCAACCTCCCCACTCCACCCAACCTCCCCACTTCTCCCAACCTCCCCACTTCACCCTACCTCCTCACTTCTCCCAACCTCCCCACTACACCCAACCTCCGCACTCCACCCAACCTTCGCACTCAACCCAACCTCCCCACTTCACCCAACCTCCCAACTCCACCCAACCTCCCCACTTCACCCAACCTCCGCACTCCATCCAACCTCCGCACTCCACCCAACCTCCGCACTCCACCCAACCTCCGCACTCCACTCAACCTCCGCACTCCACCCAAACTCCGCACTCCACCAAACTTCCGCACTCCACGCAACCTCCCCACTCCACCCAACCTCCCCACTCCATCCAACCTCCCCACTCCACCCAACCTCCCCATTTCACCCAACCTCCCCACTTCACCCAACCTCCCCACTCCTCCCAACCTCCGCACTCCACCCAACTTCCGCACTCCACCCAACTTCCGCACTCCACCCAACCTCCCCACTCCAACCAACCTCCCCACTCCACCCAACCTCCCCACTCCACCCAACCTCCCCACTCCACCCAACCTCCCCACTTCACCCAACCTCCCCATTCCACTATACCTCCCCACTTCACCCAACCTCCCCACTCCACCCAACCTCCCCACTCCATCCAACCTCCGCACTCCACCTAACCTCCCCACTTCACCCAACCTCCCCACTTCACCCAACCTCCCTACTTCACTCAACCTCCCCACTTCACCCAACCTCCCCACTTCACCCAACCTCCCCACTCCACCCAACCTCCCCAAATCACCCATCCTCCCCACTCCACCCAACCTCCCCACTCCACCCAACCTCCCCACTCCACCGAACCTCAGCACTCCAACCAACTTCCGCACTCCACCCAACCTCCGCACTCCACCCAACATCCCCACTTCACCCAAACTCCCCACTCCACCCAACCTCCGCACTCCACCCAACCTTCGCACTCAACCCAACCTCCCCACTTCACCCAACCTCCCAACTCCACCCAACCTCCCCACTTCACCCAACCTCCGCACTCCTTCCAACCTCCGCACTCCACCCAATCTCCGCACTCCACCTAACCTCCCCACTTCACCCAACCTCCCCACTTCACCCAACCTCCCTACTTCACCCAACCTCCCCACTTCACCCAACCTCCCCACTTCACCCAACCTCCCCACTCCACCCAACCTCCCCAAATCACCCATTCTCCCCACTCCATCCAACCTCCCCACTTCACCCAACCTCCCCACTCCACCCAACCTCCGCACTCCATCCATCCTTCGCACTCAACCCAACCTCAGCACTCCAACCAACTTCCACACTCCACCGAACCTCCGCACTCCACCCAACCTCCCCACTTCACCCAACCTCCCCACTCCACCCAACCTCCGCACTCCATCCATCCTTCGCACTCAACCCAACCTCCCCACTTCACACAACCTCCCCACTCCACCCAACCTCCCCATTCCAACCAACTTCCGCACTCCACCCAACCTCCGCACTCCACCCAACCTTCGCACTCTACCCAACCTCCCCACTTCACCCAACCTCCCAACTCCACCCAACCTCCCCACTTCACCCAACCTCCTCACTCCACCCAAACTCCCCACTTCACCCTACCTCCCCACTTCACCCAAACTCCCCACTCCACCCAACCTCCGCACTCCACCCAACCTTCGCAATCTACCCAACCTCCTCACTTCACCCAACCTCCGCACTCCATCCAACCTCCGCACTCCACCCAACCTCCGCACTCCACCCAACCTCCGCACTCCACCCAACTTCCGCACTCCACGCAACTTCCGCACTCCACCCAACCTCCGCACTCCACCCAAACTCCGCACTCCACCAAACTTCCGGACTCCACACAACCTCCCCACTCCAACCAAACTCCCCACTCCACCCAACCTCCCCACTCCACCCTACCTCGCCACTCCACCCAACCTCCCCACTTCACCCAACCTCCCCATTCCACTATACCTCCCCACTTCACCCAACCTCCCCACTTCAACCCAACCTCCCCACTCCACCCAACCTCCCCACTCCACCCTACCTCCCCACTCCACCCAACCTCCCCACTTAACCCAACCTCCCCATTCCACTATACCTCCCCACTTCACCCAACCTCCCCACTCCACCCAACCTCCCCACTTCACCCAACCTCCCCACTCCACCCAACCTCCCCACTCCACCCAACCTCCCCACTTCACCCAACCTCCCCACTTCACCCAACCTCCCCACTCCACCCAACCTCCTCACTCCACCCAAACTCCCCACTTCACCCTACCTCCCCATTTCACCCAAACTCCCCACTCCACCCAACCTCCGCACTCCACCCAACCTTCGCAATCTACCCAACCTCTCCACTTCACCCAACCTCCCAACTCCACCCAACCTCCCCACTTCACCCAACCTCCGCACTCCATCCAACCTCCGCACTCCACCCAATCTCCGCACTCCACCTAACCTCCCCACTTCACCCAACCTCCGCACTCCATCCAACCTCCGCACTCCACCCAACCTCCGCACTCCACCCAACCTCCGCACTCCACCCAACTTCCGCACTCCACGCAACTTCCGCACTCCACCCAACCTCCGCACTCCACCCAAACTCCGCACTCCACCAAACTTCCGGACTCCACACAACCTCCCCACTCCAACCAACCTCCCCACTCCACCCAACCTCCCCACTCCACCCTACCTCGCCACTCCACCCAACCTCCCCACTTCACCCAACCGCCGAACTCCATCCAACCTCCGCACTCCACCCAATCTCCGCACTCCACCTAACCTCCCCACTTCACCCAACCTCCGCACTCCATCCAACCTCCGCACTCCACCCAACCTCCGCACTCCACCCAACCTCCGCACTCCACCCAACTTCCGCACTCCACCCAACTTCCGCACTCCACCCAACCTCCGCACTCCACCCAAACTCCGCACTCCACCAAACTTCCGGACTCCACACAACCTCCCCACTCCAACCAACCTCCCCACTCCACCCAACCTCCCCACTCCACCCTACCTCCCCACTCCATCCAACCTCCGCACTCCAGCCAACCTCAGCACTCCAACCAACTTCCGCACTCCACCCAACCTCCGCACTCCACCCAACCTCCCCACTTCACCCAACCTCCCAACTCCACCCAACCTCCCCACTTCACCCAACCTCCGCACTCCATCCAACCTCCGCACTCCACCCAATCTCCGCACTCCACCCAGCCTCCCCACTTCACCCAACCTCCCAACTCCACCCAACCTCCCCACTTCACCCAACCTCCGCACTCCTTCCAACCTCCGCACTCCACCCAATCTCCGCACTCCACCTAACCTCCCCACTTCACCCAACCTCCCCACTTCACCCAACCTCCCTACTTCACCCAACCTCCCCACTTCACCCAACCTCCCCACTTCACCCAACCTCCCCACTCCACCCAACCTCCCCAAATCACCCATCCTCCCCACTCCATCCAACCTCCCCACTTCACCCAACCTCCCCACTCCACCCAACCTCCGCACTCCATCCATCCTTCGCACTCAACCCAACCTCAGCACTCCAACCAACTTCCACACTCCACCCAACCTCCGCACTCCACCCAACCTCCCCACTTCACCCAACCTCCCCACTCCACCCAACCTCCGCACTCCATCCATCCTTCGCACTCAACCCAACCTCCCCACTTCACACAACCTCCCCACTCCCACACCCAACTTCCGCACTCCACGCAACTTCCGCACTCCACCCAACCTCCGCACTCCACCCAAACTCCGCACTCCACCAAACTTCCGGACTCCACACAACCTCCCCACTCCAACCAACCTCCCCACTCCACCCAACCTCCCCACTCCACCCTACCTCGCCACTCCACCCAACCTCCCCACTTCACCCAACCGCCGAACTCCATCCAACCTCCGCACTCCACCCAATCTCCGCACTCCACCTAACCTCCCCACTTCACCCAACCTCCGCACTCCATCCAACCTCCGCACTCCACCCAACCTCCGCACTCCACCCAACCTCCGCACTCCACCCAACTTCCGCACTCCACCCAACTTCCGCACTCCACCCAACCTCCGCACTCCACCCAAACTCCGCACTCCACCAAACTTCCGGACTCCACACAACCTCCCCACTCCAACAAACCTCCCCACTCCACCCAACCTCCCCACTCCACCCTACCTCCCCACTCCATCCAACCTCCGCACTCCAGCCAACCTCAGCACTCCAACCAACTTCCGCACTCCACCCAACCTCCGCACTCCACCCAACCTCCCCACTTCACCCAACCTCCCAACTCCACCCAACCTCCCCACTTCACCCAACCTCCGCACTCCATCCAACCTCCGCACTCCACCCAATCTCCGCACTCCACCCAGCCTCCCCACTTCACCCAACCTCCCAACTCCACCCAACCTCCCCACTTCACCCAACCTCCGCACTCCTTCCAACCTCCGCACTCCACCCAATCTCCGCACTCCACCTAACCTCCCCACTTCACCCAACCTCCCCACTTCACCCAACCTCCCTACTTCACCCAACCTCCCCACTTCACCCAACCTCCCCACTTCACCCAACTTCCCCACTCCACCCAACCTCCCCAAATCACCCATCCTCCCCACTCCATCCAACCTCCCCACTTCACCCAACCTCCCCACTCCACCCAACCTCCGCACTCCATCCATCCTTCGCACTCAACCCAACCTCAGCACTCCAACCAACTTCCACACTCCACCCAACCTCCGCACTCCACCCAACCTCCCCACTTCACCCAACCTCCCCACTCCACCCAACATCCGCACTCCATCCATCCTTCGCACTCAACCCAACCTCCCCACTTCACACAACCTCCCCACTCCACCCAACCTCCCCATTCCAACCAACTTCCGCACTCCACCCAACCTCCGCACTCCACCCAACCTTCGCACTCTACCCAACCTCCCCACTTCACCCAAACTCCCAACTCCACCCAACCTCCCCACTTCACCCAACCTCCTCACTCCACCCAAACTCCCCACTTCACCCTACCTCCCCACTTCACCCAAACTCCCCACTCCACCCAACCTCCGCACTCCACCCAACCTTCGCAATCTACCCAACCTCCTCACTTCACCCAACCTCCGCACTCCATCCAACCTCCGCACTCCACCCAACCTCCGCACTCCACCCAACCTCCGCACTCCACCCAACTTCCGCACTCCACGCAACTTCCGCACTCCACCCAACCTCCGCACTCCACCCAAACTCCGCACTCCACCAAACTTCCGGACTCCACACAACCTCCCCACTCCAACCAAACTCCCCACTCCACCCAACCTCCCCACTCCACCCTACCTCGCCACTCCACCCAACCTCCCCACTTCACCCAACCTGCCCATTCCACTATACCTCCCCACTTCACCCAACCTCCCCACTCCACCCAACCTCCCCACTCCACCCAACCTCCCCACTCCACCCTACCTCCCCACTCCACCCAACCTCCCCACTTCACCCAACCTCCCCATTCCACTATACCTCCCCACTTCACCCAACCTCCCCACTCCACCCAACCTCCCCACTTCACCCAACCTCCCCACTCCACCCAACCTCCCCACTCCACCCAACCTCCCCACTTCACCCAACCTCCCCACTTCACCCAACCTCCCCACTCCACCCAACCTCCTCACTCCACCCAAACTCCCCACTTCACCCTACCTCCCCATTTCACCCAAACTCCCCACTCCACCCAACCTCCGCACTCCACCCAACCTTCGCAATCTACCCAACCTCTCCACTTCACCCAACCTCCCAACTCCACCCAACCTCCCCACTTCACCCAACCTCCGCACTCCATCCAACCTCCGCACTCCACCCAATCTCCGCACTCCACCTAACCTCCCCACTTCACCCAACCTCCGCACTCCATCCAACCTCCGCACTCCACCCAACCTCCGCACTCCACCCAACCTCCGCACTCCACCCAACTTCCGCACTCCACGCAACTTCCGCACTCCACCCAACCTCCGCACTCCACCCAAACTCCGCACTCCACCAAACTTCCGGACTCCACACAACCTCCCCACTCCAACCAACCTCCCCACTCCACCCAACCTCCCCACTCCACCCTACCTCGCCACTCCACCCAACCTCCCCACTTCACCCAACCGCCGAACTCCATCCAACCTCCGCACTCCACCCAATCTCCGCACTCCACCTAACCTCCCCACTTCACCCAACCTCCGCACTCCATCCAACCTCCGCACTCCACCCAACCTCCGCACTCCACCCAACCTCCGCACTCCACCCAACTTCCGCACTCCACCCAACCTCCGCACTCCATCCAACCTCCGCACTCCACCCAACCTCCGCACTCCACCCAACCTCCCCACTTCACACAACCTCCCCACTCCACCCAACCTCCCCATTCCAACCAACTTCCGCACTCCACCCAACCTCCGCACTCCACCCAACCTTCGCACTCTACCCAACCTCCCCACTTCACCCAAACTCCCAACTCCACCCAACCTCCCCACTTCACCCAACCTCCTCACTCCACCCAAACTCCCCACTTCACCCTACCTCCCCACTTCACCCAAACTCCCCACTCCACCCAACCTCCGCACTCCACCCAACCTTCGCAATCTACCCAACCTCCTCACTTCACCCAACCTCCGCACTCCATCCAACCTCCGCACTCCACCCAACCTCCGCACTCCACCCAACCTCCGCACTCCACCCAACTTCCGCACTCCACGCAACTTCCGCACTCCACCCAACCTCCGCACTCCACCCAAACTCCGCACTCCACCAAACTTCCGGACTCCACACAACCTCCCCACTCCAACCAAACTCCCCACTCCACCCAACCTCCCCACTCCACCCTACCTCGCCACTCCACCCAACCTCCCCACTTCACCCAACCTCCCCATTCCACTATACCTCCCCACTTCACCCAACCTCCCCACTCCACCCAACCTCCCCACTCCACCCAACCTCCCCACTCCACCCTACCTCCCCACTCCACCCAACCTCCCCACTTCACCCAACCTCCCCATTCCACTATACCTCCCCACTTCACCCAACCTCCCCACTCCACCCAACCTCCCCACTTCACCCAACCTCCCCACTCCACCCAACCTCCCCACTCCACCCAACCTCCCCACTTCACCCAACCTCCCCACTTCACCCAACCTCCCCACTCCACCCAACCTCCTCACTCCACCCAAACTCCCCACTTCACCCTACCTCCCCATTTCACCCAAACTCCCCACTCCACCCAACCTCCGCACTCCACCCAACCTTCGCAATCTACCCAACCTCTCCACTTCACCCAACCTCCCAACTCCACCCAACCTCCCCACTTCACCCAACCTCCGCACTCCATCCAACCTCCGCACTCCACCCAATCTCCGCACTCCACCTAACCTCCCCACTTCACCCAACCTCCGCACTCCATCCAACCTCCGCACTCCACCCAACCTCCGCACTCCACCCAACCTCCGCACTCCACCCAACTTCCGCACTCCACGCAACTTCCGCACTCCACCCAACCTCCGCACTCCACCCAAACTCCGCACTCCACCAAACTTCCGGACTCCACACAACCTCCCCACTCCAACCAACCTCCCCACTCCACCCAACCTCCCCACTCCACCCTACCTCGCCACTCCACCCAACCTCCCCACTTCACCCAACCGCCGAACTCCATCCAACCTCCGCACTCCACCCAATCTCCGCACTCCACCTAACCTCCCCACTTCACCCAACCTCCGCACTCCATCCAACCTCCGCACTCCACCCAACCTCCGCACTCCACCCAACCTCCGCACTCCACCCAACTTCCGCACTCCACCCAACTTCCGCACTCCACCCAACCTCCGCACTCCACCCAAACTCCGCACTCCACCAAACTTCCGGACTCCACACAACCTCCCCACTCCAACCAACCTCCCCACTCCACCCAACCTCCCCACTCCACCCTACCTCCCCACTCCATCCAACCTCCGCACTCCAGCCAACCTCAGCACTCCAACCAACTTCCGCACTCCACCCAACCTCCGCACTCCACCCAACCTCCCCACTTCACCCAACCTCCCAACTCCACCCAACCTCCCCACTTCACCCAACCTCCGCACTCCATCCAACCTCCGCACTCCACCCAATCTCCGCACTCCACCCAGCCTCCCCACTTCACCCAAACTCGGCACTCCATCCAACCTCCGCACTCCAGCCAACCTCAGCACTCCAACCAACTTCTGCACTCCACCCAACCTCCGCACTCCACCCAACCTCCCCACTTCACCCAACCTCCGCACTCCACCCAACCTCCGCACTCCATCCATCCTTCGCACTCAACCCAACCTCCCCACTTCACACAACCTCCCCACTCCACCCAACCTCCCCACTCCAACCAACTTCCGCACTCCACCCAACCTCCGCACTCCACCCAACCTCCCCACATCACCCAACCTCCCCACTCCACCAAACCTCCCTACTTCACCCAACCTCCCCACTTCACCCAACCTCCCCACTCCACCCAACCTCCCTACTTCACCCAACCTCCCCACTCCACCCAACCTTCTCACTCCACCCAACCTCCCCATTCCACTATACCTCCCCACTTCACCCAACCTCCCCACTCCATCCAACCTCCCCACTTCACCCAAACTCGGCACTCCACCCAAACTCCGCACTCCACCCAACCTTCGCACTCCACCCAACCTCCCCACTTCACCCAATCTCCGCACTCCACCTAACCTCCCCACTTCACCCAACCTCCGCACTCCATCCAACCTCCGCACTCCACCCAACCTCCGCACTCCACCCAACCTCCGCACTCCACCCAACTTCCGCACTCCACCCAACTTCCGCACTCCACCCAACCTCCGCACTCCGCCAAACTTCCGGACTCCACACAACCTCCCCACTCCAACCAACCTCCCCACTCCACCCAACCTCCCCACTCCACCCGACCTCCCCACTCCACCCAACCTCCCCACTTCACCCAACCTCCCCATTCCACTATACCTCCCCACTTCACCCAACCTCCCCACTCCACCCAACCTCCCCACTCCACCCAACCTCCCCACTCCACCCTACCTCCCCACTCCACCCAACCTCCCCACTTCACCCAACCTCCCCATTCCACTATACCTCCCCACTTCACCCAACCTCCCCACTCCACCCAACCTCCCCACTTCACCCAACCTCCCCACTCCACCCAACCTCCCCACTCCACCCAACCTCCCCACTTCACCCAACCTCCCCACTTCACCCAACCTCCCCACTCCACCCAACCTCCTCACTCCACCCAAACTCCCCACTTCACCCTACCTCCCCACTTCACCCAAACTCCCCACTCCACCCAACCTCCGCACTCCACCCAACCTTCGCAATCTACCCAACCTCCCCACTTCACCCAACCTCCCAACTCCACCCAACCTCCCCACTTCACCCAACCTCCGCACTCCATCCAACCTCCGCACTCCACCCAATCTCCGCACTCCACCTAACCTCCCCACTTCACCCAACCTCCGCACTCCATCCAACCTCCGCACTCCACCCAACCTCCGCACTCCACCCAACCTCCGCACTCCACCCAACTTCCGCACTCCACGCAACTTCCGCACTCCACCCAACCTCCGCACTCCACCAAAACTCCGCACTCCACCAAACTTCCGGACTCCACACAACCTCCCCACTCCAACCAACCTCCCCACTCCACCCAACCTCCCCACTCCACCCTACCTCGCCACTCCACCCAACCTCCCCACTTCACCCAACCTCCGAACTCCATCCAACCTCCGCACTCCACCCAATCTCCGCACTCCACCTAACCTCCCCACTTCACCCAACCTCCGCACTCCATCCAACCTCCGCACTCCACCCAACCTCCGCACTCCACCCAACCTCCGCACTCCACCCAACTTCCGCACTCCACCCAACTTCCGCACTCCACCCAACCTCCGCACTCCACCCAAACTCCGCACTCCACCAAACTTCCGGACTCCACACAACCTCCCCACTCCAACCAACCTCCCCGCTCCACCCAACCTCCCCACTCCACCCTACCTCCCCACTCCATCCAACCTCCGCACTCCAGCCAACCTCAGCACTCCAACCAACTTCCGCACTCCACCCAACCTCCGCACTCCACCCAACCTCCCCACTTCACCCAACCTCCCAACTCCACCCAACCTCCCCACTTCACCCAACCTCCGCACTCCATCCAACCTCCGCACTCCTCCCAATCTCCGCACTCCACCCAGCCTCCCCACTTCACCCAACCTCCCCATTCCACTATACCTCCCCACTTCACCCAACCTCCCCACTCCACCCAACCTCCCCACTTCACCCAACCTCCCCACTCCACCCAACCTTCCCACTCTACCCAACCTCCCCACTTCACCCAAACTCCCAACTCCACCCAACCTCCCCACTTCACCCAACCTCCTCACTCCACCCAAACTCCCCACTTCACCCTACCTCCCCACTTCACCCAAACTCCCCACTCCACCCAACCTCCGCACTCCACCCAACCTTCGCAATCTACCCAACCTCCTCACTTCACCCAACCTCCGCACTCCATCCAACCTCCGCACTCCACCCAACCTCCGCACTCCACCCAACCTCCGCACTCCACCCAACTTCCGCACTCCACGCAACTTCCGCACTCCACCCAACCTCCGCACTCCACCCAAACTCCGCACTCCACCAAACTTCCGGACTCCACACAACCTCCCCACTCCAACCAAACTCCCCACTCCACCCAACCTCCCCACTCCACCCTACCTCGCCACTCCACCCAACCTCCCCACTTCACCCAACCTCCCCATTCCACTATACCTCCCCACTTCACCCAACCTCCCCACTCCACCCAACCTCCCCACTCCACCCAACCTCCCCACTCCACCCTACCTCCCCACTCCACCCAACCTCCCCACTTCACCCAACCTCCCCATTCCACTATACCTCCCCACTTCACCCAACCTCCCCACTGCACCCAACCTCCCCACTTCACCCAACCTCCCCACTCCACCCAACCTCCCCACTCCACCCAACCTCCCCACTTCACCCAACCTCCCCACTTCACCCAACCTCCCCACTCCACCCAACCTCCTCACTCCACCCAAACTCCCCACTTCACCCTACCTCCCCATTTCACCCAAACTCCCCACTCCACCCAACCTCCGCACTCCACCCAACCTTCGCAATCTACCCAACCTCTCCACTTCACCCAACCTCCCAACTCCACCCAACCTCCCCACTTCACCCAACCTCCGCACTCCATCCAACCTCCGCACTCCACCCAATCTCCGCACTCCACCTAACCTCCCCACTTCACCCAACCTCCGCACTCCATCCAACCTCCGCACTCCACCCAACCTCCGCACTCCACCCAACCTCCGCACTCCACCCAACTTCCGCACTCCACGCAACTTCCGCACTCCACCCAACCTCCGCACTCCACCCAAACTCCGCACTCCACCAAACTTCCGGACTCCACACAACCTCCCCACTCCAACCAACCTCCCCACTCCACCCAACCTCCCCACTCCACCCTACCTCGCCACTCCACCCAACCTCCCCACTTCACCCAACCGCCGAACTCCATCCAACCTCCGCACTCCACCCAATCTCCGCACTCCACCTAACCTCCCCACTTCACCCAACCTCCGCACTCCATCCAACCTCCGCACTCCACCCAACCTCCGCACTCCACCCAACCTCCGCACTCCACCCAACTTCCGCACTCCACCCAACCTCCGCACTCCATCCAACCTCCGCACTCCACCCAACCTCCGCACTCCACCCAACCTCCCCACTTCACACAACCTCCCCACTCCACCCAACCTCCCCATTCCAACCAACTTCCGCACTCCACCCAACCTCCGCACTCCACCCAACCTTCGCACTCTACCCAACCTCCCCACTTCACCCAAACTCCCAACTCCACCCAACCTCCCCACTTCACCCAACCTCCTCACTCCACCCAAACTCCCCACTTCACCCTACCTCCCCACTTCACCCAAACTCCCCACTCCACCCAACCTCCGCACTCCACCCAACCTTCGCAATCTACCCAACCTCCTCACTTCACCCAACCTCCGCACTCCATCCAACCTCCGCACTCCACCCAACCTCCGCACTCCACCCAACCTCCGCACTCCACCCAACTTCCGCACTCCACGCAACTTCCGCACTCCACCCAACCTCCGCACTCCACCCAAACTCCGCACTCCACCAAACTTCCGGACTCCACACAACCTCCCCACTCCAACCAAACTCCCCACTCCACCCAACCTCCCCACTCCACCCTACCTCGCCACTCCACCCAACCTCCCCACTTCACCCAACCTCCCCATTCCACTATACCTCCCCACTTCACCCAACCTCCCCACTCCACCCAACCTCCCCACTCCACCCAACCTCCCCACTCCACCCTACCTCCCCACTCCACCCAACCTCCCCACTTCACCCAACCTCCCCATTCCACTATACCTCCCCACTTCACCCAACCTCCCCACTCCACCCAACCTCCCCACTTCACCCAACCTCCCCACTCCACCCAACCTCCCCACTCCACCCAACCTCCCCACTTCACCCAACCTCCCCACTTCACCCAACCTCCCCACTCCACCCAACCTCCTCACTCCACCCAAACTCCCCACTTCACCCTACCTCCCCATTTCACCCAAACTCCCCACTCCACCCAACCTCCGCACTCCACCCAACCTTCGCAATCTACCCAACCTCTCCACTTCACCCAACTTCCCAACTCCACCCAACCTCCCCACTTCACCCAACCTCCGCACTCCATCCAACCTCCGCACTCCACCCAATCTCCGCACTCCACCTAACCTCCCCACTTCACCCAACCTCCGCACTCCATCCAACCTCCGCACTCCACCCAACCTCCGCACTCCACCCAACCTCCGCACTCCACCCAACTTCCGCACTCCACGCAACTTCCGCACTCCACCCAACCTCCGCACTCCACCCAAACTCCGCACTCCACCAAACTTCCGGACTCCACACAACCTCCCCACTCCAACCAACCTCCCCACTCCACCCAACCTCCCCACTCCACCCTACCTCGCCACTCCACCCAACCTCCCCACTTCACCCAACCGCCGAACTCCATCCAACCTCCGCACTCCACCCAATCTCCGCACTCCACCTAACCTCCCCACTTCACCCAACCTCCGCACTCCATCCAACCTCCGCACTCCACCCAACCTCCGCACTCCACCCAACCTCCGCACTCCACCCAACTTCCGCACTCCACCCAACTTCCGCACTCCAGCCAACCTCCGCACTCCACCCAAACTCCGCACTCCACCAAACTTCCGGACTCCACACAACCTCCCCACTCCAACCAACCTCCCCACTCCACCCAACCTCCCCACTCCACCCTACCTCCCCACTCCATCCAACCTCCGCACTCCAGCCAACCTCAGCACTCCAACCAACTTCCGCACTCCACCCAACCTCCGCACTCCACCCAACCTCCCCACTTCACCCAACCTCCCAACTCCACCCAACCTCCCCACTTCACCCAACCTCCGCACTCCATCCAACCTCCGCACTCCACCCAATCTCCGCACTCCACCCAGCCTCCCCACTTCACCCAAACTCGGCACTCCATCCAACCTCCGCACTCCAGCCAACCTCAGCACTCCAACCAACTTATGCACTCCACCCAACCTCCGCACTCCACCCAACCTCCCCACTTCACCCAACCTCCGCACTCCACCCAACCTCCGCACTCCATCCATCCTTCGCACTCAACCCAACCTCCCCACTTCACACAACCTCCCCACTCCACCCAACCTCCCCACTCCAACCAACTTCCGCACTCCACCCAACCTCCGCACTCCACCCAACCTCCCCACATCACCCAACCTCCCCACTCCACCAAACCTCCCTACTTCACCCAACCTCCCCACTTCACCCAACCTCCCCACTCCACCCAACCTCCCTACTTCACCCAACCTCCCCACTCCACCCAACCTCCTCACTCCACCCAACCTCCCCATTCCACTATACCTCCCCACTTCACCCAACCTCCCCACTCCATCCAACCTCCCCACTTCACCCAAACTCGGCACTCCACCCAAACTCCGCACTCCACCCAACCTTCGCACTCCACCCAACCTCCCCACTTCACCCAATCTCCGCACTCCACCTAACCTCCCCACTTCACCCAACCTCCGCACTCCATCCAACCTCCGCACTCCACCCAACCTCCGCACTCCACCCAACCTCCGCACTCCACCCAACTTCCGCACTCCACCCAACTTCCGCACTCCACCCAACCTCCGCACTCCGCCAAACTTCCGGACTCCACACAACCTCCCCACTCCAACCAACCTCCCCACTCCACCCAACCTCCCCACTCCACCCGACCTCCCCACTCCACCCAACCTCCCCACTTCACCCAACCTCCCCATTCCACTATACCTCCCCACTTCACCCAACCTCCCCACTCCACCCAACCTCCCCACTCCACCCAACCTCCCCACTCCACCCTACCTCCCCACTCCACCCAACCTCCCCACTTCACCCAACCTCCCCATTCCACTATACCTCCCCACTTCACCCAACCTCCCCACTCCACCCAACCTCCCCACTTCACCCAACCTCCCCACTCCACCCAACCTCCCCACTCCACCCAACCTCCCCACTTCACCCAACCTCCCCACTTCACCCAACCTCCCCACTCCACCCAACCTCCTCACTCCACCCAAACTCCCCACTTCACCCTACCTCCCCACTTCACCCAAACTCCCCACTCCACCCAACCTCCGCACTCCACCCAACCTTCGCAATCTACCCAACCTCCCCACTTCACCCAACCTCCCAACTCCACCCAACCTCCCCACTTCACCCAACCTCCGCACTCCATCCAACCTCCGCACTCCACCCAATCTCCGCACTCCACCTAACCTCCCCACTTCACCCAACCTCCGCACTCCATCCAACCTCCGCACTCCACCCAACCTCCGCACTCCACCCAACCTCCGCACTCCACCCAACTTCCGCACTCCACGCAACTTCCGCACTCCACCCAACCTCCGCACTCCACCAAAACTCCGCACTCCACCAAACTTCCGGACTCCACACAACCTCCCCACTCCAACCAACCTCCCCACTCCACCCAACCTCCCCACTCCACCCTACCTCGCCACTCCACCCAACCTCCCCACTTCACCCAACCTCCGAACTCCATCCAACCTCCGCACTCCACCCAATCTCCGCACTCCACCTAACCTCCCCACTTCACCCAACCTCCGCACTCCATCCAACCTCCGCACTCCACCCAACCTCCGCACTCCACCCAACCTCCGCACTCCACCCAACTTCCGCACTCCACCCAACTTCCGCACTCCACCCAACCTCCGCACTCCACCCAAACTCCGCACTCCACCAAACTTCCGGACTCCACACAACCTCCCCACTCCAACCAACCTCCCCGCTCCACCCAACCTCCCCACTCCACCCTACCTCCCCACTCCATCCAACCTCCGCACTCCAGCCAACCTCAGCACTCCAACCAACTTCCGCACTCCACCCAACCTCCGCACTCCACCCAACCTCCCCACTTCACCCAACCTCCCAACTCCACCCAACCTCCCCACTTCACCCAACCTCCGCACTCCATCCAACCTCCGCACTCCTCCCAATCTCCGCACTCCACCCAGCCTCCCCACTTCACCCAACCTCCCCATTCCACTATACCTCCCCACTTCACCCAACCTCCCCACTCCACCCAACCTCCCCACTTCACCCAACCTCCCCACTCCACCCAACCTTCCCACTCCACCCAACCTCCCCACTTCACCCAACCTCCCCACTTCACCCAACCTCCCCACTCCACCCAACCTCCTCACTCCACCCAAACTCCCCACTTCACCCTACCTCCCCATTTCACCCAAACTCCCCACTCCACCCAACCTCCGCACTCCACCCAACCTTCGCAATCTACCCAACCTCCCCACTTCACCCAACCTCCCAACTCCACCCAACCTCCCCACTTCACCCAACCTCCGCACTCCATCCAACCTCCGCACTCCACCCAATCTCCGCACTCCACCTAACCTCTCCACTTCACCCAACCTCCGCACTCCATCCAACCTCCGCACTCCACCCAACCTCCGCACTCCACCCAACCTCCGCACTCCACCCAACTTCCGCACTCCACGCAACTTCCGCACTCCACCCAACCTCCGCACTCCACCCAAACTCCGCACTCCACCAAACTTTCGGACTCCACACAACCTCCCCACTCCAACCAACCTCCCCACTCCACCCAACCTCCCCACTCCACCCTACCTCGCCACTCCACCCAACCTCCCCACTTCACCCAACCGCCGAACTCCATTCAACCTCCGCACTCCACCCAATCTCCGCACTCCACCTAACCTCCCCACTTCACCCAACCTCCGCACTCCATCCAACCTCCGCACTCCACCCAACCTCCGCACTCCACCCAACCTCCGCACTCCACCCAACTTCCGCACTCCACCCAACTTCCGCACTCCACCCAACCTCCGCACTCCACCCAAACTCCGCACTCCACCAAACTTCCGGACTCCACACAACCTCCCCACTCCAACCAACCTCCCCACTCCACCCAACCTCCCCACTCCACCCTACCTCCCCACTCCATCCAACCTCCGCACTCCGGCCAACCTCAGCACTCCAACCAACTTCCGCACTCCACCCAACCTCCACACTCCACCCAACCTCCCCACTTCACCCAACCTCCCAACTCCACCCAACCTCCCCACTTCACCCAACCTCCGCACTCCATCCAACCTCCGCACTCCACCCAATCTCCGCACTCCACCCAGCCTCCCCACTTCACCCAAACTCGGCACTCCATCCAACCTCCGCACTCCAGCCAACCTCAGCACTCCAACCAACTTCTGCACTCCACCCAACCTCCGCACTCCACCCAACCTCCCCACTTCACCCAACCTCCGCACTCCACCCAACCTCCGCACTCCATCCATCCTTCGCACTCAACCCAACCTCCCCACTTCACACAACCTCCCCACTCCACGCAACCTCCCCACTCCAACCAACTTCCGCACTCCACCCAACCTCCGCACTCCACCCAACCTCCCCACTTCACCCAACCCCCCCACTCCACCCAACCTCCCTACTTCACCCAACCTCCCCACTTCACCCAACCTCCCCACTCCACCCATCCTCCCTACTTCACCCAACCTCCCCACTCCACCCAACCTCCTCACTCCACCCAACCTCCCCATTCCACTATACCTCCCCACTTCACCCAACCTCCCCACTCCATCCAACCTCCCCACTTCACCCAAACTCGGCACTCCACCCAAACTCCGCACTCCACCCAACCTTCGCACTCCACCCAACCTCCCCACTTCACCCAATCTCCGCACTCCACCTAACCTCCCCACTTCACCCAACCTCCGCACTCCATCCAACCTCCGCACTCCACCCAACCTCCGCACTCCACCCAACCTCCGCACTCCACCCAACTTCCGCACTCCACCCAACTTCCGCACTCCACCCAACCTCCGCACTCCGCCAAACTTCCGGAATCCACACAACCTCCCCACTCCAACCAACCTCCCCACTCCACCCAACCTCCCCACTCCACCCTACCTCCCCACTCCACCCAACCTCCCCACTTCACCCAACCTCCCCATTCCACTATACCTCCCCACTTCACCCAACCTCCCCACTCCACCCAACCTCCCCACTCCACCCAACCTCCCCACTCCACCATACCTCCCCACTCCACCCAACCTCCCCACTTCACCCAACCTCCCCATTCCACTATACCTCCCCACTTCACCCAACCTCCCCACTCCACCCAACCTCCCCACTTCACCCAACCTCCCCACTCCACCCAACCTCCCCACTCCACCCAACCTCCCCACTTCACCCAACCTCCCCACTTCACCCAACCTCCCCACTCCACCCAACCTCCTCACTCCACCCAAACTCCCCACTTCACCCTACCTCCCCACTTCACCCAAACTCCCCACTCCACCCAACCTCCGCACTCCACCCAACCTTCGCAATCTACCCAACCTCCCCACTTCACCCAACCTCCCAACTCCACCCAACCTCCCCACTTCACCCAACCTCCGCACTCCATCCAACCTCCGCACTCCACCCAATCTCCGCACTCCACCTAACCTCCCCACTTCACCCAACCTCCGCACTCCATCCAACCTCCGCACTCCACCCAACCTCCGCACTCCACCCAACCTCCGCACTCCACCCAACTTCCGCACTCCACGCAACTTCCGCACTCCACCCAACCTCCGCACTCCACCCAAACTCCGCACTCCACCAAACTTCCGGACTCCACACAACCTCCCCACTCCAACCAACCTCCCCACTCCACCCAACCTCCCCACTCCACCCTACCTCGCCACTCCACCCAACCTCCCCACTTCACCCAACCTCCGAACTCCATCCAACCTCCGCACTCCACCCAATCTCCGCACTCCACCTAACCTCCCCACTTCACCCAACCTCCGCACTCCACCCAACTTCCGCACTCCACCCAACTTCCGCACTCCACCCAACCTCCGCACTCCACCCAAACTCCGCACTCCACCAAACTTCCGGACTCCACACAACCTCCCCACTCCAACCAACCTCCCCACTCCACCCAACCTCCCCACTCCACCCTACCTCCCCACTCCATCCAACCTCCGCACTCCACCCAACCTCCTTACTTCACCCAACCTCCCCACTCCATCCAACCTCCTCACTCCACCCAACCTCCCCATTCCACTATACCTCCCCACTTCACCCAACCTCCCCACTCCATCCAACCTCCCCACTTCACCCAAACTCGGCACTCCACCCAAACTCCGCACTCCACCCAACCTTCGCACTCCACCCAACCTCCCCACTTCACCCAACCTTCGCACTCCATCCAACCTCCGCACTCCACCCAATCTCCGCACTCCACCTAGCCTCCCCACTTCACCCAACCTCCGCACTCCATCCAACCTCCGCACTCCACCCAACCTCCGCACTCCACCCAACCTCCGCACTCCACCCAACTTCCGCACTCCACCCAACTTCCGCACTCCACCCAACCTCCGCACTCCGCCAAACTTCCGGACTCCACACAACCTCCCCACT